>CM053791.1:18580060-19792560 GCA_028749045.1 Cupressus sempervirens | reverse complement strand
CTTTATTTTGCTATTTGTCTGCTCTATTTTGCTGGTGGTTTATTTAGTGCTTAAAAAAAAATGAAAAGTGGTCACATTTGGAAAATGGAAACAACTGTAAAGTTTTAGTATGTGTTGGACAGCACAGTTTTCCATTTGCACGCTTCAGTATTAGTGTCCTCGTTATTAATTTTCAATGTTGCATTAAAAGCTATAGCTGACTTTGATGGATGCAATGTGAAAAGTTAGGATTAAATACTGCAACTGGATATCCCGAATAGAGCTACAAAATGGTGCTCTTCTATCTATGATATATGCCCCTAACTATGTAGTGTGATCTATGATCCAATAATGGTGCTCTTCTAGAGGCTTACAACTTGTTGGCAAAAATTAGGAGGCCCTTGTCAAATTCAGCAGAGAGAATAGCTACGTAGGAGCTTTGAGTGCTGACAAGAAAAAAAAATCCAATCACAGGATTTTTCTAGCCAAACCCAACTTGGTTAATGTGGACTATGTTGATTCTATTGAATCTATTGATATTTATTCAAAGCTTTGTATTTATAATTTTTAATAATGTCAATGAAACATATTAATATGGTAGTGAAAATAAAATTTATAACAATTAGTTTTATAACACCTAAACTAAAATTCCAAAAATGACTCTAATATAAATTAACATTTGATGATATGTGTCTACTTTCAACATTTCTTGTTTACTTTGATTTACATTCGCAAACTCCTCTTTTACCACCATAGAAACAATACAAACAGTTTGCATGGGGTATCATGATCGAATACCCAATGCTTTGATCACCATGACCTTGTTTAATCATATTATGAATTTTTTAATTTTTTTTTTCGTCATATAGGACTTGTTAAGTTATTCTAAGATTTATTATTTTTATATATGAAAAAGCACACGAGTCTCTACCTTTCAAGTTTAAGATTTACAATCAACTATTCCATACATGTGGACAGTTTAGAAAGTTACGTAGCATTAAGTAAATTTAATTATGTTTGATTCGTGAAATGGCATTTGCAAAGAAGGGAGAGACAGTTCTGATTTCCATGACATCTTGGGTTAAATTAGAAAACATATAACACTTGTAAAACCATCAAGAATCTATCCACTCTTATTTACTGTCTCTAATAAATAATAATGATGCTAAGCCTTGTTATTATTATGTCCCAAAAAGGCTAAGGCATTGAGTAATAAAAGAGGATAAGTTGTTTATGAATCACTTATTCCTATTTTGCAGTCATAACGCATGGGGCCACTTTTATGTGCTTCAACCTCTTTATGCAAAGCTTACCCATTGCCAAGTCAGTTGATTACATGCAAAGGCATAAAGCATTTAATTAAAATGCATGAATTACATGGCTCAAGCTATCAATTGCAGTAACTGAAAACTATACAAAATTTTCTAGTTAGTGGAGAAGATATTCAACTAATGATTTGTTGAGAAAAAGTGGTCACATTCGTAATGCTTTTTTTCCATGGCTTTAATTCTCTTTATGATAGGGCACATTTAAATTTTGCAATCTGTCTAGATAGTTCAAAAATGCAATCAAATCTAGAGTTTTACAAATGGAATCATACTTTTTTTTCCCTTTTATGAGGAGATGACTTAGTAATCATCCATTCTAATTTTGCATCTTTTAAATTCTTAATTAGTAAGACAAGTTTTGATAAATCTTTCAGCACAACAATATAGCTACATTAATGATCATCGAGTCATCTAAAACCACCCATTGAAAGGGTAATGGTAGCTCTTAACAAGTTCTTAAAGTTTCTTATAACTTTTCTTCACTTCCTTGTTTAGTTCTATCTAGATTTTACAATTGGCAGTGGGTTATCCACTAGTTTAGATCTTTATAAGCATAGAGTTTGGCTGATAATGTGTGACTTGATCAGCTATGTTGAGATTAAGGGTCTATATTTCTAGACTGTTAATATGTAAATTTAAAATCATGGTTTTGATTTAGTGATGTAGAGCCACACCTTGGAAAGCTCAGGAGGAATACTCACTCAACTGAGTTACTTCAAGGGGCACGACATCAATCAGCCAGGATCGAACTCGAACCAAACTCAAGATTGGATTAATCAGAATATATAAATCTCCATAGTTTATCTTCACCCGCACACCAAGATCTTTAACCCGGAATGTCCTCAAAGAAAATATATTTGCACTTTTACAAGAGAGACCAAGATCGAATTGCTCCAAACTCCATAGTCGATTATCTATATCCTTTCTAAGGCAAAAACTAAAACTTTCTCTATTACCCAAATTCGAATGCCTCTCTTACATAGCCAACCAGCTTATTTAAAACTGACTCTCCTTTTCTAATAAAAGAATGAGAAATGTTTTTTTGTCTTCTATCCAAGAAAAGGATAAGAATCCAAAACTGCCTACTACCTATTATTGGAATCTGACAATCATGCAGTAGGCCACATTTTAAATATCCACATTTTTTTTCGTCTTCTATCCAAGAAAAGGATAAGAATCCGAAACTACCTACTACCTATTATTGGAATCTGACAATCATTATCTACAAATTAAAACTATTCTAATTTAAAAAACCTATACCTGGTCCTAGGTGGCTATATCTGGAGAGCTCATCGAACTGCTACTCTAGGTATGCCACCACATGTAGGACGTTTATTGAAAACATTAAATTTAAATATTGAAAACATAAAACATTTCTTATTTTATTTCCCGCTCTGCTATTGCAGCATACTCCCCTATAGAAAGAATCTCAAGCCCACTTGAGATGAGATCATGTACCGATGAACCATGTTTGTTAATTTGTTGCTCATCCATCCAAATAGCCACTGTCACTGGTTTGTTCTTCCATTTGACTAGATACTGAGTGTATTATCGTCTGCGATTTTTCTTTATTTTTGTATCTAGGATTTTCTCCAACTGAGATGGTGCTGGTTTAGGTAGTTGTTGCAAATCTTCTATTACTGAATCTTCATGTACAACTTTTGTTTCAGAACCTCTGTATTGTGTGAGATCACAAACATTGAATATGGGTGAAATACCGATATCTGTAGGTAACTGAATTTTGTAAGCATTATGTCCATATTTTTCCAGAATTTGACAAGGGCCAACTTTCTTAGGCAGTAACTTTGTATTCTTCCTTTGAGGTAACCTCTCTTTCTTTAGATACACCCATACTAAATCACCAACTTTGAATTGTACTTCTCTTCTTTTCTGATCAACAACTTCTTTGTACTTTTGATTTGAATTCTGTAGCTGCAACTTGACTTGATGTTGGACCTCTTTAATAGCTTCAGCAAATTCTTCAGCATGTGAACTACTTGGAAAAGTATTTGGAAGTTCCCTCTGCTCGAGAATTCCTCTTGGATGTGTACCATACACAATCTGAAATGGAGATTTCCCTATACTTCTATTCACCATATCATTGTATGAGAATTCAGCTTGAGCAAGTATGGAATCCCACTTTTCTCCATGTTGTTTTGTAAGGCATCTTAATAGGTTTCCCAAAGATCTGTTGACAACTTCTGTTTGACCATCGGTCTGTGGATGATATGCAGATGAAAATGATAAATTTGTGCCTAGTTTCTTCCAAAGAGTCCTCCAAAAATGACCCACAAATCTGCCATCTCTGTCTGAAACAATATTTAGTGGTAGTCCATGAATTTGCACTATCTCCTTGAAAAATAAATCTGCAATGTATGATGCATCTTTGGTGGATTTACATGGTAAGAAATGTGACATTTCACTAAATCTATCCACAACAACAAAAATGCTATCATACCCCTTCTGAGTTCTTGGTAATCCCATAACAAAATCCATACTAATACTTTCCCATGGTCGTGAAGGAATAGGTAAGGGCTGATACAATCCTGCATTGGTACTTTTACCTTTACCTTTCTGACAAATGGTGCATTCTTCCACAAACTTCTGCACATCCTTTTGTAACTTTGGCCAAAAATAGTGTCTACGAACCAGCTCTAAAGTCTTATCCAGTCCAAAATGACCAGATAATGCCCCACTATGTTTCTCTTGTATGATATTATCTCTCATTGAACACTTTGGGATGCAAAGTTGTCCTCCTTTGAACAATAATCCTTCTTGAACCAGAAAATCAGAATATTCCCTATTGTACCTTTCATCCAGATTAATACATGCTTGATAAATGTCTTTGAAATCAGCATCATCAACATACATACCTTTCAGATTTGAAATGCCTATAGTTTCCAACTGAATTTGTGACGTAGTCAAAGTTCTTCTGCTTAATGCATCGGCAAACTTATTTGTTACTCCCTTCTTGTGCTTGATAGAAAATGTGAATGCTTGCAATGTCTCCACCCATTTCATGTGCCTATGATTCAATTTCTCTTGACTGTTTATGAAACTAAGTGCCTGGTTATCTGTGTATACAATGAATTCCCTGGGTAGAAAATAGTGTCTCCATTTCCAAATTGTATGATGAATATCTCTGTTTGGCTTCATTGAGCTTCTCGCTGAAAAAGGCTACTGGTCTGTCCTCTTGACTAAGAACACCTCCTATGGCTATGTTGCTTGCATCACATTCTATCTGAAAGACTTTATTGAAATCAGGACATGCCAGGATTGGTTGTCGGGCCACTTTTTGCTTAAGAAGTTCAAAGGCTTTATTGGCTTCTTCTGTCCAAAAAAAATTACACTTTTGGCCTCCTTTTATGGTGTTCAAAATAGGTGCACAAATCAAGCTGAAATTTCTGATAAACTTTCTGTAGAAAGTGGCTAAACCATGAAAACTTCTAACTGCTGCAATAGTTCTGGGAGTTGGCCAAGAAAGAATTGCACTTACCTTATCTTGATCCATCTTGAGTGTTCCCTTTGAGATCACAAAGCCAAGGTATGTCAGTTCCTCTCGCATAAAACTACACTTCTCAATATTGATCATTAGCTTTTCCTCTTGTAACCTTCTCAACACCAAATCTATGTGTTTCAGATGCTCCTCTTTTGTTTCGCTAAAAACCAAAATGTCATCTAGATATACTATCACAAACTTCCCTATAAAATCCTTCAAAACTTCATTCATAAGCCTCATAAACGTACTAGGAGTGTTAGACAATCCAAATGGCATTACCTTCCATTCATACAATCCCTCATTTGTCTTAAATGTTGTTTTCCATTCATCTCCTAGCCTAATTCTTATCTGATGATACCCGCTTTTCAAATCAATCTTTGAAAAATATCTTGCTTTCCCTAAACAATCTAGTAAATCTTCTATTCTAGGCATTGGAAATCTGTACCTTATAGTGATCTTGTTTAGTGCTCTTGAATCTGTGCATAATCTCCATGTTCCTTCTTTCTTTGGTGCTAGGACTGCAAGTACGACGCATGGGCTTAGACTTTTACCAATCAAACTAGCCTCTAGCAACTCTCCAATTTGTCTTGCCATTTCTTCATTTTGTTGTGGTGTTAGTTTATATGCCGCCTTGTTGGGTAATGTTGATCCTGGTATGAGATCAATACAATGACTGATTTCTCGCACTGGTGGGAGACTTTTTGGTATTCCATCAGCTATAATTTCTTTGTACTTGTCCAGAATTGGTTCCACTTCATTAGGTACCTTTTCCTTGTTCTTTTCTATCACTTCCACCTTCAAGTTTGAAGACTCCATCTCTGAATTTTCTTCCTCAGTCTGATTTTCAGCATCATTCTGCAATTTTTCCTTGAGTACAAGAATCAGTGCAAAGAGTGGGCTCTTCTTTTCTTTCACTTCTTTCAATAATTCTTTCTTACCCATCACCATAACTTTGGCTTCTGCGGTTTTTGCTTCTTCTTGACTTGGCTCAACTAAAGGTATCAATTCAATGACCTTTCCATTCTTTGTAATGGTATATGTATTCTTCAATCCATCATGATGTGCCTTGAGATCATATTGCCACGGTCTGCCGAAAAGTAAATGGCATGCATCCATGTTAACAATATCAAACAATAATCTGTCCTTATAGGCTCCAATCTAAAATTCCACCCAAGCTTGCTCTTCTACTATAGTATGCTGCCCTTTATTTAACCAAGATATTCTGTAAGGATACGGGTGTTGTATTCTTGGTAGCTTCAACTTTTCCACCATTTCAAGAGACACAATTTTTTTTGTAGAACCAGAGTCTACTAGTACCTTGCAAACTTTTCCTCCAGATTTACAAGTAGTTCTGAAAATGGACTTCCTTTGTGGTGGTTCTTCTCTGATAGGCCTTTTAAACAGTGTTCTTCTCATCATAAGTGCTTCCCCTTTTTCCAGATAACCATGGTTGTCTGAATCTTCTTGTAAATTCGCTTCTTGTGCCAGATGTATTCTTCTTTCGCCATGAGTACTAGAGCTTGCTTTTTCTGGACATTTGTGTGCCATATGACCTTCCTGATTACAGTTGTAACATCTTATTGGTCCATTCGTCCTTCCTGGTGATCTTCCTCTGAAATTTGGCCTTCTACCTCTGAAACTTCCTCTGAAATTATCAAACTTATTAACTTCATTATGAATCTTCGTTTGTGGCTGAAAATTTGGACTCCTTCTTGCAAATGTACCTCTTCCTCTGAATGGTTGTCTTCCTCTGCCTCTGTTATTATTTTCTTGTCTCCTTTTGATTTTCTCTTCCACCTTCAAAGCCAGCTGATAACATTTAGCTACCGTGTTAGGAATTAGCAACTGCAACTCTTCTTGTATGTTCATCCTCAAACCATTTAGGTATCTTGCTACCTTGATACTCTCAGGTTCTACAAATTTTGACCTTAGACTTAACTTCTGAAACTCTTCTGTATAAGTACAGACATCCATATCCCTTTGTCTGAGATTCTGCCTCTTCTGATGCAACTGTACCTCATAGTCTTCAGGGAGATGTGTCTCTCTTATCATTGACACCATCTTCTTCCACAAATAGATCTTCCTCTTATCTTCCTTTGCCCTTTCTTCTTGCACGAAATTCCACCATGTAAGGGCTGCTCCCTTCATCCTGGATTTGGCCAATTTAACTTGCTGCAATTCTAAAACTTTCTCACATTCAAAATGATTCTCTAAGGCTTCAATCCATTCCAACACTAATTCAGCATCCATCTTTCCTTTAAACATAGGTAAATCAACGGGTTTTCCTCCCAAAGCATTTAAAGCTTTAAAAAATGGCCTCTCGTTCTCAGCTATTCTATCTTCTTCACTGTCAAGTACATCTTCCTCTTCTTCCATTTCTTCTTTCATTTCTTTCTTCTCAACTACACTCTGCATATATTCCAACTTACTGGCTAGTTCTGCCACTATCCCCTTCAACTCTCTATTCTCGTTCTGGAGAAGTTCTTCTTGCTCCTCGACCTTCTTCGCTAACTCTGCATTGGTCACCATCTTGCTTGACCCTACTGAAGAATCTTGATCAGGGGCGTTCAACATATAACTTCACAACCTGCAACTCTCAAGCTCTGATACCAAAAATGATGCAGAGCCACACCTTGGAAAGCTCAGGAGGAATACTCACTCAATTGAGTTACTTCAAGGGGCACGACATCAATCAGCCGGGATCGAACTTGAACCAAACTCAAGATTGGATTAATCAGAATATATAAATCTCCATAGTTTATCTTCACCCACACACCAAGATCTTTAACCTGGAATGTCCTCGAAGAAAATATATTTGCACTTTTACAAGAGAGACCAAGATCGAATTGCTCCAAACTCCATAGTCGATTATCTATATCCTTTCTAAGGCAAAAACTGAAACTTTCTCTATTACCCAAATTTGAATGCCTCTCTTACATAGCCAACCGGCTTATTTAAAACTGACTCTCCTTTTCTAATAAAAGGATGAGAAACATTTTTTCGTCTTCTATCCAACAAAAGGATAAGAATCCGAAACTGCCTACTATTATTGGAATTTGACAATCATGCAGTAGGCCACATTTTAAATATCCACGTTTTTTTTCGTCTTCTATCCAAGAAAAGGATAAGAATCTGAAACTGCCTACTACCTATTATTGGAATCTAACAATCATTATCTACGAATTAAAACTATTCTAATTTAAAAAACCTATACCTGGTCCTAGGTGGCTATATCTGGAGAGCTCATCGAACTGCTACTCTAGGTATGCCACCACATGTAGGACGTTTATTGAAAACATTAAATTTAAATATTGAAAACATAAAACATTTCTTATTTTATTTCCCGCTCTGCTACTGCAACATTTAGTGGTGAAATCCACAATAATATGGGTTCATTTTCATTTTTATGTTCTTGTTTTTTCTTTGGGCCCATTTCGGTTCCACATATTTCTATGATTGAACTAGGGTTTCTTTGGGTTCATTTTAGTTCTACATAGTTCTATGATTGAACTAGGGTTTCTTTGGGATCATTTTAGTTGTACATATTTCTATGATTGAACTTTGGGTTTGGTTACTTATATAATGTCTATTAGTTTGTCATGACATGTAATTTGATTATTATTAATACAACATATATCCTTATGAGGGAGTATCATTTGCTGTTAGAAAATGTGTAAATATTTTCTCTAGCAAGGTTTCATAAGATTCTTATGAGAGATGAGTTATTTTGAACCTTTGGTCATGAAACACGAATCAATGAGTTTGACCAATATCAAAAGGGTCTATTATTTATTATTTAACTATTATTATTTGTTGAGATAAGTTATCATTATTTGTTGGGATTAAGTATTATTATTTATTAAATGTGAGTAGACTCCAACTCAAGACCTCCTAGATAAGATGCTCGCAACTTACCATTGTGCTATACAATCTAGACTACTATCTGATCCATTACATGTATCTTATTGCATTCATTCCACACAATTTCTACACATATTTCAAGACTACACATCTCATGTTGCATTGAGTTTTGAAATATTTATAATATAACATTCCTTTTGACTTGTTCTAGTATAAGGAACTCCACAGTCAATTAGGAAACTATTTAGAATATAACAGTATTTTTGACTTGTCCAGAATAAGAGACTTTGCAGTCAATAGGTAATTTGTTAGCTATAATTATGATATTTTTATATTTGTTTTGGAACAATTATAATAAGTTATAGAGCTAATGGACTAAGAGTTAATGCTAATGAACTGGCTAATGAGGAATAGTACAGTAAAGCTGTCATTGAAATGACTCTTGAATTGGAGAGCTGTATAATTATTAACAGTTTATTTCTAACATATTGCACCAGAAAATTTTTGTAAAATTTTTGGACATTTCAATTTCGCTGATGATCACAAGTTTATAATAACAATATTTTTGAAGAAAAAATAGAAATACTAAAAACCCAATTAAATTTGCCTATCCAAAACCAAAAGCACGGCTATTTTGATGCAATTTTCTTGATAGTTTTAGAAGGGAAATACGAAATAAAGTATGAGGAAACTGAACCAGAATCACAAGCACAACTATTCTAATGTGATTTTTCAAATATTTTAGAATTGATATGAAATAAAATGAGGGACCTAAACCAAAATCTAAAGTACAACTACTATAATGTGATTTTCCTAATACTTTAGAAGGCAAGTACCAAAAAATATAAGATGAAGAGGAACCTGAATCAGAATCAATAGCACAGTTATTATAATGCAAATTTCCTGATATTTAAAGGGAAAGTCGAAATAATATAAAATGAAGAGGAATCAAACAAAGCCCTAACAAAAGGAGCAAATGAAACAATTACATCTTTGTATACAACTAAAACATAGCCATTAATTTTATATGGAATCCAGGATTAGAGTCATATAAACACATTACATAACAAAATTTGAATCGTGCATTTCATGTAGACTCCTGGATTATGATGTAAAACACTCAAACCTTGGACATATTTCCACCACAATAACAATTGAATCATCCATCAAACCCGATATTTTCATTTATCACCGTTCTACTCTTCATGACAGAGAAAACAAAAGGGAACACATAAAACTTCAGAAAAATACATTTCTATTAAATTCAAATCTGAATACACATGTGATTCAAATGACTGCAACTAAGAATGGCTATCTGGTTCGAAACCAGAGAGCCCAAATATTTTCTTAACTTTCACTATATTCCGCAACTGCTTCTAATCGACCTCCCCTTTGATTACAAAAGATGCCTATTTAAAGACTATCTTGGCAGTTATAAACCGTTCCCCTATCTTATGTCTATTCATGATTTCAGTTACAAATATCATACCATTCCTTGTCGAATACATTACAATAAAAATAATAAATCACCATGTCTTGACCGGATTTCACTATATGAAATTTGATGGTGGAGGTGATGCTCCTGCATCAGATTACAGTACTCTGAACCAATCATCATATCAAAATTTATTTGCACTATTACGACAAGCCTTGGAAAACTGATAAGAAAAGTTCAAATTACCAGAACAACATGAGTATCAATCAGCGGAGAAACATACATTCCAAAATTGAGCAAGAGACATGAAATGAAATAAGGAGGCAATTATGTTTCTCTTGCAGTTGATAGAAGCCCATTTCAATGGTGAGGAATAGAATGAGGAAAAAAGATAACACTAATGGGGATGTTGCAGGTGTACCTGTGGTGTCTAGAACCAGCTGCTACCCATAAAATAGTAGTTGTTCATTTTCAAGCCCACATGTCTGCTAGCCCCTTTTCCAATTTCAGACTTCCGGAAATGAAGAATTCAACAACATTATCATCAAAATCAACTATAGAATTTCACACAAATAAATATATGTACTTAAAGAAGAGAGAACATTATTAAGCTAACCATTTATTGAACAGGCCAGTTATCCATAACAATACACGAAAATGGACCTATTTAAAATGGGCTCCCTGAACAGGTTGCTGCCTAGGAATAAAGCATACGTGGGTGTACACTCCTAGTGACGCTTGAAAGGGCTTGATCTCTACATGAAACGACTATGAAGGGCCCTATAAATAGACAATGATAATTACTGTAAGAAGATGTTCGCAGCAAAGGGTAAACCTGGGATTTCGCTGAGACTCCTTTTTGTTTACTAAAACCCTTCCATTTATCGTGCTTAATATAGCCAAAAATATTTGAATACTTACCTCTTATTTCCAAAATAAATTCATCCCACTCAATTTTACACACAAACTAGGCTAATCTCAGAAATACATCCACAATATATATTTTTATAAATGAAGTAGGCTTGATTCTTCACCGGAATGAGAACTTTCTGTCCGTATCATTCCAAATCAAAGTAGACGTTCCAAAAAGTGTGAGTGGGAGGCATGTGAAAGATGTAAAATAATGTTAGAAAAGCTTAATACACCTTCAAATTTGCAACATATTTTGCCAACAAACCACGTTCTCCACAACTATAAAGAAGAATCTAGAGCACCCAAAGGCATCTAACTTCAATGCAAATGATTCTTTAAAGAATAATGGCAATTATTCAATAGCAACGTGCAAAGGTCTTTACCCATTTTATATCATTTCACTTCTCTCAAAGTTTTCAAAATGCCATATAAAAAGGTGTGCAAAGGCTTCCTCTGTATTACATGAACAACTCAATATGGGGAACTGTGTCTTTAATGGTGTGGCCAAGAAAAATATAATTGAAAGATCTGAACAACTATCTATTTCTTGTGGGGAAAGTAATGATAAAGCTATAAATAATTAGTGCTCAGATATAAACAAACCATCACCCCAAAAGTGTCTTGCTCAGGGATAGTTGTTTCATACATCCATCTACAAACAAGTTCGAAAGTCATTATAGCTAAACTGCGTCTGTCCTTCAATGCACCCATTTGACAAGTCTAAACTCCAAGATACCCTACTGGATTTTTTTGGAGATTACAACTAACAAGAGACGACTGACTAAACCCTGACATGGAAATTTCTCCAAATTTATGGCAATAGATTGATATCCTCATCTCTATTTTTTCAGTGTAATCCTCAAATTTTACATTCATAAAGGCAGATTGCAGGCAGAACATCACAGCGCACGTGCCGAGCCTCTGGCTAGAACCATTTTTGACCCCTAAAAGGCTCATGGAAAACATACGAATACACTACTTAAATTTAATATTTGATATGGTTTTGGAGAGTGGCATACTGCAGGAAAAACAACTGTACATGGGGAATGGGCCCTGTACCCTACAATGGATTCGACAAACAAAGATTGGGCTTCTATCTTCATGGCTCTAGGGCCGCACAAGAAATGACAACCTTAGACAGCAAAAGTAGAGCATTCAACCGGAGAGCACAATATGGTTACCACAACACAATACAAACTGAAATGTTAGATACCAACAATCTATCACAATATGGTTACCTGCAAAACCAGTAATCGATGGCACAATACAAAATGAAATGTTACATACCAACAATCCATCAAATATACTCACTTTGCCTCACAAATTGCAACATATTAATCACCAATGCCAAATTTTTGGGAATTACTTCCAAAACAAAATGCATTTAACATTATAGTTTAATCACAACAAGGTTGAACTATTCCTCCAATCCCACATGTCAATGTACAAACATGATGGTACACCTCAACAAAATGCATTTAACACTACATTTTAATTGAATGAACGTGTCCTCTTTCATTTAAATCATATTACTTTTAATAGATCCCTCAACATTAATATTAATCAATTTTTTATGCTATATTTTAGGGAGGTCAATTTTACGGTTGCATGATGCAAGCATTTAGTATAAAAATTGAATGTGTGGCCTCTTTAATTTAGATCATGTTAGTTTGAATAGATGGCTAACCAAAATAATATTAATTGATTTTTCATTTAAAATTTTTTAAAACCACTAGCAAAATTTGCTATAACTAATTTAAAAATAGAATTAAAATATAAAAATTTCTATTTTCAAGCTAAACATTTTACATTCATCAATGTTTTTAGATCTTTCCAAAAAAATAACTAATAGGCAAAAACTAGAGTCTCCTACCTATAAGGTAGGGACTAATAAACAGTAATTGATCAGTGAGTTCCTTTGCATGATTGCACAATTAAAGCCCCAAATTAAGGCATAACTCTTTATCAAAGATTGAGTGATTGTACAATCAGAGTTCCAAATTAAGGGAGAACTCTTTATTGGAGATCTAGAGCTCATTATGCAATTACACAGGTTTTGGAGGAGTGATTTTGAAGCAGGAATTTTTAAGAGAAAGGGGATTGTTTTGTGTGCTTCATGTGATTGTTGTTTTAACATCATATTCAGGTAGGATATCATGGTTTATCTGTATAGTGGTTTTTCGTCCTTTGAATTCCTGTCTTCTCTATGTTTGTTGTGTTTTCAATTTTAGAATTCTTTTGGGTTGAGACCTTTGTTTTGCATATTTATTGTTCTTCATTTTTGGAAACTTTTGTAAGCAATTTAATGATTGAAAACTTTGTGTGTGGATTTGGTTGTTCATCATTCTCAAGAAACATTTGTATACAAATTAGAAACTAGAAAATCGTCATGTTAAGATTTATTGTTCTCTATTCTTGAATACATCTGTGAAAGAGTTAAATTGAAACGTTTATTGTTAAATTTAGGTTTTGTATATGGAATTGTTAAATCGGGTTTTGGGTTCTGAAAAGAAAAGAAAAAATTATTTTATAGAATTTGACTGGATGGTTCGGATTTCTATATTAGGGCTATTTTGGGAAAGTTTCTATTTTTAACAGGTTTCTATTTTTGGAAAGTCTCTATTTTTAGTAAGATTCTATTTTTAGAAAGTCTCTTTTTTAGTAGGTTTCTATTTTTAGAAAGTCTCTATTTTAGCAGATTTCTATTTTTAAAGAGTATCTATTTTTAGCAGGTTTCTATTTCGGAAAGGTTTCTATTTTTAGCAGGTTTCTTTTTTTGAAAGTTTATGTTTTTAGTAGGTTTCCATTTTGGAAAGTTTTTATTTTTAGCGGATTTCTATTTTTAGTAGGTTTCCTTTTTTGGAAATTTTTTTCCAAAGTTTAATTAATTTAAAATTATTATGGTAATAATTGATGATTATTATTATAAATAATCTTAATAAGTATTGTTAAAATTTTAAATTTAATTATTTAAAAATTTGATTTATTACTTTATTATTTAAATATAATTCTAAAGTAAATTAAAAATCAAACAAATTAATTGAGAGAATTAATGTTTTCTTTTATAAACTTGGATGTGTTTATATGGTTCAGACATATGAAAATGATTTGTAATACTGTGAAAATTTTAGTATTTGAAAACCTTAGTAATATAATACTTTGGGAAAATGAAAACTAAACCCTAGTTCTGAACATTGAATCTTGTGTTTGTTTGAAAACAAATTGAACTATGAAGCTATGTCTAAATAACTTTATATGAATTAGTTGAATTGTCTGAGATTCTAGTGAACTTGAGAAAACTTTAGTGAATTTGGTAACTAGAGAATTTGGAAATTGAAACCCTAATAGAGAACGACAACATTAACTGTAATATTTGGAATGAAAATGAAAACTTGGAAACCTATAGTGAAGTTTAAACTTTTGGGTTTTCCAAAACAAAATGAATTCTAAATGTTACTTTTGTATGTACTCTTTCTATGACGTGTGATTTTACTGTTGGGTGTCAGAGTTTGACTTAGCTTTGACCAGTCAAGTTGTATTACCAGATGCTTGGGAGTTTTGTCTATGATGTCATGATGATGTGTTGTCTATGATCCTTTATACTCAACCATGGTAATATGTCTTGTATGCTCTATAAGGTGTTTTGATCTATCGATTGTTATTTCTTTCCAATGTCCTTGTGTGAAACTGAGGTAAATGGTGTGACCTATCTGATATAACCTTGAGTCTTCGATCAATTGTATTTGGATTGTTTTCTAGTCACTTTTATAGGACTGAGGTGTTTGTATGATTGTTTCTTGGTGATGTCATGCTATGACATAATTGACTTAACCATTTTGAGTCTTCAATTAGTATTTTTGGGATGTTTTTCAGTTACTTGTAGAGAACTGATGTATTATTGTGAATTATCTTTTGATGCTTTCTAGTGACTTGTATAGGACTGAGGTGAAATTTGTGATTCTTTGATTTATACTTTTATGAGCCTAGGGTAGGTTATATATATGTAATGTCAAGAAGTGGTTTGCAATGGAGGTTGAGGCCCTAAGTGGTTGCCAAGGTCACCCATTATAAGTTGTTTAATAAGTAAAAACACTATGCTAAATGGAAATAAAATGAACCTAATAAGAGTCTTCGTATGTTCTTGTCCATGCCTCAAGTGCTAGTACAGACTAGGATGGGAGTAGAGAGAATGATTGGCTGTGACCATGCATCATTAGTATGCCTTATCAGTACGAGAGAATACTAGGGTAACTGCACTAAGTTGTGGTGCCAAAAGGGGGGTATAAGTGGACATCTTTTTTCTGAAACCAGCAATTTCTAAATTTCAACAAGAATTTGAAGATATTTATGCTCAAAATTTTAAGATATGACAAAAAAAAAGTAGTCATTTGAATCTAATTTCTAAACTACTAGTTTTTTTTTCAAAATGGTTTTGTTTTAGGTCCTCAAAAAAGGGGGCCATAGAAAGTGGTATTGTTTATTCCAAAATAACATAACATAGTACAAAGTGTGGCTCCCCTAAAATTTTAACTTTTTTTTTGAAATTCTTTAACTGCTCTAGTCAAAAGTTACCTAACATTATGTAGTTTATCCTAGAGTTTTCAGATAATTTAATAATATGTATTTTTTTATGAATTTTTTAATTAGACACATCCAAAAAATGTGAAATATCTGTGTGCTCCCCCTAGAAATGATTGAAAACTAATTTAAAATCAAAACTTATTTTTTTCAAAGTGTGTAGAATGGAATCTAG
This sequence comes from Cupressus sempervirens, assembly GCA_028749045.1. Classification (NCBI taxonomy): domain Eukaryota; kingdom Viridiplantae; phylum Streptophyta; class Pinopsida; order Cupressales; family Cupressaceae; genus Cupressus; species Cupressus sempervirens. Next base: position 19,776,793 of record CM053791.1, on the reverse strand, counting down.
TTTCTAAAAAATTAAGTTGTTGCAAAATTTGATGAACGAGCTAAAATCTAGAACCCAGTTAGTACATGTTAGTTTTTGACAAAAATGGACATACATTCAAAAGAATTTATAGATGAAAGGCTTGAAATTGTTCAAATAAAAAATAAATTATATGGTTATAGAGCTAACACAGAGACCTACAATGTCATCTAACCTAATTTTATTGATGCTCAATCATGAGAAACTTTGAAGGAGAGCACACAAGAAAAATCAATCATTTTTTGTATGTTTGCAACAAAACACATCTCAAACCAATTTATAGACTCCAAACCTTTGGGTTGGATCCCCAAGGAAAAACCAAACCTTAGACATGGTAGAATGCAAAGCTTTGAATAGTGCGTACACCCTATAATGCGCACATGCTATTTAAAGTTTTTAATATTAAAGTCTTAATAGTGCATTTGTGCTTTAGTGTGCACACACTATTGAGACCTAAATAGTGCATAAAGAGGGAAAGAGATAGGAAGAGCGAGAGCAAGAGAGAGAGAGGGGGGGTAGGGGATGGGAGAGAGGAGAGAGAGATTAGGGGATGGGAGAGAGAGAGTAGGGCTGGTAGAAAGAACACAGAATGAGAGAGAGAGAGAGAGAGAGAGTGTGTGTGTGTGTGTGTGTGGGTGTGTGTGTGTGTGTGTGTGTGTGAGAGAGAGAGAGAGAGAGTAGGGGTAGTACATAGAGTACGAGATGGGAGAGAGAGAGATTGAGAGTAGGGGATGGGAGAGAGGGGAAGTGAGAGAGAGAGAGATAGTAGGGGTGGCAAAGAGAGAGTATAGGATGGGAGAGAGAAATTGAGAGTAGGGGATGGCAGAGAGAGAGTAGGTAGTGGGAGAGGCAGCAAGAGATGGAGAGAGAGAGAGAGAGAGGAGGAGGAGGATGGGAGTGTGTGTGTGTGTGTGTGTGTGTGTGTGTGTGTGAGAGAGAGAGAGAGAGAGAGAGAGTAGGGCATGGGAGAGAGTGTAAGAGTGTGAGAGAGAGAGTAGGGTGGAAAAGAGAGAAAGTAGGGGATGGGAGAGGGGAGAGATAGAGTAGGGGATGGGTGATCCCACAATAATGGGTTCCACTTATTGGCTAATTTTGACATTGAAATCAATATTTTTGCAACAAACCTCACGTTCGAGTGACTATATCTCTAAAACTATAAATAATTTCAAGATGACATAAACTAGTGATTTTTAGTACTCTATTCCTACTTTGTAACCATATTTTTTAATCTAAAAATAATAATTATTTATGTCAATTATTTCATCTCCTCCGAAAAGTGGTACATAATAAAATTCAATATTTTTAAATAGTGACAATCTATTTGACACACATAACCTTTTTTCTAGAAATGATAATGAAGTAATTCTTTCGACGTTAGATTTGTAACATCAATATCCAGAGGATGCATTTGGTTTGAATCATTTTGGTTGAATATTATATAGTTTATGAAGTTTTGAAGTGACATCAATCGTAATTCAGACATACGTTTGTTTTGACACAGACAATTTGAAGTCAGTCTATCATAAACTTATATTTTTTTTGAATAGAAAGCTATCTCAATAATCTATTTCCTACATATTTTTCAAAAAAAATTGACCTAATTTACTAATTTTCCCAAAGTTTCAAAGTCCATTGATGTTCAATCGGTAATGAACCTATGATGAGTTAAACTTATATTTGAAAGTCTTAATGATTAAAATATGTATTACAATTATAGTTGTTGGAAAGCTTGCTCTAAGCAATACATTTTGACATTTTTTATTTTGTAGTAGGAGATCATTCTTCTGTAATTATGGGTGTCAAAAGAGAAAAAATAAAATAAAGAAAAAGCAGGCAAAATTTTCTTAGTTTTGGGCGTTCGCAGCGAACTAGACATTCGCAGTGAACATATTTTATATGTTCGATGCGAACATGTGTTCATACCAAACATACAAGATATAATTTTTTGACTACCAAAAATTTAACAAGATATGTTTGTGCAAACATAAATATTTTATTATGTTCACGCTGTTAGAGTAAATAATTAATTTATTAATTATTTATTCTATTACTTAAGCTTACTTAGGTCATGCATTTATTTAATATTTTATATTTAATGCATGTAGTGGTTAGTTGTTGACAACACAGGAGTTTGTTCCCTTCTAGTTGTCACACTTATCTCCTAGCACCTTCCAGATTGTTCTACAAGCTTCCATGAGCTCTTTATAAGCGGGCTCTCTCTCATTGTATTTCATAAGGCATTGTGCATATTGTAAATACATTTTCTTATTGTGTTTGCACATATTGTCTCTCATGTCCGTTTAGGGTTTTTCCCTTCCTCCATGCTCTTCCTCTTCTTGGCTTCTCTTTGACAGGTTCTCACATGCAGGTGATCTTGGGCATCTTCAGAGTTGGCTTTTCTCAACTCCAACACACTCTAACATATAAAAAAACTAAAAAAACTTGATGTCAGCTTCTGATAAGTAGTTTAAAAGTAGTGATAGCGACAAGTAAATCCACACAACAAAATTTTTATATGATTATTGCATGAATTTTATCTTGGCAAGGGGTAAATTTTATTTTTTATTTTATTCTATAATGGGAAACAAGAAAGGAAGGCAAAAAAAATATGCAAGAAAGAGATCTGATGAAGCAGAACAAAAAAATCTTCAAAAGACTGCAGCACATTATCATTGAATTAAACAAGGTGAAGAAAATGTTGAAGAAGGCTCAATAGAAGTACAAGAAGTGCATATGGGAGAGAGGTTAGGAACACTCCCTACAGAATCTCAAATAATGAATGTTGAAGAAGGCTCAAGATCACTCCCTACAGAGGTTCAAATAAAAAAAGTCAGAGAAGGGTCAAAATCTTTCCCTGTAGAATCTCAAACAATGGATGTTAGAGAAGGCTCAAGATCACTTCCTATAGAAATTTCAGTAATAGAGGTTAGAGAAAGGTCGGGACCATGTGAAGGAATTGGTATGGATAAACTCTTAAATATTGCCCAATCTATAAAGAATGTTATTTCTCCACAAAAAAATTAGATCATTTACTTAAAATGGATGTAGATAAATTGAGAAGACGTGCAGCTAGTGTTAAGCCATTAAGTTTGTCTAAGAAAAGGTCAATGAATAAGAAGATAAAAGAAATTATGACTCAATTTGATAACACTAAAACACTTGAACAAGCTCAATTACTTTCAGTTTTTCTTACACAAAAGAAGTTGCAAGAGGCATTAAATTTTTTAGATGTAGACACAACATCAAAGAAGAGAAGATTTTCTAGCATGCAAACTGATCTGATTGAAAATGTTAAACAAGGTTTGAGAAACATAATAAAATACTCTCAAACTAAAGATAAGTATGTGGCAAGAAAAGTGATGTCGATGTCTATTGTAAATAAGAATATGACCCAAAATAGACAAATATCTTCAATTTCGTCTGAAATGGGTTTTAGTAGGAAAACAACGAGAAAATATGTTAATAGAAGATTAATTGTGGATGACAGTACTATGGAGGGCAATTGGGAAATCATGTGTTGAGCACCTTATTTTGATAGGATTGAAGAGTCATTAAAAAATTTAGTCATATCATTTTGGATTGATAACACTTGTCCTTCATCAAATAATAGAGATGTTATTAGGCATAGGATTGCATCTGGTCAATATGAATATCACACAAAACATTGGTTGGACACAACACAACATGAGTTATATGTGTCATTTTGTAGTGAACATCCTAATGTAAATGTTGGGCAAATGTTGTTTGAAAAATTGAAGCCATACTTTGTGAGGTCAAACAAAGTGTTTGTAGCATGTTGTTGTCATCATCATATTGAGTTTGATCTCCACTATCAGGTATTTCGAAAGTTTGTAGAAGACACATATGGTTTTCATGCTGCTCCTCCTAGTATGAGAAGTGAGTTTATGTCATCCATTCTATGTGACAAAATAGATGATCCAGCTGGTCAAATAAATTGCATCAAAGTATTATATGAAACATGTGGTGAATTGGCTCTATTTCCTTTGAAAATTGAAAATATTGATGCAACAAAAAAATTGAATTGCAAAAGTTACAAGTATGTCAAGAATGAAACAAAGAAGGGAAAAAAGACAAAAAGGTTGGAATATGTTGAAGAGGAGTTACCTATTCTAACATTTATGAACAAATTTCAGAATTTGATTCAACCTTATATTCGTCATGCATTTTTTACAAAGTGGCAAGCACAATAGTTTCAAACTTTGAGAGGTAATTTCCCACTTCGAATGATTGTATCAGTTGTTGATTTTGCAGAGAACTATTCCTTTGTTCATTATAAAGAAATCCAATTAGATTATTACTTTTCTAAGAAGGTCACTATTATGGTACATGTTTGTTATAGACATGCACTATTAGATTTGGATGGTGTTTAGAGTACAGTTCAAACATGAGTAATTAAAAAGGAATATCATTTCTATATAAATGATGATAAAGAACATGACATTCACTATGTCAAACATTGCTTCAATATCTTCTTTTCTTATTTGAAAGAAAGAAACATAAATGTTGATAAACATTATGTTTGGTCTAATGGATGTGCCACATAGTTCAAATGATCTAGACCATTTTATGCATTATGTAGATATCATCGCAATGAGAATATAAAACACATAGAATTTCTTCGAGAGTGGTCATGGAAAAGGTGAACATGATGGTGCTAGAGCTTGCATCAAACGTGCTCTATGAAAGTATCAAATGAATTATCATGGAGTTTGTGTAAATTATACACATGATGTTGTTGAATGGTGTAAGACACATTTTGCATTAGATGAGGTCGGGACATCATCAAAAATGAGTTGATAGGTACCATATAGAGTCTTTTGGGAGATAACAGGTATGGATGTGTATATCTGTTTAATTTTTATGCAATTAAGCTATAAAATTTTATTGTTAAGTTTTATTTTTCAATTTTTTGAAGTTTAAATTTAATTTGCCCATATTTTCAATTTAATGAACTTTTAGGTGTTAATAGAAAAAACATGCATCGTTGCAAGAGGATAGAAAAACCACATTCCTTACATTTAGTCAAGAGTACAGATAATTGCAATTAGACATTGAAGAAAAGAGAATATTCATGTTTTCGTGACAGTTGCATTAATGAAGATTATGAAGAATACATCAATCAAGCACGTGGATATATAGGTGCATGGATTTCAATACCACTTGATGTTACTGATACATTTGATAAAGATGATGAAAAGTTTGATGATATTCCATTGATTGTAATGATTATGATCATATCTCTAGATTGGTAAAATTGGGTAAGTATCATAAAAATTAATTTGAACAAGTGTTATTTAATTATCATGTTGAACTATCTTTTATATATACTGCACACATACACATGTATACTTGTTATGTAGGAGATATCTTTGCAGTGATTGCTGATCTTGGAAATTATGAAGGTGTCACTTATTATTTATTGTGATGTACTACAGAGAGGAAAAAGTTATATGACCTTGAAGAAAGTGATGGAATGTTGTTACCATAGGTAATTTTATATGAATATATATATATATATATAGAGGTAACTTTATATTTATCAAATTGTAAAATACTTAAATTTGTGGTGTAGGTTCTGTTGTGATTGAGGGAACATATTTGAAGCAAGACAAAATAGTCCAACATGGAATACACTTTGTTGATTATCAACCTAACAACAAGGTATTACAATATAGCCACCTGGTCGTTGCTACCGAGCTTTGTCTACATCCAGTCAAAGTTATGCATGCACATCGCAAGTGGAGACTAGACAATGAAGATCATGAGAAGATATTACATGTTATAAGTGTGCATCATGGTTGAACTGACATTTGAGATTTATTTTATAATAATTTGAATATCAACTTCTTTTCAAACTATTGAATTTCATCTTGAATTAAATGTGTTTTTAATTGTACAATCATAGTCTTAGTTATCACTAGTTTATTAAAAAACTATATAAATGAATAATATTAATTGTACCATGGATGAATTTAATAATTTAACAACTTGATATAAATAGGCTTTAAGTTAGTTCGAACTTACACAATCAAATTACCTATAGATATGTATCAAAAATAATTTAATACATGTTACAATTCTTAAACATCAACTTCTTTTCAAACTATTGAATTCCATCTTGAATTAAATGTGTTTTTAATTGTACGATCATAAGTTCTTAATTATCATTAGCTTATTTTAAAAAAAAAAATTAATAATAAATTAATTGTACCATCCATGATGAATTTAATAATTTAAATTCATTTATCAACTTTTTTTCAAACTATTGAATTTCATAAGTGAATTAAATGTGTGTTTAAAATTGTACGTGCCTCTCAAGATCATGTTCTATAGCTATAATACAAAAAAATTACACATATACACATATACATGTCTCAATAATGAACATCTACAGATCTAATATATCTCTACAACTAAAATGCATACATATGCAAACTGTAAATCTCGAATAAATACATGTACATAGCAAAATATAAAAAGTCATATATACATGTGACCATCTATCTACTGAAGTATTCAATAATCAAATAAATAGTGAAACATATGTATACATGTATGTCATCAAGGTACTAAAATACACATATGTGTAAGTAAACTGTCTCCAATATATAAATGCATCAAAAAAATATAAATATCTACTACTAGAGGGACCCCTCAAGATGCATACAAATAGAACGACCCTTTGATCGAGTCTCTTGTACATCCTCTTGCCAAGGTACATCAACTGAGCCCTACAAATATATATCTACATATACATACATTAGAGTTCTATCTAAACATATATATACATGTACATGTACATTCAAATTAAATACGAACAAGTTGCATATATATATATATATATATATATATATATATATATATATATATATATATATATATATATATATATCTAGCTTGAAACATTTAAATAACTTTAAAAAAACTAGATTTAAAACTCAAGTACCTGAGCACTACCGGGTGCCTCAATAGAATAATCTCTCTCATGTACATGATGCCTTGAACTGGCACTACATGTAACATGTGCTCAACGACCTATGCCTACATGATTTATTATAGTTATTTAGATTAAATTAAATATCTAGATCATATATATCTGAACTTAATTTTTTTACAAATTCATATTTTTTAATTTCATATATATTTAAAATTAAAAATAAATTATGTGTACCTAGGTCTCTTGAGGTGGAGGATGATCAGCAGACTCCATCATATCATCTAACGATGCACCTGAGCCTGAAACTTTGACACCTACTGAACCACCCTCAACACCATGTCCAACTGCTAGTAAATATGAGTGAAGTGGACTATGTAACTGGCTAGGTAATGGTGCAGAATTAGTGCTACTAGGTCATCCAAACAACAAGTCCATGCACGATGAAATACCTAGGGTCAAACTAGTATCAATCTCAGATAGGCCTTGCAACTGCTCACCAAAATCATCAAGACCCTCAGCTGTGATCTAGACATCTCCAACTTGTATGCCCGAGTCATCTGTAGAGTGTTGTGAGCCTGGTGCTAAATGCTATGAACTATGCACAAGTATATCGTCTATCATTGGTGTGGAAGCCTATGTCTATGGAACTATGTCAGGGTTTTGATGTTGTCTAACAACATCCATCACTAAGTGAACTTGAATCCCCTGTGTATCAAAAATATAACTGATAATGTGCAACATATCCTCCAAAAAATATAGTGCCAAATCCTATGTCTAATGTCCTAAAAGACCACGAACATCACCTGGTAGTGGTAGCCCAATAGCTCTATATGCATCATCAGAGGTGCTTGAAGTGCTACTATATGCCTCTGAAGATGGTCAACCAGGTGGACGAGGATGCCAACTATGAATATAATGACCAATAGAATCAGATGTGATACTAGCGGCCATAGATGCAATGTGTCCAATAGTGTCAATTACTCCCCTCTAGGAAGTGCTCAATGACAACTCTATCTACAATAGGTGCATGTGCTAGAATCATAGGAGGCAGTCTCTGTCCAACAAATTGTTTGACATCTCGAGGTGGTAGATAATGTGCATTACAATACTAGTCACAATTTGCGATCCAACCACACCCCTATCCATAATAATCAAGAATATCCAAGTAGTTGACATTGAGCCCCATGTGGAACTCAACATACAACTGTTGTGCAAAATAAAGAGGTATCTAGTCATTGTGAGGATAACAACCATGTGCAGCTAAAAACTAAGGATAGATCATGCTAGCAATAATAGGATCTGTGCATCATGTGACTCGATAGCCTCTCACCCTACCTTGTGCTCCCCCATATCCTAGAAAGAGCTCTCTTTTGATGACGTCTTTGGAGGCCACCCTCTTGACATCATCAAAAGATGCATCTCGTAAAAATCTCAGCCCTAAGCTCCCTAGATATGGAAGCTAATATGTCAGGAGTAAATGAATGATGAGCTCTAAATCTAGCTGTCAGATCCTATAAATTCCTACATATCGTAGCACATATGTCTCTATAAAGACCATCATTAGAGGACAATATAGACTATTTTATTCTAGCAACCTCCTGCTCTAAAAATGAAAATAAAGCATCGATATCAATGCATGGGGGTGGTGCAACAAGACCTCTAGTAGGAGCTGCAAGTGCAGCCTAACTTGGAACAGGAGCTGCATTACAACCTACACAACCTGGAGCCGCACCAGGAGCTAGAACATGAGTCGCATGATGAGCCCTACCTTGAGGTACACCACCAGCCCCACCATGAGCTGCAGCACGAGCCCCACCATGAGCAACACAATGAGCTACACGAGGAGCCAGAATAGGAACTACAATAGGAATCACATCAACTTGTGCTGTAGTAGGAGTTGTAGCAGGAACTGCATCAGGGGCTACATCAAGAGCTACAACAAGTTGATCGTGTGAAGCCATTACTGTAGAAAAGTATCAAGAGCTAAATTGTCTACTATACACACAATTTTTTATTTTTTATTAAAAATTATACATGTAATTGAACGTACATCGCACATGTCTAGATAATCTGTAACATGTACATATACATACATGGTCTGATAAAATTTTAAAAATATATATGATTGAATGTATATGCATACATACATGAGAACTTTAGAGTTAGAGACATACATACATACATATATACATACATGTGATAATTTAAGTAAATTAATTTTGTTGAGACATCACGTGTGATGTCACAAAGGTTGGTCACATGTGAATCCTTCTATATTTAGTCTTTAAATGTGTAATTAATTATAAATTTGAATGCATTGGTCCATTAACCATCAATTAAAATATATATAAAATAATCTAACATAATCTAAGGATAAATTAGATCTTATTTTATCCCCTAGATCAAATATTTGGAGTAGTTAAATCCTAAAATATATATAATAGTTTTCCTATTTTGTAACTTTTGATTACTAATTGCATAAGAAATATAAAGGGTTCATCTTATTAGATATTTAAGTAATATGTTTTTTATAATTTTCTAAGAAGTGCAATTCAAAACATTGAAAGTTATATGAGACCTTGATTCAAGTTTTCTAGATTAAAATACATTACTATATTATGGTCCATTGTGTTATTTCTATAAGGAATTAATCATATAGTAAATATGAGTCAATCTCATTGACCCATGTTTCAAGAGTAGTGATTCACATGAATCCATTTTTCACGAGAATGTCTTCTAAGTTTATCAATATTATTACATGTTTTGAAAAGATTTTCTATATTTCATTTAACAATAATTTATTCAAAATAAACTTTCAAACATGAAAATGTGTTAAATTAACTATATATATTAACTCATTATTAATTCAAAATTAGCTAAGTCTACCAGGTACACCTAAAATACATTATTATATATTATGACATTGCACATTATTTCTATAAGGAAAATATAGAAAATCTAGCTAATTTAACACATTTTTAATTAATAACAAGTAAATATAATAAGTAAACAATATAAGTAAACTTAGATTTTCTATATTTCATTTAACAATAATTTAGTCAAAATAAACTTTCAATCATATAATAAGAAAGTTCAATAATATATTTACTTATTATTAATTAAAACTGTGTTAAATTAATTAGCTAGATTTTCTATATTTTCCTTAAATAGAAATAACATAATGTCATAATATATAATAATTTATTTTAATGTGTGTTGTTTTCAAATAAGTGAAAATAGTATCATTTGATTAAAAAGATATTGTAAATTATAATTTAGATTTATGAAATAAAAAATACATGTGGACTCAATTTTTTATCATACTAATTTTTTAACCACATTTATCCAAACTAGTTTTTAAATCATTTACAAGAATCTCAATTAATCTTTTATCACCAGATATGTTGTCCAAGGTCTAATATGATGGCTAAACAATTTTTTATTTTAATGTTTCTACTAAGGTTCAAACAACCTTTGGGCTTTTATGATTTTGGTCCTTATGATTCAAATTGAACTTTTGTTAGGATTCAAATTAGGGTATGGTTATCATGAATGTAAGGGTTGGGTTAACTTAGGTTATGGTTATAGTTTAGATTATATTATAACTTAAGGGTTAAAATAGGGATATATTAATTTAATTAATGTTATGATTTAAGGAAAATTAAGGTTAGAGTTAAGGTTAGCAAGTAGGACAAGGTGCAAATTAGAGGGAAAGTCTTTGATTTATAGCTAGGGTTGAAGATAACTTTAAAGTTGAGAGTTTGGTTATGGTTAGAGTTAATTTATTGTTAGGATTTTATTATACTTTGGGGGGTATTATTAGAGTTCAATTAGGATAATAAATTATTTATATTATTCTTAAAGGATAATACATTGAGGTTTAGGTTTCAAGTTGGGTTACATAGATAATTTAAAACAAGGGTCATACTTCATGTACATGTACATGTGTGTTTATGTATGCATGTATCTCTTAAATGTAATGTTATAATTTAGGATTAGGGGACCAACTTGTTTTAATTTTATGTAAGTTAGGCCTCAATTAGGTTTTGAAATAGGGTTATAGTGTAAGGGTTATAATTAGGCTCAATTTTAGGGTAAGATTTAGGATAGGTTATGACATTGTTAGGGTTTATACGAGTATAATTTAGCATTATTTAGGGGTTAATATTAAGGTCCACATGTGGTTAAGAATTTAGTATAAGGGTTTAGCATATGAAGTTTATGATTTGGTTCAAGATTATTATTTAGGGTAAATTATCATTTATAATATAAGGGTTTAGAAATTAAATTTTAAGATCAAGGTTAGGGTTTGGGTTTGGATAATGGTTAGGGTTAGGGTTTGGTTAGGTTAGGGTTTTCATACTGGTTAGGGTTAGGGTTTGGATAATTATTTTAGTTAAGGTTTAGGGTTAGAGTTAAGATTATGGTTAGGGCTATGATTTAGGATTGAGACCACAATTAGGGTTAGGATCACGGTCGAAGGTTAGGAGTACAAATTATAGTCTCTCAATTATCAGGGTTAGTATTAGGCTTTAGCATTTAGGAATTAGGGTTATAGTTATGATTAGGGTTAGGGTACCTATGGGTTTACATTTCTATTAGTATTGTTTATAGGGTTAGGATATGGGAACTTGACGTTGCTATTAGTATTATTTTTTGGGTTATATGGTTTGTATCAGGGTTTAAATTTATGGATAGGATTATGATTAGGGCTTATAATTTCTAGGATAAGGGTTGGGGCTTATCATATAGTATAAGGGTTTACCATAATTTATGATTAGGGTTAGAATTATGGTTTAGTACATTTAAAATTAGTTTATAGCTTTTAGAATTAGAGTTTAGCATTTAAATTTAACATTTTAGGATCTTAGTGTACAAAGATTAGGGTTTAGTATTTAGGGTCATGGTTTAACATTTATGATTTATGATTATGATCAGGGTTCTTTGGTTATGGGTTTACATCATTGTTAGAAGTATCCAGATAGAGGGTTAGGGTATGGGTTTACATCATATTGTTAGAAGTATGGTTAGAGGGTTAGGATTTGTATTAGGGATCTAAGATTTTGGATTATGGTTTTAATACACTATTTTAATATTTATAATTAAAATTAGGATCAAGTATTATGATTTACTATTTAATGTTGGGGTTTATCATTTAGGTCTACAGTTCAAATTGAGATTCAGGAGTTATGGTTGAGCATCTAAGATTGGGGGTTATAATTTATGATTAGGGTTTTGCAGTTAGGATTATGACCAAGTTTAGTATTTAGGACTATTTTTTAGCATTAAGGAACTTAAGAGTTAAAATTTAAGTTATAATATATAATCTTTACATGTTAGATTATATGATGTACATTCTTTATGTTGGCATATAATCAAGTTATGTTCTTATAATTAACTTTTATTAATTAAATATTGTAACATGTATTCTTCTAAAGGTCATACGCATTCTAAGTTATATGTTCTTATGTATGTATGTATGTTATATTCTTACCTATGCAAATTAATCTACATTCTTATATATGTATAATTTACGATCTCCCCTTAAGACATGTCATTGAATTATATAGTTAATTATATACTTAGATTAAGGCATTAAAAATAATAACATATAGATAAACATGAATATTGAAAACATACATGTGGACCTATATTTAACGTGAAGATATTTACATGTACATTTATGAAATAAAATATACATTAATCTACATTCTCATGTATAATTTAGGATCTCCCCTTAAGTCATGTCATTAAATATAGTTAATTACACTTAGTTATAAGACAAATTAAGATCAATAGTTAACATATGTACATATAAAAATGTGAATTTATTGAAAACATGTACATGGACCTACTTTTAACCATGAACAAATATACATACATCTATGGTCAAAATAAAAAATAAATTCTAATCTGCATTCTTACATGTATAATTTAGGATCTGGGCCCTTAAGACTTGTCATTTAATTACACTTCTAAGATTAAGACATTAAGATGAATTTGGCATATACATATAAACATGAATATTGAAAACATACATGTCTACATTTAACATTAACATATATACATATATCCATGAAATAAAATATGTATATTTTAATCTGCATTCTTATGTATAATTTAGGATCTCCCCTTAAGATATATGCCATTAAATATATAGTTAATTACACAGTTTAGATTAAGGTGCATAAAGATGAATAACATACACATAAACATGAATAAGGCATTAAGATGAATAACATATATAGAAACATGAATAAAACATATACGTAAACATAAAAGACTAAGATGTATTAAAAAATCAATAACATGTACATTAACATTAATAAATTTATATGAATATGGAAAATATTTTTCTAAATTTTATTTTCTACACTATTGTTTTTTTTAATATTTTAAAATATTTTTCTAATGTTTTCTAATTTTCAAGACTAATGTTTTTAAAAATATTTTCTAATGTTTTTTCTAATATTTTTCTAATGTTTAAATCCTAATATATTTTCTCATAGTTTTCTAATATAAAATTCAAAATTATTATTTTTTAAATATTTTTTCTAATGTTTTTCTAAATTTGTTTTCTAAAATTTATATTATTATAAATTTTTTAATGTTTTTCTAAATTTTTTCTAAATCTTATATTATTATAAATTTTCTAATGTTTTTCTAATGTTTTTTCTAATGTTTTTCTAAATTTGTTTTCTAAAATTTATATTATTATAAATTTTCTAATATTTTCTAATTTTATTTTAAATTAATGTTTTTTATAATGTTTTCTAAAAAAAAATTCTAATGTTTTCTAAATTAATATAATTAAGTTTAATATAAATTAACAATAAAAATATTAAATTAACATTAAAATATGCTTTCAAAACATTAAAAACATAAAGAACATTAAAATATGTTTTGAAAACATTAAAAAGTGCTTTGAAAACATTAAAAAATACTTTAAAAACATTAAAAACATTAAAATAATAATATATAGACATACCTGAAGAGAAGAATCTGAAGGAAAATGATAGGATGATGCTGATAGAGACCACACATTCGCTCCAACCCTTGACTGAATAATAAACGCTGTAAAAATGACAAAAAAGGGTTAAAATGGCATTTTTAAATGCTGAAAATCATCGTTTTTGATGTTTGCAGCGAACATATTAATTATGTATGTTCATTGCAAACATAAGTAATTATATTATAATATGTTCACATCGAACACTGTTTTATTATATGCTCATTGCGAACATATTTAGTATGTTCATAGCGAACATATGATAAACCTGATTTCATTTTTTCAATTTCTCTTTGTCCCACTAAAGTGGAACCCATTATTGTAGGTTCAAGAGATGGGAGAGAGAAGAAGTGTGAGAAAGAGAGTAGGGGTGGCAGAGAGAGAGTACAGGATGGGAGAGATGGAGTGGGAGATGTAGAGCAAGAGAGAGAGAAGGATGAGTGTGTGTGTGTGTGTGTGTGTGTGTGTGTGTGTGTGAGAGAGAGAGAGAGAGAGAGAGAGTAGGGGATGGGAGAGGGGAGAGAGAGGGGGATGGGAGTGTGTGTGTGTGTGTGTGTGTGTGTGTGTGTGTGTGTGAGAGAGAGAGAGAGAGAGAGAGAGAGAGTAGGGGATGGGAGAGGGGAGAGAGAGTAGCCTGAGAGAGAGAGAGTAGGCAGTGGGAGAGGGAGTGGGAGAGGGAGAGAGAGGGGGGATGGGAGTGTGTGTAAGAGAGAGTGTGAGAGAGAATTGGCGTGGCTGAGAGAGAGTAGGGGATGGGAGAGAGAGAGAAGGTGGTGGGTGAGGGAGTGGGAGAGGGAGAGGGAGGGGGGGATGAGAGTGTGTGTGAGAGATCTAGAGAGTAGGGGATGAGAGAGAGAGAGGGGGGATGGGAGTGTGTGTCTGTGAAAGAGAGAGAGTAGGGGATGGGAGAGGGGAGAGAGAGAGTAGGGGATGGGAGAGAGTGAGAGAGAGAGAGAGAGAGTAGGTGGTGGAAGAGGGAGTGGGAGAGAGAGAGGGTGGGATGAGAGTGTGTGTAAGAGAAAGAGTAGGGGATGGGAGAGAGGGAGTAGGGGGTGGTAGAGAGAGAGTATAGTATGGGAGAGAGAGAGTGAGAGTAGGGGATGGGAGAGAGTGTGAGAGAGAGTAGAGGTGGCAGAGAGAGAGTATAGTATGGGAGAGAGAGAGAGAGAGAGTAGGGGATGGGAGAGAGAGAGAGTGAGAGTAGGGGATGGGAGAGAGAGAGAGTAGAGGGAGAGATTGAGAGAGAGAGAGAGAGTAGGCAGTAGGAGAGGGAGTGGGAGAGGGACAAAGAGAGGAGGGATGGGAGAGGAGAGAGAGGGGAGAATGGGAGTGTGTGGGTGTGTGAAAAAGAGAGAGTGGGGGATGGGAGAGGGGAGAGAGAGAGAGAGAGAGAGAGAGAGAGTAGCCTGAGAGAGAGAGAGAGAGAGAGTAGGGGATGGAAGAGAGATAGTAGGGGAAGGGAGAGGGAGAGAGAGAGGGGGGATGGGAATGTGTGTAAGAGATAGAGTAGGGGATGGGAGAGAGAGTGTGTGAGAGAGAAGGGGTGGTAGAGAGAGAGTACGAGATGGGAGAGAGAGTGAGAGTAGGGGATGGGAGAGAGTGTGAGAGAGAGTAGGGGATGGGAGAGCGAGTGAGAGTAGGGGATGGGAGAGAGAGAGTAGAGAGAGAGAGAGAGAGAGAGAGAGAGAGAGAGAAGGCAATGGGAGAGAGAGTAGGAGAGGGAGAGAGAGAGGGGGGATGGGAGTGTGTTTGAGAGATCTAGAGAGTAGGGGATGGGAGAGGAGAGAGAGGGGGGATGGGAGTGTGTGTGTGTGTGAAAGAGAGAGAGTAGGGGATGGGAGATGGGAGAGAGACAGAGTAGCCTGAGAGAGAGAGAGAGTTGTGAATGGGAGAGAGAGTAGGTGGTGGGAGAGGGAGTGGTAGAGGGAGAGAGAGGGAGGATGGGAGTTTGTATAAGAGAGAGAGAGTAGGGGATGGGAGAGAGTGTGAGAGAGAAGGGGGTGGCAGAGAGAGAGAATGAGATGGGAGAGAGAGAGTGAGAGTAGGGGATCGGAGAGGGGAGAGAGAGAGAGAGAGAGTAGGGGATGGGAGAGAGTGTGAGAGAGAAGGGGGTGGAAAAGAGAGAGTATGATATGGGGGAGAGAGAGTGAGAGTAGGGGATGGGAGAGGGGGGAGAGAGAGAGAGAGAGTATCCTGAGAGAGAGTAGGGGATGGGAGAGAGAGAGTAGGCAGTGGGAGAGGGAGTAGGAGAGGGAGAGCGAGAGAGAGAGAGAGTAGAGGATAGGAGAGGAGAGAAAGTGAGAGAGAGTAGGAGATGGGAGAGAAGAGAGAGTGAGAGAGATTAGGGGATGGGAGAGGAGAGAGAGAGTGAGAGGGAGAGTAGGTGGTTGGAGAGGGAGTAGGAGAGGGAGAGCAAGAGAGAGAGTAGAGGATTGGAGATGAGAGAGAGTGAGAGAGAGTAGGGGATGGAAGAGGAGAGAGAGTAGGGAGAGAGCAAGAGAGTAGAGGGGATGGGAGAGGCGAGAGAGTAGGGGAGAGAGCAGGGGATGGGAGAGGGGAGAGAGAGTAGGGGGTGGGAGAGAGAGAGTAGGTGGTGGGAGAGGGAGAGCGAGAGAGAGAGAGTAGGGGATGGGAGAGGAGAGAGCAAGAGAGAGTAGGGGATGGGAGAGGTGAGAGAGCGAGAGAGAGTAGGGGATGGGAGAGGTGAGAGAGCGAGAGAGAGTAGGGGATGGGAGAGGAGAGAGAGTGAGATAGCACAGGATGGGAGAGAGAGAGTGAGAGAGAGTAGGCAATGGGAGAGGGAGTAGGAGAGGGAGAATGTGAGAGAGAGAGAGTAGGGAATTTTAGACTAAATTTGATGGATTTTTGATATAGAGCTTTGAATCATCTTTATTTTGCTTCTGGTTTGATCATTCTATGTGTTTTCTAAATCAAGTTATTGCATTTTTAGTGAAACTAAGTTTTTAGGATAGCATTTTGGTGCATAGCAAAAATGGGCCTCTAACTGCAATTTCCTTGGTTGAAATTTCATGCCCACTTGGGAAATGGTAGTTAGTAGGGTCCTTTTTAAGACTGTAGGGTTTCAAGATTGGAGGATGTGTTTTGTGATTTTTCCAATTAATTCCTAGCTCAAATACCATGAAGGATTTGACCTCTTGTAGCATGTTGATTTGTTAATGGCAGGAGTTTGGGAATTGGTAAAGGGATGAGCATTTGGAAATAAGTTATTCTAGTGTTACCAAACCTTCCTGAGCATTGAGTTCATTTCCACAACCCCGCTTCCTACAGGTTGCTTTGTAAACCAGTCATCTACTTAACTAGGACATGTTTGGGAACTGACAATCTCCATTTAAGCTAAAGTCTCCATTTAAAGGTGGAAATGAGATTTCTTTTGTTCTGTTAAGATCATTAATATATTTTGATGAGAACTTTGAGGGATCATGACCAACTTGAGTATCCTGACTTCCCAAGTCCTGTAAATGCAAAGTTGCAATATTGCTCAAAAAGTTGCTTGAGCAACTTTTGCAATTTTTGCAAAAAGGTTACAAATGGAAGTTTGGGAAGTTGTAAATATCCATTCTTGGGCATATGATCATGGGAAACATTTTTTTCAAGGTTAGAAGGTTTCTAGTCAGATTTGCATTTTTAAGCAACTTTTACAGCTTTTGCAATTTTGCACAAAAAGTGCAACTAATGCAAAGTTCACTAGATTTCACTTCTAGGACTTGGAAAAGGCTCCAAACTATTAAAAAATAACTAAAAACACCTAATCCTAGGCTATCTTGAGAAAAACCTCAAAAAGACTCAATTTGGCCTAATTAGCAACTTTTTCTCATATCTTGCACAAAGTGGCCTACGCATACATATCTTGCTCATATCTCTCTCACCGTTCATCATGGGATCAAACTATCTATTCTGTTAGCTTCAAGAAGCTAGGTAAACCCTAGCCCCAAGCTCATCCTATCCCATTGAGTGCTCGAACATTCTCGAGCATGCCGAACAGAAACGTCCCTAAGCATCACTAAAAGCCATAGGGTAGTGATCTTTGATAGGGATATCTCAGAGTTCATGCAAGGTATGGATGTGATTCCAAGTACTATAGGACCATGTTGCAAAAACCTACAATAACCTCTCTCATTTTTTGGAGATCTTACTCTATTTTGATTTTGCGATGCCATCTTGGGTGATGTTGAAACTCATAGTGTTGGCTAGTACAAAGTTGTCAACCACCAAATCTACCTCACCGTTCGTCATGGGATCGAACTGTCTATTTTTTTAGCTCCAGTTGGCCAGGTAAACCCTATCCCCAAGCTCATCCTATCCCATTGAGTGCCTAAACATTCTCGGGCACACCAAACTAAAATGTCCCTAAGGGTCACTAAATGCCATATGGAAACGATCTTTGATGGGGCCTATCTCGGAGCTGATGTGAGGTATAGATGCTATTCTATGTGCTATAGTACCAAGTTTTAGAGAATTACAATAACCTCTCTCACTTTTTGGAGATCTTACTCCATTTTGATTTTGCGATGCCATCTCGGGTGATGCTGAAACTCGTAGTGTTAGCTAGTACAAAGTTGCCAATTGCCAAATCTCCCTCACAGTTCATCATGGGATCGAACTATCTATTCCGTTAGCTCTGCATAGTTGGATAAACCCTACCCCCAAGCTTTTCCCATCCCATTGAGCGCTTGAACATTCTTGGGCATGCCGAACTGAAACATCCCTAAGGGTCACTAAATGCCATAGGGCAGTGATCTTTGACGGGTCATATCTTAGAGCTTGTGTGAGGTATGGATGTGATTCTAGGTGCTATAGGACCATGTTTCAGAGACCTACAATAACCTCTATCACTTTTTGGAGATCTTTCTCCATTTAGATTTTGCGACGCCATCTTGGGTGATGTTAAAACTTGTAGCATTGGCTAGTACAAACTTACCAACTGCCAAATCTCCCTCACCATTCGTCATGGGATCAAATTGTCTATTCTATTAGCTTTGAGTGGTGGGATAAACTCTAGCACCAAGATCACCCATCTCGTTGAGCACTTGAATGTTCTCAGGCATGCTGAGCCGAAATGTCCCTAAGGGTTACTTAATGCCATAGGGAAATGATCTTTGATAGGGCATATCTCGGAACTCGTGCAAAGTATGGATGTGATTCTAGGTGATATGGGACCTTTTTATGGAGACCTACAATAACCTCTCTCACCTTTTGAAGATATTACTCCATTTTGATTTTGTGATGCCATCTCGGGTGATGTTGAAATTCATAGTGTTGGCCAGTACAAAGTTGCCAACTACCAAATCTCCCTCACTGTGCATTGTGGGATTGAACTATCTATTATGTTAGGTCTAGGTGGCTAGGTAAACCTACCACCAAGCTTTTCCTATCCTATTGAGTGCTCGAATGTTCTCGGGCATGCCGAATCAAAACGTCCCTAAGGGTCACTAAATGCCATAGGGTAACAATCTTTGATGGGGCATATCTCAGAGCTCGTGTGAGATATGGATACAATTCTAGGTGTTCTAGGACCATGTTGTAGAGACCTACAATAACCTCTCTCACTTTTTGGAGATCTTACTCCTTTTTTATTTTGTGATGCCATCTTGGGTGATGCTGAAACTCGTAGTGTTGGCCAGTACAAAGTTGCCAATTGCCAAATCTCCCTCACCGTTTGTCATGGGATTAAACTTTATATTATGTTAGATCTAGGTGGCCAAGTAAACCCTAGCCCCAAGGTCATCCTGTCTTGTTGAGCACTTGAACATTCTTCGGCACACTGAACAAAAACGTCCCTAAGGGTCACTAAATGCCATAGGGCAGCGATCTTTGACAGGACATATCTCAGAGCTTGTGCAAGGTATGGATGAAATTCTAGTTGCTATAGGACCATGTTGCAAAGACCTATAATAACCTCTCTCACTTTTTGGTGATCTTACTCTATTTTTATTTTGTGATGCCATCTCAAGTGATGCTAGAACTTGTAGTGTTGGCCCGTACAAAGTTGCCAACTGCCAAATGTCTCTCACCTTTCATCGTTGGATCAAACTATCTATTTTGTTAGCTCTAGGTGGCTAAGTAAACACTAGTCCCAAGCTCATCCCATCCTATTAAGCTCTATAACATTCTCATGCATACTGAATCAAATCATCCCTAAGAGTCACTAAATGCCATAGGGCAACAATTTTTGACTATGGTAACTGGATATATCATCTCATCCAATGATGGAGACTTGTGATAGAAGGTAAAGGGGTGATCATACACATCATTTTGAACATGTTTTGTTTTATGGTAATAAGGTAATCCTTGTTTGCAAGGTCAAGGAACTTGAGGTCGCCTATAAACCCAAATTACCTTAGTCCTAACGATTTTCTTTTTTTTGTTGTTTTTTTTTAATAAGTTGACTCAATAAGTGTTTTGAGAGTCATTACACCTTATATAGCTAGATGTTATCATTGAATTGAGTTAGTGGAAGATTTTAATGATCTTCCTGGTTGTCTTAATAGTCATTTCATGGGTTTGAAATATAACCACTTCCCTTTGTGAAGAGTTGTCCAAAAATCAACAAATTACATGTTGTTGCAAAGAAAATACAATCATAGGATATTGGAAGATTGTTTTCACTCATAGGATGTTGAAGAATCTCTTGGAAGGTGGTGCAAAAGCACCGTTTCAAGGCTCTCACCATATCATTTTTGGTGTGATGAACTTCTCTAAAGAAGTATGTGAATACAATAAGGGCATTTAGCTCATGCTTGTGTGTCCAAGCTAGGATAGGTCTTAAAGTTTCCTCTTTGGTCTCTATTGAGAATGGTACCTTGACTTTGGGTTGGTATCCTTCTTAGCTATTTGTTGGGGTAAGGTTGATTTAGGATTTTTTATTGCATTTTAGGCATGGGTTTGCATTAAAAGAACCTTCCAAGGTGGACTACTTGTTTAGAAGACCAAAGTGCATGAACAATGCAATATTATGTAAATCTGCCACGTTATGGAAGGGATTTTATTATGAGTTTTGGGATTCTTTGGTGAAGAAAGATAGTGAAATTTTCACTCCCAAGCATGTTTTTGGAAGGCATAGCATGGTTTTGAAATGTGAGTCAAAACAAGACTACCTAAGTAATAAAAATTGCCCAATTTTTAAAAGTTGTTGAGCAACTTTTTCCAATTGTTGCTAAAAGACCTACTTTGTAAAGAAGCTTTGAAAAAGTCCTAAAACCTATCTCTACCCTAAGGAGAAACCTATTTATGCTTTTAGGAACCCTAATCAAGGGTTGGCAACTCATTTCTTATGCGAATCCGTACTATTGGAAAGATTGTGACTATTTTAGCACAGATTTTACTAGTTTTTAATCTTGTTTAGAGGAAAATCACATGGCTATTATCATTTGGTTGCATTTTGTAATTGTAGTTGTCTTATTGTTTTTTTTTCCACTTTCCATGCATTAGTTATAGTTTGTGACCAAGTTTTGGAAGGTTTTGTAAATTTCTTCAAAGATACCTATCTGCTACTAGTTTTGGAGTTATATATCATGGAAGGGCTATAAGTCTTGTCTCTGCCATGGAAATTCCATGGTATTATAGATTTCAAGGCTTCGAACCCTAATGTACTATATTATGCAAGAAAGGGCCCTAAAAGTGAGTGCAAATAATTCTTTGACAAAGCCCTAGGCGAGTTGGGCAATGCCCAGTTAGGGACTGTCAGCAAAGAAAGAGCTCTCGAGAGAAAAGCTTGAAGAATGAAGACTTTCCCTTTTGATGAATTGAAAAGGGGTATGAGGAGGTTCTAACTTGTGGAGGATGAGTATTGATGAAGTGCGGAAGGTGTCTTAAAAGTGGGGACAACAAGCAGCCAAGAAAACCCTATCAAACCCTAAATTATGATATTTTTGTTGTATAGCCTATAGGCACCCTAAGACCCTAAAAATCCTTGAGAATGGGTCCTATTTATCAATTTTTCTTAAGGCTAGAGCTGTTGAAACTTTAATAAAAAGGAGCTATTGGCCCTAGAAATCTAGGTGGAGGCCTAATTAGGGGCTCTCCTTGTAGCCCTTTTGTGAAGAAATCTTGAAATCAGGTACAAACCCATTGTTCTTATCCATTAAAGCATAGTACAAGTGTTCCAATAACACCTTAGGACATCATGGAAACCTTGGTTGGACTGGGGACTATTGTGGTACCCTAGTAAACCTATAAAACCTTTGGAGGGATAGTGTTCCTAGAAGAGTAAGGGAGTGATGTTGCAAGTTTGGATCAGTTAACCTGGTGAGGAGGTTGGGAAAGGTTGGGGATGTTCTAAGTAGAAAGAGATCCTATAGACCACATAGGTGTAGAAAAAATACCAAGATCCTATTGTTGGATGAGAAGCATAGACTAGCTAGTCTATCTTAGCCTACCCCATCAGAAGGATGGAATAAATGACATACTAAAGCTTATGAGATAGTTATTAGGTGTTCCTTGAAGTGGCTAAGATGTTAGTTTGAAGCAAGAAGTTGATTATGATCCATTTCTCAAATTTGCTCATTTTTCCCTTATTGCTTCCCAAGTCTTGAATAGGGAAAGTGATCAAGTAGTTTTGTGATGTTGGGTAGAAGTTTGTTCAATATTGTAACCAAGTTGGAAAGAGTCTTTGAAGACACTTACGAAGGTGGGAAAGGTAGTTTTCCTTAAAAGTGTTCTTGCTGGGAATCCACTACCTTTTGGTGTGAGCACTCTGCATCATTTTGGATGTAATTTACATTAAAATGAAATACATGAAATATACTTCATAAACAATAAAAACAAGATATATATTATGATAACCAATAATGTTATACATGAACAAACATATAATATACAAGGTTGCAAGGGGATGAGGGTAGTTGGGGTACTTAGGGTATAGGTACAAATATAGGTACAGCTATTTTTTATAATAGGGGATTGGGGGTACTTGGGTACGTCAAACTTTATTTTTAATTATACTTTTATATTTATAGAAAACTTGAATTTATGAGTCATAAGAATGATTGTTCAAATCAAGAATAGTGATAAAGTTTGCAAATGTAATGTATTATTTTTAGTATCAGATTTGTTATATGTTTGTAATAATAATTTATGATAAATTTTTAGATGCATAACATAGAAGGAAAACTTTAAACATGAACAAGAAGATCATAAATCATTTGACAGTGACATATTGCAAATGATAAATTTCTAGCTTTAACACTAATAAAGTTTATTGTTGATCAATATTGTATCAAAGTTCTAAACTGATTAGGTATTGAATTAAGCTTGATAAATAAATATTAGAGAAGGAAAACTTTAAACATGAACAAGATCATAAATCATATGATGATGACATATTGGAAATGATAAACTTATGCTTGAATAGTGATAAAGTTTATTGTTAATCAATATTCTATCAAAGTTTTGAACTGATTAGGTATTGAATTAAGCTTGATAGACAAGGAGTTGATACACAAACAAAAAATTGAAAAAAAAAATCAGAAATCTCAACCAAGGTCCTTAGCTATGATGCTCTCCACCGAGTACTCGGTACTTGGAATACGTGTACCCAATACTTGGGTACATGGGTATGAGTACCAAGGGTGTGGGTACAAGTACCCATGCAACCTCATAATATATTATGATAATCAATAATGTCATACATGAATGAACATATAATATATTATGATAACCAATAATGTCATACATGAACAAACATATAATATATTATGATAACCAATAATGTCATACATGAACTAACATAGAATATATTATGATAACCAATAATGTCATACATGAACAAACATATAATATAAAATGATAACCAATTGTGTAGTACATATGATAACCAATAATGTCATACATTAACAAACACATAATATATTATGATAACCAATTATGTCATACATGAAAAAACATATCATATATTAACCAATAAAGTCATAAGTCTAATAATGTTATGCATCAAATATATGTCATACATCAAATATAAAATGTCATATATACATCAAATGTATATCAAATATGTCCACTGACATAAAATCCAACATATATGTCCATTGATGCCTATACAATATCTTCTCCTTCCCACATGTGGAGGGAGATGATAGGGATGATGGGGTCTTCCTCACATGCTCACTCATCCTCTTGTTTAGGCTCTTCTCTAACTTGAGTTGATACAAAAAAAAAGTAGATATGAATCAATAATTATTATACATTGAAATCAAATATATGTATGCACAAAATTAATTATTTTCTTACTGCCATCAAATAGTCACTTTGCAAGTCCACCTCAAAGACTCGTGGATGATCGGGTGTAATAAGGCCCTACAACAATTCAATCAATATAATCACTTATAAATAACATTAGAAATTTCAACACTAACTATTATAAACAATAATTAAAACCAAGAAAATTATTTCATACCTCAGTCAATGGCTCTGAACTAGTCATTGTTGCAGCCACTCCACGATCGATGGATTGTTGAAGATGAGAAGTCTCAGACGTTAAGAGCTGCATGTCATATAATACATGTAGCATGAAGCATGAAAAAAATATAATCAAATGAATTAAATTAACATGAAATGGATGTACCTCTACAAAGCTCATATCATGCCTAGGCTCGGAGTCCCTAGTGAATGTCGATGGTCCAGTAGAGAACTGATGCACATGCATAAATTTTTTTGTCAATCCTTCATATGATTAATTAATAAATAAATGTATTAATTTAAATGATTAAATTGATACATAACTCTGGACTCATCGATGGGACAAAAAGTAGGGCCTAGGGATCTCTATTAGGGTTTCCAACACCCTAACCCTGCATTTTGAACAATCTTAATACATGCTAATTAATTAGTCATTCACTATACATATGAAATGTGATCAAATTAGTTTATTATAATTGTAATTTACCTGTGTGTCAATGCCAAATGTCTCATTCAAGAACTAATCAATGACTAGCCCATCGTCCATACTATCTCCAACATTATTGCCAAATGTACATAAGGATCCGAATGATGTGCAAATGTGACTGCAATGCACAAAAGGCTCCTCCTCAACTAATGGACTATGCAATGATTGAGGGTCTGTATCAAAGCATTAATAGTCCCTAGAGTGATGGCCTCTACATGTTCCTTCACAACTGAAGGAATAATCACATGCTCATCCTATGGCTTGACAATAGGTGCCCTAACTATTCTAGGGTCACGACATACCCTCGACCTCTCAAATGATGACCCCCCACCTCTACCCTGAGTTTCTAATATATCAAATAATTGGGGATCTCCCCAAGGATAAATTCACAATACAATTTCCTTAAGAAATACATTGGGACCTCATGATTATTGCAAGGAGGGGCATCAAAGACCATCCACCATCTATCCCAAAAATTATTTCTAATACCATCGTGTATGCACCAATGGATGGGAAACTGTTTAGTTGTCTCTCTAATAGTATTTTGTTCACCAGGCTTTCTAAACAATGCACAAATGTTACCTTTTGGTATATCTTTTTTTTTAACATATTGATATGATAATTTTCTTGCATAATATCTTTTTTGTTCCTCCCTTTTAACATGCCAAATATCTAACTGACCACTAACAGAAGATACATGGGTCATAATGAACTCGAGAGAGGATGCCAATTGTGCTCTTATTGGATTGGTTTGTCCACAAGATTTAAACCTACCAATGAGTGCTTCTAATTCAGTTTTGCCTCTTTCTATTTCATTTATTATATTGTCTTGTGTGCCAGGAGGAGGTCTTCCAATTGGTGTAGGTTGTGGAATTTCATGTTCTTGATGTGGAGGGTTTTGATTCTCATCTTATGGAGGGTTTTCGTTTGGATCTTATGGAGGGTTTTGGTTTTGATCTTGTTGGGGATTTGCTAGTTCATTATTCACATTTCTTGATAAGAAACCAATTTCAATCTAAATAAATAAACAAATTTAAAGAAAATTTGAAGAAAACCTACAAAACAATGCAAAAACATATAAAACAATGCAAAAATAAGGGTAGAAAACATACAACATGATCTCGATCTCGAATTTCGATGACAAGGAGGCATTTTGAGGGGGCGGGTGGAAAAAATATTCAATTCCTTCAACTCACATAAATGTTGTGAGGAGGAAATCTTTCAAAATGAGCTTAAAATGAAAAGGGTTGTGGGTTTGCAGTCCATTTATAAAAATTAAAAAAATTTAGAAAGTGTGTACGTGCTATAGCGCATATGTACTATGGCTTGAATATCCCAAGCCATAGCGTGTGCGTGCTATAGTGTATACATGCTTCTAAAACTAGAAAAAAAAAAGGTGTCATCTTTTTGGCACCACAACTTGGTGCACTTACCCTCTAGTGCCGCACATGGAACACCAGGCGGCTGGGGTCCTAAGAGACTACCAGGGTAACTCTGGCATTGATTCATGTGATGACACTAGCCTACTTACATAGTAGGTTTCCTATGTGTCTTTGTGTGCCTCTAGGTCTAGATGTCAATTTTATCTAGGAACCTTTGAGTTAGATTACTTTTAGGATTTCCTGGACTTAGAGAGTATTTTTGATATTTGGATTGATATCTTGTTTGGGACTTGAGACTATCTCCTTAGCATGGTGGGAGTGGGCCTTTTTGGGTTACCACATGGTTGGGTGTTAGTTCTTTTTACTCTTACCATTGAGATCCATTTGTTGTTGTCCTAGCTAGAGTTCCTTGTCTGCATTTCCTTTCATTCTATCCTTGTGTACTATGATGGATGGTTGTATCTTTATGATGGATGGTTATATCTTTATGATGGATATTTATATCTTTATGATAGATGGTTTCACTTATTATATTGTACTTTGTATCATGGATCCGAAAAGGATGATGTAATCTAGTTTTATAAATGTATATTCTTTTAGCCTTTCATACCCTATGACATGTACAGTGGATGATTGAGCATTCCAAATATTATTGCCAAGTGGCATTCAGAACAATGTATATTATTTAAATGGACTTTGGACTTTTAATTATTCTTTCATGTGGATGTGTTATTTATTAGACTTCATATTAATTAAAAAATTAAATGTGACTCAACGTCTTGGGATTCTTAAGGAATGTAATCTGTTATGTTTGCTTCTATATGATTGTATGTTATTGCTTCTGCTAGTTTATGTTTGGTGTATATGTTATTCTTTCTTTAAGAAAAAATGTTTGGCAAACTTAACCAAAACTTTAGGTTAATTCTTTTAGATCCCTTGGCAAAGCGTTACACTTGATATCATTGTAATATTGATATCAATATTGTTAGGTTTCTTTCCCAAATTCAATGACTCACAATTATCATATTATATTTCTAAAAAGACAGATCTTCATCATCACTCTAACTTCAATTAGAGAAAATTTATCTCTTTTTGCATTTGAAACCTCTTATAGGTCATATAATATGATCTAAATTTATGGAATGGAACCCATATGCTATGGAGGAGGTTGAAATGTTTTTGGAATAGTTTATTGTGTAGTATCAATTGAAGAAGAATCCATGTGGTTGAAATGTCATTGTGACAATTACTATCTTGTTTTTGGAAATAAGAAATATTCAGTAGTAAAACATATTTCTTAAAATTATTTACAGTAAAAGTAAAATGTTAACTAAAATTTGTGTTTTCAGAACTACCTAGTAATAAATTGTGACATATTAAGTTGCATGAATTACATTTTTACCACAATTTTACTACCTTCTATTTTTTTTATTTTTTTTGTTGTTACATTATATTCAATTATCTTGTCTATGTTCACATGATGTAAATATGACTATTATAATAGAAAAAATAGAGCAACTTTCTCTATTTTTTCATTTTTGTTGGCAATATTTTGTTTAGCTACCTTTGCTATGAAAGGTCAAACATAGACAAATTTTTCTCTTTGAATATTGTAAAACATGAATTAGTTATGAATAACTAAAGAAACTTGTATTACATTAATATACTTGCGAGTTATATTTTAATATACAATATTTTTAAAGCCAAAGAGCTAGCACATAAGTTCAAGTGAATATGGAATTTAGAGCTTACTTGTGATTTTGGTATTTGTAATAGGTTGTGTCTCTATTCTCAATGCAATTTTTTGATCTTGGAATCGATAATTTCTATATTTTTTTTTTGGAAAAAAGAAATATTTAGTAAATAAAACATATTTCTTAAAATTATTTACATTAAAAGTGAAATGTTGATTAAAATTTATGTTTTCGAAACTATCTAGTAATAAATTATGATATTATATTTTGAAATGGAGTATGACAAATCTAGTGCCCCATTTAAAAGTGAAGAAGATAAAAAATAAAACCATATTTATTTTATCTGAAAAATCCAAAAGATTTAACTTTTACGTCAAACAATGTTAAAATTAATTGCCCTACCTAGATTAAATGGTTGTAGAATTAAACACTATATATTGAATTTTATGATTGAGACATAATTAAGAGGCTCTGTTATGGGTGTAAACTCCACTTTGCATGTTTCTTATCCTTAAGAATCACATTCTCTACAAATAAAAATGCTACAAACTCTAGGTATTATGTTTTTGACAATGAATGTTGCAATATATTTTCCATTTATGTTGATGAATTCATTCAAATTAGAACTCCAGCGTGAACATCTTATTGTGTGCTAAAGTTTTAAATATTTTAACTAGACTTTATGCACTAGTTTGTTTTACCTTATCTGTTTTATTTTATGTATGAACTTCATTGAGAAATCTTGTGTTAAATCCATCAGAAAGTGGCTTTATAAAGAAAGTTTAATACGCTGACAAATGAGAATGTTGAAAGTAAGATTTTAATGAAATTTCATGCATGTGAGATTTGATGTCACAAAAAAATCTAAAATGAAACTATAATGTCCTCACTTTAACAATTGTCCAATTGTGTGTCTATTAGCTTTTTTTGTATTTTATTTTATTTATCCCACATTGCTTGTGTAAAGTGGTCGACCCTATGAAGTAGGAATAAAAGGAGAGCTCATAGCTATTGTTAGGCACGTTGGAAATGAGAAGAACATGGATGTGTGAGTTACAAATCTGTTCTTGGCATTAGAGGATGTATATCCTCTCTTGTGACATTCTAGACATCATTCCCTTGGGGTTTGGCCTTTGGAATTCATTGAGCTAGCAACTTCATTAATAGGCAGCTTGGGCACATTTCTAGCTATAGGCAGATTGGGTGTAATTAGTGAGTTGAAGAGTTTGTTATGCATTTAATTTTATGATGCTGGAGTAATTAGTGAGTTTTCTTTATATTTAATTTTATTAGTTTGAAAACTAATATTATTTTGAGTTTTCTTTTTATTTAATTTTATTAGTTTGAAAAATAATATTATTTCAGCAATAGTTCAATCTTTAGTTTGCATAGATTCCTTCTTGTTCATGTTATGTGGTTTCAAAATCTATGCAAAAACATTAAAATCTTTATCACCAGTTGGTTCAGTTCTTGGGCATTTCCAAGTTGTCCATTACAGAAAAAGACATGTACACACATTACATATCTAATTCTAAATTCTAGAAAGAGATCAACATCTCAGTATTTTGAAAATAGAAATGGGTAGAATTGCCCAGAGCATATAATGATTGAATTTGAAACACCTCAAATTACAGTTACTGTGTAGGGAGAAATGATTTTTAGGGGTTTTCATTTGATAGATTTTGGAATCTAAAATCTAGTTTGAATAATACTCAAGCATCTAGTCTAAATAATACTCAAGCACATGAGATGCAGTACAGATAAAGAGATAGAAGAAGAAATGGAGTGGAAAATGAAAACTAAAAGTGAAAGCGAAAGGGGAGAATGATTTAATGAAAGAAATTATAGCTAATGTATAATTTTAAGTAATCTCTAACCATGATGCCATTACAATCTGAATATAAATATTTAAAATATCTTTAGTCAAAAAATGGTTGGTATTGAATAGCAATTAGGTAACTTGGAAGAATAAGGAATACATTTAGGGTCCATTTGGCTATGGGAATATAAATATGGGAATAGGAATACTTATTCTCGAATACAAAATAGGGGTACATATTCCTATTCTTATTTGGTTCAGCTAGAATTTGATGGGGAATTCGTGGACCCAAAAATTTATGTTTTGTAAAATAAAGAAAATTGGAATAGGAATACGTATTCTTATTCCACTAGGTGGAATAGCAAATGCTCATTTTTGGGTGAAAATTGGAATACATATTCCAATTTTATTCCTATTGCAATTCTGATTTGGTGCATCCAAACAAAGAATTCAAAATTTTAAGAATTTACATATGCCTATTCCACTTGTATTTCCGCTACCAAACGGACTCTTAAAGAATATTTGCCTTCACTAGTAGTTTATTTTGGGTGAGAGCTAAAATGACTTCTATTTAGGCTTTGGCAAGATTGGTTAAAGTGTGATCATGCAATGGATAGATGGTTGATCAATGGTGGTTTCTTTATTTTAAACCTTTTTATTCATGATATGTTTACGTTCAAATTTGTAAATTGCAAACTAAAATTGTAAATCTATATTTAATAAAAGTCCAGCCAATATATATTAATCTAGGAAAGCAACGAACAAGTCATGTAGTAAAATTAAATAATCGAGTTGTACAACATAATCTAATATGAAGTTGCAAAAATATAAATTGTTATTTAGAGAAATGTACATGGAAAAATTGAAGTTCCTCTATAGTCAACATGGTTTTTAGTGATTGCAAGAAATTAACACTAAACATTGAAACTTGCAAAATTCAAGACACAACAAATAGCAAAAATGCTACATATATGGACCAAACTTGGCCATTCTATATAGCATCTGAAAATATATACACCGTGGAAATGCTAAATACTTGATGTAGCTTTTTGAATCTCCTTCCAAAAGTGTCAAAATAAGTTTTATAAACAATTGTTTCAAATTGCAAGAAGAAGCTTTACCAACCACAATCTCTATCATAGGTTTTCAATTTGGAAACAAGCATTGGCAAAATTGCTACATTCACAAATGATATCTATTTTCTACAAATTGAAAATGTTTAGTTAGTGAGAGGAAAACAATTATTAGATAATAGACTAACTTTACACATGGAAATAGTGAACATAATATGTCTGTATAATTTTATGTTTGAAAATTATAAATTAAGTTAGACATTTTTTAAAATTAGTGTCATTGGTATATTTGCAAAGAGAATAAGGAATACAATGGAATAATAAAACACAAAGGAACTAATCAATGAAGCCTAGAAAAGACAACAGGAGAGAGAGCTTATAGAACCAATAGAAGCTAAACCAACACTCAAGCTAGTTTAAGACTAGATTTGACCAAAGGATTGAACACGTGTAGAATTGGTATTCTACCTTTTTTAAATTAGTAGCAAATTCAACCAAATAGCACAACGCAGTTGATTTTTTTTATAAGATAAACAAAGATTTTGAAAAGTAATGATCCCTTGTACAAATAGATAAAAATATGATTTTCTAGAAAAAGAGGGGTAAAAAATTATTAAGATAGAAAGGATTACAACAAGGAGCTCTGTCCTGATCAAAAAGTTCATCAAATTCTTATAATGGCTCAAGGATAAGCTGCCCCCTATCCATAATATTGCAGCCCGAAGCATGAGTAGAAGCCCATTTGGCCAAACAATTAGCAACTTTGTTCCATTCATGAGGAATGTAAGTAAACCTAATGAACTCAAGAGAGGTACAAAAGAGAAGAGTCTGATTAACAATAGTGGCCTACTACCAACTAACATCCTCAAGCTCCTACAAGGAAAGCAAGTTTGCCACCACTTCTGAGTCAAACTCAAATAATCTTGCATCACAACATAACATCAAAAATGAAACAGCCAATAGGACTACAAAGAGTTGCAAAATACAACATCAAAACATAAATCCAACTTCTTGTGCAATTGATTTGTTGAGCATAATCTACAGTATCTTTATGTTGGGAAACTTCTCACAAATGGGAAATGTACCATCTATTTATTAAGAGATAAAACCTTTAGTCATAATTAATGCCTTTGTTCTCGATCTTTATAAAAACTTCATGATTCGAACAGAAAGGTTGCAGAAGTGATGACAAATCCTAATAAAAACCCTCAACCTCGAAGTGTAGGCCATCCAACATGAGTAAACCTCTAATTCAAAAATGAGCATATATTACATAAATGATATTTTTTCTCAAAAATCTTCTTATGTTTGAATATAGGAGTTTTAACAGAAAGAAAACCCACAAAATGCACATGCTTTCAAAAAAACAAGCCACAACTTTGAGGTTTTCTTTCTGTAAGTATCACAGTCTGGCCTAGATTTTGACGGCCGCCCTTGCCTGTCATATGATTTTTTCATGATGGCTAAATATTTTTCATACCTTTCATTTTATGTTTTAAGCAAAAAGTTGATTGTCAATTTTTTGTTTTAAAACAATTTAATAGATCATTTTAAGTTTAAAATTTAAAAAATAATAAATATTAATTAGTAATATATATATATATAATTCTCTATGAATAACTTATAATTATAAATTAATAATCTATACAAAAATCTCAAATAAAAGAAGCAAGTTTCTAAATTCTATTCAGTTGTCTACATGTAAAAAGCCTCACGTTCTCCACATTGGAAATCCCTCCATATTGGGGGCCTCGTTCTTGATATGAATATTGAAGAGCATGAGATTTTAAATCTTGTTATAGAGAAGTCGACATTCAATAGAAGGGGAATTTGTGGGTAGAGGCTTCACCTAAAACCTAGGATCAGTCGGTTACAATAATAGCTGTATCTTGATGCAAATTTCTTTTCAACTAAAATCATTATGCAACTTTATTAAAAATGAATTAGTATCATGTATGCATAGGATGTTTAACCTACACATTTGAAGTCTAAGTTAAAACATTCTGCACCTACTCGAGAAAATTGGTTTTTTTTCATAAATGAACATTATGTTTTAATTATATATTTGTTTATATGTAAAGTCACTTTAGCTATTTAATAGAATTAGTTTCAAATATCTTTTGTTAAGAGTGAAGGATGAGGATTGTCTATTTGTCAAATTAACTAAGAAACGATCCTAAACTTGTCATGTTGGAACATTTTACTTCACAAGACTTAATTCCTTGTGTACTCATAAAGAACAATTCAACTTCACTATCAAATCAAAGATTTATTTACAATAGTATTAATATCAAATATTTTTCTTATAATGTTTGAACAATTAACATAAGCATGAAATTATCATGAGATTCTGAACAAACCTAATTTTTTGATTATATGTTTAAATGATGTTAAATATCAACCTTTTTTATTTGTACTAAAACTTCAAGACATTTAATAATATAAGAGGCTAAGACTACTTGTTACTTTAATAACATGTAGATAATATTTTATTTACTTTTCAATATAATCAATCATAGATTTCAAATATAATTATTGAACGAAAAATATAAATACAAAGTTCTTATGATTCATAATTTACTAATATAATAATCAACTTGATAAATTAAATTTAATATTCAAAAATGTGGGGAAGGACAAGCTGATATAGGTGGGCTCCAAGAATGAGCAATTAAATGCTAAGGAGGTGTATGTTATGGTAGCTTGGGTAGATCAATCATCAACATAGAGATCCTTGCTCATTTAGCAAATATACTTAAGAGTTTGTTTATGAAGTGGAAGAATTATGTTGAGCCACTTTAATGAATGCTAGAAATTTCCCAACTACTCTTTTTTAATTATATACTTAAATAGATACTTAGCTTAACTCATCTAGGTATCCCTTGTTAGCTAGTATGTGGCTTTTCTTCTTAGAAAGCATGTGAAAGGGTTTATGTATGGCCTAGGACAGATGTAGATCATAAATTGTTTGATATAAGAGGCAAGAGAAATGCAAAATCACGATGAGGCACTTGAATTGTTTGACATTGCCTAGAGGAAAGTGCTTTTGATCCAGCGAGCAAATTATTATCTCAAGACCAATCATCCCCTTGTCAAATGGATTTGCATATTAATCAAATTTCTTTGCGTACAACCCTATGATGATGTTTTTAGTTCTCCGGAGGATATTGTTTATGTGCATTTGAAATGTTTTGTACTCTGTTAAATTATTTTCTTGCATTCTAATAAATCCTACGATTAATTTTGTTTAGAATACAAAGAATGACTATCGTAAGTATGTAAGAATTAATTGTTGGGTTTGTAAATAAGCATACAAATTATTAATATTTTTTATTATAATTATATATAATTTATCTTATGGAGTCTTAATTTTATTTTGGGATATCTTTGGAATATCAATTATAATTATGTTACTATTAATTATTTTTTAAATATGAAGTAACAATTTAATAAAATTGATGAGAAATTAAAATTTGATTAATTTGAGAGGGAAACTATTTTGACGAACTTATAATTTTGGTTTAAAAATTTAAATAAGGGAAAAAATAAAGTGACAAACATTGATCTCAAAGTCAACATTCTTTAGAAATTAAGGACTCGATAATTTGAACAAATTTATTTATCGATTGGAACCTTTGATACAATAGATAAAGTCAATTATGTTTATTATATGCTTTTTATATTAATAAGACATGAAGAAATAATTCGTATTCTTTTCACATTAATTGTATTGCATGTAATTTTTAATCTAACGACCTTATTGTTGCATTATCTACATCAAGATATATTTAAGAAAAGTAGAAATAATGAATGACAAAGTATTGGAACAACCAATATTTTAGGGATCTAGGAAAATGCTTCAAGTCAAGACCAATGGAGAAAAACCTTTGATTCCAAAAAAGGAAATATTAACAAATGGGATTCTATCGTAAATTTGAAGAATCTTCTTAAGCATATGATATGGTTGGCATATTTGTCAAATGAATAATTGTAGTTATAACAAATGTTATGTATATCAACTTAGATGTTTAGATGTTTACTTTAGAGCTTAGTTCCAAAATAGACATTGTTCAATTCCTCAATCAACTATTATGTCGCAACCAATTATATCTTATCATTATATATCATCTACATGATTAGAAAACCACAAATGACCAATATTATTTTTTTGTATGATTCAAAATTATTGGATTTTATAATAATAGCATTAATTTGAATAATTTTTTATTACCATAAAAAATATATTTTATATATTAAATTCCATGTCTCTACATGTATGCATAAGATAATTTAGAGATATGAATTTGACATTTTAAACAAGATTTCAAGACTGAGATTGTTTTTTCATATAATCTCATGTATATTTCTTCACCATTTGGAAATATGTGTTATCAAATGGACAAATCCATGCTTCACCCACATCATAAACAAGTCTAGCATATCAATCATATTTCAAAATTATGCTTGTGCAATGCCCTGCCAAGAAACCCAATAGGACAACATTTAATTGCTATAGAACAATGCATTTTTTTTTAAACAACAATAACAATTTGAACTTAAAATTTTTTACTACAACTACACATAATGATAACTAAGAAAATGATACATTACATTAATTACATGTGCAAGTACCAAATGTTTAAAATTAAACTATGGCCTCTTAGGTTCCTCAATGTTTATATAAAGCAAAAACTAGTCACATGACAGAATCAATTAAATGATAATGAAATAGTTCACAAGATTAACATATAATTAAAGGTTTTTTTTCTTTTAGGGCCTCATTTTTTTAGTAGCTTTGCTAGGATATCCGTGAGGGAATTTTGGCTTGGAAGAATATAGATGATCTAAAATTGAAGATGGTTGGATCTTGGCTAAAGGTAAACATTCTAAGAGGTCTTCACCTTATTTCAATATGACCCTTCATTCTCATGAGAAGGAAGCCAAAGAGAAACCTTAACTTTTCTCTTTAGGGCTCATTTTATTCCAATTTATGGGTGCCTTGTAGAAAAATAGGGGTAGTTTGAGCTTTATTTGTATCATCTTTTGACTATCATTATTTGACTTCTTGTATTTCTGGTGCTTTTTTTCATTATCCTTTATAAGATTTTTTTTTAACTAAGTTTTGGGTTGATAGATGATAAGTGTTTTCTTTGTGGCAATATTTTGCTATTATGTGGTTGGTCTTCCCCTCACTTTGAATGTATAGGGTTTGAAGACACCTTCAAAGCTTGTTTTTACCTAATTAAAAAATATATAATAAAATTAATTTATTTTAATCCTAAAAAAATACTCTTGTTTTATAAAAAATAGCATATAAGCACATAATGATAATTGATACCAACATCGATCTATCTAACTCTAATATTTACATTTCAATGAATATTTTTTTGGTGATCACTAATGACTAGATCTATGAACCAGTGGGGTCACATAAGAGGATACCATCCCTATAACAAGTGCCAAGGAATCCTCTATATATATATATATATATATATATATATTTGGTTGAGAGCACCAACCACATGTTCCTTGCCCCCAAAAAAGAGGGACAAACCATTGAAAAAATATTAATATCACCTCCACCACCCACATTAATCTCATTATATCTTTTTTGTAATATGAATTTCTTGCAGTGAATGAGCTATAGAACCAATTATTGTCAATAACAAGCAACATTTAACACATTTTTTCTTATTGTGGGGAATGACAACGTCATTACAATAATGAGAATTAGCTCTTGAGCAAGATCCTTCATTCAACATGTCAATGGTAAAACATTCCAAATTGGCCTTTATATGTAGAACAGAGGGAAAAGGGACCTTATATCCTCTATTGGTCAACCAACCTCGTGTTTTCCCATACACAAGTCTACTCAATGTCAATCAATCACAATTCTTGTCACATGTGCATGAAAACCTAGAATATGGAAACCAAACATTAGCTTGAGCACCATGTATTTGAACATGTGTGACTTTAGTGATATTAAGACACCAAACGACATGTCAATAGGTATTGTCATGGTCTTTGTAATGCAAGGTGAACCCCTACATTTCAATAAATCATTGATACATGTTCACAGTTAAATTTACCTTCTTCTTATCAATGAGCACATATAATACATCATCTATACATAGAATCTAAGATACATAACATGATACATATGTAAAATAACAACCATTTATCAACATGAGTCATGAAATTTCAATGAAGATGCAAAGTCCATACAATAATCTTATAAATAAACTTTGAACCTTAATCAAGAAGAAACATAACTATCACTTGTCTTGGAGTGTATCCTGTAGATTGTCATGCAACAAGCCATACATAATTTGAAATATTTTGGCACTAAATATTCTCATAATTTAAAAAGGAATGAGAAGTAGAGGACACTCTATTACATATTTAGGGCCAAAAATTTCACCATACATTTCAAATTCCATCTTTCATTACCCAAGAAAATATTTAATGGAGTCTAAATACTTAGAGGTCATTTGAACCTAGAATAGAAACATCATTGAAGTTTATATAAAAAGGCTTTGAAAACAAAAATTATGTGCAACTTGCATGAATAAAGACAAGGACAACAATTGTTGGCATTAAGTTAGTATTGCCATTAGTGACAACACTTATCCATATCAATATAGCTACTGAGCTCAACACTTAATTTCCTACACTCACTGAGCATTCTAGTACTATTCAACAGTTTACTCCGAGCAGATAGTGGCTGCCGACTGAATACAAGCAATGTGAAGATCAGCAGTGTCTACGGAGATTTACAGTGTCTACCGAGCAATAAGTTTGTGTCATGGAGATTCAGTGTAAATCGAGCGTTGGAAGAAGTAGTGTTTACCAAGTGAAGCAAGGTAAACTCAGTGTGTAGTATCTACCATGTGACACTACATCTACTGAGTCACCAGTGATTATTGAGTTCAGAACTACACCGAGTGATTAGTATGGACCGAGCCTTCACTTCTACCGAGTGCATGATGATGTCGTGTAATGTAGTGGACGCCAAGTGTCAGAAGGTCACCAAGTCAGTTCAGTGAACCTGAGTTATTTACTACTGGGCCAACTTTGTAATGTGTTGTTCACTTGTGTTTTGGCCGACCTTACAGTTTTGTAAATTTGAAAGGTATATATGTAAGGTCTATTGTAAGATATCATATGTATGAAGCAATAAAGAAGTAATGTAAAGTATTTTTGAGGAGTACATGTGAAGGATTATCAGTAGTAGTTCAAAGAATACAACAAGGTCAATACAGAGGCAGAAAAGTTATATCCATCACATAAGGTGATCGGTGCATAAAGGATCTTATCAGCAATCAATTGTAAGTAGATCCACTGCTTCATCTTAACAGGTGAGTCAATTTCTAAATCCTTTAACAAGGTAGACTTAATAGTCTTTATATAAATCTCTAAACTGAGTGCATACTTCATTGTATGTTTATAAATCCTCTAACAAGGTGGACCTAGCAGTCCTTTGTGCTCCTAACAAGGCAGATCACCAGAAGTGGTCAATGTAAGCCTTAATGGGCCAACTTTATGCTACAGTATTGAAGTTTTGTGGGTACCATCCCCACCCTATTTTTACTTTCTTTTTGGAAGGTTTTTGGGTCACCAAAACATTGTGTTCTTTTGTGTGATGAATTTTTATCTTTCAGTATTAATGCATGTAGTAGCATAGATTGATTTGTGGTAAATTTAAAATGAAGAATTTTAAAGTTACTAATTCACCCCTCCCCTCTTAGTAACTTTTCATATCTTAAATATTTCCAACAATTGGTATAAAAGCTTTGTGGTTCTCAGGATAAAAGTTTGGCATCTTGAGCAAAGATCTAAGGACAAATGGAGATATTTAGACTTGACAAGGCAATTGAAAATGAAAAGCTAGATCTGGAGATGGCCATAGCTCAACTCAAAGAAGCAAAGGAGTATCTTTCCCAATCCCTAAAAAGAAGGAAGGAACTTGCAAGACAAATGGATGAACATTAGTATGTTGAAGAAAAGATTGAAGACTTTTTCCCATCAAGCAACTCAGATGAAGCTAATGAGGCAATCAAAGAATGGCTCTCTGCAAGAAGAAGTAAGGAAACTCAAAAGAGAACAAGAAATTCAATCAATTAGGCTATGTGAAATTTTGTAACAAATGAATAAGGCAAATGAAGACTTGGAGGCAAGAAACAATGAAGAACAGAATCAATCCAATCAGCATGAAGACCTCATTGATGAAATCACCAGAGCAAATGAAGAAATCAAGATTCTCAAAGCACAGAATGAAAGAATAAGAAGTGGTCTAAATTATGAAAGGGAAATTAATGAAAGAATAATAAGAGAACTGAGATGTGAAAAGAAAATCATTGAAAAGTTGAAGAATGACCTAAATGCCAAAAAACAAATCAATGAGAGAATGTTGAAATCGCAAGAAGACATGAATCAATTGAATCAACAAAATGAGTAGAATCTTCATAGGAAAAAAGATAAAGCATGACTTGGATACAATAAAGAACAAGGTGAATCTTCCAAGCAAGGTGCAAAAAGGAATAAAAAATCCCATGCAATCATTATGGGAAAATTGGTCATACATCAAACAAATGTTGGAGCAATGGAAAAGAAAAATTCAATGGAAAGTGTTACAATTGCAATCAGCATGGTCACAAAGCTAACGAATGCAATGATAAATCAAAATATGAAGGTAAATGTCACAAATGCAAAAAGCATGGTCACAAGGCATCTCAATGCAGATCCAAATCATTCAATCTAGTTGAACAACTTATAAAAGCAATATTTGGATGGGACTACAATACCTGGTGCAGATGTCATTATTATGGAGAATATGGACACACTGGCATAAATTGTGCAAAGCATCACCTAAGAAAGAAGGATACTACTATAAGGTGTTACACATGCATTGAACTCGGTCATATAGCTAAAAATTGCATGAATATAGGCAAAGTTGAAGATGAAAAGAAAGCAAGGGCTAACAACATAAGGAAACAAATGAGGCAACAATAGGTTCCTAAATCTATTGAGGATACAAGATCAAATCATGGAAGTGAAGTCACTCAAGAAATGGGTGACTCCATCCCCTCAAACTAAACTCCTAAGAATGTATTGGAGTTGTACTTAGCAAGAAAATCATAAGCAGTTCCAAGAAATATGAGGAATGCAAATGATCCAATCGGTATTCTAGATACACTAGGATCACATAAAGGTTATCTTTCACTGAGTTGCCTCAGACTCCACCGAAGAAAATTGGTCGAAGACCCTACCGAGCGAGGTCGGGAGTAAGAGAAATTTGGTTCGTCTGTCGAGTTGATACTCTTGCCGAGTTAGGTTAGTGGATGACAGTCTGTCATGCACTAAGTCATTATGGTGCTGAGCATTTATGAAATTTTCTCAACAAAAAAGGGGCAATTTCAATTTATTTTTTCACCGCATTCACAACATTCAAAGAGTAGAGCGATTTGAAAGAGCATTGTACTATTCTTGAGTGTTTTAGCAGTGAGATCTTCACGAATTTTATCATCTACTGAGTAGTGATGGCATCTACTAGTGGAAGCAACACTAAACCAAAGAAGGGTTCTAAAATACTGGTTAAGGGTGTTGAATGGAAAGCACCAAATTTCAAGATTGTTCCGGCCATTACTGAATCACTTGATCCTTATGGAGCTCAATCGCAAATCCCACCAAAGGTACTCCTAATTAACGACATAAGAACTCATTTTAAAAGTTTTGTTCAAGAATTAGGGACATTAGAAATAGATACTGCCCTAGCTGAAATGTGTGTTGACAGAGTTTTGAAACCCGAGCATAAACATTTGGAAGCTAAAGGATTAACTCATATCCCTCACATGCCTTGAAATTTCCAAGTGAAATGGATAAGATACATATTGAGTCAATTTCACAATGGTCAATTATAGTTAGAGCAACCCATTCTAATTACAAAGGAGATGATACACAAGGTTATTGGTCTACCAATACTAAGCAAAGCTAAGACAACCAAAACCTTAGGTCAGGAGGAATTGCAGAAGAAAACCCTAGCCAAGTGGGACGGTAGAGGTTTGAAAATAAACAATGTCACTGACATAGAGCTTAGGTTTGGCATCTATATCATTACACATAAGATATACAGCTTGAGTTGGTCGAACAATGTTCCCTGTGAGGCAATTGACCTAGCATACAAGGTTATAAAGAAGAATCTTGAATTTGATTTCTCAGATGTATTACTGAAGCAATTAAACAAAAACGTTGAAAGTGTGAAGACTTCCAAGAACAATTCCTTCAAGTTCGGTTCATTGCTTACCTGTTTATTCTTTTATGTTCAAAAATTCTTTCCATCTAAGGGCACAGTCATATGGAGGAAAGATACCCCTGTCCTTTATCAAATAAATGAATTTATTGAAGAAATGGGTGAAAATTTTGAAAGGGTGTTGGATAATTATTTTGAGGCATTCAAGGAGAAAATGAACAACAGATTCTGAATCCCACCCAATCTTGTAGAAGACTACAAGGATGACATATGCTTCATGGTGGACTATGACAGAGTGTACATTCAAGTAGTCATACTGAGAGTGGCTTGGGTAAAACCATTGCCTTATGAAATTAACATTGATGAAGCTAGAGACATCATTGAGGCTTTAGTAAATGAGTCGGCCAATCCAAATCTTCCTGCATTTGGCACTTATGAGGAAGCTAAGAAGAGGATAGAGCTTAGAATTAAGATTCCTCAACCTCTTAGTAGAGGTAAGAAGAAAATTTCCAAATTAAAGACAGCTGAAGGTCCTCTAATGCTTACTGAGGGCAAGGGTGAAGATGAAGAGGAGGAATATGATGAAGAAGAAGAATCAGAGAAAGAGGAACTAGCAAGGAAGAAAGGTAAGGTGATTATCACCAAACCTCATAAGAAACCTACTGCAGTGTTCTCCAGGAGAGCGAGGAAAGGAAAAAGTGAACCAATATTCATTCACTCTCCACCTACATTTGAGGAAAGGATGAAACAACTAAGAGTTGGAGCAGGAATATGTAACTTCAAAGTTCTCAAATATGAGACTCAGACTCCAGCTGAGCAAAAAGAGATTGAGGACTTAGTCATGGAAAAGATGGGTATCTGGAAATACTCCCCTGCACAAATTCAACCTCAAATCCATGTAGATCTTTTTGCCAAAATCAAAGTCAGATGGGAGAACACGGTGCAAATTGTAAAAGACATCTTTGAACAACAATTGAGATAGTTAGTACCGAATTTGACTAATACAGAAGTAAAGAAGGAAATAAAAGAGCATGAAGACAGAATGATTCTAAAGCTTAACTCATGTTTTATATTAATGAATAACATAGAATCAATGGTTAAGCATGCCTCAGATGTCTGGAGAGATGTATATCATCTCAACAAGCCATCAGATGAAACTGTTGTAATTAAAGATGATGATGATGATGACAACACTCCTTCCATCTTAGTTACTATAGGTGAATTGCATGCTCTAATGGAGGAGAAGGAAGTAGAAGAAATGGATGAAGAAGGAAAGGAGGAAGAAACAGAAGTGGAAGAAAAGGATGAAGATGATTTGGTTAGAATTGCAGTAGAAGCAATTCCATCTCTTCCTCACACTCCACCACATACTGTCACATATGTGGAGATAGCTTCTACTAGTGAGATTGTGAGCACATCAGTAACATCAATTGCTCAATCTTCACCAACCACCTCCCAACTCCAAGTGTCCGCAGTGGAAGTGTCAAGCACTTCATCTACTGAGCTGACTGTTACTTCTTCAACTACCGAGTTAGCTCCCTCTACTCCTACATCATTAGTAAGTCCATTAGTAATTTCTACAATTTTGTCTTCATCAATTCCTGAAAGCTCTATAGTTTTGTTTTGATCAGCCTTGTCTACATCAACTTCGATTCGAGTTAGTTCAGACATTTCTATGGGTATTCTACCGAGTGTGGCACCATTTTTGGGAAGTGTTTTAGTTTTTGACTCAGTTAGTTCTCTTAGTCTTATCCCATTTTTCACTGCTAGCCCTTCTATCTCTACTATTGTGTCTGTTCCAAAGGTCAAACCAGTCACCATTGAAGTAAAACAAAGGCAACCATTGAAACTTCTAATCACTAGAAATGAAATTGAAGAAGATATTGACTTAGACATAGAGATAATAATACCTAAGATTGACTATGAGACTGCTACTATTGAAGAAATGAGGTTAGCCAGTCAACTCATAGAGAAGAAAGCTACGCTGAAGCAGTTAAGGTCTGAAAGGGATAAGGAGTACAGAATAATTGAAAATGCCAAGAATATAATCATAGAAGCTTTAGGTGTTGAAGTGGATTCCACTCAACATATTTTGATTCAGTTAGAAGAAGTTGTACAGAAATATAATGAGGACTCATCTGGACAAGAGAAGCTAATTGATAAGGCTGAAAGGAAGTTTGATAACAAGGTGTTAGAGCATATTGCTCAACAGATAGCAATCAAACAAGTTGAGTTGTCCACATTTTTGGGTAATTTTGAAAATTCTTTTAATAATGCAGCATCACTTTTTGCCAAACTTTGTGATGTGTCTGGTTTTACCAATGCAATAAACGAGAAGCTAAATAAGATTGATACTGACATGAAATCTAGTGCATCAAAGTTGCAGGCTGACCCCTCTTCCAGCTCCTCTCATCACACCAAGGTGAAATATCTGGCAGAAGTGTAGGCAGAACTTCTAAGAGAAGAAGCAAGAATAAGAGAAAAACTTGATTGATATTCAAAGCATGATCTTGCTAATAATGGATACAATGCAGAAACATATTGCTCATTGCAAAACATTGGTCCAAGATCAAAACTTCTCAGTGGCTGATCACATGATCAAATTATCAGCAGAAGTTCAGATTGCTCTCTCCACTTGTCAAATTTTGCAAGAGAATTGGGATACCTCATTTTCCCTTATTCTCAAGGTACATCAAGAATTTCTCTCTCATTTTGGTATAACTATATAGATAGTATATGTAGCCCTTTGGCATTACTATCAAAAAGGGGGGGAGATATCAATACAAGTAAAAGGGGAAATTCTATATATAAAGAGAGATATCAGTATAAGTGAAAGGGGGAGACAACACTCAATAGAGTCAGCATGTATATGTGTATAGCTATGTACATAAGTATCTTTGTATATACATTATGTTTCATCAAGGAG
Source organism: Cupressus sempervirens (assembly GCA_028749045.1). Taxonomy (NCBI): domain Eukaryota; kingdom Viridiplantae; phylum Streptophyta; class Pinopsida; order Cupressales; family Cupressaceae; genus Cupressus; species Cupressus sempervirens. The sequence goes on along the minus strand of CM053791.1, from coordinate 19,732,765 downwards.
ATATATGTAGAAATGTACATGCATCAGCTTTACAAAGATCAATTTTGAAAAACCAAAATTCAGCAAGTCAATTTATGTACATATTTTTGTCTTATAAGTGTTTTGTCACTAATGCCAAAGGGGGAGATTGTTGGCATTAAGTTAGTATTGCCATTAGTGACAACACTTATCCATATCATTATAGCTACCGACCTCAGCACTTAATTTCCTACAGTGATCGAGTATTCTAGTAGTATTCAATAATTTACTTCAAGCATACAGTGGCTACCAAGTGAATACAAGCAATGTGAAGATCAGTAGTGTCTACCGAGCTTCACAGTGTCTATCGAGCAGTAAGTTTGTATCATGGAGATTCAGTATAAACTGAGTGTTGGAAGAAGTAGTGTTTAGCGAGTGAAGCAAGGTAAACTTAGTGTGTAGTATCTACCGTGTGACACTACATCTACCGAGTCACCAGTGGTTACCAAGTTCAGAACTACACCGAGTGATTAGTATGGACTGAGCCTTCACTTCTACCAAGTGCATGATGATGTCATGTAATGCAGTTGATGCCGAGTGACAGAAGGCCACCTAGTCAGTTCAGTGAACCCGAGTTATTTACTATTGGGCCGACTTTTTAATGTGTTGTTCACTTATGTTTTGGCTGACCTTGCAGTTTTGTAAATTTGAAAGGTATATATGTAAGGTGTATTATAAGATATCATATGTATGAAACAATAGAGAAGTAATGTAAAGTATTTTTGAGAAGTACATGCGAAGGATTATCAGCAATAGTTCAAGGAATATATCACGGTAAATACAGAGGCAGAAAAGTTATATCCATCACATAAGGTGATCAGTGCATAAAGGATCTTATCAGCAATCAATTGTAAGTAGATCCACTACTTCATCTTAATAGGTGAATTAGTTTCTAAATCCTTTAACAAGGTAGACTTAATAGTCTTTGTATAAATCTCTTAACCGAGTGCATACTTCATTGTATGTTTGTAAATCCTCTAACAGGTGGACCTAGTAGTCCTTTGTGCTCCTAACAGGGCAGATCACCAGAAGTGGTCAATGTAAGCCTTAATAGGCCAACTTTATGCTACAGTATTGAAGTTTTGTGGGTACCATCCCCATCCCAGTTTTACTTTCTATTTGGAAGGTTTCTGGTTCACCAAAACATTGTGTTCTTTTGTGTGATGAATGTTTTATCTTTCAGTATTAATGCATGTAGTAGCACAGATTGATTTGTGGTAAATTTAAAATGAAGAATTTTAAAGTTACTGATTCACCCCTCCCCTCTCAGTAACTTGTCATATCTTGAATATTTCCAACAAATAATAACATATATGTAGAAGTGCACCATTAGATTTGTTGATTGAATAATAATAATGAGGGACCATTGATGATGATTTTGGAAGATATGGTTATCATTGTTGGAAAACCATTATATAGGTGAGAAGGTTTAATCAAGACGTGAATAGATATACATTAGGTAAGGTCGTATTTCAATCGATGAATAGGAAGTTGTTAAGGTTATTGGCAAATAATACAACTGGTGAATATAGAAATTGGTAACGAGTGAATAGGTGAATGATCAAACAATGAAGGAAAAGTGTTATTTAATCAGTGAATTGAAATATATTAGTAAATAGGAATATGAGTGGTAAACAAGATATCAATAGGCGCAAGTTAAACAAGAAGGACAACAGGTGAACTACCCATCGGTCATGATAGCAAACATGTATAGTTAACTAGTTTTGATCAAACAACAAAGAAATCATAATGGATATAGATTCCTTGAATCTAGTCAAGAAGGAAAATGTGTTAAATGGAACAAAGAGTCAACAAAAATAATTCATAGGGATTTGTGAGCCAAAATTTTGAAGAATTCAAGGAAGTTTTTGGTGAATAAGAAAAAAGGCATGTTCTACATAGGAAAGGATAGAAATACTTATATCTAGTCAATAGAGTCAAAGATAAGAGAATGTTCAAGTTAGTCATTAAATGTAGGATCATGAGGAGCCAAAAAGTGGTGATATGGAAAATAACCACTTTTGTTTAGTGTTCAAAAGTGCTAAAAAAATTGTGCTAAGCTTTTTCCCCACCAATTCTAATACCAAATCAAAAAATTAAATATCAATACATATAGGACACCTAATAGGTATCGAGTATCCAATATTTCAGATGCACGATATGTACATCAGAGTTTTGATACATGTGTTTTTGCAAACAAAACCAAATACATTTCACTCCCATTTCTTCCCCAAAAAATGACATTTCATTATATTGCTCTCAGGTATATGATCATTTTTAGATGCTAGATCTAGGTTTCCATCTAATTCATCAAATTCCTCAAAGGTAGGTTGGGCTTATTTATCTTTCTTTTAATAATTTTATAATTCAAAGTTGTGTTTTTTAATGAAAACATAGTTTTTTTTTGTATTTTTTATTATAATCTATCAAATCATTTTTTATTTTTTATTTTTTTAGCAATTTAATCATGCAGACTCACACCAACAGGCCTAAAAAAATTTCTCCTCAAAACCCTCACCATATAGAAGATTTGATAGAAGACAATCTAAACAAACTTGTGATTTTTTTTTTAGACACTAAGAAACATAAAGATACTCTTCATTGGTCCGAGGAGATGCATTCCCAATATGAGGATAGGTTGGATTATGATGAGGTCAAATCCCTTAACATAAGTAAAAAAGGCATAGTTGGCCTAATTGGACTCAAAGTTCACTCTAAAAAAGCCCAAATTGTCAATAAGATGGTGCACGAATAAAGTAATGCATGTAAACATTTGAGATTACTCATGAATATATTTGATAAACCACCACAAAATAATTTGGAGGTCTTTTTTTATTTATTGAGGAAATTATATGTTGATTTTGTGAAAGGGCACAAAGTGAACTATTGGGTCATGAGGCCGAACATGGACATAGGAGGAGGAGCTCCTAAGGATAGACCATTTGCACGATGGAAGAATCCTTCAAAGAATTCATATTGATATTGATATTGAAGGAATTAGAAGATTCATCATTGTGGCTCATTTTTATTTCAAGAAGATCAATGAAAAATGATAGTTCTCCATTGATTTCCACATCTGTAGTTATGCTGCTTGGATTTCCCTCAAAGATGATCTCTTAAGTGGTGCTTGTATCTGCATGCAACATTTCCCTCAAATCTTCTTCCAATTGCATTTGCATTTGATGCCCATGAAATTGTAATTGGTATCCACTGCAAAGGAGATTTCCCATTGATCTTCTTCCATTTGTATTTGATCTTCAAGTACTAGATCGATCATGCCCATCTCATTGTTGAAATTAGAAGAGAGGATTTTCCTTCGATCTTTTTATGATTGCATCACTCCATTGCTTAGATTTGACTACATTTGGAATGCAACAATAGAACCGAGATATGATCCATACAAATTTTGCCCATTTCACTTGACAATCCAAACAAATTCCCATCTTGCTCATCTCATTTATTGAAATTGCTTACAAGATTTGCACCCATTTGATCAGGAAGAGCATAAAAACATGAACCTTGTGTTGGGTTATGAATTCCAATAGTCACATGACTGTTCACTCTCTCTAAATTGTTCGTATTCACAGAGCTCTATATAATGGCTGTGTGTAGCCCATGTAATATATCAGTTAATTAATACAAGTAATTCCCTGCTGGAGTGTGGATGTAGGCAAGTTTTTCCAAACCACGATAAATTTGTGTTATTGTGTGTTTCATCTTCTTTGATTTAATTTCTTTACTTGTTATTATATTTACAATTGGTATTAGAGCCAAGGTGAGGCTAGAGTAGAGATGGAAGATAGTGAAGTTGATTTTATCATCAATGAATTTCTTGGAAATTTGGGCTCGGTAGAAAATGAGGTTGTGCTTGCTAAAAGCAGAAGAATCCACCATGTGCATTGGTGGGATGGCTAGGAAAAAAAGCCTGAAGATGAACTAGAAAATTTAAAATATCTTAAATATGAGCTTAATGCAATTCTTGAGCGCACAGGCATGCATAAGAAAATTGTCATGGAAGAATTGTGGAAGTGGACAAGAGAAGATAAGACCGACAAGTTTGTAAAATGTCTAGTGTTGACATATTATAAAATGAATTCTCTTATTTTTGGTTCCAACCTCGATGACACAAATAATTTCACATCCAGAGTTCATAGGATGTTGCAACTAGAATACTTTGAAGAGCATGGGAATTTTCCAATAGAAGAAGATGAAAGGGCAGACGAGAAGTTTGTTATGAAAGAAAATAAAGGGGAATGGTATCAGATGATAAGTCATACAACGAGGCACATGTCCACCAGGTGTGGGTTATCCTCCATTAAGCACATGAGTAAGTGCGATGATGAGAGGATAAGCCTACAAAGGTGTAGCATGCAAAATAATGTTGTAGACACCATGTGTTAAAATAGGAGTGTGAATGATTGTGTTGTCTACATGACAACTCAGTTAATTATGCAAACTCCAATGTTGTAGACACCATGTGTTGAATTAGAGTTGCTTATGTAGACACCTAAAAATCCTTTAGAAAATAAAGTATTTTTATTTTCTGAAAAATTCCCGATGACATCATCATTTATTAATTAATTAATTAATTTTTATGCCATTAAATCCTTTTATCTTAATTAAAAATATTTAATTAAGGAATCCCTCCCAAAAATGTTTAAATCTTATTTAAACATTATTTCCTTATTTATTAATTATTTAATTAATAAATTGACCAAAAATCCTAAAATAAATAAAAAAATTATTTTTTTCCCAAAAGTTGGCCAATTTCCTTATGACCAATAACCTCTTCCAAAATCTTCTAATCCTTCTTTAATTTTGATTAAAGGCTAATCCCATCATTTCCTACCCCTAATCCCAAGTCAAAATATTTAATTAAAATTAAATATTAATCCTCATGTTTATTAAAAAAATTTTAATAAATATCTCTTCAACCCAAACCCTTGAAATAAATAAAACTTTATTTATTTCCTAAAAATCTAATTTATCCTCATCCTAAGAAGTGCTAGACTCTTCTAGAAAGTCTCCATCCTCAGCCTAGGAAATTCTAGACTATTCTAGAAAGTCTTTATCCTCCTCCAAAATCTAGACTCTTCTAGAAGATGTCTTTAAACCTAATCCTAATCCCCTCCTAACCTTGTCACATTCCCTAAACATGGGTTAAGACTTACTAACCCAAGCCAAAGCTAACAAATATCTCCTCCTTCACCCACCCTCATTAAATGCCATCCACTTGCCTATCCCTAAGCTAATCCTAAACCATCCTAATCCATCCTCTAATCATTTGCACAAGCCTAAGCAAGCTTAAAACCTTCCTAATCAAGTCCAAGTCGAATTTGCTCTCATCACCCTCAAAATATCTCAACCATAAAACTTTATGAAGTCCACTAGGTCATAAATGACTCTTACAAGCCCTTTTATTGCTCTTACAAGTCATTATGAGGGTCTTTATGAAGATTTTATCTCTTGAGCCTCCTTTGTTGACTCATCCTTGCCCTTTCCTCCATCCTCTCACCATGTGACATGTGTCACTCCTTGATTGGCTATAAGGAAGCACAATCCATGTGCTCTCCTCTCATGCAATCTGAGCCTTCCATAAGCTTTTTCCCATCCTTGCATCTTAGCCCTCAATCCCTCAAGCCTCTTGCCTATAAATTGGATCCTTCCCCTTTACAAAATAACACAATCCATGAAGTAAAGTTATAATGCTATTTTGAGAGCCAAATCCATTCTAAAGCCATCTATCCACACCAAAAATCCACAATCATCCATTGAAGCCTTTGGAAGCATATTGAGCATACATCCTATCCATTTAGATAAAGCTACTCAACAAGAGAGCTTCTTATTGAGAGAGTCCATTAATGGCTCATATTCTCAATTAAGAGCTCATCTTAGTCTATCTTGAAGTTTATGAATTTTGTTTAGTTTGTAGAAGCTTTATTTAAATTTGGTTTCTATTAGCATACTAACATTGCTCATATACATTTTGGCACGCCCGGTGGGACCCCGCATGGGTCATCTTCATTAGCTTTTTTAGTCAAATTTTTGTATGTTATTTGCTGATTTTGGCTAATTTTTCTTGTTTTTGTGATTGGTAGGATTGTATAAATTGGTTTTGTAGGTCCACATGAGCATGAAGAAGACAAAGGAACTCATAATCTATCTCATAGTGTTTGCAGATTTTTCAAGCTTATAGGTGGACAAAGAACTTGAAATTCTTCTTCCTCTTCTTGTCTATATTCTTCTTATTCCATCTACTTCTTCTTCTTCTTCTTGTGGGAGATCTTGGCCATTTTTTTTAAGGAAGCAAAATCATACACACTTCTTTTTAGTGCTTAAAATGAACCCCCAAATCATACTTAAATCCATTGAAAAATTAAAAATTTGCAAAAAATAAAAAATCTTTTAACAAGTGAAACTAAACCAATCTAATCATTTGCATCCTTGCAACATCAAGGTTTTAGATGCATTCATGCAAAATTAGGAACACTTCATTTTTGAGAATTTAAAAAGAACTTCAAGTTTTCATTTCAAAAGGTTCAAAATCAACACTAAGTGCACACTAAAGTTCTTTTAAAAAATCTTATAAAAACTAAGAGTCCTAAATGGTTGCCAAAAATTGTCCTAAAAGCTTTGTTATTTGTTCCAAACAAATGTCTTATTGCAAAATCTTGAATGTTTCTTAGGATTTTCATGCATCAAAACAATCTAGGAATATCATTTTTGGGCTTAAAATATGCAAACTAGAACACAAAATCTTGAATGAAAACCAAAGTCCAAAGAGTCATTTTCACTTTTGAGTCCAAAAAAATCTTGAATGATCTAAGGTTAAAACAAAGCACTTCAAAGTTCTTAAAACAACACACAAAATCTCAATCTTGAATGCTCAAAAGAAAACACTTGAATGTTTAACCACTTTTCTTTGAATGCATGTTGCTAAAATCACTCTTGAATGCCATGGATTAAAATCAAATTTTTCTTGAATGCATGGTTAAAACAAAAAATCCAATCTTGAATTCTAAGGATCAATTAACTATTGCAATATCAAACACTTCATTTGGAGCTTCTAAAAATTGAACAAAACAAATCTCTTTTCCACATGCAATCTAGGTAAAGTTTGATTTTTGGACATTTAAGAAACCTTGTTAAGTTAAAATACAAATTTGCAAAAATCAATTTGAGTAGTTCCTTGGACTCACCTCTTTTCTAATCACCCATCAAATATTAACCATTGGTTGCAATCTCAGCGCCATTTATGGGGATGGGTCTACTTGAAAAAGGTGTTAAATGTTCCACAATCTAACTCACTCACTTGGTCTTTGAATTTTTGCTTTAACTTTATCAAAATTCTTAAATGATCAAAACTCTAGATTAAATCGATCACACTTCAAGTTTGGGAACTAAAATTGAACAACAACTGACGTGGAGAGCCTCCGGGCGCGCGCTTGAAATCGAATCTCACACACTTTTGTTTTGGGCTTAAAACAAACTCACACTCAATCTTGAATGCCTTAAAGAAAATTAATCGATACTTGACGTGGAGGGCCTCTGGGCGCGCGAGTTTTCTTTTGTTGACCCTAACTCTTCGTATTGTTTGCATTCTTCGATCGATTTACTTTTGTTGGCGCTTCAAGTTGGAATAAACATTGTATCTTAAACATGAGTGCTTGCAAAGTCTAGATCAGAAAACTTAAGCGTCAGTTGGTAAAAGAACAAGCGTGTTTTTTAGCCCAAGGTCATCCAAGTCTTCTCTCCCCTTGTCGTCTTTCGAGGCCATCTTGGGTGCATAAGATTAAGATCCAAAACCTTGTTTCTTTTTAGGAGGCCTGCTTGGGGATTTCATCACCCCTTGGACGACCTCAACTCCAGCGTTCTGGCAGAGTATAAGAATTGGGAGGTGAATCGAAAGACACCTCCCTTGGGATCAAGATTTTGTCACTCAGGCTAAGCCTCAAGGAACTTTATACCCTTGAGAAGTGAAAGAGGAGAAGTGGGTTACCGCTCCTCTCGGCTGTGTGACATCTTTTTGGTCTCATCTACGGATTTGGGCCTCACGTACCTTGGGTATATCGAGGACTCCTTAGCTAAACCAACTGTCAGCCTTGTAGACAACCATCTAGGATGTTAATGTGTTTGAGGTGACTGATCGAAATATTTGTAGAACATACACACTCCTTGGCGCAAGTATCACTTTCTGAGAATCAAAAAATTCTATCTGGTTGTTTCTATCTATTGCTTGATCTTTTATTTGTTGAATGAATGTTTTCCAAACTTGGTCAATCCTAGCTTAGGGCATACTTAGCGTAGTCACTGCCTATTCCAGAAGTTGAATGAGTTGAAGCAAAACAACCAAGATCTCTCAAAGCCAAGCAAATTCAGAAATTGATGTCAGAGCAACTCAAACCCAAACAGAAGTTCCACAAGGTTAAACTCAAACCATCTCTAGCATACCAAGAACTTTCAGCCAAGAGAAAAGAAATAACACCAAGCCCACGAATTGCCAAACTCCACAAAGTAGAGGCAAAAGCTACCGACGAAGCACTTCAAGAGGCCTGGTTAGAGCGCACCATCAAATTTAGCCAACATCCAGGAGTTAATCCTGCTTATGCCTTACCAACTAGGCATGATTTCTATGATTAGACACCCTTGTTTCTCCACATCTTCTTGGATAAGCTTCACTTTAGAGTCATTTTTGTAGAAAAGCCAGCCATCTTAGGTTATCCCCTTAAGCATTATTAGCTCATCCATCTCATTTAGAATCAAACCATCTAGCCAGCAATCAAAACCTCACATCCAAGCCTTCACAATTGTTGTCACTTTTGCCAAAAGTTTGCCACTCCTAAAATCTTCCAAATCCATCAATCTCACCAAGGTTATCCCTTTGATAGAGCTTTGTCTAGGGTGATCCAGCTTTGTCACTTGTTATCCCTCATCACCTTAAGCTAAAGGTTGGGATCCACAAGTGGTCAATCTTGTGTCCTTCCTAAAGGATCATCAGTCTATCCTTAAGTTGACACAATCACCACCAAGCTTACACATAGGAAAGCAGACCTTTCGTGCTTTGGCAACATATCTTTGAAGTTAGAATCTCCAACCCAATCCTCCTTAGGTTTTTTTGTATAGCTTTGCCTTAACCTAGGAAATCATTTCCATAGAGAAGCCTTCCCCCTTTTGCATCCATCAGCATTATTGCATCTCATCCCTAAGAGCATTTTTCATGCCACCCGTCACTCGCTTAGCCAAGAAGAAAGAAACAATGGAGCCCTATCATTTGGATCGAATAGCCTCACCCCCCTTGAGCACTCAGCCATCCTTCAGCCCAGAGAAAGCTATGCCATCACGTACTGACATTGAAGCTTTCATGAACCAACCAGGAAATGCAGTATTGGTAAATGCCATTATAGACAAGAACAAAGAGACAATCATGGCTAATTTTCGAAGGGAAAATGTAGGAACCTTTGACTTTGGAAGACCCCCTCCATTATCAGATCCATCTCACCCATTGTTTGGGCAGCTACCACCACCCATAGGCTCTTATGATCCAAATTATCCTCAATATATGCCAAAAGAAGAGCCTCCAGCCAATCCATATGATCCAACAGACCCAAACATACCATCATCCACCCAAGTTGAAATCTCCATGCCGCAAGCCAACCCAGCCACCACCACTCCATCCTTGGTTCATACCTCTCCGCTCCAAACCCCCTTTACCCAAAACAGCTCACCGTTCACCCCCTTCACTATTGTTGCTGCTGCTCCCCAACCCAGCCTTCCAAATCCACCCATCTCCCAAATCAGTGCTAGCATCTTTGGCCAACCTCAGCAATATACAACAGGGATGCCACCCATGGGGCCAAGTAATCAACCTTTCATCACCCCCAGCTTGTTCACTGCAGCCCAACACACAATCCCATCATTTCCATTAGGTCTTGGGAGCTCAATAGCATTAGCCACAAATCTACAAGCTACTACCCTCACTCCACAAAGCTATCAAATCCCACAAGCTACTACCAATTTTCTACCAAGCTCCCAAGTGACCCCAGCCCCTGCCACCACTCTACCAAGCTTCCAAATCCAACCACAAAGCTATCAAACCCCATCAGTTCCATTCCCAAGCTTTCAATTCCCACCACCTCCACCACCAACTAATCCATTACCTCCAATTACCAACTACTTTTCAATGCCACTTCTAGGAGGTAATCCACCACCCCAGCCAACCACCAATTATTTGCAGATACCATCCCAAATGGGGGCACAACCCACATATATTGGTCAAACCCCACAAGCCCCCCAATCCTTTCCCCAAGCCTCTCAACCATCTTATACCTTACCTCCACAAAGAAATCCATTTATCCCACAGCCAGCTTATGTTCCTCAATCCCAACCTCAAATCCCATATCAACAGCAAGCCTCGCAGCACATGCAGCAATATGCGCCACCTCCCCCTCAGCAACCTATCATCCACCATGCAGCTGCCCAAACAATGTACAATCCCTATCAGCAAATCCCTCATAGCCATCCATATTCAGTGGCCCCATCTAGTACATACCTACCTCAAGGCACTCCTACATTGGGGGCACCCCAGCCATCACCTATCAATTCAGAATGGGAGCAAATGAAGATAGCTCTGAAAGCCATCCAAGAAGGGAATGATCCGAAGACATTCAAGTTTGAGAATGTGTGTCCTTACCCATTTGACAGAGCCATTACCATGACACCATTTCCCAAACACTTTGAGGTACCCAAATTTGACAAATTCAGAGGAAAAGGAGACCCTGTCACACATATCAAAGAATTTTACATGCACTGCCAAGATGTAGCATACAATGATGTCTTCCTCTTGCGCCTTTTTCCCAAAAGCTTAGCTGGACCAGCTCTTGAATGGTTTTATAGAATCCCCTATGGTACAATTAAAAACTTTGCTGAATTATCTGAGGCATTTGTAGCCCAATATGCCCATCTTGTTGAAACAGAGCTATCAATAGTTGATCTTGTCCACACCAAGCAAAAAGGTGGAGAAAGCCTTGCCGAATACCTGCAAAGATGGCAAACCCTTACCACCCGCATATCCTGCACCTTGCCAGAATGCCATGTTGTGAAAATTTTTATTGATAATGCCCATCCTAGCTTGGCTCACCACATGACCATGAAATGTTTGCAAACCTACAAAGATATCAAAGAGAAAGGAATGATCCTTGAGCAAGGACTCATTAAAGATGGTGTGGTCAAGCTTTACAAGGAAGCCAACCAAAATCAAACACATTCCAATGACAAGTCTAGGTATTGGAACAAAAACAAGCACGTTGCAACAGATGGCGTCACTGACACCAGACATGTGAATATTGTTGGTCCTTCTCACAACCAGTCCAACCCACCATATCAACCAAAAAATCAACAAGCTATCAACTACCAACAACAGAATAACCAAAGCTATCAAAACCACACTCCAAGACCCAACTTTCAAGGGTCTAGCAATCAAGCTAATGCCATCAATGTAGCTGCAGGACAAAAGCCTAGATTCCAACCTACACCTAGAAACTATACACCCCTTGGTGAGCCATTGGATGTCATTTTTGAGAAATTAGTCAAAGAAAATCTCATCAAATTTCCTCCTACCCAGCAAATTGACCCAAGCCAATCCAAAGCTGCATGGTACAAAGATAATGAGTACTGCAAATTTCATAGGGTAAAAGGTCACACTACCCTCAGATGCATGAAACTGAAAGACTATGTGCAGGACCTCATTGATCGGAAGGAAATCACTGTTGGTGCCCAAACCTCTCCCAATGCAGGCTTACAGATCTATCAAAATGCTTTTCCTCCACACCACAACCAAAATCCTGGAAAAGCACCTATCCAAACCAACAACAACAACACCAACAACCGTCAGCCAAACCAACAGCATGGGAAGAACAATGACCACACTTCATCCTATATAGACTATGGTAGCCTTATAGGTTGTATATCCGAGAAAGAGCCTTCCGTCAATGTTATCAATATCCAAGGACCAAACAATGAGTGTGCAATCACCACTCGAAGAGCGCGATTTAACATCGCAGGCCCACCTGTTACACCAACACCTTCAGCTCCATCAAAAAGCCAGTACAATATCTTGGAACACCTTGGGAACATGCCAGCCCAAATCTCCATTTTAGACCTTCTTCGCACTAGTCCTATGTACAAGAACATCCTTGACAGTGCTCTCATAGAATCTCGTGTCCCTTCTGATATCAATGCTACTGATTTTCGTAATCTTGTTGGACACCTCTCATCCTCATGTGCCCTATCGTTCAAATCCACCGACATACCCGTGGTCGACCCAGATCACACCCTTCCGCTTCGCATAGCCATCATGGTATCCAACTTTGCTGTAAAAAGAGTAATGATAGATAATGGATCAGCCTTGAATATTTGCACCCTAAAATTCATAAAACAAGCTGGGTATACTGAGGCAGATATCATCAGTGAGGTTATCACAATCAAAGCTTATGACAACTTGGAAAGAACCACAGAAGGAACTATTTTTCTGCCAATCAAGGTTGGGCCAGTCATCCAAGAGACACTCTGCCATGTTATTGATCTAAACCTACCATTTAACATCCTCCTCGGTCGCCCATGGATTCATGCCATGAAAGCCGTTCTATCCACTTACCATCAGTGCATCAAATTTCCGCATCAAGGCACTGAGGTAACCATCCATGTCGATCCAGAACCCTTTGCTTACTACAATGCGGTTGAAGCTTCATATACAAACCATTGCCCTGGAATTGATATCGGCACATCCATCGCCAGCTCATCCCACACTTATAATGACCCAGAAACCATCCTTGCCTCTACCCTGTCTACCGTGAAGATCAATAACAAAGGTTGTGGAGAGTATAGTCTGTCAGATGCATTTTCTGTCGGGGCACTCCCACTTGATCCACATGCCCATGGACGACCGACATATCACAAAGCTAAGGAAATTCCACCTCCTCCATACAAACATTTTGGCCCAACAACCTTTGTATCCTCAAAAATCCCTCTTCATGAGGAGCTCACTCCAGATATCAACAAATGGTTACATAAGGATGCACCTCAAAGAAATCAAGCACGCCTTGATCACTTCAGCCAAAAGTATCCCCAAGAACATAAGCTCATCACTGACAAATGGAACTATCAAGGTGGTGGTCTAGGACCAGAAGAAAGAGGCATGCAGTGCCCCATCGACGCACACAAGTGGGAATCGAAGTCAGGTCTTGGCTTTGGCATACCCACAACTGGGGGCACCAATGAGAACGGTCACGCTTTTTCAAACATTCACCGCGACCTTGTTGAAATTGAAGACATTCCTGAGGAAGTTGAAAAGAGAGCCTACAACGATATCCTAGACCAAATCTCCCTCGGAGACTCTATTCTCCAAGAACTATCCATCCACCTCATTGACCTACCACTCGCCCATCCACAACTCATAGATTGGGACCAACCAAGTGTCATACACATCGATGAGTTCACATCAAAGGAGGCACTTCTAAGATTCATGGGAGCTGAAACTCCTCACAAGAAAACAAAGCCAGATTTTGTCTATATCTACAAGCTAGATCCCAAGGGGTATTTTGGAGAAAATCCCCAACCTAGTTCTGATACACCCAAAACTGGAACTAAGGTGAATCTGAGACTAGCTAAGGCAATGAAGAGAACCCCTCAGCAAGAAAATCCAGAGCCACAAGAAGAACATGAGGATTTAGCATTGCCTCCTCAAGATAATCGACCAGAGGTGTCTTCTATTCTAATTGAGGATACTCGAGAAGTCAACATTGGTTCTTCAAAGATCCCCAGACTTGTTCACATTGCTGCATCCCTGTCACAAGACCAAGCTAACCTCCTCTTTGAGGTCTTAAGAGAGAATATTGGCCGATTTGCATGGTCATATCAGGACATGCCAGGACTTGATCCAAAGCTTTTAGTTCATCATCTTGCAGTTGATCCAAAGATCAAGCCCGTCAGACAAAAGCTTAGAAAAATGCACCCCAAGGTGGCATTATTGGTCAAAGCTGAATTAGAAAGAATGTTAGCTGCTAAGGTTATCCAACCTATTGACTACTCCGAGTGGATCTCCAACATGGTCCCTGTCACTAAACCTTCCGGTGACATCAAAATCTGCACTGATTTTAGAAGATCTTAACAAAGCTTATCCAAAAGATGATTTTCCCTTGCCCAACATAGATATGATTGTCGATCTTACAGCTGGACATGAAATTTTGTCCCTCATGGATGGATTTTTTGGGTATAATCAAATCAAGATTGCAGAAGAGGATCAGCATAAGACAGCATTCACTACCCCTTGGGGAACCTTTTGCTACAACATGATGCCTTTTGGCCTAAAGAATGCTGGGGCTACCTATCAAAGAGCTATGACAGCCATTTTTCATGATCTCATCCATAGCATTTTGGAGGATTATGTGGATGATATCTTGGTCAAGTCTCATACCTTCATGGATCATCTTGCTGACTTGGAGAAAGTCTTTGATAGGTTAGCCAAATATCATCTCATGCTGAATCCCAAGAAATGTGTCTTTGGGGTCACATCTGGCAAGCTTCTAGGCTTCATAGTTTCTAAACGAGGTATAGAGATCGACCCCAAGAAGGTCAAGGCTATCTTAGACATGCCTCCTCCCCAGACATTGCGACAACTTCGCTCTCTTCAAGGAAAGCTCCAATCTGTTCGGCGCTTCATCTCCCAGCTTGCAGATAAGTGTACACCATTTTCACATTTACTAAAGAAGGATGAGAACTTCAAGTGGGATCCTTTATGTCAGCGCAGCTTCGACCATCTCAAGAAGTATCTCATCAATCTCCCTATCTTGGTTCCACCAATTCCTGGTCGTCCCCTAATTTTGTACATATCAGCAACACCTACTGCTCTAGGGGCACTTCTAGCACAGCTTGATGACTACAAAAGAGAAAGAGCCATCTACTACATCAGTAGAACCCTAGTTGGTTATGAACTCAATTACACTCCTATGAAAAAAGCTTGTTTGGCAGTTGTCTTCTCAACTCAAAAGCTTTGCCATTACATGCTAAGTCATACCATCCAACTAGTCTCCAAGATTGACCCTCTCAAGTATATGCTCTCTAGAACAGCACTTACAGGCCGTTTGGCCAAATGGGTTATGCTCCTTAGTGAATTTGACATCCAGTATGTGGATAGAAAGGCAATCAAAGGGCAAGTTATAGCAGATCACCTAGCTGATGCACCTCTAATAGATGCTTATCCGTTGATCACAGAATTTCCAGATGAGAATATCTGTCTAATTGAAGAACAACCCCCATGGAAATTTTATTTTGATGGCTCATACACATCTCATGGATCAGGGGCAGGAATATTGTTGGTCACACCTCAAGGAGATTACATTCCAAAAGCCTTCAAGCTACAATTCCCTAGCACCAACAATATAGCTGAATATGAGGCCCTCATAGCAGGATTAAAGATAGCTGTAGAATGGAACATTGTTGAGCTACAAATCTTTGGCGATTCTCAGCTCATCATCAAGCAAGCCCTAAATGAATATCAAACCAAAGATGAAAAGCTATTACCCTACAAAGAGCTAGTTGATCAACTAACCCAACATTTTACAAAGCTTCAGTTCACACAAGTGCCTCGAATACAGAACAAAGCAGCAGATGCTATGGCTACTATAGGCTCGCTCTTGGAAATTCCCCAAGCAGCTACACAGTATGAGTTTTTAGTGGAGCAGCTCCTCACACCCGCCTATGCGAATGAGGATTCAAACCGTGTTTGTATCTTGGTTGGTTCCCAATCCCCTTGGTACCATGAGATTCACGCTTACCTTAACGATGGTATCATATCCCCTCACCTCACACGTACCCAACGCCAGAACCTCATCCGAAAATCATCCCGCTATGTTATCATAGCCAATACCCTATATTGTCGGGGTTATCACGATACTCTCTCTCGATGTTTAGACCAAAATGAGGCCGCGATGGTGTTAAAGGAAGTACACTCTGGACTTTGCGGTGCCCACACGAGTGGTATTGTCCTAGCACGACAAATCCTTAGAGCAGGCTACTATTGGCCTACCATTGAAGAAGACTCCTGTGACTTTGTCAGAAAGTGTCTCCCATGTCAGCAACATGCAAATCTTGTGCACGCTCCAGCACAGGATCTACAACCTATTGCACCACCTTGGCCTTTCGCTTGTTGGTGCCTTGATCTAGTTGGAACTATCACACCCCTCTCATCTGATGGACATAAATGGATAATAACAGCTACAGACTATTTCACTAAATGGGTGGAAGCAGTCCCCCTAGTCTCAGCTACAGGAGTTCAGGTCTCCAAGTTCATCTTGTACCACATTGTTTGCCGCTTCGGCATCCCATCCACCATCTTCACTGACCACGGAGGTAACTTTGAAAATCTCAACATGGAAGAATTATGCACTTCCCTCCGCATCCATCACCGCTTTTCTAGCCCATATTTCCCACAAGGTAACGGCCAGGCAGAGGCAACTAACAAAACCCTCCTCAAAATTCTAAAGAAAGTTGTCAATGATTCCGGCCATGATTGGCACCTACAAATAAATCCAGCCCTATGGGCCTATCAAACTTCCTTCCGTACATCCACAGGCACAACTCCATACTCTCTAGTCTATGGTGCCGAAGCAGTACTACCTATAGAGGTTGAACTTCCCTCCTTGCGCATATCTTTGCAAGGGCAAATATCAGATGAAGAATATAGAGTAGCTCGGCTCACCCAACTAGATCTCTTAGACGAGAAGCGACAACAAGCCTATGATCATCTCACAGTCTATCAAACTCGTCTCAAAAGGAATTTTAACAAGAAGGTGCTTCCACGACACTTTCAGCCAGGTGACATGGTCCTTAAAGAAAACATGAAAGTCCAAGTAGATCGAGAAAAGAAAGGCAAGTTTGAACCTACATGGCTTGGTCCTTATGTTGTCACTGCTTCCTTTGGCTCTGGAGCTTATCAGCTATCTACACCAGAAGGAGAACTCTTGAATGATCCTACTAACATCATTCATCTCAAGAAGTTCTATGCTTGAAGATCCTTGGTATACCAGGCTTTTGAAAAATACAAAAGAAAAAAAATAGTAAAGAGAAATAAGCGTCCAATGGTGAAAACTTGGCAATTCAAGCACCTTGGATAGGTACCTTGGTGAAAACCTGGTAATTCAGGCGCCTTGTGTACTAAAGACTAATCCATTATCTATCACTATCCTATCCCTCATCCATTTACCCACCATCCCATAAGACACACTTGCTTGTTCCCTTGGTGTTCCAACCAAATATCCAAAATCTGATGAAGCTTGTAAATACCTCCTGTACAGCTTGTAAATCTTGTACCAAAGCTTGTATTATACCTTGTAAATCTTGTACCATACCTTGTATATCCAAATCTTGTCCAAAGCTTGTACCATACTCCAAATTGTAGATAATCTTGTATCCTAGCTTGTATCCTATCACATGCACCCAAAGAATTCCATTTTCCTTAAGCTTTTCACAAACCATCTACCTATCCACCTATCACCTATTATAGACATCCCATCCTTCACAAACATTTCCATCTCACAAAAACCAAAACATGAACAAACTTGTACATTTGTAACATATCTTGGTCCATCAGCTTGTACATCCTCTTTAACTTAGTACCATTGTATCTATCCAGCGTTCATGTCAGTTCGTCCTTGATCAGCATCTTGCACCCATCACACATCTTGGTTAGCTATTCCAACGCATCCTTTAGCTAGATTTCCTGTCACCAAAGTGTTATCCTTCTTAGTTCAGCTTGCCAGATGCATCACTCATCCAAATCCACCAGCTTCGGTGCTCTCCAATAGGTCCTTGCAGGATATAGCTTTCCTCATGTCTGATCTTGGTCCGTTAGTGCCTTGTCCTACCCATCTCGTTGGCAAACGGCTCTCTTTTGGATTTTCACTTTCTTTTGATTTGGGATCTTCTCTTTTGGGTCTTGAAGTATCTTTTCCAAGCAATCTCCTTGTTCCCTCCTCAAGGTTGCCACGATCTTCCATATCATGGTATGCTGCGAATGGGGCAATTAGAGCGTAAGGTCTTGATCAGGTCTTTCGTTTGTTTTTCTTTTCTGCTTGTGGGTTACGCTGCTTCCTCTAGGATTCATGTGTGATGCTGGGGCAATCCTTGTGTGTTTTTTTTGAGTTAGTTTGTCAGTCCTTTGGACGGTTGGTGAAAAGGCCTTGATGTTCTTGGTAACCTTGGCAATTAACCAATAGTCCTATAGCAAATCTAGTGCTCAACTACATGGTGGTACTTCTCTTTGAAGTATCCCCCCGCTCAAAAAGCTTCAATGGTTTTCCTTCATCTCCATTATCCCCCATCCATATCTAGCATCCGTCTCTCCTACCCCAGCTGATGCATCAGTATCTCTTTGAATCAATCATCACTCTTAGCTTTAGGGATCCACAATCCTAGTCTTAGGGATCCACCAATCCAAATCAACCCACCAAGCCTCATCTTTCGAGATCCACAATCCTAGTCCTAGGGATCTCCGAAACCCATCTTCCGCCAATCTAACTCTTTGAAATCTTGTTGCATCATCCTTATAATCCCCTCATCCATCTCCCTATCCTGGATTCCTTTTTATAGCGCTCCGCTCCTTCATCCTCTGCAATCCCTGAGATCTTAAGCTTGCTTCCTCTTGTGCCTCTGATTCTCCCTTTATCATTCTCCCATAGTAAGAGTTTGAGCTAACTAAACCTCTTCTCTTAATCCAATTTGAGTCTCCTTGCTCATCCCAGATTCTTGTATTTTTCAAGAAGCCACCAAGCCTCGCTTTCTCTCCCCGCTGCCTTCTTGAGGGGGCATCTCATAGTCCATTCTCTCCTCTTCTGCTCTAGCCTTGGGCATCTTATTTTCTTATCTTTGATGTCATGCCACTTGCGGCATCACATCAAAGAGGGGCAAAATGTAGACACCTAAAAATCCTTTAGAAAATAAAGTATTTTTATTTTTTGAAAAATTCCCGATGACATCATCATTTATTAATTAATTAATTAATTTTTATGCCATTAAATCCTTTTATCTTAATTAAAAATATTTAATTAAGGAATCCCTCCCAAAAATGTTTAAATCTTATTTAAACATTATTTCCTTATTTATTAATTATTTAATTAATAAATTGACCGAAAATCCTAAAATAAATAAAAAATTTATTTTTTTCCCAAAAGTTGGCCAATTTCCTTATGACCAATAACCTCTTCCAAAATCTTCTAATCCTTCTTTAATTTTGATTAAAGGCTAATCCCATCATTTCCTACCCCTAATCCCAAGTCAAAATATTTAATTAAAATTAAATATTAATCCTCATGTTTATTAAAAAAGTTTTAATAAATATCTCCTCAACCCAAACCCTTGAAATAAATAAAACTTTATTTATTTCCTAAAAATCTAATTTATCCTCATCCTAAGAAGTGCTAGACTCTTCTAGAAAGTCTCCATCCTCAGCCTAGGAAATTCTAGACTATTCTAGAAAGTCTTTATCCTCCTCCAAAATCTAGACTCTTCTAGAAGATGTCTTTAAACCTAATCCTAATCCCCTCCTAACCTTGTCACATTCCCTAAACATGGGTTAAGACTTACTAACCCAAGCCAAAGCTAACAAATATCTCCTCCTTCACCCACCCTCATTAAATGCCATCCACTTGCCTATCCCTAAGCTAATCCTAAACCATCCTAATCCATCCTCTAATCATTTGCACAAGCCTAAGCAAGCTTAAAACCTTCCTAATCAAGTCCAAGTCGAATTTGCTCTCATCACCCTCAAAATATCTCAACCATAAAACTTTATGAAGTCCACTAGGTCATAAATGACTCTTACAAGCCCTTTTATTGCTCTTACAAGTCATTATGAGGGTCTTTATGAAGATTTTATCTCTTGAGCCTCCTTTGTTGACTCATCCTTGCCCTTTCCTCCATCCTCTCACCATGTGACATGTGTCACTCCTTGATTGGCTATAAGGAAGCACAATCCATGTGCTCTCCTCTCATGCAATCTGAGCCTTCCATAAGCTTTTTCCCATCCTTGCATCTTAGCCCTCAATCCCTCAAGCCTCTTGCCTATAAATTGGATCCTTCCCCTTTACAAAATAACACAATCCATGAAGTAAAGTTATAATGCTATTTTGAGAGCCAAATCCATTCTAAAGCCATCTATCCACACCAAAAATCCACAATCATCCATTGAAGCCTTTGGAAGCATATTGAGCATACATCCTATCCATTTAGATAAAGCTACTCAACAAGAGAGCTTCTTATTGAGAGAGTCCATTAATGGCTCATATTCTCAATTAAGAGCTCATCTTAGTCTATCTTGAAGTTTATGAATTTTGTTTAGTTTGTAGAAGCTTTATTTAAATTTGGTTTCTATTAGCATACTAACATTGCTCATATACAACTTACTCCAATGTTGTCAACATGACAACTCAAAAGAGTACGCAAACTCCTAAGTGTCTCACCTAAGAAATAATAAAATAATGCATTGACCTAAGTAAACTTAAGTAAAGTGTAAATAGTGAATAATTATTTACACCAACAGTCTATTATGAAAGAAAATAAAGGGGAATGAGAGAGATTAGTTGTAGAAGAAGATGAAAGTGGAAACAAAGAATTCCCTTTGGAAGAAGGTGAAAGTACAAAGGAAGGGGAAGAGAAATCCTTGAATACACATACAAGTGGTATGCAAGATGTTTGACATTATGTGGCAGATGATGGGCTACAAATATCCCTACCGAATATGGAATCTCTCAACAAAATCACTCCAACCACACAAATACAAACTCTAGAGGATGAATTTGTCCAGTTTGGTGATGACATGGCATCTATAGGTGTGATTAGGAGTAAACAGGATTCTCTTATGCACATAGGTCTTTGGTCAAATGATGGACTGAGAAATGAGAATCTTGCAAAGAATTTGTAGATGTATGGACCACGCAGAGATATTTATAACTTTAATCTAATGTGGAGAAGACTCATTCGAAGTGTGTTGGAGCAAAGTCTTGTGGCCTTGAGATCGTCTCAAGGACTCATTCTTCTCTGAAATTCAAAATAGGAAGTAGGGGATGCTACTATGCATGGCTGTGCTAGTTGGATTTCACAGGGGAGATTGTTGGGTTATGAATTCCAATGGTCATGTGACTATTCGCTCTCCCTCAACAATTCGTATTTGCAGAGCTCTATATAATGGTTGTGTGCGGCCCATGTAATATATCAATTAATTAATACAAGTAATTCCCAACTGGAGTGTGGATGTAGGCAAGTTTTGGCAAACCACAATAAATCTGTGTTATTGTGTGTTTCGTCTTCTTTGATTCAATTTCTTTGCTTGTTATTATATTTACACCTTGGCGTTCATGAGTGTGATGAGGATCTTTACAATGATGTGATCATGAACTACCATTGAATTCCTCAACAATGTCCTCCTCATGAAACTCTTTGCGGTGAATTTTGATGTAAACAGAGCATCCACAAGTGCAATTTAGAGAGGATGTCAGTGAATATGTCAAACATCTACAAATTATGAATTGGCTATGCAATAGACATAATGTCTGAATATTGTAATTTATTAATTCTTAGACATGTATAGAGCAGTGAATTTATTTATTTAAATTAATATTAAATAATAAAATAATACAAAATCGGTCAGTTGGGTAGACACTTCTTACAAATTATATGTGATTGAAATTTAACAAATCATTAAAGAAAAACACAAACTATCTATTGCCTTCGATGATTACGTTCAATGAGAAATAAAATATTTGAGGCATAATGTTAAACAATTTATGAGTTCATAATATCTACAGGTTATAGTGAGTCTTCCAGAATTTGCAAATATGTCTATAGAAAATTTCCCTCTTCCATATCCCTTTTCAAATCTCACGCTTTGGTTGTGTAGATCAAGAACACGCTTGTCAATGCAAATCATTCAGGTTTTATCTTATACAGCAGGCGAGATAAACGGTTCAAAATTTAAACATAGGCGGGAATAAATGAACGAAATTCACAGTGATGGAGAATGATGATCGTTTAGTGATGAGGAGGGCTCACCCAATCCACCCAAGCAGTCAAAGCTTCGAGTGTGCTAGTTAACCTGACCAGCATTCTCATATTCAAAATCTTGAATCTCAAAATTAATTCATCCATTCCACAGATACCTACCTTAGGAGAGATCTTAAATTGGAAATAGTGGAGTAATTTTTTCTGATTTCATCCATTATGGATTGTAAGGAAGGAGGATAAAGTTCTTTTTTGGGGATCATCTTAATGCTATCCTAGTATGGAGCTTCACAAGCCCTTTGATTTGAATTGTGCATGTGTAGAATCTATATGCAAGGTGATCTATGAGGTTTTGGAAATGAAAATCGAAAAGATTAGTTTTTTATTAAATTGTTTCTTTTCGTTGGGATTGCATCTTAATTCCTCAAAACATTTCTATAAACATGGATGTGACTTCATCGATTTTACAATTGACTAAATTATTATTAGTTATAATACTTTGATGTTTGAAAATTTAGATGTAAAATTGTGTTGTCTTTCGAACATAAATTATGGCATTATGAATTTTGCCTAAAGATTATGCTATCTAATGGTTTGTCTAAAGTTGGTGCTTTTTGAATATTGGTGCAAAGTTAATGCTTTTTAAATGTTGACTTCTTTAGACAAAAAATTGGTAGACTAATTGCAAAGTGTGTGGTTTAATTCACCCAACACAAATAGTTATTTATTTGAAGAATCTTAAAGAAACTCTTTTTTAAAAAATTTAATATCTTAATGAAGATTTACTTAGAATAGCAACTCATGGAAGACTCATGATTTCCATGATTTATGACATTCTTGTGAATTACCTTAGTTAACACTTTCGAGATTCAATTTTATCAAATTACATTAAGTTTTATTTAATGCAAATATTGTGGAACATCTAATTGGAAATAAATTGAAGAATCTTCAATGAGAAGCATATTAGTCAAGTCTAAGAAAAACTATAAACATCAAAGAATCTGATTTAAATTCATTGGAGCTAAACTATAATCAATGTAAAAACAAATAACTCTCATTTGCATTAATCATACTTACTAAGCGCTCATAAAATTCATAGGACTCAATTAATTGGGTGCCCCTCGTTTTCTAGTTAATCTTCCAAAAGACAATATTACTTTCTATGAAAGTCCCTCTCTAGGCTTGACTAAAATTAATATTGACAATTCTTGAAGAAACCACCTCAAAAATATTTTATTATTGTGATCCTAATGACATTATTTGATATCATCGACTTTCCATAGAGATTTGGAAATAGACTCCAAAAATCACGTTGATGTAATTTCCTAAGGTAGACAAATTACTGATATAAAATAGATGGATTCTAACATTTTGATCTATCAAATTTTATTTAAGTTTCTCAACTTTGAGTTTTTAACCTTGGTGACCAAATGAACATCATAAAGATGTCACAAGCATCATTTGTGTTTTCACATTTTGATATCTATGTTCCTTAAAATATTTAAGACTTAACTATGTAGGAAAATACTACATCACAATCAACCTCCCCAACTTCTAGGTTATAAAACATAGGAAGTGTGAATAACTCTTGCAAATACATTCGAAAAGGGGAAAAAAACAATAGGTCTTTTTATGGTCATCTCGTCAACCATTTATTACTAGATCTACATCATATGATAATAAGCATTTATTTTTAGGTCTACATATGATAATAAGACTGATAGAAGACAACCTTATACTTCTTTTGAAACCTAGCCTAATCTAACCTACCTTAGCCCTTCTAAGATTTGAAGTGATTTAGGAATAGAAATTCTCATCATAAATCAACAATAAAAAACCACATAACATCGTTGATCATACTGACAATCTCTGCATGAAATTGGCGATATCATCCATGAAACGAGAAGACAAGTCATAAGGCATCAATGTTAACCCATGAACACCATTCTCATAAAACAAAAGTTCCACTTCCTTATTCATCTTCTTCAAGAACTCCAAATACCGCAGCTGCCAATCGCGCAGAGTATCAAGCCCGCCGATCACCACCAAAGTCGCCGGCAGCGCCAACGCCGAAATGTCGGCGCCGCCAGGGCCCACCACATTCGCCGCCGGATGATCTCTGGTTTCTCCCGCCGGCAAAAAGCCCTTCCACGACCAATCACAAGCGTCCACGGATATCAACGGAACGTCCGTCAAAACTACCTCCGCCGCCGTCCTCTCCTCCCCTCCAAAAAACGGCTGTATCAAAACGTGCCCAACGATCTTCAACGGCGTCAAGTCATCCTTCCCCTCTGCCACGCGGCATCCGACGTGGTGAGCAATATTGCCTCCCGCGCTCTCCCCCATCAGAAAACACCGCGACACGTCAGCGCCACGCGGCAGAAATCGATTATCGGCCCTCAACCACAACAGAGCGGCGTAGCAGTCTTCGTAAGCAGCCGGAAACTTATTTTCCGGCGCCAGCCTGTACTCCACGGAAACCACCACAACGCGCCGCCGTTTCGCCAGCCGCCGGCAGAACACGTCGTAGCTTTTTAGTGCGGCGGACAACATGCAAAAACCCCCGCCGTGAAAATACACCACCACCGGCAGCTTCTTTTCCGGCACCTCGCCGCCGCCGTCGCTGCTGTCCTCCAGTACCGGAATAAACAGACGGGCCCAAACGCCGGTGACGGAATCTATGACGGCGTCTCTGGAATATACCCCTCTGTAGGGCGTCTCATTGGCTGGGACCGCCGCCAGTAACCAGGAAAAGAGGCGGCGGTTAACGGTGCCGTTGTTTCTGCGTGTAAAATGGCCGCCGTGCTTGACGGCCCAGCATATCCATTTCACTTGCCTGGGAAGAGCTTTGCAGATCTCTTCGACTTCTTCCTGACTTTCGGGCCTCATTTTCTCTGCATGTTCCTCCATTGTTGAAAAAAATGAAAGCTCTAAATGGAAATTAGTAGCACGGAAGAATTCATTGCAGTTAATGACAATGTCAGGAGGTATGGTCGGTTTGTTGGGGGAATTTAAGTGAATTTAAAAACTTAGCGGTGTCCTGACAGTGATTTCGGTGTTCCATCTGAAGACATTGCGTTAATGTGGTGCGCGTTGTTTAATTTTGATTTGCCTTTATCGTGATTCTTTTATTGTGAAAGATTTTCTCCTCTTTGGTTAGCTCCGACTTATCCGTCCCATGAAAATGTAGGTGGGATCCAAACCACTGTATCTCCAATTCTAGAGGATGGCATTTATGGATTGATCAAAGAAAATAAATAAACTGACATGTTGAAAAATCAAAAGTTAATTATAAATATATTTTATTAATTATGTTTGGTTGCGGTGGAGTAGTAATAGGTGAGTGAAAAAGTAATTATTTCTTTCAGTATTTTCTAGATGCAATGAGTGCTAACTATTTAGTTTTAGATGCTTAGGAGACTATAGTTTTTGCCCAATCTATCCTATTAATATGATTTTTGGAAACATACCAAAACATTATTTGAATGCTATTTTTTAATTGGCTATAGCAAATTTTCCTAGTGGTTTTAAAGAATTTAAAACAAAAAATCAATTAATGTTATTGTTTGTTCATCTATTTAAAGTAAGATGATTTAAATGAAAGAGACCATTCCCAAAAATTTAGCATTAAAAATCTGAACACCCAATTTATCCTATTACGATTTTTTTTTGGGAAAGATACCAAAACATTAATGAATATTAAATTTTTAGTCTCAAAATAGATATTTTTATATTTGAATGTTATTTTTTAATTGGTTATAGCCAATTTTCCTAGTGATTTTAAACAATTTAAAAAGAAAAAATCAATTAATATTATTGTTTATTCATGTATTCAAAGTAAGATGATTTAAATGAAAGAGGCCATTCCCAAAAATTTAGCATTAAAAATCTGAATATTATTGTTTTGCCATCTATTAAAAGTAAGATCATTTAAATGAAAGAGAGAGGAATTTAATTTTTATGCTTAGTGGTTCATTGCAACCGTCAATTTGTTGGGCATTAATATGTTGTTATCCGTGAGCAAAACATTTATAAAGATTGTCAACGATTTAATTTGTTCTATGTTTGCACTATATTGTTTTAGGAGGGCAGAGAATTGTATTTCTTCAATTGTGTAAGAGTTTACAGTTTATATTGTGCTTTCCATTAGGTTTTTAATTTTGCAGGTATCCATATTGTCAATAATATATTTTTGTTGTTTTGTCAGGATAGGAGTTGTTAGTACATTCTAAGATTTCTGCAATCATATTAGGTTTGAGGAGTGAACTCCAAATTCTGTGCAGAGATTATTCTGTAGCTTTCATGGCGAAAAGGGTTTCTATTTATTTGGGTGGCTTAGATTTTTGTTTGGAATTTTGCTTACGTCCTCATCTCTCCACTTTAAGGGTTTCTATTTATTTGGGTGGCTTAGATTTTTGTTTGGAATTTTGCTTACGTCCTCATCTCTCCACTTTCATCATTCTATTGTGTAGTTGTGTATGCATTTAGAGACCTATATATATAGTTTTAAAGGGTCTCTATTTGTTGCAGGAGTTTCCATTCTCAAATGACAACAAAAAGAGTTTATATTGTGTGCAAAAGTAGTGCAACACAGGTGATGCTTTAGAAAAGAGGGTTTATATTATGTGCAAAAGAAATGGTTTTCACTTGTAACTTTTTCCTAGCATCTAATGGAGGGCAACATGCTATTATGTTTGTTTCATTTGAATTCTTGTGTCAAGTTTAACATTTCTGCAGCTATATTCACATTACACTTAAAAGCAAACTTCAAACCGCAACAACACTGAATAGGCTCGCTACAGAGCTTAATGTGATCTTGAAGATCAACTTCGATATAAAATCTCTTTTCGCATTTGCTACCCGTGCATTTTCTCACCTTCCGAGTGCTTTCGCGCAAAATGTCTCCTCAGCTTATAAAGCCCTACAAAAGTCTATCTACAGACAGGACACCGTGACGGTATTTTCTTATTATGCCCTACCCGACTTCCACCACCACAAAGACCATTATTTTGCACAAGAGACCCTCTGCAATTCGCCAGATCATCAGCAAGGTGGCTCTTCTGATGCATTTTAAGCGTCTGAGGGTTCTTGAAAGTCTTATTGCACCCATTGTGCAAGCATTTAAAAGGCCTGGGCCACACGACATGAAAAAATATACATACATAATGTATATAGACCTAATAAATTTCTTTTATAGTTTTGAGTTTTTATCTCTGCACTTTTTTTTTTTTTGCTCTTTCTTCTCATATGGCTTGGTGCTAGCAAGTGCCATTATTTTCTTGTATTAGCCTTTAGGTATGGAGGGTTTGTATTATAGCACCGGGCGATAGTGGCAGAGGTCTAAATGCTCTTTCTGACTACTAACCTAGCGGAGCCCTCTTTTAACTCTGGCAGTATGGGGTACTTCCGCGACCTCCTCTATTTGATCAGATAGCTATCAATTAGTGGTATTGCTATTGAGTTGGAGTCGGAGATGTTGATACCTGGTATAATATAATAATACATTAAGTAGGGGCATTTAAATCCTTACAATGTGTGGACCTGGTAAGTTTGTTTGTGTTGAGTCAAATTAAGTCACATGGTCAACTCCTGCTGGTGCCCTTCGGTGAATTCTTGTAAGTTTTAGCCTTTGATAGATACAACACTGCTCCTTGAAGAATTATATAAAGTATAGTAGTTTCAAAAGTCATATTTTGCTTTGGCATATGCATTCCATGAGGTAACCCCTGTTTTGGGTATTTAATCAAATAGTTCGCATGCATCGTCTATGCTTCCATATTTTCCAGACATGTTTATGAGTACAGTCCCTATGTAAGTATTAGAGTACAAGCTGAACCTAATAGGTGACCACGAATTTATTTTCCCTGTTGCGAATCTGACAACAGCACCTACATTGAGAACAAAAAAACCTTCTAATCATATCCAATTTATCAGACCTCTTAGCTCAGAAAGTTGAACTGTTCAATTGCAAAACACTCAATCCCTACTTTTAGGCTTTTAGAGTCCCTCTAGTTCTGCAATTTACAGTGGTGCACTCAGCAACAGTTTGAGCTTTTGGTTTAAGAGAAAAATTATAGTGTTATAACAACCCATATTGCCCTTTTGTTTTCAAATAATTTTGTGATGTTGAATCAGCTACTAAAATGGGGTTAACTGTAGCATTGTCAATCAACTAGAAGTAGCTCATTCAATATTATGACGATGTTATTTCCTTGGGTCAACATTTAAAATGTGCAAAATTTTAGAGGATTAAAAATTTGAGAATACATGTAGATCATTGATGTTTACACAAGAAATTGATATGTATATAATAGTGTCTATATCAAATCCAAACTTTTGCATTTAAAAGATAGGTCAAAATTATAAAAAATTGTCTTCAACTTGTAGAGAACTAATTTTTTACTACCATTATTAAAATCATAACTTTCAAAAGAATTATCTGTGAAAAGGGTAAAATCGTAACATACATGTACATGTTTCATTGCCCTCTTGCTATAATATTAAATAAAGGCATTGAAGGAGCATACTAAAAGAAATTGGCCGAACCGTAAATTAAAAAAGAAACAATGAAAACCATACTAAAAAGAAACTCATACGGTTAATATCCTTGCAACCTCAAGCAATAGCCTAGAGTACTGGTTTAAAACAACTTCTCCTTCCAAGTTTGACAAATGCATGGCCCTAAACAAAGAAATAAATCAAGATCACCTCCATGATCAGCTCCCATGGTACATTTCCGTATGGACTGTTATCCTTGATAATTCCAGTAACAATGAAGTGGACATGGAGATGATTACCTTGTCTTAGCACTTAAGAATTTAAATCCTTACTATTTGTGGACCTGGTAAGTTTATCCATGTTGAGTCAAATTAAGCCATAGGGTCAACTCCTGTTGGTGCCCTTCCGTCAAGTCCTCTAAGTTTTAGCCTTTGACAAATACAACACTACTCCTTCAAGAATATAGTATAGTAGTTTCACCTGTGCCTGAAGCATTCTACTTATTTTGATATATAATAACTGCGTATATTTATTTGTTTGAAATTATCCACTTGATTTTTATCATAATGTTGTTGAATTCTTCATTTCCAAAAGTGTGAAATTGGAAAAGGACCTAGCAGACATGTGGGCTTGAAAATCAAGAACTAGTGTTTTATGAACAGATCTCTCCATTCGAACAGTTGGTTATAGACACCACAAGTACATTTGTAGTTGTTTCTTTACGAAATCGATATTTGTGTTCATAATGTTTCATTATATATTTAGTTGAGTAAATATTTCCTAGAGATGCAAATCGTTGCTCTTGGTTGATTCAATTTGTTTTTAGTTTAAAAATTGAGTGTACTCACTAAACTTAGATTTTTAATTGAATTGAAGTTCTAAGTAGATATATTTGTAGGAGATGTGTGAATGTAGTCAATAGAAGACCTCAATTGCCTAACACAAATTTCTGTGTGTTGTAACTTAATAGTTTGGTTCAATAAAATGGTTATCTTTAAAATTTGTTTCGTTACTCTTTATATGGTTATGATGGATGTTTCTATGGCTATATGTCACAATTCTCTTAATTATTTTAGAATGAGATTACAATAGTAACCATCACCCATGATTTTGTTATAAGGACTAACTTTGTAGAGAATAGATAAGAAAAAAGATTAGTAGAGAATGGAAAATTAAGAATAAACTATGCAAGAGTGCCATTTGTTCAGAATTTAGATTCATTGAATGGTGGATCTAATTTATTTGAATTTATTCAATTGTAGTGGGCAATCATTCATAGATATATTAAGATTAGGTCTTACTATATGATAATTTGAAAATTGAGTATTTTAATTCATTTTTAGCTTTATGCCTTTTCACAAATTAAAATTATTTAAACTGTTCTCTATTAGAATATGTTAATTCTTTTTTTGTCTTTTTTTCTTCGACAAATTATTCTTTAAATTGATGTCCAGTAGAATAAATATTGCTATTTGGATAACCTGGATGAAATACTAATGTCTTAATGTACTTGAAATTAGGATGTTATTAGAAGAATGCTTAAATGATTTTTTCATTTACAAACATATAGTAATTCTAAAATAATTTAAATTAAACCTAAGAAAGACTGGTCTTGTAAAAGTTGGATAGAGGTATAGTGAATCTTTGTTACAGAGGTGGGTTAAGTTTGAATATGTCTATACAAAACAAAAAACACAAATATATACATATTTTGGTCTAAAAATAGAAATAATCATATGGTGTATAGTAATAAACTAAACAACAATAAAAGATTCATAAGATCATATGTACGAATATCCTAAGTGTAAACTTGGAGAAGTTCGCTACCAATCTAGCTCTTATTATTTTTATGGATTCCATAAGGATCCCATCTGGTGAAGGGCCTTCTCATTACTGAAAGCTTCAATAGCATTATCAATTTCTTCCACAGATAAGGGTTTATCTGGTATTGTAGCTTCCTCAGGGGAAAACCTCTTTAGAATAATGGTCTTATCTTAGATTAGGCATTCTCCATTTCAATACCATCATTTTTAGGGGTGAATAATTTATTGTAATAGGTAGCAAAGGCCTATAGGATATCATCTTGGGTGCTAAGTTCTATCCCCTCCTTCCAAATACTATTAATCTTGTCTCTTGCTTCTTTGGATTTGAGGATCTGGAAACATATTTGGAGCCTTTATCTCCATGATGTTTCTAGTTAATTTGTGTTCTTGTTTTAGCCCCCTATATCTTGATATTATACAATGTCCTAAGAAAGTGTTTGGTTTGGGGCACAAATTCCTTGGCTTCTAGATTTGTTAGGTTATCTTGTAGATATTCTTGAGCCTTACAAAAGTTACTGTGAAGTTCAAACTCCATCCTCCTACAGTCTTTAGCTTTCTTCTTTCCAATAACCTAGAAGAGGGATTTCCAATTGTTGATAATTAGAGACCATCTTTCAATGGAACTTTTATGTTTCACAACCACAATATTATACCATCTTATTGCATTAACAATTGTTAACCACATCCTCATCTCTTTGAAGGCTACTATTCATTGTTGAAGGAAAAACCCTAATTTGAAAGATAACACCAAGAATAGGATGGTGGCCATACAAGGTGTATGGAGTTTCTTTGACACTAACTCCATTTCTGTCCTTTTTGAAATAAGAGTCAAGACATCCCTATTGACATAAAACCTATCTAATCTGTAGAAAATTCTTTTAGCAACTTTCTTAGAGTTACACCAGGTATGTAAAATGCCCTTGTGATTGGCCTTATTATGTGGATTTGGTAGACCAGTTAGAAATTAGGGAACCTCTAATCACAATCAAGCAATAATACTAACTAGGTAGGAAACTAAAAGAAAAACTGAGTAGCTACAATCATTTGCATCGTACCAGTCCCAAATCATATGATGTTTTAACCACTACTACCATTTTTATAGAATTAAGTATAGGTACTATAATTTAATTCTTTAAGAAATTGAGAATGAAATCTTTAGAAAATGTCATCCAGTGAAAGACTTCCATCTGAAAAAGAAAGCATAGCTAACTTTTTTTTTGGGGATTTTGCCAATTAACAAGCCCCTCATTCATAGACTTCCTATAGTTTACTGTAAAGAAATTCGTTGCTATGATTTTTTAGGTGAAGATTTCATTTTCTAGATTTTCTATTTCTTAAGTTACATAGACCTTCCTAACTAGTAAAAATAGTAGCAGCTCCCTCCATGGGACTTCCTTTCCAATAAAAAATAATAGTAGCCCCCACCATGAAATTGCATCCATAGTCTATTTTCCACAGGGCTAATAGATCACAAAGTTATAAGTGACTATGATTACAAATCTTATAGAAAAATCATTTACCAAATCCAAGTAACAAGTATCAGTGCATACATTTTTCCTTCTTTTGCAAGTGTAAGATGTGTGGAGGCTTGGGAATCAAGTGCTGATCCAACCATACTCATATGCTCAAAGAGCTTATTTTTAATGACCCTTACCAACATGCCACTAAAAGAAAACCCTAAATTTGATACACTGCTGAAAGTATACTGCTGAATTAAGAAATTGATCTGCTTAAATAACTGAAGTAAAATAGTGCCAATGTATTCATTCAATGATCACCAAAATGTTTTTACATATGATATGCAATTTTTCAGCACTAAAACATTACAACATGGCACATTACAAACAAACCCTAATTGTCTGAATCTAACTAAGAATGTGTTGCAACTACAAACTAAAATGAAGAACCTAGATTGATCAAGTGCTGAAGGCTGAATGCTGAAGATGATATGATGAAAGTGCAACTCCAGTTGAAATTCCATACCAACAATTAAGCACAAGTGAAAGGACTGAAATATCCTTCCCATAGCTGCAATAATTCAAGTGATCTTTCACACCCTCAAAATTGCGTACCAATTGAGAGTTTTTGTTCTCAATGGCCAATTGTGACTAGCAAAAACTCTAGGCTCCACAATGCACATCAAAAAATATTAATAATAAATCTTGATGATAGGCAATGAGCCCTCAATGCCTATTTATTCTTTTTTTCTCAATAGGTCGGCCTCCTTTTTAATTTTTTCTCCGCTTCTTCCAACAACCTCTAGAAGATAGTTTTATTTAATGATTTTATAAAATATATCACTTCATTAAGTTAATTAAATATAAATTATCTTGTAATATATTTTTTTTATTGATAACTTTATAAATAATTAACTCCTCCAAAAAAAAGGACAGTACAGGTCCACTCCTCCTAAAATTGCTTGGCCTCAAGTAATCTTAATGTTGGATGCTGCAAAATCACTTCTCCCTCCCAAGTAGCATCTTCAACAGGTAAATCTTTCCACTTAACCAGATACTCTCTAATTACTCTCCTATGAAGCTGCTTCTCTCTACTATCTAGAATGGATTCTGGTACTAAGATTAGTTTCCCCTCATCATCCAAGGGAGGTAATATTGCAGAAGGCATCACATTCTAACCCAACGCCTTTTTGAGGCATGATACATGAAGCACATTGTGCACTCTACTATTTGTGGGAAGCTCCAACTTATAAGCAACCTCACCAACTCGCCTAATGATCCTGAATGGGCCATAATAGCGTGGCTTGAGTTTCTTTGCACCACTCTTCTTGAGAGTGGACTGCTTATATGGCTGCAACATGAGGTAAACCATATCATTTACCTCAAAACTACGAGTCCTCCTCTTGTCTGCATACTAATTTTGCTGGTTCTGATCTTTAGCAATATTGTCTTCAAGAGTAGCAACTATATCCTTACTTTCATGTAATAGGTCACCTGCACGGGGTACTCAATTGTCTCCCAACAATAAATCTAAGAAACTAGGTGCCTCATAACCGTAAAGTGCCATGAAGGGTGTCATTTGTATAGTCATATGATATGTAGTATTGTAACAATACTCACAGAGATATCCATCTAACCCAAGCTCTCTATTGATCTGCCACATAATTCCTCAAATACCCTTCCACCCATTTGTTTACAATCTCTGTTTGACCACTGGTCTATGGATGATAACTAGTGCTAGGCGTAAACTCAGTGCCACACAACTGAAATATCTCCTGCCAAAAGTGACTTATGAAGCGGTTGTCCCTATCACTCACAATGCTCCGAGGCAAACCATGTAATCTAAAAACTTCTCTGAAGAAGACCTTTGCCACCTAAGTTCTTGAGTATGTAGTAGCGATAAGGAAGAAGTGAGCATATTTTGTTAGCTTATCCACCACCACATAAATACAATCACACCCCCAGGCCTTGGACAAGCCCATGATAAAATCCATAGAGATGAACTCCCACTTCCTGTCAGGAATAGGAAGTGGTTGTAGGAGTCCTACTGGATAAGTGTGCTCTTGTTTGTTCTGCTGGCAAACTTGACATTCACGCACATACTGCAAAACATTAGCCTTAAGTCCGTTCCAAGTGAATTGCTCTCGTACTAACCTATAAGTCTTGAAATACCTAGGATGGCCTGCTATAGGTGAATTATGGAATGCTCTCAAAATCAACTGCTTCACTTTTGATCCTGGGACTAAGTAAATCCTATTCTTGTAAATGATCAAATCATTTATGAGAGTGGACCTAGTGTCGATCACTTTTCCCTCCACTATATCAGAGGCCCATGTGTCTCTGGCATATTCTGCTACAATCAAGTGTCGCCAATCCTCTAATATCTGAATCATAGAAGTGAGGTGTGACCTATGGGGTAAAGCATCTGCAACAATATTCTGTGTCCCCTTAACATAGGTGATATCAAAATCATAGGCTTGTAACTTACTCACCCACTTTTGCTAACGATCATTTAGGTTCTGCTGTCCGAAAAAGTGCCTCAAACTATTATGATAAGTTTTAATACAAAATTTTCTGCCCACAAGATACTGTCTGAATTTGGCCAAGGCATGCATGATGGCCAATGTCTCCTTATCATATATGTTGAATGATCTCTCAAGCCCTTTGAGTTTCCTGCTCTCATAAGCTATAGGATGCTTGTCCTGCATGAGTACAACACCAACTCCCTCTCCAGAAGCATCACATTGAAGCTCAAATGGCTTCATGAAATCAAGCAACGCTAATAATGGGCATGTAGTCATTATTTCCTTGAACCGCATAAAACAGTCTTGTGCCTCTCGAGTCCACACAAATCCCCCTTTCTTTAGCAAATTTGTCATGGGTGCTGCATGTCATGAGTAGCCATTGACAAACCTGCGATAGAATCCACATAGACCAAGGAACCCCCTTAACTATGTAAGGTTCTCTAGTGGTGGCCAATCAAAAATAGCGTGAATCTTTTTAGGATCCATTTGCACTCCTTCTGCACTAATGATGTGTCCAAGATACAATAGTTCTGTCATCCCCAAATCACATTTGGACTCCTTGGCATACAACGACTCCCTCTGTAAAATGCTCAATACTATCTCCAAGTGCTCTAAATGTTCCTGCCATGTCCTGCTATAGATCAAAATATCATCGAAGAATACCAGCACAAATTTCCTCAACTGATGGTGGAAGACCTTGTTCATAGTGGATTGAAAAGTGGTAGGTGCATTAGTAAAACCAAAAGGCATGACTACAAACTCGAAATGCCTACAATGACATCTGAAAGCAGTTTTTTCAATATCTTGCTCTCGAACTCTGATTTGGTAATAGCCTGATCTCAAATCATTTTTTGTGAAAAACCAAGCCCTATGCAATTCTTCTATCAGCTCATCGATGCATGGGATGGGATACCTATTCTTTATAGTTCTCTTATTCAACACCTTGTAATCAATACACATTTGTAGAGTTCCATCCTTCTTTTTTACCAAAACAACAGAAGATGCAAAAGGTGACTTACTTGGTCTGATGTGTCCCATTTCTAGCAACTCCTTGATGGTCCTCTCAATCTCATCTTTGAGTCATTTTGGGTGTCGGTATGGTGTGATCATGACAGGCTTAGAACCTTCCTTCAGCTCAATAATGTGCTCTATACCTCTGTCTGGTGGCCTACTTGGTGGAATCTCACTGAATACCTTCTCATACTTGATTCTCAATTTTTGAATATCTAAATGATATTTAGTCTTATGTTTCTCCTCCTAGGTAGGCATCAAGGTGCATATTTCTGCCCACTCTATATTATTATGCTTGGCTAATCTCTCCAAGTGCCTAAATGAGATAGTCCTAACATCACCATTACGGATAGCCTTCAGCACATGAGTCGTGCCATCCACCACAAATCGTATCTCCATATCCTCCAATCTCAGGGTGACCTCCTTCAAAGAATGTAGCCATTGCATCCCAAGTACTATGTCCATGTCACCCATGTTGACCACATGATAGTCTACCTTAAACTCATAGTTGTTCAGGCGCAAAGGTAGATCTCGCACCATCCTATCACAATGAAGAGTATATCCATCGACTACCTTGACTCTTAGTCCCTCAAACTCCTCAGTAATGAGTCCACACCTCTCCAAAAATCGTGCATCAATGAAATTATGTGTGGCACCTATATGCAACAGAGTAATAACCTTCTTTCCTGCCAAGACTCCCCAAAATCTGAAAGATCCCTCTCTTTGAATACTAGACAGACGTGCCTCCTGTAAATGTGGCTCTGGAGCCTCTTTTTTCTCAGCACTATCTACTTCTTTTTCACCCTCTACCTCATCATGGTGCTTTGAAATGTTTGAATCTGAACCTTCGTAATAAGCCCACATCACTCGGTTAGCCTTCCCCTTAGGCCTCATAGTACAATCATGACCAAACTCATAGGGACCTTTGCAAAAGAAGCATAGCTTCTTCCTACATAGGTCATTAAGTGTTTCCTTATCCGAAGGTGTAGCTAGCTTGCCTTTTGAGTCACTAACCTTCTCTTTACCCTTACTGAATTCCCCTTTGTGATCTCTAAATGATGAAGAACCCTTTGAACTAAATCAGTTTGTTGGAGCTGCAAGTTCCATACTACAGGATTTCTTCATGGCTTCCTGTAATGTAGGAGGATCAAAGGCCTTTACCCACCCCTTGAGTGGTTCAGTTAATCCCTCTATGAATAAAATGACTAGCCTCCTTTCTGAAATGTCAGGCACCATCACTGCAAGCTTTTGGAAGTCATTGATAAATTGTTCTAAGCCTCCTGACTGTCTCAACTAGGCTAACTCCTAGAAATAAACTTCAGGATTTTTTTATCAAAGCTTTCTATCAATCTATCCACAAACTCCTGATAAGTGGTTACCTGATTGTGTTGCAATGTGATCATGTCATGTGTCCACAAATCATGTGCTACCCCATCTAAGTGTAAAGTGGCATACTTGAGTGCTTCAAATTCTATCATGGTCTTCAGAGATAGGAAAGTGTCCACCTTATGAATCCAAGAATGAGCAGCCATTTTTCCACTGCCATCAAATGTGGGTAATACCAACTTGTTGGTGACCTATTGAACCTCACTGTGTTTATCTGCCTGCTTCTGCCTAGCAGCTCTGTAGTTCAAGTACCTATTAAATGTCCATCCATCTTGTACATATCCTGGTAATGAATCCCACTCATTCCTTTCTTTTTGAAGTTCATCTACAATATCTATTACCATAGCATCAGGTGTGCGTGCTGGAGTTTCTTCCTTGAATGTAGGACGTGTGGGTTTGTCAGCTATTCCAGACCATATCCTATCTTGTGATCCTGCTATGCTCATATCATCTTGGCCATTATTATGATTATTTCTCATATTTTCTCCAATCAAATGTTGCATCATAACCATCATTGCCTATGTACTTGCCTCTATTGACTGTAGAAGCCTCTCCTGATGCTGTAAAGTCTCATCATCTCACACACTTCTGGATGGGCTTTGAGAACATCTCTTAGCCATATTCTTAGTTATGCTAGTTCCCTATGTAAATTGGCTGGATAAACCCTATTAGGCTGGCAGGAAACCTGCTCTGATACCGTTGTAATGACCCTTACCAACAGGCCACTAAAAAAAAAACCCTAAATTTAATACACTGCTGAAAGTATATTGTTGAATTAAGAAATTGTTATGCTTAAATAATTGATCTAAAATAGTGCCAATGTATTCATTCAATGATCACCAAAATGTTTTTACATATGATATGCAATTTTCAGCACTAAAACATTACAACATGGCACATTACAGACAAACCCTAACTATCTGAATTCAACTAAGAACTTGTTACAACTACAAACTGAAATGAAGAACCTGGATTGATCAAGTGTTGGAGGCTGAATGCTGAAGATGATATGATGAAAGTGCAACTCTAGTTGAAACTCCAAACCAACAATTAAGCACAAGTGAAAGGACTGAAATATCCTTCCCACAGCTGCAATAATTCAGGTGATCTTTCACACCCTCAAAATTGCATACCAATTGAGAGTTTTTGTTCTCAATGGCCAATTGTGACTACTTGCAAAAAACCTAGGCTCCACAATGCACATCAGCAAATATCAATAATAAATCTTGATGATAGGCAATGAGCCCTCAATTCCTATTTATTCTTTTTTTCTCGATAGGTCAGCCTCCTTTTTAATTTTTTCTCTACTTCTTCCAACAACCTCTAGAAGATTGTTTTATTTAATGATTTTATAAAATATATCACTTAATTAAGTTAATTAAATATAAAGTTATCTTGTAATATTTTTTTTTTATTGATAACTTTATAAATAATTAACTCCTCCAAAAATAGGGACATTACATCATTTAGGAAAAGATATTGCACTGAACCTAGTTCCTATCTTATACTATAACTTTTTTGTGGAATTATATTATGCTTTTGATATCAATTGTAACTTTTTACTTTTGTATTTCTAAATGTCTAAATTCATACACAATATAGTATCAACTAGTTCAGTAGACAACAAATTTTTCAACATTAAGATATGTGCCAGGTATAAAGGCCTATAAGTAGAGGCATGGCGATCCTAGAGGGGATTGCACTAAGTGCCCACAACATACTACTTGAGATTTTTTTGTATTGGGTTAAATCTAATTCCTCTTTGTCACTTGGGTCTTGCATCTCATCTTATCAATTGAGGTGCACCTTTAAGCATGCCCTACATTCAACAACTTCCATGCAGTAACCAATATAATTTTTATACTTACAGTTTCTGGTAAGAATTTAAAGCTGGATCTTAGTTTTGAAAGCCTTACTGTTAAGACCACTTGAGCTCATTTCATTGAATTAGTGAGTATATGTTTTGACCGATTTTGAAACCTTCAAAAGAATTGATAGATAACAAAATTTTTTTTTACCTTTTTATCCTCATTGAAGACTAGATTGGATAGAGATAAATGCCTAGCAGACAAAGAAGAGTAAAACTTCAACACTTCCTCCCAAGGTTGGTCATACAAATATTCATAGGACTCCCTATCATAGCCAATGTTCATAAAAAACTAATCTACTTAGAACATCTCCTTCAATGTCACTAATTATTACTTTATCTAAGAGGAATACAAAAACTAATGCTATAAATAACATTAGCGTGATGAATTTATCGTATCAAATATTTAGATTAAGCAAGGTGTCAACTATAAATATTGAAACCTTTCTATGAATAAGGGTTGCTATGCCTTCCATTTGAGGTCTAGCAAATGCAATATCTTTGTGTAGATATCAATCTATTCTAGGGGTTTATCAAATTCAACTTTTCTGTTTTGTTGTTGAGAAAATCATAAACTTAACCCAATTTTGATTGTGTTGGCAACTCAAAAAAGGACAAAATTATAACAGACAACATGTCAGATGAAATAAATTTATCTTCTAAGGATGATAACCTATCACACCTTCATTATAATGATAATGTTTTATTGCCTAACATACCTTTCAAGAGGACTTCAACATAGTTAGAGACATTCTGCATAGAAATTAAACTACAAAGAGCGAAAATATTAACAAGGGAAAAACTAATGTTCATCACCTTGATTGTGGATAGGACCAACCAAATATAGTTAAGTAGAAGCTTCCACATTATTGATTTTATTAGATCTTATAAGAACTGTGATGAACAATAATTGCATACTTGATCATAGTAGTTATTCTTTCTGATGACATGTAGGACCTCAAATTGGTTAACATAATATCATGACTTTGATACAAAATCCCAAAGTAAAATTTTCAAATAATGTACAATTATGTTGCTTGGAATCCTACTAAAAATGATTCAAACTTCTAGTTGGGACATTGTTTTTTGTGATTAGATTAGCTACAATAAATGACCAACTATATAAGCTTGCTGGATGAAGCTCTGTTAGAAATCTATTACTAGATTCACAGTGAGATTTTGATATCTCTAAAATTGGCTAAATTGTCCAAAATGTTGCTACCTATTAGTGATACCTTATAAGGATACCTCCTTAGCTGTAGTTTTGATTTTTGGATAGAAGATTTCAAAATTCTAGAATTTCTTTGCAAACTCATAATATGTTTTCATGATTAGAGTTTTGAAAGAAGCTTAGAACTTTTATTTGGTTATGAAAAATTTGCATTTGTTACCTTTCAAAAGAGAACTCTCTAAATAGAAGTACACTTTAACTATTTTACTTGCCATTTTACTATTTTAGTGGCATTAAATAAATTAGAATATTAGAAAAACAAGTTAAACAGATTAAACAAGTTAAGCATTATTAGAAGTTATATTTGCATATACCTTAGACATATTCCTTCACTACAGAAAACTTATGCAAAATATAGTTATATTTTAGTTATGTTTTTTCCAATGCAAAAAGATATAAGTAGAAATATAAATTATATCATCACAGAGAGATTAAATATTAAAGAAGCAAAAATCAAGACGTCATTAACTATTATGGCTAAATTCCTTTATAAGTTGTCTAAATTTTCTCAAAATTTGATTATAGAAACATATTGTTATTT
Organism: Cupressus sempervirens; assembly: GCA_028749045.1. NCBI lineage: Eukaryota > Viridiplantae > Streptophyta > Pinopsida > Cupressales > Cupressaceae > Cupressus > Cupressus sempervirens. Next base: position 19,692,361 of record CM053791.1, on the reverse strand, counting down.
ACCAAGTATTATTTTGTGAATTGTTTAATTTGATATGGCATTATTCATTTTCCTTTGCATTTTAGGAACTTGAAAACGTGGACTACATTGGACAAATCCTTATTCTGAACCATTGAAGGTAAATTACAATTCATAGTATTTTTTGTTGGAAAAATCAAACTATTGCACAAAATTTATCTGTTACGAATATCAAAGTATTGTTCCCTTTTTATTTCACATATCCATATTATAGTTCTATGAAAATACTAAATATAGATCTGCTAAAAATACTTCTATTACTAGTACATTTTTTTCTTCATACATCAAATGAGTAATACAATTCGTACTGATTCAAATAAATTAGGAGAGGAATCAGAATATCTGATTACAGTAGAAGCATATAAATCTAATGAAAAATTACAAAATATATCAATCAACAATACTCTTGACAATGTTCATTGCTTTTGAATCAACTCATTTAACTTCAATGCTGGTGACTGTTTGTTTGATATATTACAAGTCTTGCTCCACTATCGCTATACATCTGTTGAGTTCCACAACAGTGTTGTCAACTATTTCTTGGATTTCCTTGACAATGGTTGTGCTATGGCTTTAAACTTGTCTGAACATGAGTTGCACCCTTCAATCCTTTGAGATTTGCATAGAGTGAGTGACAAGGAAATATACTTTAGAAGAATGAGGCTATCAACTATTGAAGTCAACATCCTTGGTGAATCTGGCCTTTGGGGAGACACCTTTTGTATTCATTGTCTATCTCTTTGGTTAAACATACCCATATGCATTTGGTCATTGACACAGAAGAAATCATACTTGCACTTCAATAAAAATGCACCTCATTCTACAATATCAATTCTTTTCCATGATGCTAATCCATTGTTTTGGCATTATGAACCTATATTCTCAAAGGTGACGACATATAATACAATGCAAACTATACAAGAATGACTTCCAATTTTACCTTGTTATATAACAAATATGTGGAATATAAGTTCAAAAAAATTGTCAAATTTGGTCTCCAACGATTCCCTACATTTGCTTGTACTTGCGGTGAAAGCATGTTTTCTATTGTAGCATTCTTACTTGATAATATGTTTGATGCAATTGCCTTGCGACTATTCATAGCATAGTCATTAGCCAATGCATTGATAGTGAAAAATATATTTGCAATGCATTGCTTCAATATGTATCGCCAATCTGCAATGTCAGAAAATGAATTTATGTCATAAATACAAATATTTGTTTCTAAAATTGGAAAGCCATATACTAGGACCAATGTAGAAGGATCTTAATTCTTCTTGCTTTGGCAATCATATATATTTCATATTTGTATACATGTATGGTAACCAAATCCTTTGCCTAAATATGAACTCTATTGCAATTCCACAAAATCAATAAAAAACATAAACTTGATATGTTTCAAAAATAGTTCAGCCCATTGTCATTATGAACCACTCGAACAAACAGAGAAATTTATTTTCCAAATAGAAAGAAATGAACACAATTCAATCATAAATGAAACTTCATTTCAAACAAATATGACAATACCTAACTTTGAGCAGATGTCAAATGTTGTCACAAAGGTTTGCACCCTTGTCCAAAGTTTTTACCTAAGGACAACCTTGTGAAACATGGAAACAACCTCCAAGCTGTGGACTTGAACTGTGAGGTTGAGTCTCTAGAGAAGGTTGGCTTCCTTTACTATCAGGGTGCACCTAACTACTCTTGGAGAGGAAAAGTGAGAAGAAATGCATGAAAGAAAATCTTCCTTCTCTAACCTAAGGGGGTGATGCACCAAAATAGAGTGTTCAAACCAATCTCTACCCATACATGCACTATTGAACCATCATGACACCAAAAGATATACACATCCAGACTTACTTTAATCTAACAATCACATGCAGATCAAAAAACCCAAATGAATGACACAAGGAAAGAGAGGATTCACTTATATAGCATTCATAGGCCAAAAGAAATACAGTCATGCAAGAATGCAAATATCCACAACACACCAATGAGAGGCAAATAGTTCTTGCACTTTACATCAATGGCTGAAGGAGATAAGGTAGAATGTCATACAGTTTAGAGACAAAGGGAATTTACAATGAAATTGCAGAGCAATATCAGAGAAGTTAGAGAAGAGTTGACCAGTACAAAATCTACAAAAATTTCCTTTATAGCTTAGGCATAACTAAGACATTTTCTAATTGAAGTTACCCCACAACCACTACCATTAAGTCTTGATAAGGATCTGGAGAAAATTTGATCTAGGTATAGATTCAGATACAATGAAACCTGATATTTGTTGAAATAGGTGCCTGATAGGAATGACCCCATTAAACCATTTTGACCAAGTAGATGGATAAATTGGGGTGGTGGAGTGTTCTCCTTTGTTCACTGAGTTCGGCATTCATTCAAGAGTGGTTGGCATTGATCACAAGGAACAGATCATGCAGGAAGATTTGATCTCCTTTATTTCTATCTCATCAGTCAACAAAAATCAGCAGATCAAACAAGTCCTATAACCAAAATGGGCCACGTGGGCCAATTATTTTATTTGATTTTGCCACCCACAAAGTCTTCTTGAGTTTGACCACATCTAATAGACTAATCACGCCACCTCCTTAAAACCCTAACCACGATGTCACATAATTGCCAACCCTAAACACTAATGCTAACTGTAGTGTTATCTCCTCAGGCCCGCAAGGACACATGTCGCTGAATCTCTATCTTGCTATACATAAAAAGTGAGCACTTTTCCATAGCGAGATAGTGACCATCGTAGATTTTCATTGATCATGTGGAAGACATTGATACATTACTTAAGAAAAATATGGTGGGTACCTTATTGCTATGTCACTATTCGTAACCCTCGTGCAAGTCACCATAGCGAGATAACAATGATCGTAGATAGTCGAGGCATATTAACTTGCTAAGGAACATGAGTATGAATAATATCCCTAGACAAAAGACTTCCCATGTCACAAGTAGGGATACTAAACTTGTTTTGAGTCAAGGATGCAAGTTGTTGTTGTAAAGATGACACAGTTTGAGCCAAAACTATAATTGTAGAATCATGAGAAGAAATAGGAGGAATAGCAGCATTAGATTTACTAGGTAAAGTGTAAGAAGCTATAGGAATAGAAGACACAACTGGAGGAACAATAGGAACTACAGTTGGCATACAAGTAGAATAAGTAAAAAGAACATTATGATAAGAAGGTTGTGAAGTAGGAAGCGACACAAGAGGAACACACATAGGAATAGAGGGAACCTTCATAGTCACCAAAGAAGGAGTGTAAGGAGGAACACTAGGAAGAGGAGTAGAAGAAGGTTCGACACTAATGATAGGAGGAAACAACCCTAAATCTTAAGCTTCTTGAGCTAAAGGTTTAACATTGGAATGCACAAGGTAATTAATACCACACAAGAGATTAACACCTTGTTCACTATTGAAAAGAACTTTCTTAAGAGCCTCTATAGCTTGAATAAAATCTTGATTATGGTTTTTTGAAGAAGCCAATTACCCATTTTATCAAGTTTTTTTGAATTTTTTTGGACTTGTTCAAGAGGAACTCTTAAAACATCATCCTCATTATGAGATGAGTGAGAAGATTTTTTCTCCATAAGAGGATTAGAATCGAGAAGAATCAAAGTTTTGTCTAGAATTCTTAGGAATGGAGGAGAAGAATTCTTAGGAAAGGAGAAGAAGACTTAGGATCAAAGGTATCCATAAGTCTACGACTACGTCTAACCCTAAGATTAGAAATAGGACTAGAAGTAATAAAGCTCATAAACCAATGCAAATAAAATGAACTAAACTATAAAACAAAAATATTTTTGTATTTGGAAAGAGATTTTGCAATTTTAAAAAAATATTTTTGAAGTTAAAATGCAAGTGCATAAACTAAATCTAATCTTAATGAAAGAAAATACCTAATAAAATGAAAGGAAATATAACACCACAAAGTAAAATAGGGCATCTAATTCCACAAAATAAAAGAGGGTAAGCATGTCAGGTTCACCAAAATGAATAGAAAGAAAATGGAAACCCTCTTCCCAACCCTAATTTTCAATAGGAATGATCCAAATTGATTAAACACAAGAGAGTGTTCAATGCAGAAATGGATCAAGTGATGAAAAATAGGGGGAAAGAGAGGGGTTATGTGTGATCTTTCTGTTATAGGGGAGATGTGCCAAAAATCCTAAAATAGATAAAAGAAAAATACTCACCTTGAATTTGGAAAATGTTGTTTTCTGATGTCTATATGTAGTCTTTGGAAAATCTACAACCTATTCTGGACTAGAAATGTCAAGATAGAGAAAACCTAGAAATATTTTGTCCTTTTGAAGGGAGGTCGACCTTGACCCTATTGGTGGGGCACAATCTTACCCTGAGACACAATTGTACCCTAAATATTAGACCTTGAGCTACATTGCTCCAGAAATTTTTTTGTTCATGGATCTCGCAAGTTTGATGAAAAGGGTATCCGAATCTGCTCTCTAAATTGTTGTTCCACACTTGTATCTACAAGGAAAATGGTTTTTGGATGGGGGGTTTTCCTTACTCAAACCTAGTTTAGAATTAACCTTGAAATATAATTGAAACAATATATATGCATAAACAAAGTAAATGGAATCGTTCACCTTGTTTATGAGGAAATCCTTGTGAAGGATTCAAATCCTTGAATCCACAAGTACAGATGCTCCAAATATATGTAAAAATGTATGTAGGATGTCTCAAATCAATGTCATTAGATCTTCAACACCAATCTTGAACATATCTTTGCATATTAGAAGGCTTGGATGAATGTAGATATAGAAATCTTCAACAAGAGGGATCCATAGAGATTGAATCCTTCAATGGCTAACAATGGTCCTCCTTGATGAATTGGATGCTTGAACACTTGAATGCTTGAATTATTGATAGAACTTCACTTCATGTAGGTGGATGCACTTCATAAACGGTATCTTCTAGCTCATAGAAAAGTAGATTGATCATGCATAGATTTTAGATAGTGGATGTGCTCATGAAGTTATCAATGTCAAAATGAGGGAAGAAGGCTTCCTTTTATAGAGATCTAGGGCACTAACCCCTAGAGAAAGCTGACATAGGAGCATTAAATCCTATTTAAACTTAATCCCTGGGAATAGACCTAGATTAAATGTAATTGAAGAGTCTACCATTCTGAAACCCAAAACAACCAACCCGAAAGTGGGAAAAGAAATTTTTTGAAGCCTGAGATCCCAAAACTCCTAGAAATTGAAAATAGGACCTGGGGTTAGGGATGAGGTTGACCCTACCCTAGGTCAAGGTCAAGGTCATGCTTGACCTATGTTAGGGTTGAGGTTGACCTTGATCCAAAAGGTGGTTCTTGAACCAGAGGCCAAAGTCCTCAGTTTCACAAAGTAGTTTGTGAGAAATAGTCTGGAAATAAAGAGAGAAAAGCAGAATAGGGGGAAAACAATCAGATCCATGCAAAGATCCATCATGGTGCTTGACATGATCCCATACCACTTACTCAAAGGGATAAATTCTCTTAACATGGAAGTGCTTCCATTTTAAGATGATATAAGAACATTATGGGAGCAATTCAAAACAATTATCACATTTATACAATATTTCACTAACAAGGTGATGATATAGAGTAGACACAACTTCGTCAACTTCTACAGAACATACAAAATGAAAAGCCAACAAAAGAATACTGGGAGTTCTTACTCACACACAGAAACCAATTGATTTCATCAAATGAAAGGAATACATTTGACAAATCAATACACCTATATTCTATGAATGATCTTATCAAACTACATAATACAAAATGTTGAAACTATTGAATTATCCAATTGCAATAAGTATAGAAATCAACACTGCATGCAACACAAAATATGCAACTATTGAGGAGTGACTTGGAAAGGAAATCCTATTGTGCAAAGGGAAACATATCATGCTCACTACAAACATATGGACACAAGAAGGCCTTGTAAATGGAGCATTGGGTGAAATAATTGAGATTGTTTATAGTGGTGGTTCCAAACCCCCACAACTTCGACTATACATTGCAACAATAATTGACAATTACAATGGTCCACCATGAGGTAAAAGTGATCCAAAAGTAGTATTAATAATTCCTTTGAACTTGGGCACATGAAGATAGATTCCTGTAACAATGGCATGGGCTTTAAGCATTCACAAATACCAAGGGCTTACACTACATAAAGAAATAATTGACATTAGTAAAATAGAAAGTCAAGGGCTCACATTCACAATAATATTTAGATTCAAATCACTAAAATACCTTCGCATTCAACTCTCTCCCTTGAAAGGTTCTCCAAAATGAAAAAAAAATTCCATACACAATCATAAGGAAAGGAGAAGAAGCTCGATTACATCAAATTTCCCTCTCAACAATCAAGATATGCAACAATTTCATGGAATCAGGCTCTCATAATGAAATGTGTGCAAAATTATGTTCTTCTTACTATTTAAAATAATTATGATCCCACTAATGAAATCCAATTACTTATATTTAGGACCCTAATTCAAGATTTCAATGACTGGAAGTTGTTCCAATGAATGTGTCAAGATTATTTGATAAGTTCAGCAAATCACTTCATATTATATTAGTTTTTATACCCAATGTCACATCTAAGAAAGCATATGTTCTTTGATATCTAGGAGTGGGCTAGTCATTTATTCATATTTCATCACGAATGGTCTAAGTCAACGATAGTTTTACCAACTTCTATTTTACAAATTGGATGCTATAGTTGTGGTGAGTATACTATGCTTCACATCTGCACAATTTTACCCAAACTAGATATGCACATTACTTTGCTTTAATTTTCTATATTGCTTATACTTGTTATCTTAAACCAAATAGTTTATGATTAATTTGGACATTCTTTATTATGTTTTGCAGCCAACTTCATAGGAATAATTCTTCAAAGATGACAACACAATTTTCCAAACTTCTACATAGATTTAGAATTCATATTGAAAAAGCCAAAATTGAAAAAGACTAGCTAATATAGCCTAGACACTTGGGAAATTAGTTATAAGACATACTCATATTTTTAGGTACCAACAAATAGGTATTTGTCAGATTTGTCTTCCTCGAGTGAGGAAAATGTAGGAATGGAAGAAGAAAGTGAGACATTTAATATGTCTAAATCAAGGAGATTGACTCAAGGTCAAAATATCAAAAATAAATTCAATAAGCACATGAAAGTTTTCCTTTCTCAAGGGGGTCATTTTCTTATGATGATGAGAGTGAAGGTGACTCCAACATTCTCATTAGGTACAAACATATACAAAAATAATGGGTCCCCGATGAACTTCCTCCAATAAACACTAAATTTTGTTTTGGAGAGAGGATATATTGCATAACACCATCCTCATTACATGGATTGGGCCTATTTTCCATGGATGACATAAAGGTTTGTTACAAAAAGGTTATTGAATTGATGGAGTATATCAAACCTTAATATGATTACATTAATTAGATGCAGATTGTTAGATATAAAACAAGTATGTGTATGTATGCACTAGTGATAAATTATATACAACAAAAAGTCAATGAACAAAGTAAAATAGTAGCTATATACATTAATGGAAGGCCAAAAGCATTAGGGAACATTGCACTTTTATAAATTGTATATGACCTGCATCAAGTAGGAAGCAACCTAATTTCATATTTGAGACATGCCAAGAAAATCGTGTATTTGTATGTGCAATAAAATCAATATGTACTGGAGGTGAATAACTTCTTATTGATTACAATTTGAATCATATAGATACAAAAATATCACTATCATGGGTGAGGTGGTATGCACTATACAAATTTAAAATCAACTCCAATCAATGAATCCAACACACCATTTTGTTTTATTTATTTATTGATAACTTAGAATAATAACACATATGTTTTAACATGTCTTGATATTTTTTTGAAACACAGGGCTATAGTATGGATCGACAACCACATGATACACATGGCAATGATGGTTCTCATGAGACTTCTTCTTCCTAACCGGTAAAACTCATTATTGTTGTACAAATTAGATACAAGAAATATGTTAATGCATTATTTTTATTATGTTTTATTCTCCACTAATATTTTGAATTTATTTTAAATATAGTGTTAAAAATATTTTTCTCACAAATGAGTGTTGATCAAGAATAGGGAACAGAACAAGTAGTCCATGAGGAGCCACAAGATGAGCAGGATCCATTCATTGTTGATTTTGTGCCAGCCATGTATCCTGTAGTTGTAGTACAAAAGGTCCTTTGTGCACTATCAAGAGCATTAACTCAATTGGCATCAATTTGACCTTAGACTCCTTAAATACAAATGAGAGAGGATGAGTTGATATACCTACTTTAGACTTATATAGTAAGTATTAATGTAGTTTTTAATAATAAGAAAAGTTCAATAATGGTTTTTATAATATACTCTTTTATTTATGTCATTAAATAAAATGCATATGTTATTTTCATAGAGGATGAAAAATAGTTTATAGGGTCAAGCCCCAGATGTAGATAGTTCAAGTGGTTCAAGTACATCACATGTTTTATCCTACACTTGTGTTTTTTTTGAACAATTTTTTTTTAATTCTATATCCCTAACAATCTTGTTTTTTTATGCTCTAACAATCTTATTTTCAGCACCTAGCATTGATCCTATGTTTAGTATGCCACTTGCTATGAGGAATAGAACCATAGAGGTAATGCCAAATGTAATGTCGACAACACGTAGGATGGCCAGAGATTCAATGACAATGCCTGTTGGTAAGTAGATTCCTCCTTTTCTCTCATTTTCATGTGTTTATTTCACTTGAACTATTATTTCTTAGGGGGCGTTTTGGAAGATTGGATTTAGTTTATGCAAGAGGTGATGAGGACATTCCTAGATGTACTTGTAGTAGATATACATGAACAATAAAGAATTGTGATCAATTTCTCATGATCAATGAAGATGGACTTCCCCTGAGAGTAGCCCAACTTCCAGGTACTTTAAAGATTGATCATTTATTTTACTATACAATCTTATACTCATAATCAAATGCACTAACCTCACATGTAGTCCCTTGCAATAACTACTAATCCCATTATTATTCTACATGGAATAATCTATTTTATGAAAAACTTAATGATTAATATTTGCACATATTTGGGCCAACCATACGCACAGGGTATCATATTTTGATTTCATTGCTATATTAGTTTTCCTTTGATCCATTTCTTCAACTAAATTAAAGGTAGCTTCAATTCATTTATAAATCTAATATTTTTTTTTTTCTTAAAAGGTGGAATTTACAAACTAAAGAGTTAAAGGATAAACTCATTGATGCTATGACAACACTTTTTGGACCCAACATCTTTCAAAAACCTAGTCTCCTTGAGAAACTGAGCAAATCTTTGAAGTATATTAGTTACAACTATAGGACCCAAATGGAATGCAACCCTTATTATGAGTGACCCCCCTATATTTCTATAATTGAGTGGTAGAATCTTAAAAAGGATGCTACTGAGAAAAGTGCAAGACATGGTGGAGAAATAGTACCACCCGAGGAAAGAAGGTATTTCATAATATTAAGAATGAAATTATGTACTAATTACTCTTAATACTTATGTGATCTAAAATATTTCAAACTTCACATGTAGGTTTCGTGACACATTAAAGGGAATTGAAGTAGAAAAAAGAAGCACAAACAACACAAGCTCGGGTTAATTGGATATTAAAACCTTGTTGCATGAATTGTATGTATAACTAAATGAAAAATCATATACAAATCTTTATAAATTGTAAATAATTTGGTCTTGATGAAATTCCCTACAAAGAAAAATTATGATAACAAGAAAAAAAGGCCTTGGAGTTTTAAAAAACAATTTCTAAAGAGGACAAGAAAATAGCCTACAGATAAGGTTATATAGTCATGGCTAAACAACTCTGAGAAATGAGTGCGCAAGGTTCTTCTGCTAGATCTATCAATTAGGTAAATAAGTCAATTGATTTTTATTTCAAATTGAATACTTTAGCAATTAATGTATTTGATATTAACATTTCTCGGTATTTGTCTTGTATTCATATGTATATATTTTTGATAAATGCACTAATTATTTACATTGGATTGTAGCCTGACAATCCTAATACACCATCCAAGAAATATGGAGGCATCGATTCGAATGTGCATTGTAGTACTCAAGGTATACATTTTATATTCAAATTTTGATTTTTGAATTATTAATACAATTAAACATTTTAAATTGAATTTTTTGTAGTGATACAAATGTAACTATAATATGTGTTGGGATTAAGAAAACATCGCGCAGTTATAGGGGATGTAGAGATTGTTCCTGATGAGTGTGTTAAGGTTCAAGCTATCAGGAAATATAATGTGGTTGGACAAGGTAAAGAGCACTATGCTTATGTTCTTTAAATTCTTTAAAGTCTCAATTTTTGTAAACTTAACCTTTTATTTGTTATTGCATAGGACCCACCTTTGCAAATGATAGTGAGATAGCATCCATGGGTGAGAAGAAATTTCAATGATGACATGGATATGCCTCTGCAACAATATAAGGAAGGACAAAAAATAAAAAGACAAAAAAAAAATGATTCTCATTTATGTAATTATTTTATAATGACTGATGTTTATGTCTTGATGTTTTAATTATGTGCTATTGAATGTTCATGTGAATGTTCTAATAAATCATATGTGTTAATGAATGTTACATTTTATTAATAGATGAATGAATTTTAGATGTTAACAGGGAATTTAGATGTTTGGGGTGGGTGGGGGGGAGAATGAGTTTCCATCTTCACATGTTTGGCCCAGATTAGTAGCGAATATTAAACTATTCTTAGAACCAAGTGAAGCTCAAAATTAACCTATGATTGCATGACAACTAACTATGTCAATCTCTTGGTTTCAAGAAATGCAGAAGGAAGCCATAGTTTAATATGCAATCTCAATTCATATAGATAGGACATCTAGTGGAGTTGAAAAACACAATAGGTTTCTATTTTTGCTAAAGGTCTTTAATTAGGTATTTTAAGTTATAGACCATCATGAATATTGTAATTTTGACTCTTATAGGCAAGGGTAATGTCCTTAGCATGCAAGCAAATCAAGACTTTCTATGTACTGGCTTGCTAAGGACATTCTCTTAGCCATAGCAGCTAGGGTTCTAACATTCATCATGGTCTATGATTTTAAAAACTTAATATACCTATTAAATAATTGTAAAATTTGTGTATTTTTTCAGCTCCACCTATTGTCCATGCATATTGAATGTAGCTACACGTGCATTCTTGATTTAGAGTGGTAAAATCTTATTTTGGGTGTGAGGGAAAATGGCATGCATTAGAAGATGGGAAAATAATGTCACTATTGCAAGTTTGTAACCATTTTTTGTTATATTTTGTCACGTATATCCACATGAATATGAATATTTTGCCACACGTATCATTTAAGAATATTGTTTCCTTCATATTGTAGGTTGAAATTGGTGTATGTTTCCTATTGATCGTCTTGCAGCCCCTAGATATATGAGATAACCCACTTCACCAAAGGATATGTGTTACAAGGTACATGTTCTAGTTAATGCCTACCCCTAGTTTACTTTTCATGTTGTTTTGCTAGATTATTTTAGGTCAATTTTATGATTATGTTTTATGATTAGTGGTACATGGTTACTAGATTTGATTAGATGTTATTTCATACTTAGTTGATTTATTAGATGAGCTACTTGATACTCAGTTATTTTATGTGTTCATGATTACTCTTTTGATGATGATGCTAGTATATAGTGATTTCAATTATCTTATGATTATCGATAACTGAATTATTTATATGCAATTCTATGGTTACAAACTCCGTACCTACATGTCTATGGTGTACTTGTATGTTTTATTTTATGTTTGACATTTCTAATGTGGTTGAGGGAGGGAGTCATAGTCACTTGCTAGTCAAGATATACATGATCCACCACTCCCTACCATTACCTATTTAGTTTAGACTATATGTTTATGTACATGCTTAGATTTTATGCAAATTGTAGGTACTAGGCATCGACTTCCCTAAGTTGTCAAGATGAGCGTGCCTCATCACAATATCTCAATGGTAAAAGAGAGGATATAATTCCTGAGTCCAAATCCTAACCTTAAGCCAATTTTTCTAGAAAGTAGGACAAGTATATAAGTTTTACCCTTTTGAATTCATCAAGTGACGTGAATTTGTGAATTTGTGTTTTTGTCCCTGAAGTTTGATTTTGTACTCTATTCTACATATTGGATTTTTGTATTTAGTTTTATGGGTCTGTTGTGATTTTTAGTTATAATTAAATCAAATTCAAAGGTAATTAAATGAAAATTTGATAAGAAAAATTTAATATTTAATTACATTTAATTAATTGAGAAATTAGTTTAATTAATTAATTAAAATTTAGAAGATTTAATCAAAGTTCTAATTTTGGTGTAATTACATTTATTAAATTTAATAATAATTTATTTAGGAGTTTCATATTTTATAATAAACTTGAAATATTATTATTAATTAAATTAATAAAGATTTTATTAAGACGTCTTGTGATTTAATAAGAGAAAGAAGGAACTAATTTAATAAAGCTTATTTTAATTAAAATGCAATAAGGTTGCACATGAAATTAAAATATAATAAAGTAATTAAGAAAAGGGTTTCGTGTAATAGAAAAAGTGAAACCCTAAGAGGGAGAAAGCTTTCTATTAAGAAATTAGAGCTCATTTTTCCACAAATAGGTTTGGAGGAGCCAATTTTTGAGAAGGGGTTTTCGAAAGAAAGGGAATTTGCTTGCGAGTTCTGTGCATTCGTTCATATAGCATAAGATCTAGGTAGGATCTTGTGAGTTTTGTGCAATAGTTTCTTTGTTTGAAATCTCTATCTTCTTTGTGTGTAAATGGAAGTGTTTTCAAAATATATTTGGGTTAAACCCTTGTTGATAAATTTGTTGTTTATTTTTATGGAAACCCGTGTTTGGTAAATTCTAGAGATTCGTAATTTGATTGATTAAATCAAGATGGGGGTTTGGAAAAGAAATCAAAATTTGATATGCAAAACTTGATTGGTTGTTTGTGTTTTCCCTATCAGATATATTTCCTAAATTTATTATATACATACATACATACATACATACATACATACATACATACATACATACATACATACATACATACATACATACATACATACATACATACATACATACATACATACATACATACATACATACATATATATATATATATATATATATATAATAAAATAAAATGTTAATATAAATTACCACAGTAAATATTTTACTTTGATAAATTTTATCACATATTGTTTCTTTTGGAAAATTGAGAATTGTGTTTGTAGGGGGTAAGGGCTTTTGTTTTATTTTTTATTTTTAAAAATATTATTAAAAAATAATATTTTTGTTGAAAGAGGAGATCAGGGTTGTGACTTCCATGTCTCCCCTCCCAACACTGCTATAGCCACTGGCTGTGAAGGCAACCAGGGCTGTCAGCAACAGCTATAGCTGCTCAAAAGTAGCAAGGCCGATGGGCCTAAAATATAAGTGTTTTTCTTAATGTGTTTTTTTATTATGATTAATATTAAAGTTTATAATATATTTAATATTAAAATAATAATTATTATTAATAGATAATGTTAATATTATATTATTAATGATTTAATAATTATTATAGTATTATTTTAAATGATTATTTAATTTTCATAATATTAAAAAAATAGTTTATATATCTATATATATATATATATATATATATATATATATATATATATATAGTTTAATTAATTACGAGTTTTGGGGTTGGATTTTAGTTTTTAAATCAACCAGGTATAATGACATTCTTCATTTTAAATCTAATTTTGATTTAATTAAATGATCTTCAATTTGTAAAAAGGGAGACTTGTAAACTTTTGTAAATGGATTTTTAGGGATATTTTAAAAAAAATGAAGTATGGAAACTTGAACCCTGGTTGTTTAAATCAAAATTGTATGTTTTCAAAACCAAACAAAATCTATGAAACTACACTACTATGATGTATGTTTTCTTTTGTGTTGAGGTTCATATTTGACTTAGTATGTTCACCAATTAGGATGTGTACCAAAGGCTTGGAGGTTTTGTTATGAGATGATGTTATGGTTATATTTTGGTCACGATCTTTTATACCTGACCATGGTGATGTGTCACATATTTTCTATGATGAGTTTTGATCAGTGCTTGTTAGTGCTTTCTATTTGCTTGTATAGAACTAAGGTGATTATTGTGATTTTCCTGGTGTAACTTTTGAGTTTCGATTAGTTGTCTTTTGATTCTTTCTAGTTGCTTGTATAGAACTCAAGTGATTATTCTGATTTTCCTAGTTTAACTTTTGAGTTTGGATCAATTGTCTTTTGATGCTTTCTAGTTGCTTGTATAGAACTAGGGTGATTATTGTGATTGGTCTTTAGGTGCTTTCCACTGTCTTGAAAAGGACTGAGGTGAATACTATGTTTTATCCATAGGCTCTTTCTAGAATCTTATAAAGGACTGAGGTGAAATTTGTGATCTTATGAGCTGTACTTTTTATGAGCTTAGGGTAGGTAATCTATGTGTACATTGGGAAGTGGCTTCCAATGGAGGCAAGAACCCTAAAGAGGCTTCCTAGGTAACCATTATAGTTTCTTTTAATAAGTAACAACATTTCATTGAATGAGAATAAAATGAATTAATAAGAGTCTGTTTTTTTCCTCACCCATGCCTTGAGTGCTAGCAAAGGCTAGAATGGGAGTAGAGAGGATGCTTGGTTGTGACCTTGCTTCATTAGTTAGTATTGTCTATACGAAAGGATACTAGTGCCTCATAGAGACACTAGGGGGCTAGAATAAAAAGAGGCTACCAAGCTAACCTTATAGTTGGCTCATGTGACGACACTTGCCCACTTGCATAGTAGATTTCCTATGTGTCTTTGTTGCCTCTGGGATTAGATGATACTTGTGTCTTGGTACCATTTAAGATAGATTGCTATCAAGATTTCCTTGACCTAGATAATGGTTATGAGTTGTGGATTGATATCGATATGGGACTTAAGACTATCTCCTCAACATAGTGGAAGTGGGGCATTTAGGTTCCACTAGGTTGGGTGGTAGTGTTTCTTATACCATTGAGATCCAACAGCTGGATGCTGATGTTGGGTGTGCTTGTGCAGTTGTTCCTTTCTCTCCGATCTTCTATTTTTGTTGGATGGTTATACTCTATTATATTGTACTTGATTTATCAAAGATATAGGGAGATGATGTATTTGTTTATGATGTATATTCTTTGATCTTTTCATATCCTACGACTTGTATAGTAGATGATTATGCATTCTAGTTATGCCAAGTGGCATCTTATGTAATTGTATATTATTTAAATGAATTTTTACTTGTGGATTATCTCTAATTTGGATTTTTTGTGCATCATATATAGTATTAATAAAACTTATTTATATGTGATTCAATGTCACGGAACCCTTAGGAGATGTAATTTGTTTATGATGGTTGTATGTATGTGAGTTATTGCTTCCTCTATATTATCTATTGTTGTTTATTATCTTTAAAAAAAATGTTTGGAAAACTAAGTGAAACTTTAGGTTAATTTATTTTGGGTTCCTTGGCAGGGCATATCATCTAGTATCAGAGCCTAAGTTTCTACATTGGGAGCTATGAGTTTATTGGAATGCTACTAAATGATAACTAGTTGAACTAAAGTGAAACTTAAACTGTTATATTTATCTATTACAATTGGGACACTTGAAACTCCATACTTAATTTCTTGAAACATAGAAAAAGGAAAAACTTGAATAATTCTTGAGTTGGATTTCATACATATTTTCTTATGATTGTACTTTCAAGTGATATTCCTTTGTTGACTTTGTGAGCTCTTTTTCTATTGTTCTTGCTTAGGTGTTGTAGGAGGATGGTGTTTGAGACTAGATCCATTGTTATGGCTCATAGTGTAGGTAGAGGTAGAGGTTATGAGAGAGGTGGACATGATAGTCCTCTTTTGACTCATGGAGAGAGTCTTGTTCAGGAGGAGAATAGAGAGGAGAGCCATAGAGAAGAGCATGATGACTCAGGAGAGATGAATTTAAGATAGATGATGAGGATGATCTTAGAGGGCCTACCTCTTCTAAGGGGTGCTGGTTAGGAGGGATCACATCATGCTAAAAATGAGGGGTTATGGAGATCTAGGAGTCCTTGGAGAGACCTGCATGGTGATAGATAGAGGTTAGTTGAGGCCACTCAAATGAAGGACCTATAGAGATCCAAGATCAAACCCTTCAACAAGGTTGGTATAGGATATGTAGTAGAGCAGTGGTTAATTGCATTAGATAGATGTTTTGTGATGTAGGACTTTGACTCTAATGTCAAAGAAAGGTATGCCATCATCCACCTAGAGCTCTTTGGGCTACATGGTGGAACATTGAGGAGAAGAAACTAGGACTAGTGAACATGAATACTATTACATGGGAGTTATTCCTTGAGAACTTTTGTGAACACTTCCTACTAGAGGAATGACACCAACAGAGGGAAGAAGAGTTCCATGGTCTGAGGTAGTATACTATGACCATGACAGAGTATAAGAAAAAAATTTATGAGCTCATGCCTTAAGGAAGGACCAATGATAGTTCACCATTGATGGTTTAACACTTCATTCAGGGTCTGAACAACTATCTTATTAGGGGTGTAAAAATTTTCCAACCTTAAACCCTCAAGGATGAGGTACATCAGTTTATCCTCATAGAGAAAAATGTCACCCTAGGACATGGTGGTTTTTTGGGAGCAACACAACATCAGGGTCCAAAGGTAATCAGGGAGAGTATATTAGTAGGAAGCCTTCTTCTTTAGGAGGCAATAAGATGTAGCATCAGAGAGGATCTTATCCTCTAGCATGGAGAGGTGGAAATGGTTCACACTCTAGGGATTCTCAGTACTCTCAGTGCGATAAGCGCAATTAGTATGACCAACCAACATAGAACAATCCCTCTTATGCAAGTGGGGGTATTTTTTAGTAGTCGAGTGCACCTAGAGTGTAGAGGAGTTTTGATAGAGAATGTTTTTCATGTGGAGAACATGGGAATGAATCATCCCATTGTCCTCAACGAAAATCATAGTTCTTAGATCAGAGACCTACAACTTCAAAACTTACGATTGGAGATATGGGTAGATTACAAAGGATGTTTTTAGTAGAGTCTTATCCTCCTACAGGGGGAAAGGGTCCAATGGGACTTGCATAGTGAGTTCTAGAGTTTTATCTTTCTTGTAGGCTTCCAAGAGCAAGCCTAAGTCTTGGGGTGTGGATGTAATGCCCACCCCTAGTTTAGTTTTCATGTTGTTTTGCTAGATTCTTTTATGCTATTTTTATGATTAGTGGTACTTGATTAAATGTTATTTCATATTCAGTTGATTTATTGGATGGGCTACTTGATACTCAGTTATTTCACATGTTCATTATTACTCTTTCAATGATGATGCTAGTATACAATGATTTCAATTATCTTATGATGATAGATAGATGGACTATTTATATATAGTTCTATGGTTGCTTACCCCATAATTGCATGTGTATGGTGTACTTGTATGTTTTACTTTATGTTTGACATTTTTGATGTGGTTGAGGGAGGGAGTTGTAGTCACCTGCTAGTTGGGATCTACACAATGTACCACTCCCTACCATTGTCTATTTAGTTTAGATTATATGTGTATGTACATGCTTGGATTTTATGCAGATTGTAGGTATTAGGCATCACATTTCCTAAATTGCCAGGATGAGTGTGCCCTATTGCAATATCTCAATGGTAAAAGAGAGGAGATAATTCTTGAGTCCAAATCCTAACCTTAAGCCAATTTCCCTAGAAAGTAGGATAAGTATTTGAGTTTTACCCTTCTAAATTCATCAAGTGATGTGAATTCATGATTTTGTCTCTAGAGTTTGATTTAGTACTCTGTTTTGTATATTGGGTTTTCATATTTAGTTTTGTGGGTCTGTTGTGATTTTCAGTTATAATTAAATCAAATTAAAAGGTAATTAAATGATTTAATTTAATGAAAATTTGATAAAGAAAATTTAATATTTAATTATATTTAATTAAATAAGAAAATAATTAAAATTAATCAAAGTTCTAATTTTGGCGTAATTATGTTTATTTAATTTAATAATAATTTATATAGAAGTTTCATTTTTTATAATAAACTCTAAATATTATTACTAGTTAAATTAATAAATATTTTATTAAGATGTCTTGTGAGTTAATAAGAGAAAGAAGGAATTAATTTAATAAATTTTATTTTAATTAAAATGCAAAAATGTTGCACATGAAAATAAAATATAATATCAAATAATTAAGAAAAAGATTTCGTGTGATAAAAAAACTAAAACCCTAAGATGGAGAAAGCTCTTTATTAAGAAATTAGAGCTCATTTCTTCACACATAGGTTTGGAGGAGCCAATTTCTGAGTAGGGGGTTTTGAAAGAAAGTGAATTTGCTTGTGCGTTTTGTGCATTCGTTTGTTTAACATAAGATCTAGGTAGGATCTTGTGATTTTTGTGTAGTAGTTTCTTTCTTTGAAATCTTTGTCTTCTCTGTGTCTGAATGGAAGTGTTTTCAGAATATATTTAGGTTGAAATTCTCATTCATAAATTTACTAGTCATTATTATAGAAACTCTTGTTTGGTAAATTTTAGAGATTAATAATTTGATTGATTAAATTGGGAAGGGGTTTTGGAAAAGAAATCACAATTTGATATGCAAAACTCAATTGGTTTTTTATGTTTTCCCTATCAGATTTATTTCATAAATTTATTAAAAAAATATAATTCAAAAAAATAATAATAAAAATTACCATAGTACATATTTTACTATGATAATTATTATCACATATTATTTCTTTTTGAGACTTGAGAATTGCATTTATGGGGGGGGGGGAGGGGTGTTTTGTTTTTTTATTTTAAATAAGTAAATAAATAAAAATAAATGTTTTTGTTGAAAGAGGAGATTGAGGCTATGACCTCCCCATCTCCCCTCTTCACGTTGTTATGGCCGTTGACTATGAAGGCAATCATGACTGTCGTAGCTGCTGTGATAGCCAAGGTTACCTAAGCAGCCAACACTGCTCATAAGCAGCAAGGCGAATGGGCCTAAAATGTAAGTGTTTATTTTTTTGAGTGCTTTTTTTGTGATTATTATAGAACTTTATAATATATTTAATATTAAATATTATTAATATGTTAAATATTATTTTTAATTATTGATAACTTTTATTATTAAGATGATAATTATTATTATTAATAGATAATAATAATATCATTTTATTAATGACTTAATAATTATTAAATATTAATTTAAGTGATTGTTTAATTTTAATAATATTTTTAAAAAAATATATATTTAATTTAATTAATTATGAGTTTTGGGATTGGATTTTAGTTTTTAAATCGATCGGGTATAATGGAATTCTTTATTTTAAATCTAATTTTGATTTACTTAAATGATCATCGATCTTTAAAAAGGGAGATTTGTAAACTTTTGTAAATATACTTTTAGGGATACTTCTCTTTAAATGAATTATGAAAACTTGAACCCTAGTTATTTAAATCAAAATTGTATGTTTTCAAAACCAAATAAAATCTGTGAAACTATACTGCTATGATATATGTTTTCTTTTATGTTGGGGTTTTGGTTTAACTTAGTACATTGACCAATAAGGATGTGTACCGAGGCTTGGGGTTTTTGTTTTGTAACGATGCTATGGTTATATTTTGGTCATGATCTTTTATACCCAACCATGATGATGTGTCATGTGTTTTCTATAATGGGTTTTGTTTAGTGCTTGTTAGTGGTTCCCAGTTGCTTGTATAGAACTGAGGTGATTATTGTGATTGGTATTTAAGTGTTTTCTAGTTGCTTGTAAAGGACTGAGGTGAATATTTTGCTTCATCTATAGGTGCTTTCCAGTTGCTTGTAAAGAACTGAGGTGAAAATTGTGATTTTATAAGTTGTATTTTTTATGAGCTTAGGGTAGATAATCTATGTGTACATTTGGAAGTGGTTTGCAATGGAGGTCAGAGCCCTAAAGAGGATTCTTGGGTAACCCATTGTAAATTGTTTTAATAATTGATAACATTTTATTAAATAAGAGTAAAATGAATTAATAAGAGTCAGTGTTTTTCCTCACCCATGTCTTGAGTGATAGTACAACGATGGGGAGCTTATTCCACCAAGAGCTTCTAGCTCTTCCTAGGCTGCTCCTAGCCACTATAGGGTCTTCTCTCCTAACCCTAACTCAAAGGATCCCTCTACAATCCCCTTTCCACAAGAAACTCACCCACTAATTCAAAACTTCAATGCCATTCTCCTAATCCACTCCAAATGCCTTTTTTGGCTTAGAATGCCAAAAATTCCCCAAGAAAACCAAGTAACTTAAGGATAAGGTATAACACTCCTATTGAGGTTCTTAATGCATTCCTCATCATTCTACACCATTCTTTCAAGGTTCTTTCACCCAAATTGACTAGTTAGGCCTTGTAGCCCTAAGAGCCCCTGTTACCACTCCTAGAATTGAGGAAAGAGCTATAAGTCACAAAATCCCTTAATAAGGCCTCTTGGTGTATACTAGACTTTTTTTTCCCTATGATCACCTCTTGAATATTTTGTAGGTCAAAAAACCCTATTTTTAAGGGCTTTGGAAGCAATGTTAGTGTTTTTCCTCTTGCAAGCATCAAACTCCATACCCAGCCTCCTACTTTGTGTTTTATCTTCCCTTAAACTTTTATCCTACCTTACCAATTCAATATTGACCCATGTCAATCATCTATTCTTAACAAGAACTCCTTACAAGCATGTCCTTACACCTTGCCAAGCTTGCTAGCTTGCCTAGGGCTCACTTGTATAAATAAAAAATGACCTTCCAAAAACTTCACAAACCATATTTAAAATATGTATAGAGGTTTTTTATTAGTCTCCAAGAGCCATGGTCATTAGACCAAGGACACTCAAGCTATAGCCCATTCCATTCTTGTAACTCAAAACTGGGCAACAGGATTAACAAAAACAAATAGTTTTCTAAACCTTAATGAGTGCCTACATGAAACCAAAAAAACTACATAGAGAGTTAAGAAATGAAAACAATATTATAATTCATAAAAAATAGTCTTCTATTCAATCCAAAAATCCAACCAAAAACTCCAAACTATGCTCAAGTGCTCAAAACGGTCATGTTGTTGATTGTTGTCTGTACATCCAATTGTCCAACCCTTGGAACTGAGTTGGAAAATTTTTAAATAGACTTCACCTATCATCCTAGTCTACATATTGAACCATAACTACCCCAAATCATTGGTTTTTCAAAATTGCCTAAAAAGTTGTCTAGCAATTTTGCAAAATTGCAAAGTTGTCAATGCAACTTTTTGACAATTTTTGCAATTTTTCTCTTAGACTCTCCAAACTTGTAAATAATGTTTTCAAACATCCTAGGATGACCTTAGAGCATATAAGGGACATCTTGAAACACTCTTTTCCCCCCTTCTCTAGTATTTTACATCATTTTGCCTCCTAGAGCAATTTTTGCAGTTTTTAATTATCAGGACCTAATTAACCAAATTAGACTACCAAATCAAAACCTATCAAATAACACCTCTTAAACAAACCTTGGGACTTTATTTGTAGTCCTTATTAACCCCATGTTTTGTTAGACCTTCCATAAACCAAAAAATAGACTTAGGGTTTGACCTTACTCTAGGTGCTCCAACAATATTCCCCCCTGGATGAAGAAGTTAAGGTATTATTGGAGATAAGAACACAGTACTAATGCCTAGCTTCTTTAAGTCACCCTCATCAATCCAAGTTGCCTCATCCTTAGGTAAATCTATCCATTTCACCAAATGCTCCTTGTAGTACTTATTTCTTGTGCTCTTCTTCACCCCAGAGTCCAATATCTTTTCAACATGTGGTTGCTTCTTTTCAGGTACCTTCATGTCTGCTACATCTTGGTTCAAATTCTCTTGATACTCTATGTCATCCATCTTAGCACCTCTATATGGTACTAGGTATTTCATATTGAACATCAGAGAACGTGTCATGTCCTTTGGCAGATCTATTTTATAGGCATTGGATCCATACTTCTTGATGGGACTCAAAATTTCATTCCCATTTTGAGTACCATTCCAAGATTTTGAGTCATTTTGAGCCCTATAAGCCCATTTTCTTGCTTGTGTACCCAACTGTCATTGTGAGATATATGAGGTGTTTTATATTTTTAACACCTTGAATTCAGTATGTCTATGCATCCTATAATGATAAACTTTCATTTTGAGTCATTTTGTGAAGTTTTGTTTTGAGCAATGTTCAATTTTGCATTCTTGCTTAAGTGTCAAACAATGACATGATGCCTAGTTTGCATTTTACTATCTTGCACCCAGTTGTGTTTCACAACTTGCCTCTTTGGGAGTGTTTTGTATGCATATCTAAGAACCTATTTTTTAAATTTTTGAGTCATTTTGATATGTTTTGACTAGGTTTTGAATTTCTTGAAGTTGGTTATTTATTGTTGTCATGTTGATGTAAATTACCCTGAATTCAAGTAGGCCCTATTAGACTAATTATAACTTTGACCTAGTTGACCATACTAAGATAAATCCTTTTGCATTGCATTCTAGAGGTTAGGTGCTTACTATTTTTTTGATTTGAGCCTATGATGAATCCATTTGATCAATTTTCAAATGCAATTCCAAATGCAATTTCTAATGTTTTACTAGTGTCTTAAAATGTAGATTGATCAGTACCCCTATTCGAGATGCCGTAAATCTAAATATGTTATTGATGAAATTAATTGGTTTGTTCCACTATCTTCTAATTTCAAAATGCTTTAAGTGTGCCATTTTTCAAGTCTTGACGAATCCTTCTGCACACTTTCCCATGTCTAATCTATATGTGAAAACCATAGTTCTGCTAATGTTCCCTATTCTGTGAATCCGAGTATCCCACTTCAACTGCTTACCAAATTCATCTTGTTATTGATCATGAGCCCAAATCATAGAATTATATTCCCCTCATGATAGTAAACTAATGCTATATTTTTCAAACCCCCAATATCTATTTGCCCTATTTTTGAAGCCAAAATTGAATGCATTTTCCTATTTTCTAACATGTTTATTTGCATGTAGTTTCGACTAGAAAACTTTGACGATCAATATCTTTTGACCCAAGTGTCATCATGATACAAGATCTGACATGGTGTAAGAATACATAAAAAAGAATCAACATGTCAGTTTTTAAGTCCTAGCTATCTTTTTGGGTTAGTTTTTAAAGCTATACTCTAGGCCTCCCTATTGGAAAGTTTCAATTTGCAGAAAGTGGTGAAACAAGTTCCAAGTAATGATTCAGTGCTTGAATTTGAATCTAGTTAGTACCAAAGTCCTAGTGGATAAATTTTGAGGTGTCAGTTATTTTAGTTCAATTTTTTTTCAGCTAGACCTACTTTGGGGTTCAATTGACTTCACCAAACTAAACTTTTTTTGAGGGAACACAAGATGCTTAAAGAGGTTTAGTGTTTTAAATCTTTTAAAAGGTTTTCAATGTATGCATGCCACAATTTGAAAGGGCGGCATTGAGCAGTCACAACATAATGAATAAAAGGGGAAATTTTATCTTGAAGCAATGAATCAACTGGTACCAATGAGGAATCTCTTGGTCATCACACTATACTACAATTGGTTATGATAAAAATACAATAGTAGAAATGACATGAAATGGGCCAAAGTAGTTGGGAAGATGTTTTTAATTGACCTTGTTCGAAGTAAACACAATACTAACACTACAAACATTCTGCAAATAAATGTTTAATAGAAAGATGCAACAAGGTAGATTTGGCTGAGAATTTTGATGAAAAAGAAAGAGAAATAGAACATGCCACAATAGAGAGGAAGAAGAGCAGAACTCCCTATAAATGGTAGGAGAAGGGAGCAATCTATGCAAGTTCAAAATACAATTGGATCATGGAGGGCTTCTCTACTTTGTGGCTTCTTTCTCTTTTGCAGGATTTACTACTTATACCAAATGATGTGGAAAGAGAGATTAGTATCAATGCTCTACACGATGCAAGCATAGAATATTGAGGAGGCTGCAAAGATTTTTATAAAACACTATTATGCAAAACCTATTGGAATTGTAACCTTTCTAGAATGAGTGATGCTCACAATGAGTTTAATGGAAAAATGTGTTGATCGAGCATGAAGGGGTCATGGAAATGGCATCAAAATAAGGCGATAATGTAGATAATTATTCAGAGATTCTTGGAAGATGTAGGGAAAAGATCTTTTTAAGAAAGTCCTCCCATCCTTGCCCACACCTTGATGATATGGTCATTATTTTATGGAATGGGGTTTTCATTTTAGCTTTTGCATGGGCTTCAAAGATCTTGAAAGCTAATCCAAAAGAGATGAAATATTATTTTCTTGTTATTGGTTGTGATATAGAAGAGGTTCTCGGCAAGAAAGAGAGGAATAGAGCCCCATGACAGTATGGGAAAACATCTGTGAACAAAGTGGAAGAGACATAGTGAAGGTGAAGAGGCCTAAATCCATCAAGTTCATGAAGAAGAATTCTACAAAGTCTAAACCTATTGTTGTAGCATCCTTTGAGTAATGAAGTTTCTATCTCCAAATTGAAAATTGAGTGGGACGCTTCCAAATCATGTTGATAGACTATTGAAATGCAATGATATATGCTTGTTTCCCGTGGTCTCCCTGTTTGCATGCAACATGGTTTTATGAAAGTTTTTAATATGTCTTTTTCTCTTCTTGACATAGTAGGTAGGAGATGTACAAATGGTGTATGGATTGTAGTTCAACTGAATAAAGAGTGCCTCTATGTAATAATGGGTTTTGAGGGACCAGGTAGCTTGGTGAAGATAGAACAAGAAAACATGCTTTTTCTTTCTACAACCACAAATTTATTTAGCCATGCCTATAGGAACTACATAATAATTGGCCTTTGATGCACTCATTGCTATATCTAAGGTTTACAGAAGCCAAGGGTGTATGGGTTTAGACATTCTAGTGGGAGTGAATATGATCATCATGTTTTTAATAATATTGCAAGAAGAATGAGTTAGAGCATGGTTCATGACATTTATCCCACATAGGGGGTGAAATGATTTAGCAAACTAGTTAAAAGTGTCATGCCCAAAAATACAGGGCAAAAACACACAAACAAATTTATTTATTTTAGGGTGATAACAGGATGAAATGTAATATATAAGTATTCAAATAAATTCACTTAACTTCCTCACGCACATGTATAATTATAAAATTTAAACACAACTCGAATGCAAATTTTCTTAACATTTTAAACTTAAAATTGCATAGCTAAATATATATATCATGATGTTATTTGATTAATCTAATTTAAATGAATGTGATTACCAATCATAAAAAAAAAATGCAGTAAGGTAACACCATCACATATGATTTTTAAATTACATATGCAAAACTGAAAACAAAGCTATAAGACTCAATGCAAGAATAATTACTCAATCTCATTTTTCTATTAAACTACCTGGTTCAAAGGCTCTGTCGGGAAAGAACTAGTAAGAAAACTCGGCTTCGTTGCCACTTCAACAGAAGTTTAAAATACATTTCTACACAGGATTCTAATCCCGAATGTACTTGAATTTCAACAATAAATATACATTTCCATCATGGCCCTTAACAAGGGTTCCATATCAATTTCTACAACACATTTCTAAGAACCGTGGAGAGAACAAAATCTGATCAGGTATCAACAAGCATGACTAAGAGACAAATCAAACATGCATATTCATACAAGGTTTTCACAATAGGATTCACAATGAATCAAAACTAGGGAAAGGTGGATTTTTCCAATAGGAGACATCAGACACCACACCAAACAAGGTGCCCAATCAGGGCTATAAATCAAGAACTTCCATTCTTCCATTCTTACATGCCAAAACTCATATGTGGTTTGTGCTGACAGGTAGGGGCCCATAAAACCCTACCCTCTCTCACTCTTCTCATCTTGAGAAGAGACTCTACACTGTTGGAGTCCAACTAAAAGGACCTTTCCTGAAATTGGCCACTTTTGCCCTCTCCAAGGGTGAGTAATGCCAAAACACCCATACAAGAAAAATTTGAAATTCAAATAGAAACATGAAAAGAAATCATTCAAAAACATGGTTTTCAAATCTTCCCAACATACCCACAAGCATACAAACATTCAAACAACAACAAGGTATCATAAGCATGAAACAAACATGAGAATCTGAACAAGGGAGATGAGAATTCCTACTTGCACAAAGAGGTAATGGAAAATGAACAAGTTTGAGTAGAGCTTTTCCCTTCCTTGCTTCAATCTTCCAAGACTCCTCTCTAAATGTAGAGATTGGTTAACAACCTCCACTAGTCCAAGAAGGGCCTCTAAATAAGCCTCAAATTCAACCACCAGCCAAAAAAAATAACTTCTCCCACCCACCTACAAATCTAGAAGCTCCTAACTCAACCCCCACTATGGTTAAACACTAAGTGGAGGTGAGGTAAGGCAACTCATGGTAACCACTTGCAATTTTCGCACAAAGGTAAAATGAGACTTTTTGAGTGATCTCAAAAGTCAAGAAAAGGGGCTTAGGGGTTGGAAGAGACCCCCAAACCATACCCATACCCCTTGGGCATAATTATTTCATGTTTTAAAGCCTTAGGAAAAGGTTTGGAACCAAACAAAAGCTAGAAAAAAATTAGGACCAACTAACAACTCTAAAAAGTAGATTAAGCACTAATTCAGATTAAGGGTGACTAAACTTGATTAAGAACCCAATTAGCAAAAAGACACTAACTAAATCTGACTTAGGTGCAAAGGTTACACAACTAACCCTAACTAGCATGCTGAAGAACATAAGCAAATTCATGAGTGTCAAGTGACACTATAAGAACATAGTTATGAACATTAACATTTACTGATCACAGAAAGATACATACATACATCTCACAATTAAATTAATTACGAACAACAAGGTTTCCAAAATGGCAAAAAGGGGTCAGTTTCATTCCTTCGTTAGATTCCTCAACTAATAAATATCCTGCACACTCATTGCACACATCAGTAGCTCAAAAAAATCTCATGCATATATATAACTTATCAGGGAAATCATATAACTCAGAACATAATGCTTCAATTAATTAACTATTTAATTCATTTCTACTCACATTTAATCATCAGTAATCACATAATCAAAATAGCATAACTTATTTATTAATTCAAATTAAGTACTAGTATAATCATCATTTGGTATGCATATACCTAAACATCATAACATCACCAATTAAAGAATACTCAATTATCTAAAGCATAAAACTTAATCATCGAGGTATCAACATCAACATCCTTATCATCAGGTGAAAATACCTTGTATCATTGTTAGTGAAATTTTAATGTTTAATTAGTCAAGACAATGTAGTAGTTTTTGAATCACTGCGCATTAAAACATGGATGTATCAACTACTCTAAATTTCATTAGGACATTCACAACATAAAACATTACTTCATATCCATTCAAATTTCCTACAATAGATTTGACAGAGAAATTCATATTTAATAAGCAAGTGCAAGAAGGGACCTCACAAAAAGCCCCATCACTCTAATATCTAGTGTCCAAAAGACATACAACTTTTAAAGGTGAAGCTCATAAGGAGGGGCCCACCTAACCAACTGGAGGAAAATAAAGTCAATGAAAATTTAACCTTGTAAGTGTAGCTAGAAGAGTGACTTGGTAGTACCATGTGGCATCTTCCAAGGCTAGTCATGATTTCATAAGGCTCATATTGAAGAGGGGAGATGTTACGACCTTTTCATGAGATTGCAAGGCTCAACAATTGGAGTTATGATCTCACAATCAACATGAGATCATAAGATGAAATGTTGAGGCCTAATATGATATGCCATATAGTAGGATTGTTGGTGTGAAAATGAAGAGGCCCGACCATATGCCACACCATAGGATCGTGAGGTGGAAATTGAAGCATTGAGATGCTATGCCAAGGTGAGATGTTGGGAGATTGTAAGAAGGAAAATTTTGAGCTAAGATAATAAGATATTTCTGTGAAATTGGGTGATCATGAGAAAGGGATTCAAATGTTTCAAATGTTACATAAGAAAATGTGGGGCCCACCTAGGTGCAGTTTGACCAATGAAACATTGACAAGTGGCACCTTGTGATAGGAGGACAAGGTAGAATGAAAATTCAATAATATTTAAAACATATTTTTCAAACTGAACACATATAAGATTGAAAATTTGAAAGATTTTATTTCAATTTAAGATATTATATAGTTTATACTATAGAGGTTTTAAAAAACTTCAATTTAATAGTTTGTTTCTGGCCCAGGGCTTCGATTTTCAAATCAACACTAGAGGCACTATTTTCATTAGAAATAAGCACTATAATGTATCATTAGAACTGGCAGAAGATGAATTTTTCATTTCTATAGTTAGATTTTGCACAGGTCTCCATCAACAGAAGCTATAGGTAGATTTATGATTTTTGAGACATCCTTAGTGATAATGCAGATTTGTTGCTTCAAATAAAATACAATCATATTTGGATGATCTTTAGATAGGATCAGATGTACTGATGGCCATAAAGGGTAAGTTGAATGATTTAAAGGCAGTTGTTGAGATAGAGTTTTATGGACGAAAGGCATTTGGATTTGCATAGTTAAAGGGTAGATGAAGACAAACCAAGTTAGATTGAAATTTCTACACATCTTATCAGATATTTGACATGCCTTCAAAAAGGGGTTTCCTCATTAATTTTAAGGAAGATATTTTAGGCATTCTGTCAAAAAGTCAGTAATGAGATTTGATTTGCCAACAGAGGAGAAAGGAGATGAATTCAACATCACTAGGATAAAGAGTATGAGTAGGATAGTTATCAATATCATATTTTGATCCAGGAGCCTTCTTCTTCTCTATAAATCTTTCTTTGTTTCTCATTATAAGGGTTCTAGTTTCATTTCCATTTTGCTGTTACTATGATACCAAATGGGGTTCCAATCTTTACTACTATGATCACAAGGATGACTCTAGTTTTATTGTTGTGATACCACCACCATTTTTAGTTTTCCTCTATTATGAACAATAGTTTTATTTCCCTTTGAAGTAATTAGTTATATAGTCATTTTTTGTGTATCCTCTAAGTTTTTTTTCATACATTACGATGTATTGATTTCAAGAAATGAATACAAAGCTTTAATAGATGTTTTATTCTGAAGTTTATCTCCTTTTCTATGTGTTTGTAGTTTTCTATTGACTATGTACAAAGTGCATATCATCTAGTTGTAGCTTGATTTTGAAGTTGTATGTCACTATGTGTCTTGTTATTGGGTCAAGGACCTGAGTAATTTTCTTGATATCGCATTGATAAAATTGTAGGGATAATAGGAGGATATGATAAGTATGAATTTCATTTGAACACTGATGTTTATTTGCAAGGTAGATAGATAGATTAGTTATTTGGATATATGAGTATATTTTAGGTATCCATGTGTATGTTCTGACTTGTTTATGCCCAATGGATAAGGGACTGATCAACTTGGAGATTACATGTTTTTGTTGTTGGATACCTAGGTTATTCTAATTCAATCTTTAATTAAATATCTTTCCCCTTTCAATTGAAGAGTTGCAAAGAGTTATCGTCACTTAGTTTATCAATTTTATAGGTTATGTCATTAGATATCTCATGCATATGATATTTGCATAAACATAGAATATTCAGGGGTTTTAATCTATTTTATAGATTCAGTTATATGGCTTTACATTGGTACCATATAAAGAAGTTGAGGTCCACCCGCCTAGGTTTTGTAGAGCCTGAAGAAGAAGAAGGAGAGTATAACCTTATAGTTGGCCCTAGAGTCTAAATAGGTACATTGACCTATTGTTTAGTGTGGAGCTCGATCAGTCCCCAAGTGGGAGATTGTTAGATTGTGGTGACTGATCAGGAAAGTATTGTACATACTCCATAATTTGGTGGGAAATTTTTTTGGGTACTATTCATAGATTTTCCATTCGTAGATTCACCACTAAAGTTATGGCTAATTTATGGCCGACACGTTATAACCCTAAAGTGGTTTAATACTTGTATAAAAGGGTTTAGGGTTGGGTATTTTCATTATGTTGTGATGCAAAATTGCTTCTTGCGGTAGTATTGAGCTGTAAGGGATTACAGACTGTAATCAGGTTGTAATCACTGGATTGTAATAAGATCAAACTTGTTTTTTGGTGGATGTAGCCCAGGGATTGGGTGAACCATGTTAAATCTTGGTGCCTTGTGTTCATTTCTGTGTGATCTATTATTTTTTGTTATTGGTTATATTTGCATGTAGTTTTTATTTTTGTCCGTGGTTTATCCTAACATGACCATGGGGAATTAGTTTCCCCTAGGTGTATGTGTTCTTATCATTGGGTTATTCAAAAGTTGTTAATTCAAAAGCCAACACTTCTCAAGGATCTTACATGGCCCAATCCTCCTCATATGCAACTTGCTAGAGATTCCCTTTTGCAACCTGGCCTTGTTGAGATACACCATCACCAATTATCCCTCTTGAAATTGCAACTCTCTCCTCCCTTCATCCTTTTTCTCCTTAAAATTTTGATTGGCTTCCATCAATATTTTTTGTAGCTAATCATGTGCCTCCTTCATTGACTACACAAAGTCATCACCTTGTCCATTGATCTTGTCATGTGAAGGTAGGTCCCTCAATTCCATTATACCTCTTGGGTGAGTACCATATACCACTTGAAAAGTACTTAGCCCTGTTGTCTTATTTTTTCTATCATTGTATGCAAATTCAACTTAGGGAATAAGTTTCTCTCAACTTTGTCCATACTCCTTGGTGAGGCACCTTAATATGTTGCCCAATACCCTATTTATCACCTCTATTTGACCATCAATTTTAGGATGGTAGGTAGAGCTATGTTCTAGGTTTGTTCCAAGCCTCCTCCATAGGGTCTTCCAAAAGTTCCCCACAAAATTAGCATTCATGTTAGCTACTATGCTCCTTGGAAAGCCATGGATCCTAATCACCTCTTGAAGAATAAGTTGGCCACATTACTTGCATCATGTGTAGTCTTGCATGGTATGAAGTGGATCATCTTGTTGAACCTGTATACTACCACAAAGACACTATCCATCCTTGTCCTAGTCCTTGGTAATCCCACTCTAAAATCCATGCTGATGCATTCCCAAGGTCTATTAGGAATACGGAGAGGTTGGTAGAGACCTGCATTTCATGAAGTTCTCTTTTCTTTCTAACATATGTTGCATTGCTCTACATACCTCCTAACATCTTTCTACATTTTAGGATAGTAGTAGAACCTTTCCACAAGGTCCAAGGTCTTGTTTAGATCAAAGTTTCCACTCATGCTCCTATTATGCTTCTCTTGTATGAGATTCTCCCTCATGGATCCCCTTGAAATGTACAACTGTTAAGCCTTGAATAGTAGTCAATTCTGCAAGGTATATTTAACAAAATCACTATGGAAATGATTAGAAAAATTATTACATACCTTATAAGCCTCTAAAAAATTAGTTCCCTCCTCATACAAATCTTTGAAACCATCCAATCCAATACTCTACAACTTGACTTGTTACATTGTTAGCAACCTCCCCCTCAAAGCATCTTCCACCTCATTGTTTGTCCCCTTCTTATGTTCGATAGTGAAGGTATAGGACTATAAGAACTCCATCTATTTGATGTGTCTTAGACTTATCTTCTCTTGTGAGTTAATAAAACTCAAGGCTTGGTTATCTATGAAGACAATAAACTCCTTCAGCAGCAAGTTGTGCCTCCATTTCTTGAGGGCTTGGACAAGTGCATAAAGTTCTAGGTGATATGTTGAATACCTTGTCTTGGCTTCATTAAGCCTTTTACTAAAAATTTCCACTAGTTTTCCCTCATGGCTCAAAACTACCCCAACTTCTATGTTGCTAGCATCACGCTCCACCACAAATGGCTTCTCAAAACTAGGTAGAACCAAGATAGGTTTTGTTGCTACCTCCTTCTTCAATCTCTCGAAACTTTAATCTACAAGTTTTTTCTACACAATTTTTTTTTCATGCCCCCTTTGATTGTATCCATCATAGGTGCACATATTTCATTGAACCTTCTCACAAACTTCCTATAAAACTATTACAATCCATAAAAAATCCTAACCTTAGTAGAAAATCTAGGTGTAGGCCAACTCAAAATAGCCTCTACCTTGTCCTTATTCATCTTAAGAATTTTTTGGGATACTACAACCCCAAATACGCTAGTTCATCTTTTATGAACTCACTTTTTTCCAAATTTATTGTCAATTTCTCCTTGGAGCTTCCTTAATACCAACTCTAGGTGTTTCATATGTTCCTCCTTGGTTTTACTAAAGATGAGGATTTCATATAGGTATACCACAACAAATACCCCAATGTAATCCTTCAAAACCTCATTCATGACTCTCATGAAGGTACTTGATGCGTTGGTAAGGCCAAATGGCATTATAGACTAGTCATAGAGGCCCTCACTAGTCTTAAATGAAGACTTCCATTAATCCCCCTCTTTCATCCTAATCTAATAGTATCCACTTTTAAGATCAATTTTGGAAAAGTACCTAGCTCCACCTAGACAATCCATCAAATCTTCTATCCTAGGAATGGGAAATCTATACCTAATTGTGATTCTATTCATTTCCCTATAATCAATACACATTCTCCACTTACCTCCCTTTTTAGGTGCTAAGACCACTGGTACAAAACATGGACTGATGCTCTTCCTAATCAACCCTTGATCAAGTAGCTCTTGAACTTGTCTTGAAATCTCCTTGTTCTTCTCTAGAGTCATCTTGTATGTAGCTTTGTTTGGTAGTGATTCTCTTGATATGAAGTCAATTTTATGACTTATGGCCCTCTTAGGTGGTAGAGTAGGTGGTGTTACCATCACAAATAATGTCATTAAATTGGTTGAATAGCTATTGTACTATTGTAGGAATAGATGTGGATGTAGATTTCTCCTCCTCCTTAGGTTTTGGCATAATAGCATAACCTATTCCTTTTCTCTCCTTCAAATCCTTAAGGAATTACTTTCCACTCATGAGAAATTCCTTAGTAATAGACTTCTCCACCATGTCTTCTTCTACTATAGATTGGAGAAATATAATATTGAATACATAAAGGTCAAAGAACAATGCTATGATACACGTTTCAACTTGGGCTTAAAATGAATCTCATCAAATCTTGAATGCTCAAGATTCAAATAACATTAAAATGAAAATTTACATATGGTGCTTAAAAAAAAAACTCACTCAATCTTGAATGCATAAAGGAATTGACTCTTTCCTTATCGAATTTCTTATGTTGACGACACTCAATTTTCTTATGTTGGTGAACTCTTGACTTTTATTATGTTGATGACGTTGTCAAGTTGGAAAGAATATTGTATGCTATAAACATGAGTGTCTTCAAGAATAGATTACAAAACCTAAAGCTCCATTGGGAAATAACAAGTGTCTTTTGAACCCAAGACCACTTATGTATTCACTCCTCTCACACCTTTTGGTGATCTTGAGTGCACAAGAAATGAGTGGCCTTGTTTGCACTTTTTTAGGAGGTCTGCTTGGGGATTTCATCACCCCTTGGTATGACATCAACTCTAGCATTCTAGCAGAGTATAAATATCAGGAGGTGAATCAAAAGACACCTCTCTTGGAAGTAAAATCTTGTCACTCTTGGCTAAGCCCCAAAGAAATTTATACCTTTGGGAAGTAAAGATGGAGATTTTGGTTATCATCTCCTCCTAGCTGTGTGGCATTATTTTCTTTCTTCTATAGATTTGGGCCTCACATACCTTGCGCATATCAAGGACATCCCATAGTCAAAATCTTATAGGATTGTTGGTGTTTTTGACATGCTAAGTATTCAAAAAACCTCACCATTTGAAGGGGACACACAATCTAATATTTTTTTGTATATATATTTCATTGTATGATTTGCATATTACATTTCAAAAAAATCCAAAAACATCATAAAAATTCAAAATCCAAAAAACATTTAAAAAAAAAACAAAAAGAAACTCTTGTTTTCCACATCACTTCTTCTATCCATCAATTTCATCACCATCATACATCTCTTGTTTTAATCATTCAAATCATTCCTAAAAATTTTAATCATCTCTAATCATTACCTCATTTTCTTCACCATTCAATCAAATTCCTAATCTTCATCCTAGTCATGGTTCATAATCCACATCAAGATCCAAATCCCTCATCCAGTGATTCATCATCATCATTCTAATCTAATCCCTTGTCAAATTCATTCTTTTCTAATCAATTCCTAATTCAATCCATTTACATCTTCAATCCAAAATCAATCTTTCTAATTTCATCTATTCAAATCTTCTTCTAATTCATTTCTTCATAAAATCTTCCACTTCGGACTTAGGAGCACCATCATAAACCTTGGATATTAATCCTATCTATATTGATTGACTCAAATAAATATAATCAATAATCTTTCACCTTCATCAAGATTCAATCCAATCTTTAGGTAGAAAGATCTTTCCAAAGTGTGGTACTAGACCTTCATCCTTAGCAAACATTGTCATAGTTACACTCTCTCACTTGGGATCATTTGTCCATCACCAAGTATTGAGTCATCTATCTTGTATCTTATTCCAACTTGGGATCATTTGTCCATCTCTAAGTGGAAGATTATATTATCATTCAAATCCAACATTCACTTGTTTTCAATATCATAAGGTCTTTATCTACATCAAGATTATCTCAAACCTCCATCCAATATCAAATCAAATCAAGTCAAATCCAATCCAAATCAAATTAAAAAAAAGTCCAAAATTTCTCCTAGTCCCAAGTTCATATTTCATTCATCATCAAAGCTTTCATCACCCCTCATCTAAGTTCCATGGATAAGAATTGGATTGACCAAATGGTTGGGGACCTTCAAAGGAAATATGGAGTTATACCTTCCATTCAACCTATATATCAAATCAATCCTCAAAACTTCATAACTAATTCTAATCCATCTCATGCTCATTATTATTCTACCTTTGGCAAGGGAAATCAACCTAATTATCCTTCAACCACATACAATTTCATTCATAGCCCACACAATTCCTCAAACAAAAATGTCATTGCCAAAGAAATTGAGGAACTAAAGAGTTCTATCTTGAGCCTAGCAAGTAAAAAGCCAAAATCTACCTTTAAATACATATGTTCTCTTCCCCCATGTTTCCTAGACCATAATACTCATGTCCCATCCAACCCAAATCCTCCATGTAGTTCACCATACTTTGAGCTTAATGTCCAAAAAACATCATCCCAATCCTCTATCGATGCCTCAACCTCCACATAATCCTAATCCTCCAAAATAAACATCATCGCTACCTTGTAATAAGTATGTCTTTCTCCCACAATCATTGGTAGAAAGCTTGTCTAAATACAAACTAAAAATGAAGTGATCCAATCACCCAAAGTCATATACCTAATTTAATCTCAAGACCTTCCTCCAAACCACTCCACCCCCTTAATCCAAACTTTTTCATAAGTCCTTGAATTTCATTTTCTAATCCATTTCATCCTTCTTTTCACTATCCTACCAACATCTATGAGAAAATAGTACAAATTCCTTGAAAATAAAAAAGAAAGAGAAAGAAATATCAAGGGATACCATCCATGTAAATAGATACTGAGTCCTCCCTCCATTTCCCTATCATATATCCACCATCTTTTGAATTGATATATCCAATAATTCCCTTATCCTTCCACTTGCACTCTACACTAGGGGAAAGCTCCATCCATACTACATGGCCTTACATATTTCCATCTATCTTCCTTCATCTTTGATCTTGACTATCATTTTCCTTTTGTCCATCCATGCTCACTCAACATATCACTTGCAAATTATCCACACACTATCCTACATACTCCTACCATCCATTCACATATTTGATCTTGACATCCTATCCATATCTTGTATGCCTCATCCTTTTCATATTAATTTCCTACATCCTCCATACATAATCCTACATATTTTCATCCTTCTTTTATACATCCTTGATCGTGGTTATCCCATCCATTTCATGTCCCACATTTCATTTGTACTCTTCATATCATTATCCCTATTTCATACCCTCCCTCCCATATCCCTTATTCATTCCACTTTCAGGCCTATGCTCATGATCAATACTAGAGGCCCAACAAAAAAATGTTCATGCATGCTTTGGAAATACGCATCCCTTCCCTTCCTCCATACAATACCCTTCACACCATCTATCCATTTTCATGCATCATTTTCAACCAATTTTCCTTCCATTTTCATATCCTGGTATGGGGCATTATTGGTCACTCCTTTGAAACATGGATCTTAGCTCCCCATTGTCCTATACCAACTCCTTTGGTTCCCCATATTATTCCTCCATTTAGATATCCACGCCCTTTTTATCCATTTACCATTCCTTGGATCTCCCTTGTTACTGGTCCTGATCTAGTCATTTTCATCAATTCAATCAATTCATTTCTTTGCTAATCTAATCATATTCCCTTCTTCTAATCATTTCATACACATCATTATCCATAGTAAATTGCTTCATTTTTCCATCTATTTGCATATACCTTGATCAAATTTCTAGTCTTCCATTAAACAAACTTTCCTCTGGAGAAAATTTATCACTTGCTTTCTCGCATTGCCCTTCCATTCCAATTCAATTCAATTCATCCATTATCTTATCATATCTTATCCAAATTCTTCTATTCATCTCATGACACTGAACTTCAACCCATCAAACCAAGCCTATCAAAATAGTGATTACAAACAAAACTTACACAAATTCACACTAACATGAAATGATTTGAGAACCTTGTTCCTTTCACACCATTGTCAGCAAACAATCACAAACATTTCAATACAATTCAATCAAACAATCAATTTTTTCCTTATAGGATGCATCCTTCCTATACAGGCTTAACAAATTTCACTATTAGAATCAAGTTCATGGCAAGAACTGCCAACTAAATGACTACTTGGTCATAAGTTTTTTTTGGTTGATTTTATCTTTGCATGTCATCAATATCCTTCCCAAGTGTTCCTAAATCTTCAATATCTTGGTATCATCTGAATTGTTTAACTTGATTACAGGTGTCATCTTGCAATATGATCTATTTTCATAATTCTTTAGCACCTCTCTATCAGTTTTTGAGTTATGGTAATGCATTGCTCATTGGGGGCAACAAGCTAGCACACTTTCCACCAAGATCCCTAACAAGAATATGGGTGTGCCCAGACCTCTCTAGTGTGTATATGTCATATTTTCCATCATGACTATGAAGCCTACATCTATGTTTCTAAAGTCTCTATTTTGTTGAGAGTCTAGTGCACATGAAGGAATCTTGTTATCTACACTTCTATAGCATTTGATGCATAACTTTTCTTGTAATATCAAACTAGGGCATTCTCTCCTATATGAACATAACTAAATCTCATGCATTCATGTAGTTCAACTACATTTAGATTAATCATTATCCCATTCACACTGCTTCATTCCACTCTTACCAACAAGTCATGCAAGGTCATCTTTTAAGCCTTTTCTCTTTCCCTATTCCTTCTCGTGTCTATTTTCAATAAAATGGTTGAAAATATATTCCTTTTTTACCCCATTTCCTCGAGGGGGCACCCTCCTCCCCTATAGCCACTATGACACAACTCCTAGGACTCCTACCCTCTTTGGGGCAACCTATATTTTCTTTTCTTTGATATAATGTCATTCTGACATTACATCAAAGAGGGGCAAAATGTAGAAGCTTAAAAACATCCCAAATGTTATATTAATTCATTTAATATTTCCTTTGACATTATAATTAATTAATTATTAATTGATTATATTTTTCATATTCTTCTACTTATTTAATTAAATAGGTTCATTTTCTTAATGTATTTAAATTTAATTTAAATACTTCCTCTCTAATGTATTAAATTCATTTAATGCATAGTGCTCCATAAATCCCTATAAGAATTTGCCTTAGGAAAAAATTCACCCAAGATCAAAGAACTCAAGCACAAGCACAATAGTAGACCAGAAAGAGTATAATCAAAATAACAATATGTATTCAATTCAATGTGAAAGTACACTAGGAGTGCCTATATATAAAAGCCTCTAAAATGCTTCTATAATGCATAGGAATCAGCAATATGATAAGTCATAAAACCAAGCACATGTCCACCAGGTCTGGATTATCCTCCATTAAGCATAGAAGTAAAAGTGATGATGAGAGGATAAGCCTACAAAGGTGTAGCATGCAAAATAATGTTGTAGACACCATGTACTAAAATAGGAGTGTGAATAACTGTGTTCTCTACATGACAACTCAATTAATTAACAGTAGCTCCAGTGTTGTAGACACCATGTGCTGAATTAGAGTTGCTTACTTCTATGTTGTCAACATGAGAACTCATAAAAGCATGCAAACTCCTAAGTGTCTCACCTAAGAAATAATAAAATAATGCATAATAATAAAATAATGCATTAACTTAAGTAAATTTAAGTAAATTGTAAATAGTAAATATGTATTTACACCAACACCCCCCCTTAAGTGCAACTTAGGGGAATGCATTAAAGCTCACAAAAACTAGGATGAAATGCATAATGGGTCCCAGCTACTAGGCCATATTAGGTACCCATGTACATAATGAAATGTAATTTCTCATAAAGTGAAGAAAGAGGGAAAACCTCATGGGAAAAACCCTCCCCCAAAAAGAGAGATGAAAAGATAAGATGCATGGATAGATGGAGTAATCAAGACCCCCTCATTATGACATACATCAAGTATATACAAAAGTGAAGTATGAGAAAGACAAAACCCCATAAGAGGAAAAAGCATCCCCCCCACCAAATGAAGAGTGTTGATCAGTGATAGCTGCTCCAAGGTAGAAGTTGGTCCATGAGTGTTGAATAATGTTCCCCCCTTTGGAAGAAACAATGGATAAGGTACAAGTGAGATGCTTCCCCTGTGTATAGAAAGAATCCTGAAAATTAATGATGCCTCTAAAACCTACTCAACTATCCCTATGTCAATGTTGATGGTCGCCCCTTCCAAGACTGCTGAAAAGAATGAGTGCAGATCTAGTAAGGATGGATGTAGAATCTGTCCCAAAGAACTAACTATCTCCTCTAATGATAAAGAGACCTCCTACAACTATTGTACATAAGGATCCACAATCATATCAACCTATGAAGATCAATCATGTAGAGAATGGATATGAGGGTTAGAGTGAGCCCTTGCAAAAACTAAAGAAGGATCTTATTCATCAAAGAGAAGATGTATATCATCAATTATGTCTCCCAAGTCTGATATATATGACTCCACAAAAAAACTTGAAATATCTGCTATGTAGTAATCCCTAGTTGCTGAAGTTGGAAGACAAGGTGTACCCTATTATGTTAGACCTATCACTATGGCAATGTATGCATGTGGAATGTGTTGATGAT
Organism: Cupressus sempervirens; assembly: GCA_028749045.1. Taxonomy (NCBI): domain Eukaryota; kingdom Viridiplantae; phylum Streptophyta; class Pinopsida; order Cupressales; family Cupressaceae; genus Cupressus; species Cupressus sempervirens. The sequence goes on along the minus strand of CM053791.1, from coordinate 19,652,753 downwards.
GTGACCTCTCTCTACATCTATTAATAGGATCCCATAAATCTGAGTCTATTGAATCACTATCACTGGTGTCACTAACAATTTAAACAATGTATGAAGTGCGAAGAGGACTAGAGGATAAGCTGGGCGAACTTTCCTCAAAGTGTACATCCCTCTCTACAAAAATCTCATGAGTCTTAGGATCCAAAAGTCTATATGCCTTAACATTGTCTTCATATTCGATGAAAGTAAAAGGCCTAGGTGGTGGTGCCTTGCATCCCCTAGAACATATGTTTGCCCATGTTGGACAACTGAAGACTCTAAAGTATTTCACAACTAGTTTTCTACCACATCATGCCTCAAAAGGATTCTTAACATCTAAGGCATTATGAGGAGACCTATTAAGTATGTGATTGGCACTATTGATAGCTTTGACTTCAAGTGTTGGATCAAGAGACTTGGCTTGTATCATGCAACATGCCATGGACTTAAGAGTTCATATCCTCAGTGTTGCAACATCTATCTTCTATGGACTGAATACTAGTAGGTTATGAAGATCAATACCCTCAAGTTTGCAAAAGTCTTTAAGTCTTGTGTTCACATATCTACTTTCATTGTCCATTTAGAGAACCTTGATGGCTTTCCTTGATTGTTGTTCAACATGACTCTTGAAGGCTTGAAGCTGATCAACCACTTCATTCTTGTGATGAAGAAAGTAGACTCATCTGTAGCATGAAAAGCATCAATGAAAGTGAGTATGTAGTGACCTTGGCTAACTGATGTCATTGCAAAAGGACCTACTAGTACCATGTGAACCAACTGAAGAACAACTGGTGCTCTTGAAGACTTCCCTTTATCAAACTTCACCTCTAGATGCATATCCACTGAACATGTTGAACATTCACCCTTAGAAAAGTTGATTATAGGTAGACCTTTGACCATGTTTTTCTAGAAAAGTTACTAAAGATAGTGGAAGGAAAGATGACCATGCCACTCATGCCATAGTTTGATTTGTGAATCAGATTGAGTCAACAATGCATGTGAAAGAGACTTAGGCACAAAGTGGGAGAAGGAATAAAGCCTCTTATCATGATTGAATTTCCCCACTGCAACCAATGAATCATCTTTGAGACTTCATACCATTACTAAATCTAGAATGAACTCAACTTTGTTGCCATCTCCAAGGTGAGTGATTTGGTAAATTGAGAGGAGATTAGAACTAAGGTTTGGAACATAGAGAATGTCTTTGAATTCCCCATTTTCCATCTCCAAATGTCCTTTCCCTCAACTTCCATTTTTCTATCATCTCCCACAAAGATGTGTAGTACCTGTGATTGTTTTAATGAAGAAACGTCTCCCTTTGAAGAACGCATATGATATGAGGCACCTGAGTCAAGAATCCATTGTGATGAAGAACTTGAACCAGCCATAAGTGCTCACCCTTTTCCCTTTAAGAGGTTGGAGTTGAATCCTTGGAATCATTTGACACTTGAATTTTTTTTATGCTTGAGTAGGTTTTCCAACTCATCAATTGTCTTAGTCTTGCAATGATGCTCATCATGATTCGGTTTCTTGCAATATGCACAAAAAAGTTTATCCTTATTTTCATTACTTCCCTTGTTTTTGGATGAAGTATCACCTTGTTATGAGGAGGATTGTTGTGAGGAGGATTGTTGTGTCTCAGATTGTGGTTTTTGCTTCCACTACTTTTTCTTGGTGTTGCTAGAAATTTTTCCTTGTTGACTTGATTGGTTCTCATCACTAGCAACCAATGCTTTGGTCTTTGATGATGTGAGAAGTCCCATATCTATCAAGTGGTATTGTTCAAAAATCAACATTTTTGCAAATGCATCAAATGTAGGCTTTTGCAAAGTAATTCCCATGGTCAACCTGTGAGTGTTATAACTCAAAAAAAAGGAAGCATACTCTAAAGGTAGCCTCTTGATGATGTGATGAATCAACCAATCATCCTTCATGGGATTACCACAATCTTTCAATAGTGCTCTAAACTCATTGGCTTTGTTGATATGATCTTGAATTGTATCAAAATTCTTTGGATCCAATAGAAGTAGGTCATCCTCAATTTGGTATCCCTTTTCCTCATCCACCTTACCATACAATGATTCAAGTTTGTCCCAAGCAAGTTTGGCTTCCTTGAAACTAGAAATGTGGAAGAAGAGATCTCTATGTACACAAGTCCTGATAATTCCTAAAGCCTGTTGGTCTTTAATTTTCCAATCAGAGAGTGTTGTAGCATTAGTGGGTTTGGGAATTGTACCATCAACATAAATATTTAAACCTTTTGCCATTAATCTATGCCATGCAATATCTTTCCATGTAGAATAATTGTGTGGAGTTAGAAGTGGACCTTTAGGTGAACCCATGATGAAAAAAATTTAAAGAACACAAAAGAGAGACACAAAAACACAATACACCCCCCCCCCCCACAAAACAAGATGCTTTTGGTGCATGTACAAAAGGCCACTTGTCAAAATGTACAAAGTGGACTTCTGATTTTTCTATTTACAACTACCTTTTGAGGCACAAATATATCACTAGGCATTGTAGCTTAGATGTACAACAATTTTGAAAGGTAATCAAAGCATTACAATGTAGAAAAGGCCCTAAGTGTAAAAATGAGATTTTTTTCTATACAATCCTATAATTTGATTGTAGATCTGAAAAGTAGACAAAAAATTAAGCACTTTAAAAAAAAATGGAACCTATTTTCAAGTGTAGATGAGCCCGTATGAAGCATTTCAAGTTGGAAAATGTAGGGTTGGATAGGTACAGTCACCAAAAAATGTAATTTTTGACAAATCCTTGCACCAAAATTAGAAAATAACACCACCACTACAAATTTTAGGAAATTCTACCCAAAATATTAAAATATTGCAGTTGATTTTGATCTGGATGACTAAGTTATGGCCTCCCAAAGTTGGACTGTCAAATCAAAACTGCATTTAGAGAGGGGTTTGAGTAGAAAATTGGGAGCTTAAATTTTATGGTCAAATGGTCATCATAGTAGTTCAAAAATGCCAAGATATGACAGTTAGATGGCAGCCAATTTTAACACTATGAAATGTTGACATCAGCAAAAATTGGCCCCTTGGCTGACATCAACATGTACAGGCTGTATGGACAATTGATGTGTCCACTGAGTTGGCATATAGATCAAATAACTAGTATGCTAATGTGGGCAATTCACTTAGTTGTATAGTCCATCATGGCAGGGTTGAGTTGTATAGTCCACCGTGGCTATTTGCTCCATGTTCGACTATGTGATCACCACATGGTAGTTGTGTTGTCACTATGGAGGTGACCGCAGGGTGTCATGTGGAAGATTGGTGTTCGTTAGTGGGATAGGGCTAGGTGCTACAAAATTTGATGCATGGCTGAAGATTTTTGGTAGCCGAAAAAGTGTGCCACTGGGTGCAAAATAGTTATCGATGGAGCTTCAAATACTAGTGCCCAGAGTAGGAAAGGCAGGGATCAGATGTAGAGTGCTAGATGGGAGGGTTCATATGACAATGCAAGATAGGTCCATCGAGAAATAATGACAGGCTACCAAAGAAGATTTGTTGTTGACGAGAGATATGTTTTCTAGCTGGTGGTCAGTGTTTAAACTATCGGCAGTGGGAAGTGTTAATCCTACATTGATCCGCAAAGTAAACTCTGTGGAGTTTTTTTTTAAAAAAGGTTGTAGATCACAAAACAAAGAGCAAAGTTGTAGGGAGGTACTATGACTACCGTGAGTTGATTGGCTCGCTAAATGTTACCAAAAATATGAAATGTGCCCCCCAAAATTGAAAAGCTGCTAAAAATTGGAATATTCTTTGAAGTAGAAGGAATATTTTGCATAGGGCTAGGGTGTCACTGCCCAATGCCTGTGCAAAAATAAAATTCTCTACAGGGCCAATTGGCCAAAAAAAATTCTTAAAATATGTAGGAAAAATCTGATAGATTACAGAAAAAAATAAATATCGATATGAATAAAAAAATTACAAATCTAAAGAATGATCATACTGAACTTGCAAATCGAGCCTTCTAGTGCCGATTTGCAAACAAATTTGCCTCAAAATTGACTTTGGCCTAGGGTAGGCAAATTTATAGTCGATTTTCACAGAATCAACATTCCAAATGCAATGGAAAGGTGCATGCTGGCTCTAGACACTCCCAATGACTATGATACTCCAAATATGGGTTGAGGTGCTAAAGCAATAAGATGGTCTCAAACAGCTACGTGAAGAGAAATTCTCCAAGCTCTGATACCATGTAAGAATTTTCCTAAGGGAAAAAATCACCAAAGATCAAAGAATTCAAGCACAAGCACAATAATAGACCAGAAAGAGTATGATCAAAATAATAATATGTATTCAATTCAATGTGAAAGTACACTAGGAGTGCCTATATATAAAGGCCTCTAAAATGCTTCTATAATGCATAGGAATTAGCAACATGATAAGTCATACAACTAGGCACATGTCAACCAAGTGTGGATTATCCTCCATTAAGCACAGGAGTAAGTGCGATGATGAGAGGATAAGCCTACAAAGGTGTAGCACACAAAATAATGTTGTAGACACCATGTGCTAAATTAGAGTTGCTTACTTTTGTGTTGTCAACATGAAAACTCATAAAAGTAAGAAAACTCCTAAGTGTCTCACCTAAGAAATAATAAAATAATACATAATAATAAAATAGTGCATTAACCTAAGTAAACTTAAGTAAAGTGTAAATAGTAAATACGTATTTACACCAAAAATCTCCTTTTAAATAAATTCTAATTTATTTAATTCCCTCCACTTTATTAAATTCTCTAATCCTATGATTAAGTTAAATATTATTTAGTTTAATCCTAATCTCATCCTAAAACCTAGTCTACACCCATCACTCTCATCCTTCTAAGCCTATCCATTAATTAATCTCATTTTATTATCCTAAGCCTCTTTTAATTACCTCTTTAGCAACTAATTGGTTTCTCACACATGTTTGAGCAACACAAGGCTGAAGGAGCCTCCTTTCATTAAACTATCCAAAAAGGTACTCTTACACCTTTGTCCCCCACTCCTTTCCCCGAGGTTTCTCATACATGTGTGAGCACACCTTGAGCCTCTCAACCATAAAGGCTCTTTTTGACTTTTGCATGGCTTGTTCTTTATCCCATGTGTCTCCCTTGTGGCACCTATGTGGATGCCACATAGATGCCACCTCCTCAAAGTCCCCATCAAGCCTATAAATAGAACCCTTGTCTCAAGCATTTTACATCTCCCTCATTTGCATTGTTATCATGCTAGTATATTTTTAGAGCTTTTAGAGATTTTATGCATTTTTACTAATCTTTGGTAGCTGCTAGTTCATTTGCATTTGCATTGTTAACTTAGTTTATTTCTTGCATCCACATTCACCTTCCTTGAGTGTTTTGAACATGGTTATATCCATAGCCATTGTTTGAAACACTCTCTTCGTATCTAGTTAGTTCATACACTTTGCATTTCATTCTTGGACATATTGGGATTCAGTAGTTGTGTTTGGGAGAGCTCGTTCACATACCTCCAATCTAAAGCACACCAACAAGGCCTCTTATGGGCACCCTTGTTGAGCTGCTTTGAGGTTGCATGAGGACATTTCTTCTTAGTTGCATTGAGTTGTAAAATTCAAGCATAGTGTTAGTTGTATTTTAATTTATTTTGAATATCTGATATACATGTGCAATTAACATTTGCTTGTTTATGCATGCTCTCGATAGGTTAGGTTTTCTTGCATACAACACCATCCTTCTTAAAGGAATTCATATTTTCCTTCCCATGATGCATTTCCTTCCTATCATGCTACCAAGGTCTTTCCAATATTAGGTGGTAAGAATCCATGGGAAGCACATCACACAAGATCCTATCCTGATACTTGCCAATGGTGATGTTTTCCCACACTTGTTCATTCACTAGGATATTGTGTCCCTTATTCAACCAAGTCACCTTGTATGGGCACACATGTCTAATCTTGGTCAAATCAAGCTTTTGTACTACCTCCTCTAATAAGACATTTTTAGTAGACCCTAAATCTATGATTACCTTACATGCTTTGCACAATATCTTGCATGTGGTTCTAAACAATACTCTCCTCTTCTTTAGCTCATCCTTAATTGGTTCCTTAATGAATACCCTCCTCAATATGAGGTTTTCACCTTTCTCCATCATCAAGGTCTACTTCTCTTCCCTTTTGATTATCCTCTTCTTGGATATAGTTAATCTTATTTTCCCCATAAGAAGATGATACCTATTTTGGACATCTATAAGCAGAGTGTCCTAGCTTACCACAGTTGTAGCACTTCATGTTTATGAAGTGTGAACCTCTATTTTTGCTTCCATATCTGCCTCTATTTCCACTGTTGGATCCTTTGCCTCTACTAGAGCCTCCTCTCTGACTAGTCTCACTTTAATTCTCACTCTAGTTAGAGTCCTCATAGCTTCTTTGCTCATTACTCCTGCGGCTAGGGCCTCCACTTGAACTACCTCTAAAGTCTTTACCTCTGCCCCTATTCTTAGAACTAGAGTCCCCTTTTTTCCTTAGTTTTTCCTCCACCTTCCTAGCCATTTGAAAACAAATCTAAAGAGTAATGAGGCTAAAAAAAATCAACTCATCCTATATGGATCATTTAATTCTATTTAAGTACATTTCCACATTGATACTCTCTATTTCTTGCACCCTTGACCTTAGTGCCAACTTCTAAAATTCCTTAGTATAGGTAGCCATATCAAGTTCTTTTTTCCTGAGGTTCTACCTTTTCTTATGGATATGAATCTCATAATCCTCTGGTAGATATTTTTCTTTTATCTTTTCCACCATTTCTTTCCAATTAGCTATAGCCTTCTTCCCCTCACTTTCTTTTTCTTCCTACACAAACTTCCACCATGTCAAAGCTTGACCTTTCAATCTAGACTTTGCAAACCTCACCTTTTGGGATTTTTTTGTCCCTTCACACTCAAAGTAGTTCTTAATTATCTCAAGCCACTTTAAGAATACCTCTACATCCATCTTTCCATGAACTAAAGACACATTCTCTAGACTCTTCCCTCCAAATTCTTTGAGGGCTTTTAGGAATGGTTCCTTCTCACCAAGTGGAGGATTCGATTCAAGGATCTCGTCCTCCAAACTCACCTTCTCTTTACCCTTGCTAAATTATTCACCTTCCTTATCTTGGTATGCATCCTCTATCTCTTTGAACTTGTCTTTTACCTCCTCTAGGGTCTCATCTAAAACCTTGGTCTTGGAAGATCCACTTGACTCAGTGGAATACAACATTCCACCACAAGCATAATCTTATGGCTCTGATACCACTTTGATGGGGAGCTTCTTCCACGAAGAGCTTCTATCTATTTTTAGGATACTCCTAGCCACTATACTACCTTGTCTCCTAACCCTAACTTAAAGGATCCCTCTACAATCCCCTTTTCACAAGAAACTCACCCACTAATTCAAAACTTCATTATCATTCCCCCAATCCACTCCAAATGCCTTCTTTGGCTTAGAATGACAAAACTTACCCAAGAAAAAAAAGTACCTTAAGAACATGGTAGAACACTCCTATTGAGGTTTCTAATGCATTCCTCATCATTATGCACTATTCTTTCAAGGTTCTCTCACCCAAAACACCAAATTGGCTGGTTAGACCTTGTAGCCCTAAGAGCCCCTATTATCCCTCCTAGAGTCAAGGAAAGAGCTACAACTCACAAAAACCATTAATAAGGCCCCTTGGTGTATACTATACTTTTTTTCCCTATGACCACCACTTGGAGATTATGTAGGTCTAGGGTTCCAATAATCTATGTACTATACAGATTCAAAAAACCCTACTTTTAAGGGTTTTGGGAGCAATGTTAGTGTTTTATCTCTTGCAAGAATCAAAATCCATATCCATCCTCCTCTTTTGATTTTAAGCTTCCCTTACACTTTTATCCTACCTTACCAATTCAAAATTGACCCATGCAAACCATTTGTTCTTAACAAGAACTCCTTAGAAGCATCTCCTTGCACCTTGCCAAGCTTGCTAGCTTGCCTAGGGGTCACTTGTAAAAATAGAAAATGGCATTCCACAACCTCCTCAAACCATATTTATAATATGTATAGAGGCTGTTTATTTTTCTCCAAGATCCATAGTGATTAGACCAAGGACACTCAAGCTATAGCCCATTTCATTCTTGTTACTCAAAATTGGACAACAAGATTAACAAAAACAAATAATTTTCTAAACCTTATTGAGTACCTAATTGAAACCAAAAAAATTGCACATGGAGTTAAGAAATGAAAAAAATTGTCTACTTCATAAAAATTATTCTTCTATTCAATCCAAAATCTCCAAACTACGCTCAAGTGCTAAAAATTGTCTTCTTGTTGAATGTTGTCCATACATCCAACTGTCCAACCCTTGGAACTGAGTTGGAAAAGTCTTAAACAGACTTCAATTTTCCTCCTTTTCTATAGATTGAATCATAACTACCCCAAATCATTAGTTTTACAAAACTACCTAAAAAGTTGTCAAGCAATTTTGCAAAGTTGCAAAGTTGTAAATGCAGCTTTTTGTCAATTTTTGTAATTTTGCTCGTAGACTCACCAGATTTTCAAAGAATGTTTTAAAAACTCCTAGGATGATATTAGAACATCTAAGGGCAATATTGAAACACTCATTTCCCCCTTATTTGGTGATTTACCTCATTTTTCCTCCTAGAGCAATTTTTACAATTTTTAACTATCAGGACCTAATTGACCAAATTAGACTCCTAAATCAAAACCTATCAACTAACACCTCTTGAAAACACCTCGAGAATTTATTTTTAGTTCTTATTAACCCCATGGTTGGTTACACCTTCCAAAAATTAAAAAACTAGACTTTGGGTTTGACCTTACTTTAGATGCTCCTACACCATACAAGCTAGGATGAGAGTAGATAGGATGCTTGGTTGCGACCTTGCTTCATTAGTATGCCTAGTCTATGTGAAAAGATACCGATGGTACATAGAGACACTAGTGGGTTAGAATCTAGAGAGGCTTCCAAGGTAACCTTAGAGTTGGTTCATGTGATGACACTTGTCCACTTGCATAGTAGATTTCCTATGTGTCTTTGTTGCCTCTAGGATTAGATGATAGTTGTGTCTTGGTACCCTTTGAGATAGATTTCTCTCAATATTTCCTTGACCTATATGATGGTTATAACTTGTGGATTGATATATGTAAGGGACTGAAGACTATCTCCTTAGCACGATGGGAGTGGGCCATTTAGGTTTGACGAGGTCAAGTAGTAGTGTTTCTTATACGATTGAGGTTTGGCAGCGGGATGTCAATGCTGGGTGTGATTGTGCAGTTATTGCTTTCTTTCTAATCTTGTATTTATGTTGGATGGTTATACTCTATTATACTATACTTGATTTATCAAAGATCTTATGAGATGATGTATTTATTTATGATGTATATATTCTTTGAGCTTTTCATACCATGTGACTTGTACAATGGATGTGCATTTTGGTTATGCCAAGTGTCATCTTATGTAATTGTATATTATTTAAATGAATTTGTAATTGTGTATTATCTATGATGTGGGTTTTTTGTGTATCATATTTAGTATTAATAAAACTTATTTATATGTGATTCAACATCACAGAACCGTAAGGAGATATAATATATTTATGATGGTTGTATGTATGTGAGTTATTTCTTCTGCTATATTATCCAGTTGTTGTTTATTATCTTTAAAAAAAATGTTTGGAAAACTTAGTGAAACTTTAGGTTAATTTCTTTTGGGTTTCTTGGCAGGGAATTACATTCTAGAGTATATTTTTTTGAATATTTTTCATAATGGCATTAATTGATATATTTTTTTCAATATGATTTATATTGAATGGATCAATAGTTATTTGTCATTTTTCCATTACTTGTTTGGTAATAAAAAAAGAGAAACTTCAAATGTTTGTAAATGGATGATTACATGCATGGATTTTTTGTGCGCCATTTTTTAGTACAAGAATAAAATCTTGAATGGATGGAATGGCAATGGAAGAATGAATAAACATATCATTCCTTCTTTATCCTTTTTGAAGAGAAAGAATGACTTCTTGCTTTAAATGATATTATCTCTAAACAGATAATTGTGTCTATTCATTTGTTTTTGTGTGTGCACATTGTGATTGATTTTTGGCAATTGTTATATGTCACTTGTGGAGAAGGTTGGGAGTGGTGAATGAATTTTTTTACCTTTATTTCACTGAGGATAATGTAGATGGGGTTTGAACATGGCTATCATTGAATAAGTGGGTTTATATACATTATTTTACCTTGCATATTTTTAAATGACAAATGATAGACTTGTTTCATTTTACTTTTCCCTTGGATGTGTAAATATATCTAGCCATTATGGTAACTTTTCCTATGGCTATTCAGATTTTTTGGATGACATAGCAATTATTTTGAAAGGTTGCTTGTGGATGTCTCTAATGTTGGATGCATTTTTTCTCCTCCCTACTTTCTAATACTCCAGGACAAAGGTTGTTTTGGATTACACTTTGTGTGAATTAATGCATATGTAAATGCATAGATGATCTTGAATATCTGGAGATTCTTGTTTTCTTTTCTATTATTTTGATGGTGGGCATGGTACTAAGTAGGAAACAAATTGATGCAGGAGCATCCAGAGGTATAAGGGCAATCCCGTGTCACCCAAAAAAATGTACTTAGACTTAGTTTCTGTTTCATGTCTTTTCATTTTTGGACACCCATTTGGGTCAAATAAAGGTTCCAACTCTCACAGTTCAACTATCAGTGTGCTAGAAAATCTTGAAAAAATAGGAGCATGCAATTTGGCCATCATTTTGGTGACTTAGAAGGTGTGGATTGGATAGATGAATGTAATTGTGATTTAGAGCATTCCAAAAAAAGAATCAGGTCAAAAGGCCCCATGGTTTGAAAGTTATTGCAGTTTTTTGGGTTTTGGAGACCTCCTAAGAATGCTTCAAAGTTAGGTTAGGGGCATTAAATGACCTCAAAAAGGGCCAAAAAATGGGGGATGAGCAAAGCTGGTCCATAGGGCTATAGAGTGCTTTGAGAGCTTTTTGAAAATGTAAACGGTTCATCAATCGGAGCTACGGTTCAAAAGTTATGCCACCAGAAGTTCGGTTACCATTTCTGAATTCTTCTAGATTTGCACCAACTTCTAACATAGCTTCTGGAACCCTTTATTTGGTCGGTGGATGCTTACTAGCACTTTCTAGAATGTACTCCTAGTCTTTAACCCTCTGGGGTCTATTTAAGGAGATTTCTAGCATTGTAAAAGGCAGTTTGGAGTGGAGTTTGAGAGGAGGTACTGAAAGGAGAGATTATCTCCAGATTTATTCTATTGTAAGCCATTAGGGCATGTTTTGAAGTTTATTTCCTGTACTGTTTGTACTAGGGCAAGAGGTTCAATTGGAAAGAAATAGAAGAGGAAAGGAGAAGATCACCAGATGGGATCGCATGGTGGACAAATTGAAGAAGCAATTCATTCCTGTGGACTACGAGCTTGATTTGTTTAAGAAGATGCATGGGTTAAAGCAAGCAGGAAGATCAGTCCAAGAATATACAGAGGAATTTTACTGAATCTTGATTAAAGCAGGGCATGTAGAAGCAAATAAGGAGAAGGTTTCTCATTATATCAGTGGGTTGCGACCTAGCATCCAGGAGGAATTAAGTTTGGTAAGAATGACCAGTGTTGAAGAGGCATACCAGTTTTCCCTACGAGTTGAAGAGAAGCTAAATAAAAGGTTTGAAGGAAGACAAAGAGGGCGTAGTCAAGGAGGAAGGGGAAGCGGTAGATCATCTGGAGGCCACAATAAAACCCAAAAGAAAAATGAAGATGTGGGTACTAGTAGGAACCAGAGGAATGAGGGTTTCAACCGCTCCCATGATCAAGACTTTGGAAATCAAAGAGAAAGAGGTAGAGGACATGGACAAGGAAGAGGAGGCTTCTGTGGTACCTATTTCCATTGTAATGAAGAAGGAAATCGTGCCATTGAATGCCCTCAACGACAAGGAAGGACAGATAGGAGAGCTGAGGGCCAAGCGAGGGTTGCTCATGTGCATGAAGATGCACAATCATCACATTCAGAGGATGCAGAAAGAGGAGAGACCTTGGTAAATGAAAGAGTCCTACTAAGTGGTGAGATTGAACCAGGACAATAGAGGAGTTTGTTCCGTACCAGATGCAAGTGTGAGGATAAATGTTGTGACGTGATCATTGATGGTGGTAGCACTGATAACTTGGTATCAGAAGAGATAGTCTCTAAGCTGAAGCTCAAGAGGGAGAAACATCCCCAGCCTTATCGGATTGCTTGGGTAAAAGATGATCATAAGGTCGTGGTAAGTGAAAAATGTTTAGTGAAATTTAAAATTGGGAGTTACCATGATGAAGTTCTTTGTGATGTTATTTCGATGGATGTTTGCCATCTATTGTTGGGTAGACCATGGCAGTTTGATAGACATGCAGTGCATGATCGACATGCAAACACATACTCTCTGACAAAGGATGGAGTTCACCACAAATTGAAGCCCATGAAAAAGGAAGGTGAAAAGGTATGTAGCAGTGCTAGGATTTGTCTTTTTGATGGAAGGAAGTTTTTAGATGGCATGAAACATCAACATATGTGCTATGCTTTGATTCCTAGGAAAGATAAAGAAGGTAGTAGTGAAATACCACTTGAACTTTCAAATTTACTAGGGGAGTTTGGAGATATTATCTCTGATAATGTTCCAGATGGATTGCCACCAATAAGGCAAATCAGTCATCAGATAGATCTGATTCTAGGAGCTAGTTTGCCTAATAAGGCTGCTCACAGGATGACTCCTACTGAAATAGAGGAGCTAAATAGACAGGTTCAAGAGCTATTGAGGAAGGGCTTGATTCGAGAGAGCTTGAGTCCATGTGCAGTACCTGCACTACTTGCACCAAAGAAGGATGGAGAGTGGAGGATGTGTACAAAATCTCAAGCTATAAATAGGATAACCATCAAGTACCAGTTTCCTTTGCCAAGGATGGATGACCTTATGGACTGCTTGAGTGGAGCTCAGTACTTCACAAAGATAGATCTGAAGAGTGGTTATCACCAAATATAGATTCGAGAAGGAGATGAGTGGAAAATAGCCTTCAATACCAAGGAGGGTCTTTATGAGTGGTTAGTCATGCCCTTTCGATTGACGAACGCACCAAGCACCTTCATGCGGCTCATGAATGAGGTACTTAAGAAGTTCTTGGGAAAATTTATTATTGTCTATTTGGATGATATTTTAATTTTTAGCAAGATTTTTGAAGAACATTTACTGCATATTCGTAGTGTCCTTGAAGGGCTAAGGGAAGAGAAACTATTAATTAATCTGAAGAAATGTATCTTTGCAAAAAGGGAGTTAGTCTATTTGGGGTTTGTTATATCACCTGAAGGTCTCAAAATGGATCCAGAAAAGGTAAAAGCCATCTTGGAATGGCCTACTCCAAGGTCTTCTACTGAGGTAAGATCATTTCATGGTCTAGTTAGTTTTTACAGGAAGTTTATTAAGAATTTTAGTGGCATATGTGCACGCCTAACTGATACAATAAGAGGGGATAGAAAAGAGTTCAAATGGACTGTAGTAGCTGCGAGAAGTTTTGAATTGCTGAAGAAGAAGGTAATAGAACAACCTGTGTTGGCACTTCCAGATTTTAGAAAGGTTTTCCAGGTAGATTGTGATGCCAGTGGCAGCGCTATTGGGGTTGTATTAAGCCAAGAAGGTAAGCCTATTGCATATTTTAGTGGAAAATTGAATGATGCAAAGAAGAATTATTTTGTTTATGATCAAGAGTTCTATGCAATAGTTCAGGCCTTAAAGAAATGGAGGCATTATTTATTTCCAAAGAAATTTTTTCTGTATACTGATCATCAGGCATTACAGTACCTAAATAGCCAAGGTAAATTGAATCAGAGGCATATGAAGTGGGTAGAGTTCTTGCAGAGTTATACATTTGTGTTGAAGCATAGAAGTGGAAAATCTAATAGGGTTGCAGATGCACTAAGTAGGAGACAGTTGTTGCTTACAGTAATGTAGGTTAAAGTAGTTGGATTTGATGAACTCAAGAATTTGTACCCTGAGGATCCTGATTTTACTGAAGCATGGAAAGCTTGTAAAGAACCTGTTGCTGTAGATAGAACCAAGTGGTTAGACTATTCGATTCAAGATGGCATGTTGTTCAAAGGTAGTCAATTGTGCATTCCAAGGAGTTCCATGAGGGAAAATCTGATTAAGGAGAAACACAGTGGAGGGATGGCAAGACATTTTGGTCGAGATAAGACCATTTCCATTCTTAGAGAACATTATTTTTTGCCTCAAATTTCACAAGATGTGAAGAAGTTTGTACAGAGTTGCCAAGTTTGTCAAGTTGCCAAAGGGTTTAGTCACAATACTGGCCTATATCAGCCATTGCTTGTTCCATCAAGGCCATGGGAGGACATAAGTATGGATTTTGTTCTTGGATTACCAAGGACACAAAGGGGTAATGACTCAGTATTCGTGGTGGTTCATAGGTTCTCCAAAATGGCACATTTCATTCCATGCCACAAAACTCATGATGTTGTCCATATTGCAGACTTGTTTTTCAGAGAGGTGGTAAGACTACATGGTCTTCCAAGGAGTATAGTTTCTGACAGACATACTAAATTTGTGGGGTATTTCTGGAGGAAATTGTGGAAAAAGTTGAGAACAGAGTTGAAATTTAGTTCCACGCATCACCCACAGACTAATGGCCAAAAAAAAGTGGTAAACAGAAGTCTGAGCAATTTGCTAAGATGTTTAGTTGGGGATAAGCCCAAGGGATGAGATTTGATTCTACCACAAGTAGAGTTTTCTTACAATAACTCTATAAATAGGAGTACTGGAAAATCACCATTCCAAATTGTATATGGGAATAGCCCAAGGACTGCACCAGAATTGAGGAAGATAGAACAAGGGGAGAGGACAAGTGCTGAAGCTAAGGAATTTACTGAACATATCAAGCATCTACATTAGGAGGTTCAAGCACATATTACCAAGATGAATCAAGAGTATAAAGCTAGGGCTGATCAAAGGAGAAGACATAAGGAATTCCAAGTAGGAGATTTAGTCATGGTGCACTTACGAAAAGAAAGATTTCCAGCCGGTACTTACAACAAGCTGAAAATGAAGAAATTTGGCCCCTGCAAAGTTTTGAAGAAACATGACTCAGGAAATGCATATGAGGTGGAGCTGCCAGATGGTATTCACATTTCTCCCATTTTCAACATTGCAGACTTAACAGAGTATCATGATGATGGTGCAAATGAGGTGTTAGAGCCATGTCCAATTCCTTCGTCTAAGAAGGAGGAGATAGAAGACATTCTAGATCATCGTGTGGGTAGGAGTACTAGAAATAGGCAGTATGAAGAATATTTGGTCAAATTGAAAGGACGACCAATCGAGGACTCAACTTGGATTTCAGTAGCTGAGGTTTCCCATTTGGGATTTCCTCTACCATTCATAATTGATAGGGTCACTTTTCCATCTACCTTGGGTGTCTGATGCAGGAGCATCCAGAGGTATAAGGGCAATCCTATGTCACCCAAAAAAATGTACTTAGACTTAGTTTCTGTTTCATGTCTTTTCATTTTTGGACACCCATTTGGGTCAAATAAAGGTTCCAACTCTCACAGTTCAACTATCAGTGTGCTAGAAAATCCCAAAAAAATAAGAGCATGCAATTTGGCCATCATTTTGGTGACCTAGAAGGTGTGGATTGGCTAGATGAAGTAATTGTGATTTATAGCATTCTTGAAAAAGAATAAAGTCAAAAGGCCTCACGGTTTGAAAGTTATTGCAATTTTTTGAGTTTTGGAGACCTCCTAAGAATGCTTCAAAGTCAGGTTAGGGGCATTAAATGACCTCAAAAAGGGCCAAAAAATGAGGGACGAGAAAAGCTAGTTGATTGGGCTATAGAGCGCTTTGATAGCTTTCTGAAAATGTAAACGGTTCGTCAATCGGAGCTACTATTCAAAAGTTATGCCTCTTGGAAGTTCGGTTACCATTTCTGGATTCTTCTAGATTTGCACTGACTTCTAACATAGCTTTTGGAATCTTCTATTTGGTCGGTGGATGCCTACTAGCACTTTCTAGAATGTACTCCTAGTCCTTAACCCTCTGGGGTCTATTTGAGGAGATTTCTGGCATTGTAAAAGGCAGTTCGAAGTGGAGTTTGAGAGGAGGTACTGAAAGGAGAGATTATCTCTAGATTTATGCTATTCTAAGCCCTTAGGGCATGTTTTGAAGTTTATTTCCTATACTGTTTGTACTAGCTTATGTTCTCAGTTAATATAATTTTCCCTTTTCTGTTGTGTCCATTTTAGTTCTTGGGTTGTGTTCCCATCAGAAATGAATGTCTTATTCATTGGTTTTCATCCAAAAGGGTATCAATTTATTCTCATAAATGTGGAATAAGTCTATAATTTTCTTATGGGTTATCAAGTTTTTCTCTAAACATTTAGTTTTTTTTGTAGAATTGGATGTGTGGTTGGGGACTGTAGCATGGTAATTCCTCTTTGATGTTGATGAATGGTAGATAAATTTAATTATTAAAAAATAGTGACAAATCATGCATGAAATTTGTTGCTACAAATGTGGTTGTCAAATATGGACAAATTAGACACTATTGATTTCATCTTTCCTAGGAGGTTGGGTGAATTCTATGTCAATTTTTATTGTCTTCATAATTAGGTTACAACTTTTTATGTCATTTGTGTAGGTAACCTTCTATGAGGTAGAGGTAGGAAGGAGATCATGTGTAGATCCAACACCTTTGAATATTGTTGATACTGATTTTCATATGTCAATCTCATTGGTTGTGATGAATTGGTGCATCTTACTTTTTTATCTATTTTCTTTTACTCATTACATCATTATTTTAACTTGCCAACCTACCCCAATTTTGGCAAGAAACGAATAAATTGACCAACAACAATAAAAAAATCCAACAAAAGAACTTTATTTTTCTAAAAGAAAAAACTCTATTCTTTGGAGAAAATTATTAAAATTTTATTGCAGTAGCATGCATTATAAATCAAATTCATTACACCATTATTTTGACTTGCTAACCTACCCCAATTTTGGAAATAACATAAACATGAAGTTGAGTTCCACAATGGATTTTTGAACAAAAAAAATCTAGATTGTCACACTAAATCATTTTAAAACTCAGCCCATAAAAAATGAAGTTTTGAACAATGGGAAAATTCTGAATTTAGTTTTAAAATACATATACTTAATGATAAGTTCCATATTCTTATGTTTTTGAATGATATTGTGTGTTTGTATTATCAATCTTTCAAATCATATTCTACAAATAAGAGAGCTTAACATCATTGAATATGATTGAAAATGTTCATCACCAGAAAAACACACAATCTCATCCAAAAACATAAGTATAATATGTATGTTGTTCATCATGTGAGATAAGAAAGCATATCTTATATAGATGCAAAATCATGATGAAGAAAATTAGTAATCTATATCAAGAACCTAGATTTATCTTCTTTATCATTCACATCAATACAAGTTTAGATTTTCTTTCATATCTTTCACCCTGATGATGAATAATATTGTATATAATTGGTATGCATTTTTCACAATTCATATGGTATTTACAAGATTATTTCTGAAATAAGCTTTGTATCTTGTTGTATTGATGTTTTAGATCATTTTATTCCAACATTAGGAAGAAGAGAGTTATGAATTTTCCAATGCGATCCAGAATTCTATACAACAAAATAGACACACCCGATTCCAAAAAAATCTTGTAAGTAGTATATAATTCCAAACATTAGATTTTCAATCATTTACACTGCATTTCTTAAATTTTACTATTATGTATTAGAAAAATTTTGAAGTCATTAAAATCAAATTGTATATATTATTATAAACCTAGATCTTATCTCCCAAGTTGACCACAAATGCATTAGGTATGGGTTCTACTGCAACCCATTTTCCATCTCTACACACTTGTAAGAGATTGATAAGACCTTGCATGAGAATAATGATGCCCCTTGGATCTAATGTGGTGATATTCCAAGTTTGTGATCTTGATTAGGTCATGGTGGATAATAATTTATGTTCATCACCTAGCTATGCTTCTCAAAGACTATTCAAATAATTAGAATCCTGCCCCATAGATTTAGAAATCACAATCAAGAGCCTTAAAATGAGGGATTTAATTTCCTTAGCACAGTCCCCTGCAATCTCTCTATTTTCACAAAAGAAATAAAAGAGTCTTTTTTGCTTCTTCTTTGAGAATCCTAGAGAAAAAACTTGTTTCACATTGGGTTTTTTTAAGATTTTACCTATAAGTTGCAGGTTTTAGATCTTACATTGGTCATACCTCGCACATATTTTTTTGGTTTTAAAAATATGGTAGCCATCATCATCATTGTCAAGACTACCTACCTTGACAAAAACAACTCTAATGTTCTTTTGATGTTGAGGAAGTTTCTCTTTATCAAGACTAGAACTTCTTTTGAAAGGAGTTTGGAAACTTTAGAACCAAATCAATGTGATAAAGAGAAATTTGAGGGGGGTTCTTGTAGGATAGATCCTTTAGAACTAGTTAGTAGAAATCTCTGAACATAACTTGTAAACAATGTTGACCACAATATTTGCAATACTTTTTTTTAATGATTCAGCTAGTTATCATAATTACGATAGACCCCCCTCGAAAGAAACGATCAATTTTGACAGATATCCATCCCTTGCACAACACAGCTATCACAAAAGTGTTGCAACTATGATGAAAAGTTCTAACAGAAGATCATTGCTTCTACAGAATAATTGTCAAATGCATGTCACAATTGCGATTGCAGAGTCTAAGTTTCAACCATCATAATTACATTGGACTATCATCGCAATTGTGACATCGTGAACATGAACTCTTCCCCTCCCTTCTTCCAAGTTATGATTGTCTCTAACTCACCATTATGACGGATGCCCTTGCCATCCTAATTTGCAATAGAAAAAGTCTGATAGGAGCCGATGGGTGAGTCTTTCACTAGGGTGACAGTTGAACATCGCAATTGTGATAGTTTTCCATTGTAAAATGACCCCAAATGTTGTAGTTTTTGTGCATGTAATAGTGAAATTTGGTTTGTACAATTCATATTTTAGAGCCATAAAGCTTACCACCCAAGGAACCATAGAGGTGTACCTATAACTTCCATGGTCAAGTAAGGAAAGAATCAACCAGTGAGATCCTACCTCACACCAAAACTAGGACTAAAATGTGATACAAGAGAGTACCCAGATGGAAGAGACCATCCTACCATAGAGAAAGTACTCACAAAACTAGGACCAAGGAACTCGCACCATCAAACCAAAGACATTGAATAGGAGACTAATTATGCCTCCCCTTACCAAGATAAAGTTTCCACGATGAACCCTAGTTTCCTTTTATAGGAACCCATATTTCCTACTATTGAGTTCATCACACTAACGAACTACAAAACCAGTCCAATGAAATGTCAGAGGTGGAGCCAAAGTGATTTTTCCCACATGAAGAATAACCAAAGAAAGAGTGAACATGGATGTGAGTAAACTCAAAACAAAACCATGTAACCCCCAAAAAGGACCATGCCAAAAGGTGGATACAAAAAAAATTGCAAAGGAATGAGGGAGTACGAAAGCAACACCCAAAAAAGAAAATAAACATGGCGAACCTGATCTACAAACAAGAAAGAGACATAACAAGGGTGGAATGTGAATACCAACCTAGGAGACAAAAAGGAAGAACACTATGGTGCTGAAATATTCCCTAATTCACACATAAACTAGAGCTAACTTCAGAACTGAACGCAACTTGCACGGCCAAAAACTACTTTAAGGAACTTCAAAAATGTACTAAATGCAATTTATTGGCTCCTAATAGAGTTCATCCTCTTAGAAAGAAATTTTATATTAGTACATCATTTTGTTGGTACCATCCCCATCAGGGTTTTCCCTCTGCTCAAGGGTTTCCCTAGTTAACATATCTAGTGTTATAGTGTATGAGTATCTTATTATGGGTGTTGATTATATTTATCATATGGTTAAGGATTAATAAGGTTGATAAATGTTATAATAGTTGGATAGCTAATTCACCCCCCACCCCTCTTAGTTATCTTCGTAGACTTTACTTTTTAAAAATTGGTATCACAGCATCAGGTCATTGAAGAAAAATCTTAACAGCTTAAGGAGATCAATGGCAGGTCACTCTAGAAAAGAAAGTCCTAAATTTAATGGAGCTAACTATGATAGCTGGAAGAAAAAGATGAAGACTAGTTTGTTATGTATGGGTCCAAGATATCAACTGATGACAAAGAATAGAAAGAATATTGTGGAAGAAAGTAATCTTGAGGGATGTAGTAAAGTTGAAAGAGATTTGTTTATGTACAATAAATTTTCCAAAGAAGCATTATTATCATCTCTTCCTAAGAATCAAGTAAAATTCTTAGATACATCTCATAAAATTTGGAAAGATTTGGAAACTACATTTGAAGGTGATGTGCATGATAAAAGAATCATATTATAGAATTGGATTTGTTTGTTTCAAGATTCTAGAATGATGGAAGATGATTATGTAGGAAGCTATATTGGTAGATTATCATAAATTATTGTAGGTATTAAGTCTTACAATAGATATAAAACTAAAGATGAGGTTATCTAGAAGATCTTGAAAACTTTGAAACCATAATTCAAAAAAACATTGCAGATGATTGAGCTAGTGATACTCTGTGCTGAGAAGCTTACCAAAGAGACACTACTTGGAAGATTGGAAGCAATATAAGAAAGCTTGAATTTATTTGGAGATTTTCCCAAAGTGGAGACAACCTTTAGTACATTAAGTGTTAACCCTTCTTTATCAAGAAGTGCAAGCACTAGTTGAGACTATTCTAGTATAAGGAGA
Source organism: Cupressus sempervirens (assembly GCA_028749045.1). NCBI lineage: Eukaryota > Viridiplantae > Streptophyta > Pinopsida > Cupressales > Cupressaceae > Cupressus > Cupressus sempervirens. The sequence goes on along the minus strand of CM053791.1, from coordinate 19,631,797 downwards.
TCTATATATGAGGAAGATAGAAGAATTGAAGAGGGAATTTCCCTACTCGTAGGAAGAGAACCAGATGGTAAGAGAATTTTTAAATGTTGCACTTGCAATGAATTTGGTCATTATGCTTTTAAGTGTCCTAAAAGAGAGAAAAAGGATTAGAAGAATTCAAAGTCTATAAAACCTAGAGATTATTTATATTCAAATGAAGATGATGAGTCTAAAGAAAGAGTTCAGAGTTCAAAGTGATGATGATTTAGGATTTGTAGATATAAAAGAAGAAATCCTAAAAAAGAAATTACCAAAGAAAATCCCTAGTTTTTCAAGTTTAAAAGAAATATGATTAGATTGTAAATAGTGGATGCTCACATCATATGACTGGAGACATGAATAATTTGCTAAGTTTAGTAATCATGATAGAGGAATTGTAAGAGTTGGTAACAATGTAGTCTATCATATCAAGGGAATAGGATCTATTACTCTTGATGGAAAGACTAAAATTGATTATGTCAATTTTCTTGATGGATTGAAGCACAACATATTCAGTGTTGGATAGTTGGTTGATAAAGACTATTAGTTGCAATTCACAAAAAAGACATGCATTATCAAGGATAAAGATGAGAAGTTGATTAGCACTAGTACAAGATCCAGAAGTAATATTTTTCAATTGAGCAATACAGAGATGAATTGTTTAGTTGCAAATGTGGATAACAAATGGTTATGGCATCAAAGATTTTATCACATAAGATCTAATAATATTGTGAAGGCTAGTAGTGCATTTGTTGTCAAAGATCTACCTAGAAATGTGAAGCCTACTAATGTTGTGTGCAAAGAATGTTTTAGGACTAAGTAGAAGAAATTTTATTTTCCTAGCAAGAATTTCACTACCACAGTGAAATTGGAGATTTTTCATAATGATTTGAGTGCTCCTACTAGAACAAGATGATTCTATGGTGAGAGGTACTTTATGATTTTTGTTGATAATTTAATGAGAATGATGTGGGTAGCATTTCTTAAAGAAAAGTCTAAGGTATTTGAAAAGTTTAAGTTTTTTAAGAATAGAGTTGAGAATGAATCTAGAGTAAGGATAATATGTTTGAGATCAAATAGAGGTGGAGAGTTTACCTCAAAAGAGTCTAACACCTTTTGTAAAGAAAATGGACATAAGAGACAACTATCAACACCTAAGACTCCTAACCAACTAGGATTTTTGAAATAAGAAATAGATCTATAATAGAAGAAGCAAGAGCCATTATATTCAAGAATGATGTATCCAAGAAATTTTGGAGAGAAGTAGTCAATACACTAGTATGCACCATGAATAGAGTGCAGATTAAAAAAGGTATAAATAAGACTCCTTATGAATTATGGTTTTGACATGCTCCCTTGATGAAATATATTAGAATTTTTGGAAGTGTTAAATAAAGAGAGATGTTGATATTGGTAAGTTTGATGCAAGAAGCTATCAAGAGAGAGAAAAAAGATCTAAACCTAGAGAAGAAGTAAGAGTTGAAATAACAACACCTATGCAAAACAAGAATTTGACAAAGAATCACCCTACTAATCAGGTTATTGGAAGTAAAGACAAAGAAGTTATGACAAGGAACAAAGTACATGAAGAACAATGTCTAATTTTTGAAGTTGAACTAAAAAGTACAGATGAGGCATGCGAGGATGATCATTGGATTCAAGAAATCAAGGAAGAACTAGATTAGATTGTGAAGAATGAGACATGGGAATTGGTATCTAGACCTAAAGACAAGAATGCTATAGGAACTAAATGATTTTTTAGAAATAAGATAAATGAACAAGGTGAGGTTTTGATAAATAAAAAAAGATTGGTATGTAAAGGATATTCACATCAAGGAGGCATAGAATATGAAGAGACATTTTCCCCGGCTACTAGACTTGAAGAAGTAGGAATGTTCTTGGCTTATGAAGCAAGTAAGAAGTTTAAAGTGTATCAGATGTATGTAAAGTCAACATTTCTAAATGAGGAACTTGAAGAAGAAGCCTACATTTAGAAGCCTGAAAGATTTCCTTTGGCAAAAAAAAGGACATTGTATGTAGATTGAAGAAAGCATTATATGGTCGAAAGCAAGCACCTAGAATCTAGTATGAAATATTGGACAAATATTTGGAAAATTTGGGATTTGCTAAAGGTATGACAGATAATAATTTGTATTTAAAATAAATTGAGAATGAATTTTTTATTATCATAATATTTTTGGATGAGATAATCTTTGGAGGAAATAAGGAAGTGAGTGACAAATTTTTAGATGAAATGAAGAATGAATTTGAGATGAGTATGATTGGTGAGACAAAATACTTATTAGATCTATAGATTGTATAGAATAGTGATGGTATCTTCCTATCATAAGCTAAGTATTTAGAAGACTTTTTGAAAATATTTACCTTGGAAAGTTGTAAGCATGTTGGTACATCCATGATGGCTGGTCACAAGTTATCTAGCAAAGATGAAACACTTACAATTGAGAAAAAGAAGTATATATCTATGATTGGAGGTTTGAAATGTCTTAATCACACAAGACTAGATATAGAAAATGCAATTGAGATAGTAGCAATATTTCAAGAAGATCCTAGAGAAGTGAATTATGGATTAAGAAAGAGAATATTCATATATTTGAAGGGTGCACCTAATTTTGGTCTTTGGTATGATAGATCAAGTGATTTTACTTTATGTGCATATACTAATGTAGATTGGGAAGACAATATGGATGATAGAAAGAGCACTAGCAGTGGAGAACTTTTTCTTGGAGGATAATTAGTTTCTTGGTGAAGAAAGAAACAAGATTGTATCTCAAAGAGTAAAACAAAAGAAGAGTATGTAGTAGCAACAAACAATTGTAATAAAATCACATGGATGAAACAAATGTTGAAGGACATTTAGATAGAATTTTCAGAACTGGTTATCGTACATTGTGATAACACAAGTATAGTAAGTATCTCTAAGGATCATGTGTTGCATTCTAAGACTAAGCATATATCTATTAATTATCATATTTTTAGAGATAAAGTTCTAGCTCGAAAGAGATCATATTTGAGTATGTGAGTATAAAAGAGAAAATTTCAGATATCTTTACAAATCCCTTACCTAAAGATATATTTGAGTATTTGTGAGGTATTCTTGGGGTTATGTCCATGCCTACTTCTAAATAGATGATGCAAAAAGTGCATTATTCCAATGGTAGAGAGCATTATTGTTTATCTAGACTGAACGTTGATGCTTCTTATATGGGGGAGTATCTATGATGAATAGATTTATAAAGGAATCTTGGGAGTTGGTATTGAACAATGTCTTTGGACACTTGAACTAATTGAAGACTTGGAGTAGATGATTGACATAATGAAGCCTTTTTCATTGATGCCAATGGGGGAGATGATCATGTGAAAAAAATCTTCTAGTAGTATGTGGGAGATGTATGTATGGGGGAGAATTGTTCATGGATTTATTGATGTCAATGAGGGGAAAGCATTAAGTTATAACAATGGGGGGAAATTGTGAAAACTGATGACCATCAATGTAAGAATGAGAAAATATATATGAAGAGTTATTCATGCAAACTTAAATGTGAAAAAATGATGTTGATCCTAAGAATGAGAAAGAACATACAAAGAAGTGTTCTAGTGAGTTTCAGATTTGATTGATGAAGAGGATTTGAAAAGAAGATAACAACAATAGCAACAGAGTTGGATTTGGTATTCTTGGAACTTAGATGTTTTTCATCTATGCTCCCATCAATACCAAAGGGGGATATTGTTAGCATGAATATTGATGGTATTCATTTTGGGGAATTTCCTAAGCATTGGAGAGACCATGTACAAGATTGACATATTGCATTCATGACTGTATTTGTCATTGATGTCAACATAGTATTGTTTCTATGAAGATTGACAAAGTAACAAACAAAGAATAAGGTCATACAGAATGTGTATTGATAATCAAGTCAAGCACAATTAAAGATTTATTCTACATTGTCTCTTAATGATGTGGACAAGTGCATCCGTAGAGAGTTGAAGACATGTAGAAGTTATTCATGCACATAAGATAGTAAGAAGATAAAGTACCTCATAAGTAGTTTTTGATGTATGGATTGTATCTCCTTATGGGGATAGAATCATGATGAGTGCAGTTAGAAAGTTATGGTAGACAATCTGACGGTGATGTCAGTGAGTGTGCAAGGTTAGAAATTCCACATGTGAGAAGTTGTGAATATTGTGAGACGACAATGTTGAGTAATTGTAATATCTTAATGAGGTCCTATTATCATTAATTGGGAAAGCCTCAAGGCTGACTCAAGGAATTATTCTAAGGATATAGGATAAAGGAAGGTTATTTTCCTTGTTGTGAAGGATGTGATTGAAAGTGAAAGAGCAAATTGTGCAAGTGATATGCAAAGTTAGTAAGTGCATGTAAGTGATCCAAGGGATTATTGGATATGAGTTTGAAGATTTGGTCTAGAGATCTGAAGAAGTTTTTGGTCCAGTCAAGAGGACAAAGGAATTAAAGTTATTCATTTTATTAATCTGTAAGGAATAATATAGAGACTAGTTGGATAGTGAGTTTTGTTGTTTTGACCCTAAATTTTTTTCAACAGTGGGTCATTTTGCCTTCTACAACTCCTAACAGGGATTTAAAGTCTCCTAAGAGGGATTGATATGTACTGAATGTATTTCATTGGCTCCTAATAGATTCCATCCTCTTACAAGGAACTTTTATATTACTATATCATTTTGTGGGTACCATCCCCATTGCGGTTTTCCCCTAGTCAACATATCTGGTGTTATAGTGTATGTGTATTCGTCATAGTTGTTGGTTATATTAAGGTTGATAAATATTATAGTAGTTGGATAACTGATTCACCCCCCCTCCCCCTCCCCCCCAATTTGTCTATGTTATCTTGGTGGACTTCACTTTCTAATAGATATTTTGGTGAAATCCTCTAACAAGGTCATATTAACAATGTTTATAACCTTTAACAAGGTTGGTTCCTAATAGAGATCACTTCAAAAGGGTGAAAATATTTGGGTTTTTGGTTGCAAGTGGTTTTTCCCTCCACGAGGTTTCTACTTTAAAATCATGGTGTCAAATGTGTCAACGTTATTTGTGTTGCAAGTTGTTTTGCATGCTTTACATTTTACTACAACTCGGTAATAACTAAGTTTGTGGTCAATAATCACTAAGTGATTTTATTGACATTCGATAATGCAAAGAATAGTAAGTTAACAATTTGGAATAAAGTGAATGAAGAAGTTAAATGATAAGTTGAATGACTACACTGAGAGATTGTTGTTAAAGTTTATGACATTTTAATGCTAGTGAAATAGTTTGAATAGACTATAGGATAACTAGACATAACTAATTATCCACCTCTCTCAATTATCTAAACAATATCAAGTTTAAGAAGAAAACCTTGGTTCTGAACTACCTCTAGAGAATGATTGACTTTATGCACCAAAATAATAGATTCAAGAATCTTCCTTCCAAGAAAAAATCCCAATTGTTGGTGAGAAATTATTGAGGGGAGAAGCCCCAAAAAATTGAGACTCAAAATTTTTGAAATAATTTTATAAAAAGAATTGCAAAGACAAATGTAGTAGAACTTATCCATAGAGTCATCCCTAGGAAGCTTGGGGATTAGAACCAAGATAGTGACATTGATTACTTTTAAAATATTCTTAGAGCCAAAGAGTTCTTGAACAACCTTAACAACACCATCTCTGGCGATATCCTAGAACTCTTGAAAGAAGAACATGGAGAACCCATCCAGACTGGGGGCTTTATTGCCTTTAAAGGAAAAAAGATCCTTCACCACTTCATATATCAAAGGAATGACACAAATATTATTGTTATGTTTACTACTAATGATGACAATAATATGGGACAAGACCCTCCTCTAATTTTCTCTAGATAAATTAGGATTAACAAAAAGTAATTCAGCAAAAAAATCTTTTCTTCTTCCTCCAAGATTGTGATGTCATTTTTAACAAATTGGAAATCCTATTGGCAGACCAGCTCTTGGGAGTAGTAAGATGAATGAACCCAATGTTTCTATCACCCTCCCTCAACCACATGGATATGGATCCCTGCCTCTAGAAGACTTCCTCTTTAGTTATAATATCATGATAAGAAGAAAGAGGAGCTTTTTCTTTTGACATGTTGTGATGGGGACACAACCCAAGAACAAAATGGACACAACAGAAAAGGAAAATTATATTAACTAAGAAAATAAGATAGTACAAATAGTATAGAGAAAATAAACTTCAAAACGTGCCCTAAGGGCTTACAATAGCATAAATCTGGAGAATATTTCTCCTTTTAGCACCTCCTCTCAAACTCCACTCTGAACTGCCTTTTACAATGCCAGAAATCTCCTTAAATAGACCCCGTAGGGTTAAGGACTAGGAGTACATTCTAGAAAGTGCTAGTAGGCATCCACCGACAAAATAGAAGGTTCCAGAAGCTGCGTTAGAAGTCAGTGCAAATCTAGAAGAATCCAAAAACGGTAGCTGAACTTCCGAGAGGCATAACTTTTGAACCATAGCTCCGATTGACGAACCGTTTACATTTTAAGAAAGCTCTCGAAGTGCTCTATAGCCTTATGGACAAGCTTGGCTTGTCCCCCATTTTTTGACCCTTTTCGAGGTCATTTAATGCCCCAAACCTGACTTTGAAGCATTCTTAGGAGGTCTCCAAAACCCGAAAAACTATAATAACTTTCAAACCGTGTGGCCTTTTGACCTGATTCTTTTTCTGGAATGCTCTAAATCACAATTACATTCATTTGTCCAATTCACACCTTCTAGGTCACCAAAAAGATGGCCAAATTGCATGCTCCTATTTTTTTGGGATTTTCAAACACACTGATAGTGGAATTGTGAGAGTTGGAACCTTTATTTGACCCAAATGGGTATCCAAAAATGTAAAGACATGAAACAAAAACTAAGTCTAAGTACATTTTTTTTTTTGGGTGACACAGGATTGCCCTTATACCTCTGGATGCTCCTGCATCAGACACCCAGGGTAGGTTGAAAAGTGACCCTGTCACTTTATGGATGGTAGAGGAAATCTCAAATGGGAAACCTCTACTGCTGAAATCCAAGTTGAGTCCTCAATTGGTCATCCTTTCCATTTGACCAAATACTCTTCATACTGCCTGTTTCTAGTACTCCTACCCACACAATGATCTAGAATGTCTTCTATCTCCTCCTTCTTAGAAGCGGGAATTAGACATGGCTCTAACACCAGCTCCTCATCTGCACCATCATCATGATACTCTGTTAAATCTGCAATGTTGAAAATGGGAGAAATCTAAATACCATCTGGTAGCTCCACTTCATATGCATTTCCTGAGTCATGTTTCTTCAAAATTTTGCAGGGATCAAATTTCTTCATTTTTAGCTTGTTGTAAGTACCGGCTAGAAATCTTTCTTTACGTAAGTGTACCATGACTAAATCTCCTACTTGGAATTCCTTATGTCTTCTCCTTTGATCAGCCCTAGCTTTATACTCTTGATTCATCTTTGTTATGTGTGCCTGAACCTCCTCATGTAGATGCTTGATATGTTCAGCAAATTCCTCAGCTTCAGCACTTGTCCTCTCCCCTTGTTCTATCTTCCTCAGCTCTGGTGCAGTCCTTGGGCTACCCCCATATACAATTTGGAATGGTTATTTTCTAGTACTCCTATTTATGGAGTTATTATAAGCAAACTCTGCCTGTGGTAGAATCAAATCCCATCCCTTGGGCTTATCCCCAACTAAACATCTCAGCAAATTGCCCAAACTTCTATTTACCACTTCTGTTTGACCATCAGTCTGTGGGTGATGCGTGGAACTAAATTTTAGGTCTGTTCTCAACTTCTTCCACAATGTCCTCCAGAAATACCCCACAAATTTAGTATCTTTGTCAGAAACTATACTCCTTGGAAGACCATGTAGTCTTACCACCTCTTTGAAAAAAAAGTCTGCAATATGGATAGCATCATGAGTTTTGTGGCATGGAATGAAATGTGCCATTTTGGAGAACCTATCAGCCACCATGAATACTGAGTCATTACTCCTTTGTGTCCTTGGCAATCCAAGAACAAAATCCATACTTATGTCCTCCCATGGCCTTGATGGAACAGGCAATGGCTGATAAAGACCCGTATTGTGACTAAACCCCTTGGCAACTTGACAAACTTGGCAACTTTGTACGAACTTCTTCACATCCTATGAAATTTGAGGCCAAAAATAATGTTCTCTAAGAATGGAAATGGTCTTATCTCGACCAAAATGTCCTGCCATCCCTCCATTGTGTTTCTCCTTAATCAGATTTTCCCTCATGGAACTCCTTGGAATGCACAATTGACTACCTTTGAACAACATGCCATCCTGAATCAAATAATCTAACCACTTTTTTCTATCTATAGCAACAAGCTCTTTACAAGCTTTCCATGTTTCAGCAAAATCAGGATCCTCAGGGTACAAATTCTTGAGTTCATCAAACCCAACTACTTCAACCTGCATTAGTGTAAGTAGTGACTGTCTCCTACTTAGTGCATCTGCAACCCTGTTAGATTTTCCACTTCTATGCTTCAACACAAATGTATAACTCTGCAAGAATTCTACCCACTTCATATGCCTCTGATTCAATTTACCTTGGCTATTTAGGTACTGTAATGCCTGATGATCAGTATACAAAACAAATTCCTTTGGAAATAAATAGTGCCTCCATTTTTTTAAGGCCTGAACTATTGCATAGAACTCTTGATCATAAACAAAATACTTCTTCTTTGTATCATTCAATTTTTCACTAAAATATGCAATAGGCTTACCTTCTTGGCTTAATACGGCCCCAATAGCGCTGCCACTAGCATCACAATCTACTTGGAAAACCTTTCTAAAATATGGAAGTGCCAACACAGGCTGTTCTATTACCTTCTTCTTCAGCAATTCAAAACTTCTCGCAGCTGCTATAGTCCATTTGAACTCTTTTCTATCCCCTCTTATTGTATCAGTTAGGGGTGCACATATGCCACTGAAATTCCTAATAAACTTCCTGTAAAAACTAACCAGACCATGAAATGATCTTACCTCAGTAGTAGACCTCGGAGTAGGCCATTCCAAGATGGCTTTTACCTTCTCTGTATCCATTTTGAGACCTTCGGGTGATATAACAAACCCCAAATAGACTAATTCCCTTTTTGCAAAGACACACTTCTTTAGATTAATTAACAGTTTCTCTTCCCTTAGCCTTTCAAGGACACTACGAATATGCAGTAAATGTTCTTCCAAAGTCTTGCTGAAAATTAAAATATCATCCAAATAGACAATAACAATTTTCCCAAGAACTTCTTAAGTACCTCATTCATGAGCCGCATGAAGGTGCTTGGGGCGTTCGTCAATCCAAAGGGCATGACTAACCACTCATAAAGACCCTCCTTGGTCTTGAAGGCTATTTTCCACTCATCTCCTTCTCGAATCCATATCTAATGATAGCTACTCTTCAGATCTATCTTTGTGAAGTACTGAGCTCCACTCAAGCAGTCCATAAGATCATCCATCCTTGGTAAAGGAAATCGGTACTTGATGGTTATCCTATTTATAGCTCAAGAATCTGTACACATCCTCCACTCTCCATCCTTCTTTGGTGCAAGTATTGCAAGTACTGCACATGGACTTAGGCTCACTCGAATCAAGCCCTTCCTCAATAACTCCTGAACCTGTCTATTTAGCTCCTCTATTTCAGTAGGAGTCATCCTGTGAGCAGCCTTGTTAGGCAAACTAACTCCTGGAATCAGATCTATCTGATGACTGATTTGCCTTACTGGTGGCAATCCATCTGGAACATTATCAGAGATAATATCTCCAAATTCCCCTAGTAAATTTGAAACTTCAAATGGTATTTCACTACTACCTTCTTTATCTTTCCTAGGAATCAAAGCATAGCACATATGTTGATGTTTCATGCCATCTAAAAACTTCCTTCCATCAACAAGACAAATCCTAGCACTGCTACATACCTTTTCACCTTCCTTTTTCATGGGCTTCAATTTGTGGTGAACTCCATCCTTTGTCAGAGAGTATGTGTTTGCATGCCCATCATGCACTGCATGTCTATCAAATTGCCATGGTCTACCCAACAATAGATGGCAAAAATCCATCGAAATAACATCATAGAGAACTTCATCAAGGTAACTCCTAATTTTGAATTTTACTAAACATTGTTCACTTACCACAACCTGATGATCATCTTTTACCCAATAAATCTGATAGCGTTGGGGATGTTTCTCCCTCTTGAGCTTTAGCTTAGAGACCATCTCTTCTGATACCAGGTTATCAGTGCTACCACCATCAATGATCACGTCACAACATTTATCCTCACACTTGCATCTGGTACGAAACAAACTCCTTCGTTGTCCTGGTTCATTCTCACCACTTAGTAGGACTCTTTCATTTACCAAGGTTTCTCCTCTTTCTGCATCCTCTGAAAGTGATGATTGTGCATCCTCATCCACATGAGCAACCCTAGCTTGGCCCTCAGCTCTCCTATCTGTCCTTCCTTGTCGTTAAGGGCATTCAAAGGCACGATGACCTTCTTCATTGCAATGGAAACAGGTACCACAGAAGCCTCCTCTTCCTTGTCCATGTCCTCTACCTCTTCCTCTTTGATTTCCAAAGTCCTTATCATGGGAGCGGTTGAAACCCTCATTCCTTTGGTTTCTTCTAGTACCCACATCTTCATTTTTCTTTTGGGTTTCATTGCGGCCTCCAAATGATCTAGTGCTTCCCCTTCCTCCTTGACCACGCCCTCTTTGTCTTCCTTCAAACCTTTTACTCAGCTTCTCTTCAACTCGTAGGGCAAATTGGTATGCTTCTTCAACACTGGTCATTCTTACCAGACTTAATTCCTCCTGGATGCTAGGTCGCAACCCACTGATATAACAAGCAACCTTCTCCTTATTTCCTTCTCCATACCCCACTCTAATCAAGAGTCGGTAAAAATCCTCTGTATATTCTTGGACTAATCTTCCTACTTGCTTTAACCCATGCATCTTCTTAAACAGATCAAGCTTGTAGTCCACAGGAATGAACTGCTTCTTCAATTTGTCCACCATGTGATCCCATCTTGTGATCTTCTCCTTTCCTCTTCTAAGTCTTTCTAGTTGAACCTCTTGCCACTAGATTTTGGCATGGCCTTTCAGTTTGGCCTTTGCAAACTTAACCCTATCTGGGTCCCTTATATCCTCATACTCAAAGTATTCTTCCAGTTCATTGATCCAATCGATCAACTCATTTTGTTTCAAATTTCCTGAAAATATACCCACTTCAATTGTAGGTCTTTTCCCAAACTTAGTAATGGCCCTAAAAAGCCTTTCCTCTAAAGGATTTAGAACTTCCCCATCAACTTCCTCTTCTGGTCCCATTACTTCCTCTTCATTGTCATCCTCACTATTGTCACCTGCGGCAACATTTGCTCCTCTACGAAGCTTCTCTTACAATACTTGTACCTGCCTCTGGAGGGCTCTAACCTCCTCAAGGTCAATAGCTCTGGCCCTTCCGCCATGCTCTCTTCATGGAGGCATCTTTCTAACTTGAACCCACAACCACACAGTCTTGGTGCAAACTGCCTCACAGTCGGCGCTTTGTCTACACACTCAAGAAAACCCGCTCTGATACAACTTGATGGGGACACAACCCAAGAACAAAATGGACACAACAGATAAGGGAAATTATATTAACTGATAAAATAAGCTAGTACAAATAGTACAGAGAAAATAAACTTCAGAACATGCCCTAAGGGCTTACAATAGCATAAATCTGGAGAATATTTCTCTTTTTACCACCTCCTCTCAAACTCCACTCCGAACTGCCTTTTACAATGCCAAAAATCTCCTTAAATAGACCCCAGAGGGTTAAGGACTAGGAGTACATTCTAGAAAGTGCTATTAGGCATCCACCGATAAAATAGAAGGTTTCAGAAGCTGCGTTAGAAGTCAGTGCAAATGTAGAAGAATACATAAATGGTAGCCGAACTTCTGGGAGGCATAACTTTTGAACCGTAGCTCTGATTGACGAACCGTTTACATTTTCAGAAAGCTCTCGAAGTGCTCTATAGCCCTATGGACAAGCTTTGCTCATCCCCCATTTTTTGACCCTTTTTGAGGTCATTTAATGCCCCAAACCTGACTTTGAAGCATTCTTAGGAGGTCTCCAAAACTCAAAAAACTGCAATAACTTTCAAACCATGGGGCCTTTTGACCTGATTCTTTTTCTGGAATGCTCTAAATCACAATTACATTCATCTGGCCAATTCACACCTTCTAGGTCACCAAAATTATGGCCAAATTGCATGCTCCTATTTTTTCAAGATTTTCAAACACACTGATAGTGGAACTGTGAGAGTTGGAACCTTTATTTGACCCAAATGGGTATCCAAAAATGTAAAGACATGAAACAGAAACTAAGTCTAAGTACATTTTTTTTTTGGTGACACAGGATTGCCCTTATACATCTGGATGCTCTTGCATCATGTTGTCCCAATCATAATATGACTCCTAAATCACTTCTTTAATGTAATTAATTTCCCTAAGGATACCAAATTTTCTCTCAAAATATTCCCAAAATTGGTCTTATTGCATGCCTTGATTTTATCTTTAACACTCCTGAGCTTCTTGGCTGCTCTAAACATAGTGATACCATCAATTTGAATTGACCACCATTCATGGAAATCATCCCCGAGGTTTCAATGTCTGAGCCACATTTTTTCAAATGAAAAAGGGAAATTCCTTTTATAATTCATGGACTCAACTATCATAGATATGGGAAAGTGATCCGAACCAATTCTGGCCAAATTTGAAAGGGAAAAATTGAAGGAAGACAACTAATCAAATATGATCAATGACCTATCTAGTCTAACCTGAATACAATCCTCTCCCAATCTTTTGTTAAACCAAGTGAAGTTAGCCCCTTGAAGGCCCACATCAATGAGAGTGTGATCATTCATAAGACACATAAGGTCCATTCTACTATCTAGGTTCACCTGCAACCCATCCCTTTTCTCCTAATTTTTCAAAGGGTATTAAAATCTCCCACTATGATCCATCTCCTATACTGCATAATACTATTGAGGTTTCTAATTGTTTCCTAATATCTAGCTTGCCCTCTATTAGTATTAGGAACATATATATTTGAAATGTTCCACATATCTCCATATTTTAGATTAGAAAACTTAGCAGACATGATATTATCTTCTTCAAAAAGAATCTTCCCTTTAAATTTGGAAGTATTCCAAAAAAATAGCAAAGTCCCTGGAATCCCCTTCAAAGATTGAACTAGCAACATCAAAATTCTTACAAATTTTAAGAGAGTCAATTCTATCTTTAATCATCTTAGTCTATTGAATCAAAATAATATAAGGTCTATGGTCCCTAATAAGGTTTCTCAAAAAATCTTACTTGTGTGGTCCATTGAGACCAAAAATATTCTATAAGATGGTTGCCATTTATTCTTTTGAGAGTAGTGTTAGGATTAATGAGACATAAATTATATTTACATACAAATATAACCAATATTAGAAAATAATTAATCATAAAGAAGAGAATAAAAGACATAAAGATTTAATGTGATTCACCTAATCCTTAGGCTACATCCACTAAATAGTGAGTCCAATATTCTTATTATCCAATGACTACAACCTGATTACAATCTAGAATCCCTTACAACTCAATACTATACCACAAGAAGCTACAATCTCATCATACATAATAACATCCCTAACCCTAATCCTTTTTATACAAGATTTTGGTGCTTACAAAATTAGGGATAGAATAAGATGACAAATAGAAAAAATAACTCTCGATGCCTTTACAATATTAAACTCATTTTTGGCTTTGAGGGTGTTGCTCCTTGATCCTACCATGTATCATGATAGGGAGTGCACTTGTGGGTACTAGTCCAAAGATCCTACAAGGGGAGCTTCCTCTTGATCTCTCCTAGTAAAATCTAGGGGGAAACCATGCTAGATGAAGTGGAGAAAAGTTAACCTCTGAGTCTGATTAGGCTCCACATCAAAAGAAGTAAGCATCCTGGATGGTCAATTGAGTCACATCCACTATATTCTTGCATGCTTCTTCCTCTTTGGCGATACTTTCTATTGTCCTCCTTGGATTTTTTGGTTTGGATTTGACATCATCTTTGACTCTACTTTTGGTAGCAGTAAGAGAGGTTGGTGACAGATCTTTGTTGTTGTTGTTCTTCAATTTCCTTTTAGAAGTAGTTTCCCACTCCTACTCATTAGACATTTCCACTCCTTCACATTGAGTAAATAGAGGCTCCATATTTCTTTCTAGTGGTATCAAGGATCGAGTCTTCCTATTTTCCTCTTATTCAAAGGACTGCATATGTGATCCTCCAAAAATGTTACATGGTTGGGAATCCACAAAGAGAATGGTCTTAGGAGTCACAATTTCTACAGAATCCCTTTTATCTTGAATTTCCCCTTCTTCCAAAGACTAATATCCCACTAAATTAGGCACCATTGAGATATTATTTATGTCTTCTTGTACAAATTTAGAAGAGTCAAATTCTTCCAAGATTTTCATACCTTCCTTCTTTTGATTATCCTCTAACAATTGAATTTCATTGTATCTAGTATTAGGACTCTTGCCGCCTTGGTGATAGTTACATGTTTTCCTTCTTAACTCAATCAACATTCTTATTTAACTAAGGTCCATATATAGTGCGAGCTTCATTCATCTTATCATCCTTATTTCCCTAATTTTCCATTCCTTCTTTTGGTCTTTCCTTGCTTTCTTCTTTGTAATAAAGGAAATGAAAATATTAGCTATTTTCACTAGCTTCTTGCAATGAAAACATGCAGACAAGACTCTTTCATAATCAATTTTCCACAACCATTTTCCAAGCTTAGAGGGGACATCAATGATTTTATGCATGTCTTTACCTTGTTCCACACCCATGCAAATCCTGGCATAATTTAGCCTTCTACAAGACACCATCACTTGGTCAATAGACAAGAGATCACAAAAAGTGTGAGCTATACATTTGAAAACATCCTCATACAAGAATTCCAATGGCAATTATAGAAGAATCAGCCAGGTCCAACATAGATATCATTGTAAAGTCCTCCCAATAGGATAATGCAAAGGAAAGGAACCCTATCATCATTGCCAAAATCTCTACATCACCTTTCAGCTCCTATTTTTTCTTATCAAAGGCTCTAACCACATTAATATTTGGTCTAGGGCCAATGAACTTACCAACCAAAGTTTTTGTTATCATTCCAATGTTATGATCAATGATCTCATCCAAAATTGCAATCATAAATTTCCCTTTCTCCTTGTCTAAAATGAATTTGATATCAAGAAAACATGATTTTCCCATTGATTTGACTCCAAAAAGAGTTGACCATAGCTTTGACTAGACCTTATCAACTCGTGGTCATAAGGGATCATGGGATGGGATAGCCTTTCCATTATTACCTCCTGATAATCCATTCTTTTAGAGAATCTCTAATCCCGTAGATGCCTTCTGATTATCCTCTTTCTCTAGGTCTTTCTAGAATCCCCATGGGTCCCCATTAGGCTAACCATTCTCGTCTTTCTCAAGAGCACTATAATCATAGGATCCAACATTCCTTGATGGATTCTCCCCATGCCTAACAAAGTTCTCTCCTCCCTCATTGCTCACCATTATTAATATTGACCATGCTAATTAGACATGAAGTGAGTCTAGAATACCATGTCCCACGTTTTGGTCAACTTTGATACTAATATGAATATGCCCAAAGTTATATTAACATTGTAAAAGTTTGATAGATTTATGTGAAAGTTACTAACTTTATTACATCTATAGATTTATATGAAAATTATTTAGTTCATAAACCCAAGAACTAGATTCACATTCTTTTAACACACCATTATTAACTTTAACATTTCCAATCTCTTTAACTTCTAAAGCACTATTATCTCCCAAAAATATTATCTAGATATACTATTTTCACTTATTGATTCAAATTGTTCCTTATTATGACATGTGTTGTGTCATTCCAGAATCAATACTCTAGTCATCTTTGAAAGTATTATTTTCTTTAAGTGAAACACAAAATGCATTTATTTTAGAATCAAAAAATTTTGTAAACTTATTTGTATTCTTCTTTGCATCTCTATTATTTTTCAAATATTTATTTTCCTTATGACTCATCTTGTCACAATAATTACATTTCCATTTACCTTTTTTATGATATATAGATGAAGCACTTTTATTGTCATACTCCCAGTTCTTCCTTTAGATTGATTATCTTGTGACTTGTTATAACATTTTTTTCCTCTCACTATAAAGTTTAAGATTCACCACCCAATGATTCTCTTTCTTTAACAATTATTTTCTCCTCTTGGACTATCTTAACACACAATTATTTTTATTTAATACTTAGTAGTTTATATGCAGTATCTAGTCCCTTTATAAATGAGTGATAAGATCCTAAAAGATGTTTTAATATAATTATATATATATATATATATATATATATATATATATATATATATATATAAAATCTAAATCCTTTCCAAGAGAAGCAAGTTCCATTTTATTTCCTTTAATATACTTAAATGTGGGACTATCACTTGTGATCTTGATAATTTCATAATATATAATTCTTTAGTGAGAGATAAGATCCATACATTGCCTGAGTTTTGATATAGATCCTTAAAAAATTCATATAGTTTGACTCCACTTCTCTCATTATGAACTTCTCAAAAAAAATTCTCTCAAATTTTTAGATTCATTAGTGTTGTAGCCTTTTTATCCCTTCTATCCCAATTTTCTTGACCTTTTCCTATATTTGTGAGCCTTTGTTTTCTACTAATTAAAATTTCATAATTTTTTTAAAGAGTTAGAGTGATTTCAATATGAGACATCAAATCATTAAAAAAAAATCCATTTAATATAAATATAGGCAGAGTGATACCATGTGAATACATAGCATTAAATTCACTCCTTTTGTGATGAGGATTAAAGAAATTTCAAAAAAAACTTAATACCTAGATTGAGATTAAAAATTTCTCACTAATTTGTAAACAAAACCTCTTTCCTTTGCTTCAACATTATTCTACAGATATTTTATTTTTTATTTTACATTTTTGACACTAATTGTAAAGCTCTAGAGAATACAATTAATGCATATAATTACTAATGAAAATACATAATAATAATTGCAACATATCCATACAAGGAACTATTTGGTGTAATATTGTCTGTTAAATTTTAATGTCTCAAACCTTTTCACTTAATTAGTTGCAAGAATCCACATGATTGATCAAGTCTTCAAAGCATCTATTGACCAAATCACAACTCTCTAGCTATAAGCATTGTTGAGTATGTTGGAAGATTTTAAAAAGCTCTAAATATATATGATGAGAGGAGAACATCAAGTACAACCATAAGCCATTGTATTGAAGGATTGTGTACAAGATACAAAAAAAAAAAATTGGCATGGAGAAGCTGGGAACGCTTAAACATCACACACTAAGGGATTGATTATTTAGAACTTTTAGCCAAAAAATCAAGCTTTAATGTGTGATATTTAAGGCATCCAAGAGAATTGATGATTCTCTTGTGGGAAACAGTAGATTTTGTTGTGTAGGGGGGAATGTGAATCAAGGATAGTAAACCTAAATTCATCACATAACCACACAAGCACACAACTCAAAGGGGGAGTCAAGGAAATTGATCCTTTCAACCCTAATTCTAAAATGAATAGATCTAACAAGATTAATTCTAACCAAGTGATAAAGGAGAACTAATGTAAGCTAAATCTAGTGGTTATCGAATAAGGTAAAAGATGCAAATATGGAAAACATAGTGTAATAAGAGCTAGGAAATGAAATCAAGATAGTAGATATTCTTAAATAGAGAATGAAATTAGAGAACTCACCTTACAAGTAAAGAATCCTATTTTCTACTTGATGCACTAATTAGAATGGACAAATTGTGCTAGATTTGGGCCTGTAATCACCAAAAAAAAAAAAAAAAACCCCAAAAGTGCTTCGAGGATTTGGCAGGGGTGACTTTCATGCGAGGGTGATTTTCTCCTAAAATAGAGGAGAAGTGCATCCCTAATAAAATATATCTAACCCTGATTCTGATTTTGAAATTTCAACAAATGATTCAAAGGGTATGTAAACCACAACCTAATTTCTTTTCCAAGATCCAAAACTTGCAATAAAAAGGGTTTTTATTTGTGGATGGGAGGTTTTCCTTAGTCAAACCTTAGTTTAGGAATTGCCCTTGAATTGAAATAATTTAATTGTAGAAATATACATTAAATGTATGATTTCACCTTATAATAGTAGGATCTCTCAAATTGGATGTTATGAGCTCTCTTTACCATTTGAATTTGATCAAGAATGAAAATGAATTGATGCATAAGATGCAACAAATGACCTTGAATGGATTGTGGGAGATCTTCAAGATAAAATGCTTTAATTACTTGAATGCTTGAATCCTTGATCTTCAATGGTAAAATTTACTTGAAGAATACATGAAGACTTGAATTCTTGAGATCTTGAGTGCTTGTGCATGAGAGTGCTTGATAATATTATGAAATAAGATGCTAAATGGAGGAGATGGATAGGTTTATAAAGGGGTCAGAACAATTTTTTTCCCACAGGCCGACGCTACTATGCATTAACTTTGAGGATCAATCTGGACACATGACATGAGGAAAAGTCCAAAACTAGGGCCCAAGAAAGGATGCACTACATCCATGTCAACCATGGCCCATAACCCTTGGGATTTCTTTGGGGCCTCAAAACATGTCTCGAAACTCAAAAGTTAGGTACAAATTTCAAGATATGACCACTATGGAATGGAAAAGAGATTCTAAGTGATTGAATAAGGGAAAGGAAGGAACGAGGTGGTTACATCATATCTTGAGAGCTTTACACCGTGAAAATAGGAGCATTAAAGAGGATCTATTAGGCCCTATCCTTATTATGTTAGAAATAGGGATTACTGGGTAGGGTTGGGGGGGTGGGGGGGGGCTGTGAATCAGTAATCTACAAACTTTAGTTGCCAACTGGATAGTATTTCTTACTTTAAATGAAAAATAACAAAACAATAAAGTAATTCTAAACAATAACAATAACAATGCATAAAGATAACTCATAACACCATATTTTGTTAAGTAGGGAAACCCTGGCCAAGAGAAAATCTCGATGGGGATGATACCCACTAGATAACATATTGATATATAAGTTCTTTATTAGAGGATGGACCCTGTTAGGAGTCAATTAGACAATTTAGTATAAGGATTCCCTCTTAGGAGACTTTGAATCCCTGTTAGGAGATTCCAACCTCGTTAGGAGCTGTGGTACAGTAAATGCAAGATGAGCTCACAACCCAAACATGCATTTCTAATTACAAGAAGAGCTCACTTAACAAACAAGTAATCAAACTTTTGGAGTATAGGTACCATATCTTCTTCTTTGAATAATCTTTGATCTTCAGCTCAATCTTGGATCACAAAATAGCTTATACTAAACTTCACATATATCGCTTTCATAGTAAGTTTGCACATCACAATATTCGTACAACTTCATACTTCATTGCAAAATGTCCTTTGCATAAATACCATGCCTTTACACAAATTTTTGCTAGGTTAGCTAAGACCACAATCCACTTTTCCAACTTAGAGTAAACGTCTAGGATGTCGGCCTTAATTGGACAAGTAATTATCTTGTAAATAAAATAATCCTTTCCTTCAATTCTGCTGTCCTGTTTTGCTTCAAACATGAGTATCTTTGTTCTGTATAGTCTGTACTGACTTTTGAGGTTATACACATATTCACCAACATGTACGCTATCTCCATCTAACTTCAATAGTGATAATATGACATCAAGAACAAGTTATAAACAAAATAATACACTATTTGTAAGGAAACTCAGGTGCAGAAACAACTTCCTACACTAATCTCATAAGGAAAGTATGGTGCAAATCCTTTTAAAATCTTCTACACTTATAGATTCAATATCATGTAAAAAAAAATATTGCAGCCAACCATGCATACAGAAAATAGATAGAGAAAGAAACACATAACACAAAGATTTGCCCGTGGGGAAAAACCTTTTGGTAAAACAACCCCACCCCTCCAGAACTTGCACAATGTATTATCTTCAACACAAGATTACAATACACTTGCAATGCAAGTTCAACATCAACCATAGAAGACTCCAGCAGTACCTCAATACCTGCAAACTTTCATCTATCACACTATTGCATTACAACATGCAATACCCATTTTATGAACATCTTAAGACCCAACAAAATGCCCATAATGGAGTTGGGTGTTTTTTCATGGCTCAACCACCAAGAAACATGCACAATGCCACATGTACATCCAATACCAAGAAAAGGGTGTCCATCCCTTGAATAGACAATGAAAGCTTGTCATAGAATTTGCCAAAAATAGCGGTCACAAGAGAAGTGTAAGGGAATCCGTCATACCAACCTATTTTTGGCATATTCTCTTACACACACCAACCACTCATTCTTGGGCGCCCAAATAGGCCTCATGTCATAAGATGCTCTTACACTTGTCATAGCTCATTCCTTAAATAGCTCTTACGCGTCATAGGAATCCGTCAAAACCATTTCAGCCATGATCTCCTTCACACACTTCAAGATGCCGACACATGTAAGTGATCAACATGCCAACTAGACATGTACACTCACATTTACATATTATTTGCAAAAATACATTTTACAAAACAAATAATAATAAGAATAGGAATTATACAAGGTTGAGACACCTTATTCCTAACATTCTCCCACTTGTCGAACACCTTGTAAGAGCAATCAGGAACATAACAGGAACTAACTGTTATAGGCCGAAAGGCCCATAGACTCCGAACACCATCTGAACTTCTCAGTGCCCACTGGTTTCGTTAATGCATCTACAACATTCTTCACAGTATCTACCTTCTCCAAATTTACCTTTCCATCTTCCACCATATCTCTCACAAAGTGAAACTGCACATCAATGTGCTTCATTCTGGCATGGAAAGTTGGATTCTTCGCAAGGCAAATAGCACTCTGACTGTCACACCAAATAGTAATTTGTTCTGCATCAACACCAACATTAGAACACAATCTCTTAAGCTAAATGGATTCCTTACAAGCATGAGTAGCAGCCATGTACTTAGCTTCTGTAGTGGACAAAGCAACCACAGGTTGTCGCTTACTCATCCAACTAATGGCACCACCAAACATAGTGAACACATAACCACTGGTGGATCTCCTACGATCAATATCACCTGCCCAATCTGAATCCACAAACCCATGAATACAAACTAAATGCGAAGATCCAGAAGAGTTACCATGATAACATATGGAGTAATCTGATGTACCCCTCAAATATCTGAATACTCGCTTAACTGCATCCCAATGTATCCATCCAGGATTAACCATAAACCGACTTAGGACTCCCACTGCTTGGGCAATGTCTGGTCTAGTACAGACCATAGCATACATAAGACTGCCAACTGCACTAGCATAAGGTACTCTACTCATGTCCTCCACCTCACTAGGAGATTTTGGACAATCATCTACAGAATAACTTTGTTCCCACAGAAATAGGAACACATAGTGGTCTACAATCTGCCATGCTGAACCTGTCCAACACAGACTTCACATACTTACTCTGACTCAACCAAAGTTTTTTGTTAGACATGTCTCTACTGATTTCCATACCCAAGATGTACCTAGCTACCCCAAGATCTTTCATCTCAAACTGTGTTGACAACTGAGATTTAAAATCAGAAATCATACCCTTACCCTTCCCAAACAACAACATATCATCAACATATAATGCAACAATAAGAAGGTGATCATTTTCAACTCTAAAATAAACACAATGATCTGATTTCAATCTTACAAATCTAATTGATAACACAAAAGCATCAAACTTAAGGTACCACATCCTAGGAGATTGCTTCAAACCATATAGAGATTTCTTCAATCTGTAAACAAAGGATTCTTTACCTTTAACAATGTAGTGCTTAGGCTGTGACATATAAATCTCTTCCTCCAAATCACCATGAAGGAAAGTTGTCTTCACATCCATGTGTTCTATCTTTGAATCATATGATGCAGCAAGAGATAACAGAAATCTAATGGATGTCAACTTTGCAACAGGAGAGAATATTTCACCATAATCTATTCCCTCTACCTGTGAATACCCCTTTGCAACCAATCTAGCTTTACACCTTTCAACACTGCCATCTGCACAGAATTTCTTCTTGAACACCCATTTATAGCCAATAGGTTTTTTCCCTTTAGGCAAAGGTACAAGGTCCCATTTTTTGTTTTTCTCTAATGAAGCCATCTCATCATCCATAGCCTCAATCCAGGAACCTGCATCTTCCATGCCCAAAGCCTCTTTCACAGATCTAGGCTCATCAGTGTTAGTAATCAAAGAAAAAGCACAACTGGAATCTAACATGGAATAACCAAGCCTTTCTGGTTGCTTTCTTTCTCTCATGGATCTCCTCAAGAGCTGAGGTTGAGGTTGTTCTTCCTCTTCTCCTGAACTATCAGAGCTGCTAGAGCTCTCCTCATCATTAGACCCAACATGGTCTCTCTGTTCAGTCTTCTCATGGGTAGGAGGCAACTGAACAACATCTTTTTCCTTTTCTTTTTCTTTTGGTTGTAGCACAATAGGAGAAGATGTTAGCTCTCTAAAAATAATATTTCTGCTATACAACACCTTACTAGTCACAGGATCCCAAAGCTTGTATCCCTTCACACCAGCACTGTACTTGATGAAAATACATTTAACAACTTTGTTTTCCAACTTAGATCTTTTCTCCTTTGGATCATATGCATAAGCTTCACGACCAAAAAACATGAAGATGTCTAATTGAAGGCTTCTTACTAGACCACACCTCCATGGGTGTCTTACCAACAAGGGCTGATGTAGGAGATCTGTTAACCAGATAGTAAGCAGTGGCCACAGCTTCGGCCCAAAACCTTTGTTCTAAACCAGCTCCACTAAGCATACTCCTAGCCTTCTCCATCAATGTCCTGTTCATTCTCTCTGCAACTCCATTTTGCTCCGGGGTATAAGGAGTTGTCTTATGCCTCTCGATACCTTGTTCTTTATAGAACTGTTCAAACTCTACTGAGAAAAACTCACCACCATTGTCAGTTCTCACACACTTAATCTTCTTACTAGTTTGATTCTATACAAGGGCTTTAAATTCCTTGAATCGACTAAAGACTTGTATCTTACTTTTAAGGAAATAAATCCATGTGCTTCTACTGTAATCATCTATGAAAGATACAAAAAATACAAACTTGGAGATCGAAGGAACTTTTACAAGACCAAATACATCAGAATGAATAAGATCCAAAACATCAGAAGATTTGTGAGAACTAGAGTAAAACTGAACACAATTTTTTTTACCATATACACAGTGTTCACAGAAGTCGAACTCGAGATTGCAATCATTTAACCCCTCAATGAGATTTTTCTTTTTCAGGGTTCTGAGACCCTTCTCACCAATGTGGCCAAGTCTCATATGCCACAACATTGTCTTTTCTGCAGGAAGCTTTCCTTCCAAAGTGTTTGCATTGCCATCAGAACCAATAACCACAGAATTCTTCACTGCTCGTTCAGATGGTGAGGATGAAGAACTATTACATAGAGGAATACATGCATCTAGCTGAAACAAAGTACCTCTCCTAGTACCCTTAGCAAGCACCATCGATCCTCTAATCATCTTACATCCTTCTTTCAAAAAAACAACTTGCACACCTACATCATTCAACATACTTACAGATAATAGGTTTTGTGCCAAACCTGAAATGTGCATAACTCCATTGATTCCCTTTACTCGTCCATCAAGAAATTTGATAGTGACCCTTCCACGTCCAACTATCTTTAGGTGAGAATCATCACCCAAGTACACCTTTCCACCATTGAACTTTTCATATCTTGAGAATCAGTTTCGATGAGAGGTCATGTGAAATGATGCACCCAAGTCAACCAACCACACATCATCAGATGCATGGGCTGCCAAAGCTACGATGAATGCATCACCATCTTCTTGAGATTTTTCAGAACTAGAATTTGAGGCTTTCTTCTTCTTCTTAGGCTCTTTACAGTCTTTACGGAAGTGCCTAGTCTTTTCACAGTTCCAACATTTTGCCTTGGACTTATTAGAAGTTTTTGACTTCCCATGGGATTTGGATCTACCCTTATTGTTAGACTTATTATCATTTTTCTTTCCTCTTTCCATAGATCTCCCACGAACAGCAAGGGCTTCTTTTTCCAAAACGGAAGCCTTTCTCCGCATCTCCTCTGATAGCAGCGAAGACAAGAGCCATCACAAGATGGTCCCATGAATCCGATAAAGAACACAAAAGTGTGTAGCAACGATCCTCATCCTCTAACTTGACACCAGTAGATGTCAACTGTGCAGCCAGCAGATTAAATGCATTTAAATGATCCATTAAGGATCCACCTTCCTCCATTCACAGAGAATACAACTTCTTCCTCAGGAACAACTTGTTCACCAGAGATTTGGCCTAATACACGGCCCCAAGTCTCTCCCACAAACTATATGCGGTTTTCTCATCTAGAACATTCAGAAGGACTGCATCAGTTAAACAGAGTCTTACAAGACCCTTAGCTTTACGATCTTTGATATCCCAATCTGCTTGAGTTATAGTTGCTGGTCGTGTAGCGCTTGTATTCGCTTCCCATAATCACGATCTTCCAACATGTCTTCCATCTTGAGTTTCCACAACTCAAAATTAGTGCCATTAAATTTCTCCACCTCCATTCTTCCATATGATGAACTCGCCATCTCAATCTGCAATAAGATTCAGGATGCTCTGCACAAGACTCCCACTCAACTTGAGATTAGCTCAAAAAACCCTACCCAACAACTAGGATCAAAAGTTGATCAAGCTCTGATACCACTTGTAAGGAAACTCAGGTGCGGAAACAACTTCCTACACTAATCTCATAAGGAAAGTATGGTGCAAATCCTTTTAAAATCTTCTACACTTACAGATTCAATATCATGTAAACAACAATATTGCAGCCAACCATACATATAGAAAATAGATAGAGAAAGAAACACATAACACAAAGATTTTCCGGTGGGGAAAAACCTTTCGGTAAAACAACCCCACCTCTCAAGAACCTACACAATGTATTATCTTCAACAAAAGATTATAATACACTTGCAATGCAAGTTGAACATCAACAATAGAAGACTCCAGCAGCACCTCAGTACCTGCAAACTTTCATCTATCACACTATTGCATTACAACATGCAATACCCATTTTATGAACATCTTAAGACCCAAAAAAATGCCTATAATGGAGTTGGGCATTTTTTCATGGCTCAACCACCAAGAAACATGCACAATGCCACATGTACATCCAATACCAAGAAAAGGGCGTCCATCCCTTGAATAGACAATGACAGCTTGTCATAGAATCTGCCAAAAATAGTGGTCACAAGAGAAGTGTAAGGGAATCCGTTATACCAACCTATTTTTGGCATATTCTCTTACACACACCAACCACTCATTCTTGGGCGCCCAAATAGGCCTCATGTCATAAGATGCTCTTACACCTGTCATAGCTCATTCCTTAAATAGCTCTTACACGTCATAGGAATCCGTCAAAACCATTTCAGCCATGATCTCCTTCACACACTTCAAGATGTCGACACATGTAAGTGATCAACATGCCAACTAGACATGTACACTCACATGTACATATTATTTGCAAAAATACATTTTACAAAACAAATAATAATAAGAATAGGAATTATACAAGGTTGAGACACCTTATTCCTAACACTATTGTATACCAAATTTTATACTTGGACAATTTTTTGATTACCATTCACTAAGTATCTTTATTTCTGAGGTTTCTTGAAAGCATGTACATCATGTGTTGCCATAAATGACAACAATTACATATCTTCATTAGCCAATTGTCAACATATTATTCTTTGGAGAAATGAGAAGACATCGGAAGAAAGGAAGAGAGATGTAAGGAGATGACGATCTCGCATTAAATAGGTGTCAAACCATTACTAAGTCAAAGTGCTTAAAATTTAATATAATACATCTACCAAAAGTGTTATCCTTTGCTGGTGCCATGAATCTTAAGCATTTACTGTGTTTGACTTAGGAAAAGTACAAACTAGAATAGTTATAGAACCTAGGGTGATTCATAGTGCACAAATCATCACACCACTTAAACCTAATTCATTTTTTTAAAACATGGGTTCAACAATAATTGCATGAATTGTACCAAAACCATGACTATGATTCTTACTATCTTCTATTTTAATAGTTTGGGGAGAAAAACTCTTCTCATATGTCACCATTGAAATCTTTAGTACTTTTTCTTGAAGATAAACAATTAGGTAGAAAATAAATCTCAAAATAAAGTACACATGTGTCCAAATAAAATTCCTTTGTATATACATTGATACATTGTATGTTTTCTCTTTGAGAAATGTCTAAAAAATATGATAGCTTGCATTCATTATATACAAATCTACCAAATCAAGTAAAGTAAGGTCATCTTCAAATATCTAGTTTAATAAATCATTATGAAAAAGCTGCCTATCATTGATTTTTAACTAATATCACTCAATATGCCTATGATACTAGAGATACTAGGAAATTCTTTATATAGATGATAATAATTGTCAAAAAAAAATTGCACTTATCAAACTACCATATGTGCATATATTAATTGATCAATTACATTATAAAATTGTGACTTAACCTTGGCCATATTCCTCCTCTCAGTGCAGTTGTGACAAACCAAACATTCTATTCATGCTCTCTAGTACAAACAACATCCATCTTACTATATGTCCATTGTCTATACAACCTCTCATTCCTTAGAGGTTTTAGTTTTGCATTAATACCTAGCTCTTATTGATTGGTAGGATTTGGAAGAATTCCCTCTTACTTTTATTTTGAGTCATGTCACCTTACTACTTTTTTAACAACTATTTTTCTTTTTTGATCTCTTAAGGTCAATAGATATGCATTATTCATTATTCATGGTATTCTACTTAATAGTTAAACTTATTCTCATTAATGTATCCTATATGGCTAGATGTTCATGATCTTTCTATAAATTGACTTTAAATTTAATTATATTGTATTATAGTTTAAACAAAGAATTTAAGAAATAAAAATAAAGCTAATTTATTCGGTTGTGTATTTAAATGCTTTCTTTTTTATATATAGCCTTTATTTTTATTTTCATCTTTCTTCTCTTTTTTTTTCAACAAAACCTTACTCTATTTTACCCATTGTCCGCTCTTATTTTTTTCTAAAACCTTTTCCTCTTACATTGAAACTTCCACTCTTATTAATTAATCAACTACTTCAATTCTTTAAAATATGGGCATTTATCTTTTAGAAAATGATATATTAAGAAGTGAAGGAGAATCATAATTTAGTATTCTTCTTGATATCTAGAAGAATAACAACAAATATAATATATGTCAATCTCCTTTATTTGTATAAAAAAATTATTTATTACTTTGAACCATGCATAAAAAAATAAACAAGTAATGTTGAACAATAATAATAACCATGCATAAAGAGAACTCATAACACCATATTTTGTTAACTAGGGAAACCTTGGCCAAGGGAGAACCCTAGTGGGGATGATACCCACTAGATGATGTATTAATGTAAATGTTCCTTGTTAGAGGATGGACCCTATTAGGAGTCTATAAAAGTATTCAGTACATAGGAGTCCTTGTTAGGAGACTTTGAATCCTTGTTAGGAGATTCCAACTCTATTAGGAGTTGTAGTACAATGGATGCAAGAAGAGCTCACTACCCAAATATGCATTTCCAATTACAAGAAGAGCTCATTGCCCAAACAAGTATTAATCCTCAAGTATATAGATGTTGTTCCTTCTTTCTAATTGACCTCTGACCTCAGCTCAATCTCGGATCACAAGATCACTTCTGCATATGATACAAAACTTCGCATTCACATATAACATTACTTCATATTCAATCACACATAATTCGCACATTACTTCTAAACGACTTCGCAAGATGTCTTTGCAAAAATACCATGCCTTTACACAAAGTGTTGCTGGGTCAGCTAGGACCACAATATACTTTTCCAACTTAGAGTAAACATCTAGGATGTCGGCCCTAATTGGTCAAGTAATTATTTTGTAAATAAAATAATTCCTTTACCTTTAATTTTGTTATTCTATTTACTTGTAAATCATGAATATCTCTTTTCCGTACTGTCTATACTGATGTCTGAGGTTATACACATTATCATCAATATGTATATTGTCTCCATCTGACCTTGCTCTCATAGATAACATCATATAAACAAGTTACACATCAAGAGAATACACTAATGTAATCTAGTTTCATACTTAGACAATTTTTTGAGTAACAAAAGCTAAGTATCTTTATTTTCAAAATTTTCTACAACATGTACATCATGTGTTTCCATTAATGACAATAATTACATCACTGCATATGGCCAATTGTCAATAGTATTACCCTTCTAATTTTTGGAGTCTGTGGCTCTTTTGCCCACCTCAAAATCAGAAAATTCCTCCACATCATTATTGTTGATTTCAATAATGTCATCTGCCATTCTCCTTTTGTTAGAGGTATTGATAGGGCTGGATTTAGCAGAAGCATTCTTACATTTTTTGGGTGCTTCAAGCAAAAGGGATTGTTCCATGGAAATTATAGGCTTCTTGGACTTGGAGGGTTGAGAGATTTTCGTGAATTGGGGTGGCTCTAGAGGGTTTTCTTCCGAGCATATTTCTTCAATAACCACTGAGGATTTAGGCCCTTTAGGAGTAGCAGGGTTTTCAATGGGCGAGAGACATTTATAGAGCCTCAGATGGTGACAGACATGATGGTAAAGGACAAAAACGACCATCAACCTAATACTTGTTAATGACTTCTAACATAATTCAGTTAAAAGTCAAGAGCGATTTTTTTTTTTATTAGAACCTATACCAAGATTGTTTAAAAATCAAAGATAGATAGTAAAATATTGGTCAAATGTAATAAAGAGTCATCACTTGAACGAAATCATTGAAACCACTAGCAAGAAAATATTACCAAATCTTAGAAAAAATCATGAGGCGATCAGTAAAGATTAACCAATATTTTACATTGATATCAACCTAATACTTGTTAATGACTTCTAACAGAATTTAATAAAAATAAAAGATTCAAATACTCATACCAAGAATATTTGAAAATTAAAGATAAAAATTGAAAATTTATCAAATGTAATAAAGCGTCATCACTTCCACCAAATCATTATTGAAACCAATAGCAAGAAAATATTAGAAATCTTTGTAATATGAACCAAAACCAATCTACCTACAACCGCAGATTTCAATAAGTTGATGGTGAATAGAAAATAATTGGTCTGAGTAAAAAGAAACTAAGTTTTTTAAAGATTGTGAGATGCGTTTTGTCTTTCTCTGCCCATGAAAACAGCTTTGAAACGACAGTTAATGGGTTCACATGGAGACTAATGGAGAAGATTAAATACTTGATGAAAATAAAAACAAACGTCCACGCCGAGCATGATTTAAAGCATCTAGCCTTGGGCGTTAAAATATTCAAGACAAAAAGCTCGTGCGGTTGAATTGTTGAAAATGAGAAACGAATATTTTGCTCGCATTTCAACATCCAACCAAATCCTTTTCAAATGACGCACCAGAAGAAGCCCCCATTTCTCAATCAACGATCAATCTTTCTTTCTTTTTATATTGATAAGAATTTGTAAATATTCTGTGTATATGAATATAGACTTATAAATTTTGAGAAAATAGACTAGATATCTATTTATTTTTATACTAATTAGAAAACGAGTAGCTGTAATTAGAATTCTACATTAAATAGACTTTGGACTTTGAAGTTGGGTCTCTACAATGAGAATTCAATATTCTTTTTTTCCTTCTTTTTTTTTTGGGGTAAGTTCATACTTTGGACTCTTATCCATCTTTTTTATAAATGGGAAATATAATTATAATATTTAGAAAATGAGTGTGTTAGACGCTATTTGTTTGAAATGTTTATTTGCTAATTTGGTCTTATTCATTCAAATTGTGATATTGCTATCAGGATTTAACTATGTAGTTTTTGAGTCAAGTTTATTGACCCATATTCCATGAGTAGTGATTCAACATGAATGCGTCTCTCATGAGAATAAATGGAACACTTAGCACTCATTGGATCTAGGTGAGCAACACCCATTGGATCTAGGTGATGCTTATAGAGGTGAAGCATTGGGACATCCCAAAAGGTCACCCATTCTAGTACTACCCTAGCTTGAGCATGCTTAACTACAGAGTTTCCTCCAAGGTTAAACCCACTCTGCTTGCAACCCCATTTGCAAAACCTTCCCCAAGTGTTGTGGAAATTATCTCTTGGTAGCAATATCACAATTTGACTTGTTATGGAAATCATCTCATACTTATCAATTGATGAGCTTAAGGGGCTTTCTAATGAATCATTGGTTACCACCCACGTTCCAATTACTATATATTGAATTTCACTAACTAAAAGTTTACTAAAATAATCATATGGTAGGGTAATAAATGACCGTTTTCTAGAGATAAAAAAATGAAGTTTCGATCATGCAACTTTATTAGTACCAATAGTGCACACTTATTGGGGCATTTGTGAGTATTGAATCAAGTGTACATTTTTTTGGATTATCAAATTAGTGAGTAATGAGACAATAGAGAATACATTTTGGAGGACAATTTGAAATGACCACTTTTTGAACTTATAATAGATCACATACCCTTCATCTTTACTATCTAGAAGCAAGAAAAATAATTATAAGTATTGCACACATAATAGATCACATAACCTTTGCCGTTACTATCTAGAAACAAGAACAATAGTTACAAGTATTGCACACATAATAGATCATGTATAGCCTTCGTCTTTACTATTTTAAAGTAAGAACAATAGTTATAAATAATAAAGTCACATACAAAAGAAATTCAAGAAACTGTAACTGTACTATTTAAAAAACTTACGATATGTAAACTATAACAACTAGTTTTATTCTTCTTCTAATATATATATTTTAAGCCTCTTCCTATAATGTGTGTGTATATATATATATATATATATATTTATTTATTTATTTTTAGCCTCTTCCTGTACTACTTAACTCCAAATTGTCTTGTCCAGTATCATCCCCATTTTATGTTTAATATTAAGATCTTAGGAAGTTCAGAGTTGGACTCTTCACATTTTAAACGAGAATATGACTCAGCAACCCTACTTGATAAGAAGACGACATTTTTATATAAATGAATATTTGAGAAACCTTTAAAAGTAAACAACTACCTTATCTTGCAGTCAAAGAACAGATAAAGAAATCACGCTGTGTTTATTTTAATCTGAGGAGCGACAAACCATTAGAGACCCCTGGATTTCTCAAAGCAAATTGAAGAATCTTATAATGGGGGCCTTGGCCTGCTGAAGCACAAAACAGGGCACAAAAAATTTCCGATCTCTATGGATTCCCTGAGAGCCATTGTTGAAAACCATACCAATTCCTCTCTTTTCATTACCTTCTCCGCAGCCACTCTACTCATTTATCTGCTCTTCCTCCATTGGAAAAACCAGTCGCGCCCAAATCTTCCTCCTGGAAATTTAGGGTTTCCATTGATCGGAGAAACATTTCCGTTTCTGCGGGCACTTCGATCCAACAAAGCCCACCAATTTTTCGAGGAGAGAAGAGCAAAATTCGGCGATGTGTTCAAAACATCATTGTCAGGGAATCCAACAGTAGTAATGTGCGGCCCAAAGGGAAATCGATTCGTGCTCTGCAACGAGAATAAGCTGGTGGTCGTATCATGGCCCAAAGCTTTTCTCAAATTGCTCGGCCAAAATTCAGTTGGGGGAAAGAGCGGAGAAGAGCACAGATTCATGCGATCTGCTCTCGGGGGCTTCCTCAGCCCCGCGGCTCTGCAAATTTATTTGCCCCAAATGAGTTCCATAATCAAACAGCACATTCAGCATGAGTGGGAAGGCAAGGAAACCCTAAAAGTGCTTCCTTTGGCCAGGAATCTGATTTTTACGATCTCCTGCGGCTTGTTCTTCGGCATAGAAGAGAAGCACACTCTTGAGAGGCTCATCACACTGCTGGAAACCATCATTGCGGCGAGTTTATCTCTTCCGATTGGTATTCCGGGGACTGGGTTTCACAGAGCTCTGCAGGCTCGGGCTGAGCTCAATAAATTCATTGTTCCTTTGATCGAACAGAGGAGGAGTGATCTGAGGGCTGGAAGGGCTTCTGCTAATCAAGATTTGGTCTCTGTTTTTCTGACATTTAGGGATGAGAAGGGGAAATCTCTTACGGATGAAGAGATCTTGGACAACATTTCTTTGTTGCTTCATGGAGGATACGAGACCACAATTTCACCGCTGGTGCTTATGTTTAAATTGCTCGCTTCTCATCCAGATTGCTACCAAAAGATGGCTCAGGGTATGGATATGGATGGATATTCTCTGCTTAATCTGTATTCTTTTCTGTATATTCTTTAAAGATTAAAAGTTATATTATACAAACATAGTTAAATGCTTATTTTAAAAGTATAAATAGTCTTATTTTAGAGATGCATATTTGTGTATCATATTTTTTCGTCAACGTTTCAAATTTCACTCAGTAATCTATCATATCACTGAGTGTAATTTGAAATGCTGATGTAAAAATATGGCACACAATCGAATCTAAAATATGCATCTTTCTACAATGTCTGATTGTGGAAATCTGTTCATGTTAACAGTCTTATCTTACTACACAAGTTATGTATAGATTCATATATAGATTGTCAGATATCATGAGCTACTGAAAAATATTTCCTTTTTTTCTGTTATCTGTTGGTTCTTCTCTTATTTATATATGTTCAATAGAGCAATTGGAAATACATTCGAAGAAAAAGGACACAGAAGAAGTATCTTGGAATGATCTGAAAGCCATGAAATATACATGGCAAGTAGTCCAGGAGACCATGAGGGTGTTTCCTCCACTCTTTGGGGGGTTTCGCCAAGCGATCACTAATATTCAGTATAGTGGTTACACAATACCCAAAGGATGGAAAGTAAGTTATATATTCTTTCTCACTTAGTTTTGTTTCCAAAATTTAAGCTTAAGCCTCCTCTTATTAGAGGTTCTCTTGTCACTTAGGTGGCTTGATTTTTTATTTTTATATATTTTTTTAAAACATTGTCACTAAGACTTTAGGGCAAATAGCTAACCAGCCCCTAGGATGCACTAGTGCATAAGTTACCCTTAAATATCTTAATTTATGCTTTGGTGCATCTTAGGGGATAGATAGTTGTTTTTAACTTGGCGGGGTAAGGGAGGGGGAAGTGACACTGGGAGGGTGCAAGGGATCTTCTATCCACACAAACTTTTTTTTGTTTATTTTTTATGAATGAGTATGTGTACTTGAATTAATCTTTAATAGAATATGACACACATATTTTTAAATAAGTGTAAGCTTGTACTCAAACGTCTTTTCTTTGATCAAGCTTAATGTCCTAATATATTATTTTGTATCAATGAGCAGCTTATGTGGACACCTTATTCAACTCATTCCAAGCAAGAATATTTTGGGGAGCCTACCAAATTCAATCCTTCGAGATTTGATGAGGAGGTAACTCCTTACTCTCTTGTAGCATTTGGTGGAGGGGTTCGCATATGCCCAGGATGGGAGTTTGCCAAGATGGAGATTTTACTATTTGTTTATCACTTTGTGAACTCTTTTAGTGGGTACATAGACCTTGATCCAGATGAAGGGATGGTGGCAGATCCGGCTCCTCCATTCCCCGCCAATGGATTCCCAATCAAACTTATCCCTAGACTATAAGAAATTAAAGTAGTGTGAAAATATTATTGACTAGATTAATTGGATACTCTATTATGAGTATTTTATCTTTAAGGTTCAATAAATATTTTATTTTCTAAATAATATATATATTTCAAACTGTTGCTTTTTTAATTGATGATGACTAGATTATGCTCTAGGAGATTCTAGTAAAATAGGTATCCTTCATTCCTTTATGAACTAAAGAGGTTCTAGAGTAAAGCTTCTACTTCAATATTGGATAGCTAAATGATTTTGTCAGTTTGATATAAAGTTAGTCTAAGCATATATTTATATGTATATGTACACACACACAGGTAATATGTGTGTTTGTACATGTACATGTATATATGTAAATATATCTATACATCTGTGTGTGTGTGTGTGTGTACTGTGTGAAACATACATTTTAATAAATTATGATAGATTGATAGTTAAGAGGAATCTAAATGTATAGCATTATTTATAAATAGTATTTATGTTTGTTTTATTTATGATTTATTGGAGAGATGAAAAGGACACACTTTTTAGCTTTTTATCTTGTTTTGTGTTTGATTTAGCACTAATTAATAAAAAGATTTTTATTTTAATTTTATTATGTTCCTTCATAAAATTGGAATTGACCTCAAAAAGAAATATCATTGCATGTAATCAAAATCCTTTATTTTGTAATCTAGTCATAAACCAAAATTGTTGGACCTATTATGCAATCACAAAGATAGTAGCAAACATCGTTTCCCTTTGAATATATCTATGCTCACTTGTGCCTTACACATTTGAAAATACCTTTTTCTACAAAAATAACCACATATCTTATAGAACCATAGCTATAATACATTTTCAAAGCCTCAATTTGGCCCAAGTTGTATATGCTTCGATCTTTTGAGACATTTGATATTTATTGAAAAAAAAATCTTCTTACGAGGTCTAAAAGAAAATGTCAAGAAATTTTTGGCTTAATGATTTATATGTTAAAGAAATGACGTTAAAATAGTAAATACTCTAGGCCTTTTACAACCATTAATCATTCCAACACAAAATTGGGAAGAAGCATCAATGAACTTCACTATGGAGCTTCTAAACAAATATTCTTGATGTATTTGTTGTTGTTGTGGATAGAGTTAAACTATGTGCATTTTTGTGGGCTCCTTCATCCATTTCGTTCAAGTTCCATGGCCACATTATTTATGTAAAATATATAAAAACTTAAAGGAATTTACAAATTCATCATGAGGGGTTGTGACTCTCTCTTCACTAGCATATGTTGACAAACATTTTTACAACATGAGGTATAAAGCTAGAACATAATTCCTCTTATCATCTACAATTATACATTAAAATGGAAAGATTCTGAACAAATGTGTGGTATGATATTTGTGTTATTTTCCTATAATTAACAAACATAGTGGTCTAAATGGATGGTGTAACACATTTTCACATATACACCAAAAAAATATTCTTGAGGTTGTTTATGGCTACCCAAATGACATCTACTTCTTATTTATAATCTCACTTAGAATCTCATATGCAATCAAGAGGATCATATTCAATACCAATAAGGAATGCTAAAAATGCATAGCATACTTCAGTTATAGCTCAAAATTGAGGCATGTGCATAAAGATGGTGAATAGAAAAGTGACCACCCCCAAAAAATCCATAAATGACACTAACATATTTGAGTTATTTGAAAAGTCAACTATCTTGAATGCATAATGGTTCAAAAAATCGGATCCATAGTGCATACACATTTTTAAAAATAAACCCACAAGCATGACTTTAATTTTAAAAGCCATGACTATTGTTTTGAGAGAACCATAACATGAGTATGGTTTTGTAACCATAAATTTATCGAAGCACCTAACACCAAGAAACAAAAAAATATTTTGTAAAACTAAAAGAAATTTGGTCCTAATTTTTTGATATCAACCAAGTCAAGATGCCACAACATTAAAGAGAAAATGTGTTCGGCTCTAACAAACTAATAGGGGAATTCTCTTACAGATGAAGAGATCTTGGACAACAATTCTTTGTTGCTTCACAGAGTATACGAGACCATAATTTCACCATTGGCACTTGTGTGTAAATTGCACTCTTCTCATCCAGATTGCTACCAAAAGATGGCTCAAGTTATGGATATGGATGGATATTCTCTGCTTAATCTATATTCTTTTCTGTAGATTCTTAAAAGATTACAAAGTTATATTACATCTTGTTTGTAGCATAGTTAAATGTCTATTTTAAAAGTATAAATAGTCTTATATTACTATACTAGTCATGTATAGATTCATATGTAGATTACCAATATCATGACTACTGAAGAATCTTTCCTTCTTTTTCTTTTATTTGTCGATTCATCTCTTGTTAACATATATAAATATTTATGTTCAATAGAGCAATTGGAAATACATTTGAAGAAAAAAGATGGAGAAGAACTATCTTGGAATGATCTAAAAGCTATGAAATATACATGGCAAGTAGTGCAGTAGATCATAAGGGCGTTTCCTCTAGTTTCACCAAGAAATTATTGATATTCAGTATAGTGGTTACACAATACCAAAAGGATGGAAAGTACAAGTTATATATTCTTTGACTTAGTTTTTGTTTTCAAAATTAAAGCTTAAGCATCCTCTCATTAGAGGTTCTCTTGTCACTTAGGCAGCTTGATTTTTTATTGTTATTGTTAATCTCAGATTGGTTTTGACAAGTGAGTGTCTATACACTTAAGTCATTTACTTAGTTCATGCCAAACAAGTAACATATGCTGAGCAAAACATACAAGTTAGAGCATGCTGAGAAAACAGTGAGTGACAAGTCACTCATATGCCGAGTAGATAGTATGTGCCGAGTGATTCAAAAGCTGAGTAAGAAGTGCATGCTGAGTCATTCAGATGCCGAGTGACAACATTGAAGTCATAGTTAGTGCCAAGCACCAAGGACTTTAGATACCGAGTAACACAGTTTTGTCATAGTTGTTTGTATTGGCACAAACTACTAGGTAAACCATTTTTTGGGCCAACTTAAGGATTGAATTATGATATTTTGGTGATAAGGATGAATCTTAAGTGGGAATCCCTATGTATTACATGCATCCAATCGGGTAAAGGGAAGGTTTAAGTGGCAATATGGATGAATCAAAACCGTTGATTCATACCTAACCCTAGGTCACCTAGGCCTTCTTAAGGAGGACAAACCCTAAACTTCATATGTATGGAAAGGGAATGAATGAATGATCAATGAGAGTTTTGCATGCGCAAACTAGGACATTCATGGTGACCAAGGAACTATGATTTGAATTGCATTGCAAAATCAGTTAAAGGAGAATAGAGGAAGGAAATAGTGAATGAAAAAGAGACAAATGATCAAGTACACAACAATATAGAGGTGATATGTCATCAAGCAATAGAGTGCTAATCGCAGGATCATTGTTGAGACATTCTAATAGTTGAATCAGTTAAATCTCTTAACAGAGTAGCCTTAACAGGCTGTATTGAAATCCTCTAACAAGGCGCTTACTTAATTGTGAGTTGAAGTCCTTTAACTAGGCACACTTCTAATAGGGTGTTGAAATCCTCTAACAGGGTGAGACCTAACAATCTTTGTAAGCCTTTAACATTGCAGACTTTTCATAGGGTAGATCATGTTTCATGATCAAACATTGTAACTGTAAGAATTTGCCTAAGGGAAAAATTCACCCAAGAACTAAGAACTCAAACACAAGCACAACTGTAGACCAAAAATGGATATGATCAATTAATTAGAGTATGTTCGAATACATTGCTTTGTTCAGAATGTGATATTCAACACACTAGGAGTGCCTGTATATAAAGGCCTCTTAGGAAGCACCTAGAATGTGTCTAGAAACAACTAGAAGATAAGACAACTAAGCACCTTATTCAACATTCTAGATGAATGGATAAGAATGACAAAGTGTCATATGTGTGTAGAACATTCCTGTGTTGTAGACAAAATGTGTTTAAAAGAGGTGCGGACTCCTATGGTGTCATCATGACAACTCATAAGAGTGCACAAACTCCTAAGTGTCTTACAAATAAAAATAATAAAATAATGAAAAATAATTAAATAATGCATAAACCTAAGTAAACTTAAGTAAGTGTAATAAGTAAATACTTATTTACACCAACACCCCCCCTTAAGTGCAACTTAGGGGAATGCCCTTAAGCTTACCAAACTAGGATGAAGATGCAGAATGGGTCCTGACTACTAGGTCATGTTAGGTACCCATGTACATAATGAAAATACAATCTCTCATAAAGTGGGGAAAGAGGGAAAACCTCATGGGAAAAACCCTCCTCCAAAAAGAGAGATAAGTAAGGATGCATCGATGGATGGAGTAATCAAGACCCGACCCCCCCCCCCCCCATTATGACATACATCCATGTATATACAAGAAAGAATGGAGAAGGACAAAACCTCCTCTGAGGAAAAAGTCCCCCCCAAAAAAGGAGAAGAAGGAGACAAGGTAGTCCCCCCACCTTAAAAGTAGTGTGCTAGAAGTAGTATAGTGCCCGTTGTGCAAAATAAATATAATATTCTGCAGTACAACCCAATAAATGAAACCCTGCGTAAATATTAAATTCGCCTCCAAAAATGGCAGATCCGGGGTGTCACTACTCGGGTTTGCTAAAAACATTTCTCTGCTATGTGTCCAAAGGTCAAAATATGATGAAAATTACAGAGAGATAATGCAGATTCAAAAATAAATTAATTAGATCTGAGAAAAATAACCACACCCATGCTGCAAATCAGGCCTCCGGGTTTTGATTTGCAAAAAAAATTTGCCTCACGATCGACTTTGGGCTAAGGTAGTTGAGTTTATAGTCGATTTTCACCGGTTCAACATTCTGGATGCAATGGCGAGGTCAGATCTGGTGATGGACACTCCCAATTTCAGCAGCACTCTGAATTCGGGCTAAGGTGATGAAGCAAGCAAGAGGCCTCGAACGGCTTGTGATGAGAAAATCTCCAAGTTGCTCTCATACCATGTAAGAATTTTCCTAAGGGCAAAATTCACCCAAGAACTAAGAACTCAAACACAAGCACAACTGTAGACCAAAAATGGATATGATCAATTAATCAGAGTATGTTCGAATACATCGCTCTATTCAGAATGTGATATTCAACACACTAGGAGTGCCTATATATAAAAGCCTCTTAGGAAGCACCTAGAATGTCTCTAGAAATAACTAGAAGATAAGACAACTAAGCACCTTATCCAACATTCTAGATGAATGGATAAGAATGACAAAGTGGCATATGTGTGTAGAACATTCCTGTGTTGTAGACAACATGTGTTTAAAAGAGGTGCGGACTCCTGTGATATCATCATGACAACTCACAAGAGTGCACAAAATCCTAAGTGTCTTACAAATAAAAATAATTAAATAATGCATAAACCTAAGTAAACTTAAGTAAGTGTAATAAGTAAATACTTATTTACACCAACAATAACCTTCATTGGATACACTTTATTACTACAATAGTGAAGATTTGTGGGTGTCATCCCCACCCTAGTTTTACCTTCTCTTTGGAGGGTTTCTGAGTAATCATATCTTGTGTCATGTATTTGTGAATGCTTACTTGTTTACATACTTTAGATGTATATGCTTTACATGGTATTTCAGTTTACTTATTGAATATGTGAGATGGATGTGTGGTGAATATTTTATGGGTTAAAGTTTATAGCACTAATTCACCCTCCCCCCTCGCCCCCCCCTCTTAGAGTTTACTTTTGCTATTGTAATTCCAACAATTGGTATTAGAGCCTAGTTCTCTGAAAGTGAAGCTTTGCAGCTTTGAGGAAAGATCTTGGAAATGGAAGTCTGCAAGTTGGGAAAGATTGTTGAGAACCAGGAGATTGAAATACAACTCATTCTACATCAGTTGAATGAAGCAAGAGAAGATCTAAAGAAATCATTGAGAAGAAGGAAAGAAATTGCTATTGAGGAGAATGACACACAATACCAAGAGATGGACACTACTAAGCTATTTGCAAATGGAAACTCCAATGACTTTGATGCAACAAATGTAGATTTAATGAGAAAGAACAGAACCCTAGCTGAAGAGATCAAAAATCTTAAGATAGAGCAAGAAACACAAGCCATATTACTATGTGAGGTGACCGAACAAAAAAAGAAAGCTATAGAAGACAAAGTCACAATAGAAGATGAAAAAAGAGTTCTGACTAGCAGATTGTAAGAGAAATCATCAAAAGTAAACATGATTGCTCACATGCAGTTGGAAACAATGAATCAAGTCATGGTTGCTAGTCATGAAATAAATAGTAAAGACATTGAGATAACAACACTGAAGTTGTAGAATGAATAGTTGAGCAATGATTTGAAAAGGGAAAAAGAGTTTTCAAAAATTTTCAATAAACCTAATGAAGTTATCAAGTACTTTGAAAAATTGATTAGATCTCCTAGATCCAACAATGGTACATCTAGACTAGGATACACAAGTACTGAAGAAGGAGAATCATCCAAAAGTGTTGAAGAAAGAAGTAACAAAGGTAAGAAATCAAAACCTACTTGTCATAATTGTGGTAAGAAAGGACATACTGCTAATGTGTGTAAGAGCAAGACTATAAATTAGAATGTTAAGCAGAAGAGCATGGGTCACTTCCTTAAGTGCAACAAACAAGGTCATCAAGCACATGAATGCAAAACCAAGACCATACACACTCAAAGATTTGAAGGATATTGTTATAAATGTCATAAGTATTGACATAGAGCTTTTTAGTGCAGATCCAAACCCAAGTGGTCATCAAACAAGTAGACAAAGGTAAAGTACAATGGAAACTCTTATAATTGGGATTATAATACAATGTATAGTTGTCACTACTATCAAGAGTGTGGACATGTTCTTGAGAACTATATTAGAACACACTTTAGGAGTGATTACAAAAGATGGTTGAGTCAAACCACATGTTTTAGCTATTTGAAGACTGGTCACATTAACCAATATTTTCCAACAAGGTCAAAGGCACCAAGTTGTGAGTTCAACAAAGGCAAAGGCAAGGTAGGTATTGAAAATTTCAAAGATGAGATTAACAAGACATGGAAGAGAAAGGAGGATTGTTGCACATCAAGTGCAAATGGGATCACTTCACCCAATGGGTTAGGTGATCACACCTCATCAAACTAAGAAATCAAGAGGTATGAGGGACTGATATTTAAAAGATATACCATACATTAGTTCCAAGGATTTAGTTTAGAAAAGACTACATATGCATGAATAAAGATGCAAAGTGTTATTAGAAATCAAAGAAAAATCTTTAAAGTTTTGTCAGATTTTTCATGTTATTGTCGAGCATGAAAAGTCTCTTATGGTTGTCGAGTAAAATTTTAGTGGATATCGAGTTAACAATATTGGTTAGTTGAGGTTGGGCTCATAATGGTTGCCAAGCAAATGAAAAGACATGTGGATGCCAAGTGAGCCAGAAATTAATTGATGTCGAGCTTATAACTGTGTAAGCACTTAACATCATTTGAATTCAAGAAAGAACACAAAGGGCTAAAGGTGATCTAGAGAATTTCATCTGAGCATTTACAGGAGATTTGAACGGTTGTTCGACACCATTTCATTAGGATTTGTAAGGTATTTACCATGTGCTGAGCTACACGGTTTCAAATTTCGTAAACCCTAGATATATGTAATGGTGTCTAGTTCTTCTAAAGAGAAAGGTGTAGAGGGAAAATAAGTTTTAAATGTTTAGTTAATTAGCAATGAGATTAAACAACCTATTTTCAAGGCTATTCCAGATATAGCGTATAAGTAGGATCCCTTTGATGCGTTGTTTATGATACCACCATGAGTCTTAATAATTCAAGATGTCAATAATTGTTACACTTGCAAGATTGGAAGCATATGTGACATGGAAATCATAGAAGAATATGGGAGACTGTAAAAATGGAGCATTGAAGAAAGAATACAATATTGTCGAAAAAAAGGGTTAACTCATGCCCTAGATTTTCCAAATGTCTTCAAAACTTAGCGAATTAAGATTATCTTAAGAAAAATTCATGATAACTCAGTAGAGTTAAAGAATGGGCTAGTTAAAATCACAAAGAAAATTTTTCATAGGGTAATAGGGTATCCAACCCTAGATCAACCAAAGACTATGAGAAGTGAGTCAAAGGAAGTCATTGAAAAGAACACAGGGGCCATATGGAACAAAAGGGGAATGACTATTGACACAATCACAGATCCTCTGATAGCTTTTGTAGTGAGGGTAATAGCACACAAGTTTTTCCAATCAAGCAAATTAAACAGTGTGCCTTACTTTGCAGTGGATATGTGCTACAAAATTGTGAAGAAAGATCGTACTTATGATCTTGCCAAGTTGCAGTTGTAGCAATTGATTGAAAATTTGGGAGCTATAAGGGAAAAAAAGAGTGCTTAGTGTAAATCTGGATCTATTCTGGTATGTATTTTCTTCTATGTGCATAATACATTTCCTACATTTGGTAAGGTTGCATGGAAGACAAATAGATCAATTGCCATATTGATAGGAGAATTCATTGAACAGTTAGGTGATAACTTTGAGTCAGTAATGGCTAGTTGTTTTGAAGATTTTAAACAATCCATGAAGAAGAGATTAAGGATACTAGTCTCACTAGTAGAGAAACATTATGATGATGTTTGCTTTCTAGTTGATACCAATCACACATATGTACAAGCAACAATTCCTAGGGTTAGATGGCTAAGGCCATTAGGATATGAGATCAATGTTGATGAGGCCTCTGCAACAATCACAACATTAATTGTAGAAGAACTGGACAAAGAAGCCCAAGCTTTCGGCAATTATGACTTGGCAAAATCAAAGATCACCATGGATTTGAAGATTGCTTCTGTAATTAGGAAGAAGAACAAATTGGTGAAGAAACATAAAGAAAAATTTGGTGAAGGAGCCAAGGAAGAGGAAGAAGAGGAAGATGAAGAAGAAGAAGAAGACACATAGGCTCAAACACCACTAGCACTGACACAAGGTCAGGGAGAGGAAATAGAAACTACAAAAGGTGATGAGGGAGAAGAAGTTGATGAAGCACCTATTACTACTGACAAGAAGAAAAGAAAGGCAAAGACACAAATAGTGACAAAACCAAAGAAGGTTACAAAACCTATCTAGCCTAAGACAAAAACAACTA
Organism: Cupressus sempervirens; assembly: GCA_028749045.1. Lineage (NCBI taxonomy): Eukaryota > Viridiplantae > Streptophyta > Pinopsida > Cupressales > Cupressaceae > Cupressus > Cupressus sempervirens. The sequence goes on along the minus strand of CM053791.1, from coordinate 19,588,665 downwards.
CCACAAGGGCTAGTACAAGAGTCACTGCATAGAAGGCTAAAGAGATAGCCAAGCCTAAAGAGCAGAAAGGTGGAGCACATAAGAGACCAAGAAGAAAGCATGTTGCTTAGGCTAAATTTGATGAGGAGAAGACTAAATCTGATGACAATAGCCAATTCCAAGTGGTGAGTCACAGTCCCTCCTTAGACCTAGATAATTTATGTGAGAACAATAGAAACAATGTTGATTTGTTAGGTTTCTCTCAAATTGAATTTGATAATCTTGGAAAGATTGAAAAGAATCAAGTAGAGGAGGCAATATATGCCATGATGGCTACTTTTAAGAAAGATCCTCTAGAAATTGCCAACTCCATACTTAAGAATTTATATGATAGATTTGAGCATAAATGACACTATTGTTTAGAAAGGCAGAACTGTCTAAAGCCATAAAGAAATATGATGTGATATTTGTACCAAAGTATAGGGCATTTAGCATATTACAAAATAACATAGACAATGTTGTACTAAAGTCCAAACAAATGTGGAAGATTACATATGGACTAGCCATAGCCAAAGAAGATGATCAAGAGCCTATTGAGGTAGGAGATGATGAAGAAGATGACAATGAACAAGGCACACTTGAGGGAGGCACTGATATGAATATTGATGATTAGGCAATAGCTGAGGAAGAGCAACAACCAGAATAGAGTGTACAAGATACACGAATGTCAAGTGCCATCCCTCTACAGGTGATAAATGCAAGCACTGAAATTGTCAATGTAAAGGATGTTTTTGATCCTACTAATCAGAACATCAATCCCCTAACATTGGAAGATTTCAAATTATGTGAAATCCCTATATTGGTAAGTGTAGATGAAATTCAGAAGTTAGAGACTATGACTACAGGGGAGGAAGTGAAAACGCAAGAAACACCTACAATCACTCCTCAAGTCACAAGTGTACAACCTTCATGACCCTTAGTTGTATATCAAAGGAAGGAGACAATAGGTTGCATTGTCAGTACACTCATGGAAGGCACTCTAGTCTCAAAAAATGTACAAGAATTTGAAAAAGACAAGGTTGAGATAGTTGGAGAATACAAGGTGGAAACACTAGTAAATAATGGGACATAAAGCAAAATAGGTCAGGTAGATGCACCTGCATCCCTAGCACAAGATCAATGTGCAACTGAAATCAAAGAGGTAGAAAAGGAAAAGTCTAAAGAGACAAGTTTGATACCCAAGCTAAAGGAGCTAGTAGCAATTCAAGCACTGGTGGCATTACCAGAATATGGAACTCCTTCTAGTCAAACTCTTCAAAGGCCAATCATAGATGTTGCACTATTACAATTCTCAATGCCAAGTCCTAGCTCATCTAAGGCAGAAGAGATAATTATTTATGGAGATGTTAGCCTAGTTGAAGAGATTGTATTGCCCAAGTTTGATTATGTAGCAATAAAAATTGAATAGATGGGTATACTACAAGAGGCCCTAGCAAGGAAGAAACATCAGGAACTACTCAGAAGGGAGCAGTTCTTTGATTAAGATCAAAGACATTTTCTTAGACACATTTAGTTTTCCTACTCCAGATGAAACAAAGCCTATCATTAAATAATTGACCAACATAGTGGAAAGAGTAAGTAACCAAAACCTAGATACTAATGTTAAATTAATTAGAATGGTCCAAGAAGAAGTTTCAAAACAAAGTGAATGAGAAGATATCTAGTGATATTGCACTAATATAGGTTGCATTGGCAACTAAGTTATATAGTGTGAAGAAGGTACTAGAGAATATTTTCTCTCTGTACATCAAATTGTGTAATCCTACACTCTTCACTAGGAGATAAAGAATCACATCTTGAGTTTGGAGAGTCAAATGCAATCATCTGATGCAAAACTGCCCATGACTCTAGCTCAAAGTGAGAAACACTTTAGGACCCTCTCACAATCCTAAAGTCAACTAGCAACATTACAAGTAGATGAAGCCAATTTTAGGGCTAAACTGATTATCATCTAGTCTAAATTGACTCCTCACATGGAGATTTTACACAGGGAGCTAGGCTATGCAAAAACACTTATGAAGAAAGACCTCAATATTTATAGATTAGATGGCTTAGTACACCTGGTTGCTGAGTTGGCCATCCAAATTAAGTCTTTGGAGGTAGCTTGTGATAATTGGGATGCAAATCGTAAAATTATACTTGAGGTCCATAAATCTTTTTTGGAAAAATACACTCTTAGTGTATAACCCATTGACATCAGTGTCAAAAAGGGGAAGTAAGAGCAATAGGGGAGCAAGTATGGGGGAATAAGAGCAAGTGGGAGAGCAAGCAAATAGAAAATAGAGAAACAGTATCAGATGAAGAAAATCCACTCAGCAAGAGAAAGATTTTGATACAAATTATAGTACAAAATAGATCAAAAAACTTAGGGGGAGTTATAAGATTTTGAGGTATAGGTCATGTTACAAACTTTTGATATTTTGAAATTTTGTATAGAAGTTGAATAGTCATTTATGTTTATGCTCGTAAGAATAAGAGTATTAATGTATGACCAAGTGTTTTTGACACTCATGTCAAAAGGGGAGACTATTAATCATAGATTGGTTTTGACAAGTGAGTGTCTATACACTTAAGTCATTTACTTAGTTCATGCCGAACAAGTAACATATGCTAAGCACACTATACAAGTTAGTGCATGCCAAGTAAACAGTGAGTGATGAGTCACTCATATGCCGAGTCACTCATGTGTTGAGTAGATACTATGTGCTGAGTGATTCAAGAGCCGAGAAAGTAGTTAATGTTGAGTCATTCAGATGCCAAGTGATAGCATTGAAGTCATAGTTAGTGCCAAGTGCCAGGGACTTTAGATGTCGAGTAACACAGTTTTGTCATAGTTGTTTGTACTGGCACAAACTACTATGTAAACCACTTTTTGGTCTGACTTAAGGATTGAATTATGATATTTTTGTGATAAGTATGAATCTTAAGTGGGAATCCCTATGTATTACATGTATCCAATCAGGTAAAGGGAAGGTTTAAGCGACAATATGGATGAATTACAACCATTGATTTATACCTAACCCTAAGTTGCCTAGGTCTTCTTAAGGAGGGAAAACCCTAAACTTCATATGTATGGAAAGGGAATGAATGAATGATCAAGGAGAGTTTTGCATGCACAAAATAGGACATTCATGGTGAACAAGGAACTATGATCTGAATTGCATTACAAAATCAATTAAAGGAGAACAGAGGAAGGAAACAGTGAACAACAAAGAGATATCTAATCAAGAAGGATGAAGTACATAACAGTATAGAGGTGATCTATCACCAAGAAATATAGTGCTAATCACAGGATGATTGCTGAGACATTCTAATAGGTGAATCAGTTAAATCTCTTAACAGAGTCTAGTCCTAACAGGCTGTATTAAAATCCTCTAACAAGGTGCTTACTTAATTGTGAGTTGAAGTCCTTTAACCAAACACACTTCTAACTGGGTGTTGAAATCCTCTAACAGGGTGAGACCTAACAACCTTTGTAAGCCTTTAACATGGCAAACCTTTCACAGGGTAGATCATGTTTCATGATCAAACATTGTAACCTTCATTGGATACACTTTATTACTATAGTAGTGAAGATTTGTGGGTGTCATCCACACCCCATTTTTACCTTCTCATTAGAGAGTTTCTGGGTAATCATATCTTGTGTCATGTATGTGTGAATGTTTACTTGTTTACATACTTTAGATGTATATGCTTTACATGGTATTTTAGTTTACTTATTGAATATGTGAGATGGATGTGTGGTGAATATTTTATGGGTTAAAGTTTAAAGTGCTAATTCATAGCATTGAAGTCATAGTTAATGTCGAGCACTAGGGACTTTAGATGCTGAGTAACATAGTTTTTTCATAGTTGTTTGTATTGGCACAAACTACTATGTAAACCACTTTTTGGTCTGACTTAATGATTGAATTACGATATTTTTATGATAAGGATGAATCTTAAGTGGGAATCCCTATGTATTACATGCATCCAATCAGGTAAAGGGAAGGTTTAAGTAGAAATATGGATGAATCACAACCATTGATTCATACCTAACCCTAAGTCGCCTAGGTCTTCTTAAGGAGGAAAAACCCTAAACTTCATATGTATGGAAAGGGAATGAATAAATGGTCAAGGAGAGTTTTGCATGCACAGAACAAGACATTCATGGTGAACAAGGAACTATGATCTGAATTACATTATAGAATCAGTTAAAGGAGAACAGAGGAAGGAAATAGTGAACAACAGAGAGATATCTGATCAAGAAGGATGAAGTACACAATAGTATAGAGGTGATCTATCACCAAGTAATAGAGTAGGATCATTGCTAAGACATTCTAACAGGTGAATCAGTTAAATCTCTTAACAAGGTCTAGTCCTAACAAGCTGTATTGAAATCCTCTAACAAGGTGCTTACTTAATTGTGAGTTGAAGTCCTTTAACCAGACACACTTCTAACTGGGTGTTGAAATCCTCTAACAGGGTGAGACCTAATAGCCTTTGTAAGCCTTTAACATGGCATACCTTTCACAGGGTAGATCATGTTTCATGATCAACCATTGTAACCTTCATTGGATACACTTTATTATTGCAGTAGTGAAGATTTGTGGGTGTCATCCCCACCCCATTTTTACCTTCTCATTGGAGGGTTTTTGGGTAATCATATCTTGTGTCATGTATGTGTGAATGTTTACTTGTTTACATACTTTAGATGTATATACTTTACATGGTATTTCAGTTTACTTATTGAATATGTGAGATGGATGTGTGGTGAATATTTTATGGGTTAAAGTTTAAAGTGTTGATTCACAACATTGAAGTCATAGTTAATGCCGAGCACTAGGCACTTTAGATGCCGAGTAACACAATTTTGTCATAGTTGTTTGTATTGGCACAAACTACTATGTAAACCACTTTTTGGTCTGACTTAAGGATTGAATTATGATATTTTTGTGATAAGGATGAATCTTAAGTGGGAATCCCTATGTATTACATGCATCCAATCAGGTGAAGGGAAGGTTTAAGTGGAAATATGGATGAATCAAAACTATTGATTCATACCTAACCCTAAGTCACATAGGTCTTCTTAAGGAGGAAAACCCCTAAACTTCATATGTATGGAAAGGGAATGAATGAATGATCAAGGAGAGTTTTGCATGCACAAAATAGGACATTCATGGTGAACAAGGAACTATGATCTGAATTACATTACAGAATTAGTTAAAGGAGAACAAAGGAAGGAAACAGTGAACAACATAGAGATATATAATCAAGAAGGATGAAGTATACAACAATATAGAGGTGATCTATCACCAAGCAATAGAGTGCTAATCACATAATCATTTTTGAGACATTCTAATAGGTGAATTAGTTAAATCTCTTAACAGGGTCTCAAATTGTGAGTTAAAGTCCTTTAACCAAACACACTTCTATCAGGGTGTTGAAATCCTCTAACAAGGTGATGCCTAATAGCCTTTGTAAGCCTTTAACATGGCAGACCTTTCACAGGGTAGATCATATTTCATAATCAAACATTGTAACCTTCATTGGATACACTTTATTACTGTAGTAGTAAAGATTTGTGGGTGTCATCCCCACCCCATTTTTACCTTCTCATTAGAGGTTTTTTGGGTAATCATATCTTGTGTCATGTATGTGTGAATGCTTACTTGTTTACATACTTTAGATGTATATGCTTTACATGGTATTTCAGTTTATTTATTGAATATGTGAGATGGATGTGTGGTGAATATTTTATGGGTTAAAGTTTAAAGTGTTGATTCACCCTCCCCCCCTCTCTCAGAGTTTACCTTTCCTATTTTAATTCCAATATATGTACTTTTTTTTCAACATTGCCATTGAGAATTTAGGACAAATAGCTAACCAACCCCTAGGAAGCACTAGTGTATAAGTTACCCTAAAAGATCTTATTTTATGATTTGGTGCACCTTACTTAGGGGCTAGGAAATTGTTTTTGACTTGGTAGAGAAGGGAGTGGGGAGAGAGGTAGGGAGAGGGAGGTGGATCTTGCATCCATATAAACATTTTTTTTATTTCTTATGAATGAGTATGTGTACTTGAGTTAATCTTTAATACAATCTGACATGGCTATTTCTAAAGAAGTTTAAACTTGTGCTCAAACCTCTTTTCTTTGATCAAGTGTAATGTCCTAATATGTTATTTTGCATCACTGGACAGCTTATGTAGACACCTTATTCAACTCATTCCAAGAAAGAATATCTTGGGGAGCCAGATTATTTCTATCCTTCAAGATTTGACAAACAATTGACTCCTTGCTCTCTTGTAGCATTTGGTGGAGGGATTCACATATGCCCAAGATGGGAGTTTGCCAAGATGGAGATTTTACTATTTCTTTATCACTTTGTTAAAGCTTTTAGTGGGTACATAGACCTTGATCCAAATGAAGGGATGGTGGCAGATACAACTCCTCCATTCCCTGCAAATGGATTCCCAATCAAACTTATCCCTAGACTATAAGATAATAAAATAGTGTGGAAATATTATTTACTAGATAAATTGAATGTGTCAACATGAGTATTTTATCTTTGGACTTCAATAAATATGTTATTTTCTAAATAATTATATGTTTAAAAATATTGTTAAGTTTGAGTGTACTCTAGGTGATTCTAGTAAAATAAGTATCCTTTATTACTTTTTGAATTAAAGAGGTTCCAAACTAAAGCTTGTGCTTTACTATTGGATAACTAAATAATTTTTTGAGTTTGATATAAATCTAGCCTAAAAAAAGGAATATATGTACAACATATATTTTGAATTATATAATTATATGAAATATACATTTTATTAAATTATGATAAATTAATAGTTAAGAGGGATCTAAATGTATTGCATTATCTATAAAATATATTTTTGTTTATTTTATTTATGATTTATTGGAGAGATGAAAAGTGCACACTTTTTCATCTTTCTATCTTGTTTTGTCTTTGATTTAGCACTCATTAATAATAAGAATATTTTTTTAATTATTATTTTCCTTGTGAAATTGAAATACCTCACAAAGAAGTAGCATTGCATACATACAAAATTTCATTTATGTTTATAAGATTCATAAACTAAAATTGTTGGACCTATTATGCAATCAACCAAGACACTACAAACACTATCGCCCTTTGAATATTTCTATGCTCAACACATTTGACAATACATTTTTGTACAAAAATAATCGCACATCTTATAGATCCATAGCTGCCATACATTTTTAAAGCTCAATTCAACCCAAGTTGTATATTCCTCAATTTTTTGAGACATGTGATCTAAGTTATAAATAAAGATTTTTTCTTAGGAAGTCTAAAATAAAATTTCAAGAAAATTTTGGTTTATTGTTTGATATGCCAAAAAAAATTAAGTTAAACTAGTAAATACTCTAGGCCTTTTACAAATTATTAATAATTCCAACACAATATTGGGAAGAAACATCAACGAACTTAATTATGGAGCTTCCAAAAGAATAATCTTGATGTATTTTTTTGTTGTGGATAGAATTGAACAATGTACATTTTTGTGGGTTCCTTTGTCCATTTTTCTCTACTCCCATGGCCAAAATATTCATGTAATTTATATAATAACTTAAAGTAATTTCAATCATAATCATGAGGGATGATGGCTCTCTCTTCACTAACATATTTTGACAAACATATTTACAACATGAGGTATAAAGCTAGCACATAATTCCTCTTATCATTTACAATTATACATTAAAATAGAAAAATGCTAAATAAATGTTTGGTATGATATTTGTGTTGTTTTCCCCATAATAAACAAACATAATAGTCTAAATGGATACTCCTAGTAGAGTGATGGTGCAACACATCAGTTCCAATATCCACCCAAAAAAAGACTCAAAGTTCTTTATGATGCACAAATGACATCTATTACTTATTTTTAATCTCATTCATTAAGTATTGCATATGGATTTTAATGGCAATGACTTATGTATTTTATCCAGCACAAGTCGAAGTGGCTATGCAATCGACAAAATGGCTGAAAATTTTAATTTATTAATTCTTAGAAATTTACAAAACACTAAATTTATAATTGTAAATTTATGTTAAATAATAAATTAATACCCAATCTATCGGCTAGGTAGACACTTCCAACACAAGTTCCCTGCCGATTACTATGGTTGCTTTATGGAACTGACGTGGCTCAAGAGACATGGTGGGTCTAGCTTCTTCTCTAGAAACATTGATGTGGTGCATTGTTTTATAATGGGAGACAATGTAGGAGGAAACATTGTCCATCATGTCAAGTGTTGCATAGTAGAGAATGTGGAGGAGCAACACCCAATGAGAATTATGGGGCACATGCTCATTCATTCATTTTTTGGAAATGAAGAGAGAACAATTTGAAAGAAAAATTTAAAGAATGTTCTGCTAATGACAGTGGAGTATTGTGACTAGTTTTGGTGGGTGTTTTTTCATTCGAGGGACAACAAAGATTATCATTCCACTAATGTGACGACTCTAAATTCAAAAGACATTTTAATGAAGGAGTTTCCACCAGTTTGGTGGTAGTTGGCAAGATGGATATATTGCGCAATCAATAGTTGTAATTCATGGAGCACTTGATGAAGATGAAGAAAGAGGTGGATTGTCTCTTTTGTGAAACAAGTTTTCATGGCTTTTTTGTGATGCATTATTCTTTGCCTTTCAGTTCATTGATGACCTCTCCAATTTTATGAGTAGATGCTCAAATACAAAACAACCATTACAAAAATAGGCTTCTTTTACCAATTTGGATAAAATTGTTGTAAGTAGTTTGTTTAATTGAAACAATGATCTTATTAATCATGTATAAAACTAGTAGTTGCAAGCGATGAAAATTCTTATTGCAATCACTGATTATTAATCTCCTATCTTAAATGAATATTTAACTATGAAAAATTAATCCACATCTAATATTGAAAAATAACATAATTGCAACTTCACCAAAAAATACAGAAAGAAATTTGCAACAAAATGAACACAACATTTTTAGAAAATCATCCTTGGAAAAACCCCTAAGGGAAAACCAATTTTGCATATGAGGAATTATATTAAACTTTAGCAAATTTAGAGATACAAAATTCCTTGCCTCTTACTGGAAGAACTCTTACAATCTACTAGTTTCTCTTGCTAATATTTCCCCACTGCTTGTTAGGATTAACCACAGACATAAATAATAGTTACATGCAAATATGATGAATAGTAGAAAATAATAAATCACATAGAAGAGAACACAAGAGATGAGGATTTAACATGGTTCACCCAATCCCTAAACTATGTCCACCAACAAGAACTCCAATATTATTATTATCTAGTGATTACAATCCACAATCCCTTATAGTTCAATATCAATGCAAGAAGCTACATTCTCATCATACATTGTGAAATCCCTAACCATAATCTATTTTATACAAGATTTTACCACTTACAAAATTAGGGGTAGAATAAGCTGACCAATAAAAAAATAGTAGCCGACAAATTTTACAATAGTGAGTCATTTTGAGCAACAGGGGCGCTACCACCAAAAAACCCTGCGGGCGCATTGCCCCTTGACCTCACCCGAAGGAGTGCACCTGAGGAACTACCCGAAGACCCCACAAGGGACATTGCCCATTGAATCAATCTTGGGGGCACTGCCTCCAAACCCCCATAGAAATAATTTGGGGAGAAACTGTGCGTAATAAACCTCTATGTTTGATTAGGCTCCACATAACAATAATCTCTCACTTGGAGACTGATTAGAATCCACAATAATAACAATAATCTCCCACTTGGAGATTGATCAGAATCCACAACAATAACCTCCCACTTGGAGACTGATCAAAATCCACAACAATAACCTCCCACTTGGAGATTGATCATAGCACCACTAAACTTGTAGCTCCCACTAGAATATCAAACCACCCTAGATTCTAATGTTCTTTTATTTTGTTTAGTCTAAAAGACCAACCAAAGCTAAAGAGGAGTTCAGTTTTTCCCTTGTTACTGCCTTGGTAAACATATCTATTGGATTATCATCTGTATGTATCTTCTCCGTGTTTAACTGTCCATCATCCAAAATTGACTAAATGAAATGGTACCACAACTGTATGTGTTTTGTCTTTGAATGTAGAGAAGAATTCTTCAAAAGATGAATGTCACTCTGGCTATCTATGAACAAATAATTATCCCTTTGTGGGTGTCCCAATTGAAGCCGTATCATCTCCTTGGCTACCTTTCTAGCAACAACATACTTTTCCTTTGTAGTGGATAAAGCATTCACCTTCTATAATCAAGAAATCCAACTCATTTCTGCCCCATCAATAGTAAATATATAAACTTGTAGTACTCCACCTGGTATTAATATCCCCTGTTAAATCTGAGTCAACATAGGCCTGTAAATCAATAGTAGAGCCCCCAAAATGTAAACATTTACTAAATGTTCCTCTCAAATATCTAAGAATCCATTTAACTGCATTCCAATGCTCAATCCCTGAATCACAAATCTACCTACTAACAACTCCCACTGCATGTGCAATATTTGGCCTAGTATATACCATGACATACATTAAACTCCCTATAGTTGAAGCATAAGGTACCTTGGAAATTTTAGCTTCCTCTTCTAGTGTCTTTGGACACATCTCCTTAGTCAATTTCAAATGACCAAGTAAAGATGTGCTAATGTCTTTTGCATTCTCCATAAAGAAACATTGCAACACCTTCGCAATATAATCAACCTGAGATTCAGTCAATTTTTTATTTTTCCTATCTCTACGAATATTCATACCAAGGATTGTTTTTGTTTCCCCCAAACCCTTCATAGCAAATGAATGTGTTAATTATTTCTTTAACCCCTTAATGTGATCCATGTTAGACCTAGCTACAACCATATCACCAAAATATAAGCATAAAATAATATATTTGTCATCATCTAACCTTTTAAAATAAACACAATGGTTAAAATGACACTGACTGTAACCATGCTCATGCATAAAATAGTCAAATTTAAGATACCATTGCTGAGGTGCTTGCTTCAAGCCATATAAACTTTTTTCCAATCTACACACTAAGTTTTCCTTCCCTTTTATCTCAAAGCCTTGTGGTTGTGACATATATATCTCTTCATCCAAATCACCATGAAGAAAGGTTGTTTTAATATCAAGTTGCTCCAAATACAAATCTTCAGTAGCCATAATACTCAAAATAGTAAGAATATAAGTCATTTTAACAACAAGAGAAAATATCTCATCAAAATCAATGCCCTTTTTCTATGCAAATCCTTTCGCAAATAACCTAGCTTTAAATCTTTTCTTACCTCCATTGTCTTCTTTCAACCTATAAACCAATTTTATTTTGTAAAGCCCTTTTACCTATAGGCAACTTGCATGAATCTCATGTCTTATTTTCAGCAAGGATTCCATTTCTTCTTTCATTGCAATCTCCTACTAAATCTTTGTATACACTTGCATAGCTACATCATAACATTTAGGTTCACTAGCATCTATTAGTAAAATAGAGTACAAAGAGGAAGAAAATATTTCTAGAGGTCTACTTAGCCTTTTTAATCGTCTAGCATTCATAAGGGTGTGTGGTATTTGTTGTTGTAGTTATTTCAGACCATGACAAACTGCTAGAACATCTTCATTTTGAGTATTATCTAGCACTGCATTATTATTTTTCTTCTTCTCATTTTTCTACAACATATCTTTGTACAATACTTTCTCATTGAATATGACATCCCTACTTCTTACAATTTTATGATTTTTAAAATTCCAAAGCCTATAACCAAATTCATCAATGCCATATCTAACAAATACACATTTCTTTGACTTAGCTTCCACCTTGGTTCTATTTTTAGAATCTATATGTGCAAATGGTTCACAATTGAAAGTTTTGGGAAAAGAATAACTCACCTTCTTACTAGTCCATGCTTCCTCTGGAATACCACAACCTAATGGAATAGAGTGACCTCTATTAATCAAATAAATAACAGTATTGATAGTCTCCACCCACATGTTTAAGAGCACCCAAACATGTAACCTCATGCTCCTTGCATGCTCCATTATTGTCATGTTCATGCATTCAGTCACTCCATTTTTCTGTTGAGTCGTTAGAACAGTTTTCTATTTGTGAATACCATTAGTGGAACAATAATCTTCAAATTTATGACTGCAATACTCACTATCATTATTAGATCTAAGACATTTTAATCTCTTACCAGTCTCATTTTCAACCAAGCATTTGCATTCCCATAATTTTCTAGTTGCATCATTAATAAATGTAATATAATAATGAGAGTCACCAAGGGAAGATACCTAAGATGGTCCCCATACATTTGTATGCACTAGCTCTAATTTCTTAATTTCTTTTTAATTCCCACTCTTTACAAAACTCACTCTCTTTAGTTTTCCATACACACAACTTCCACATAAATTCATATTGACACATTTCAAAATTGGTAAAACTTTCTTTGAATAAAGTAATTTCATAGATTTCTCACTCATGTGCCCAAGTTTGTTATGTCATAGCACTATATCAGAATCTGTAACAATTGTTTATTCTCCCTGCTCAACTGCAACAACTATTCCTAAATATTCATTTTTCTCTAAAACAATTAAAGTAGAAGGAACAATATGACTTATACAAAGATGTAAGGTGCCCACTTTCACACCTTTTTCTACTACACAAGAATCTTTTGAAACCTTCCAATTATTATCATTAAAAGTAACTATGCAACCCTCATCACTGAGTTTCCCTGCTAATATTAAATTTCAACTCAACCTCATCTTACCTCATGTAGTAGCCAATGATCCTCATTCTGAAACTTAATCTTAACTTTTCCCTTTCCAACAATCTGATAGGGTTCATTATCCCCTAAATAAATAAGCCCAAAATCCCCTTGGACATAATCAATAAAATAACCTCTATGGGGTGTAGCATGAAAGAAGTCCCAGAATCTAAAAAATAAGAATCATCAACACTTTCTAAATAATGAAGAAAAGCATCCTCTTTGGATTTGTTACTCACCACATTTGCCTCCTTGTTTCTATCTTGTTTTTCTCCTTCATTGTTCTTTTGAGTCTAACAATATTTTTTCTTATGTCCTAGTTTCCCATAGTACCAACAATCTCTTGATCCTCTAGATTGAGATGTCTTCCCCTTTGATTTTCCTCTTTATTTCCCACAATTTCTAGAATTACTTCCTCTCACAGTCATTCTACCTTTTCTTTGTGCATTCAAAGTAATTTTTGATGTAGATCCACTTGAGGTTTTCCTATGAATTTACTCACTCAAAATAACACCAATAACATCATCAAATTTTAGGGTGTTAGATCTAAAAACATAATTACTCACAACCATTACCAAGCCATTCTAACTTTCAAGAAAAGAACACAAAATGAAGAGAGCCCTAATTTCTTCATCAAAATTGACATTCACAAAAGATACCTAACTAGTAAACATATTAAACTCATTTAAATGATCTACAATAGATCCACCTTCTGCCATCTTCATATTAAATAAATGCTTCATGAGAAATACCTTGTTTAAAGTAGAGGGCTTTTCACATAGCTTTGCTAAAGTTTGCATCAACTCTTCTATTGTCTTCAATTTTGTAATGTTAAATGTTACTAATGGTGCCAAGAATAATCTAATACTTTCAAGTTCCTTTCTTTCTAAAATCTCTCATTCCTCATCTATCATAGTCCCATGTTTCTTGGCTTTTCCTTCCAATGGATTCCATAAATCCTTTTGATAAAGATAGTCCTCCATTTGCATTTTTCATAACCAAAAGTTTTTCCTATTAAACTTCTCATCCTTCAGCTTAACCTCATCCACCATCACTACCACTCAATTGTGAGACCTTCCTCCAAAGGATAGCTATAAAAAAATGACGACAGTTTGGGCTAACAAAAAAATGACTTCAGTTTGGCTTTGATACCACTTGTTAAGATTAACCACAGACATAAATAATAGTCACATGCAAATATAATCAATAGAAATAAACCATATATCAAACAAAAGAGAACACAAGACATGAGGATTTAACATGGTTCACACCATTCCTAGGCTATGTCCACCCACAAGTCCAATATTATTATTATCCAATTATTACAATCTGCAATCCCTTACAGCTCAATACCATCGCAAGAAGCTACAATCTCATCATACATTATGAAATTCCTAACCCTAAGTCATTTTATATAAGATTTTTCTGATTAAAAAATTAAGGATGTAATAAGTCATCCAATAGAAAAATAGTAGTCGACACCTTTTACAATAGTGAGTCATTTTTGGCTTCAAGAGAACTGCCCCCAAAACTCTCGGGAGGGCATTGTTCCTTGACCCCACCCTATACTCCAAAAGGGAGCACACCTGGAGTGCTTCCCCTTGACCCCATCTTGGGGGCACTACCCCCAAACCCACATAGAAATAATCTGGGGAGAAATTGTGATGAATAAACCTATGAGTCTGATTAGGCTCCACATCACAACACTGCTATCCCTAATGCTATCACTATTTCCTTGCTAATATTACAAGAAAATTTTCTATCACTACAAATTACTTCTCAAATTTGTAATCTCCAAATGCCCCCTGTGATCCCCTTTTATACTACTCTTTTTGGAAAACCAATAGCCGAGATTGATTGTCAATCGATAGTTGAGATTTAAAAACAACCTAAAAAGTTAGTTTGTAGTTGTTTCTAAAAGGAGTAAAGTAAATATTTGTCTTTACTCTAACCAATTTGTTTAGAGAGAAAATTATTACTAAATTATGGCAAGTGGAAAAATAATTGTCCAAGCTACCGTAAATAATGCTCCCTCTTAGCTAGGAAGTTGTTTTGCATGACACCCAACATATCTCTGAAGAAGAGAAATTTTATCCTCCCTAATGCCTTAGTCAAAATGTCTGCTACCTGGTCTTGTATAGGAATGTAGAGTAGCTGAACAATACCCCATTGTACTCAATCTTTGATGAAGTGATATATGATGTCTATATGTTTAGACCTCTCATGAAATACTGGATTCTAAGACATATTGATGCAACTATGATTGTCACAATATATCATATTAGTCTCATTCCTTTGACCAAACAAGGCTACTAGCAACATCTAAAGCCATATAGTTTCACATGTTTCCATGCTACTTTCTATGTATTCTAATTCTACTAAACTTAGAGCTACAAACTTCTTCTTCCTACTAAACTAAGATATAACTCATGATTCCAAACTGAAACAACACCCTAAAGTTCTCCTTTTGTCCATTATACATACTTCCTACCCAATCTATGTCAGTATAGCCTATCAACTTGACTCCTTCACCTCAAACATATATGATCCCATAATCAATTGTACCATGCAAGTAACATAACATATGCTTACTCATTTTTCTAGTACACTCTCTTTGGCTAAACCATGAACTGACTAAGAAAGTTTATTGAAAATGCTATATTTATCCTAGTGTTGACCAAATACATGAAAAAACCAATCAACTGCCTATATAAGGTGGGATCTACATCCTTTTCCTTGTATGTATCTATTGTTAGCCCTTGTTTTTATGCCCTATTATTTAAAAATAGTTCTACAATATTTTTGAAATCTTAACAGTTATATTCTTTGATCAAGATGGGAAGTTTGAATTAAACCCTAACTATAAGAATGATATAATTGGAAAAACCCTAGTGTTACTTTAGTATTTCTTTGGTAGGGTTTTTTCTTTGTTAATTTTAGAATCTTTCACAAAATAGGGTTATCTAAATCATGTCTCTACTTCATCCATGGTTTCATCAAGGTTAACCTGCATTTTGTATAAATTGCATGTTTTCAACCCTAGTGGCAAGTTATTTTTGTAACCATTGATTTCCTTGAAGATCGATGACCATCACATTCTTGCAATTTGAAGATGCAATATGTTTAACCAAAGTGAGGATGCAAGGAACTAACAC
The DNA here is from genome assembly GCA_028749045.1 of Cupressus sempervirens. Lineage (NCBI taxonomy): Eukaryota > Viridiplantae > Streptophyta > Pinopsida > Cupressales > Cupressaceae > Cupressus > Cupressus sempervirens. The sequence goes on along the minus strand of CM053791.1, from coordinate 19,572,697 downwards.
CTGTCTTGTGGGACTAAAGAAACACATAAGTCAGCAAATTAACAATAGCCCTTAGATCTTGCTAAGATCAACAATTCTTGTTTCCTCACAAAATAAAGATGTTCAAACTTTAGCTAAAGTGACATAGAAAATTTTCGATGCATGTAGAGTGGGGGCCTATAAGAGAGTATTTCAAATTATCTATTATTATATGACAACTATCATGCCACAATTGGTTCTCAAGTCAGACTGAGCTTTATTTCCTAGTTATTTCCTAATCGCTGATGCAAAAAAAGATCAAGGGCTGTCACATCCTCACAAAATAAAAGTAGTCAAAGTTTAACCAAAGTGAGAATGTGAGCAATTTCCACATGTCCCTGTGGATCCCCAAATGATGGAATAATATGAATTTCTCACAACCATCAATCAAAAGGTAGATCAACGATCGTCGTGTTGTTGCATAATGAAGATGCAAGCTACTTAAAAAATGAAACAATATGAGAAACTGAAAAGTGTCCTAGTGGGCTCACATTACATTAACCAGTTTGAAGAACAAGCACTTTTCTCAGCTATAAATTTGAATGGAGATCAATAGTGTTTGTATTCTTGCAAAGGAAACATGAAGGTTGTTTAACTAAATCAAGAAGGTGAGGGACTAACACGTTAACTTGTGGGTCAAGTTTGTGTTATGACTTGCAAAAGGGATGATATCAGCATAAAGAATCAAATAACATGTTTTTATTTGCTCTAAGTATTATGCATAAAAAAGGTTAATATCTTTTTCCAACTATCAGATCAGAAGAAGATCAATGATTGTCGCATCCTTGCAAAATAAAGGTGGTCAATGTTTAACCAAAGCAAAAATGTGAGGGAATGCTACGTATCCCTATGGACTGGCCTATTATTACATCAAGTGCAAAGATCTTAACTATCCAGTTTCAAAGGATCTACTATTCTCACATTCTAATGAAATAAAGATGTTAGATGCTTAACCAAAGTGAGAATGTGAGGGAGAGACACATGTCTTAGTGAGCCCATTTCCTAAGAGGAACATTAAGAAAAATATGGATGTTTCTTGATCATTAGATGCTAGGTGATTGAAGGTTATCACGATCTAACAAAATAAAACTGTTCAGGTTTTAACCAAAGTGACAATGTGAGAACTTGACACGTGTCCCACTAAGTAAAAGGTGATGCAATAAAAAGTTTGAATCATAGTCTTTATATTTTTCCTAGATCAAAAACCAATTTTCAAATTTTTATGTAACATGCACAATTTGATTGTTAAAGCATTAATGGTGTTTCAAGGCAACCTTGTATGAATGAATTCTACATAAATTTTGTAATTCATTTCATGATCTGGTACAAAGAGAAACAAAATTGAAGTAGAGTAAACAGAGTTCAGATTTTTGGCTTTTATACTATGAACTATTGTGATCAAATTATTTTGCTAAGATCAAAAGATTTCTGAGTAAGTGCCCTAGCATGTTGTGAAGAGTTTTTAGTCTCAAGTATTTTTTGAAATAATAAGATGTCTCTCCAAAGATTTTTTTTTGGAAAGATGAATTACCAACATAGAAATATACATGATCATTTCCTTGAACAACTACCCCTTTCTTCTAATGAAATAGTGAAAGGAAAGGAATTGGTCCCCAAGAAACCTAGACTAAAAATTGATGAGGGTTTCTATGACAAGGGGAATTGGTTGAGAGAAGTCAAGACATCAATGGGTGGTTTGGAGTTGTTTAAGAAGTAGGTTTTGCAAAGAAACCATGATACACCACTGAGCAATATTTGGGACTTTAACATTGGGAAGTTAGTAGTGCCTAGTGTCTTCATGGATGGTGATTTGTTGACATTATTAGCAAAAATGTATGACCTTGTATTGCGGGTCTTAAAAAACCATACTAGAGATAACTTATTTAAGGTTACTGTTGAGGTGATCAAAGAGGTTTTTATGCTAAACCTTGACCTTGCTTTGCATGAAAAGATCGATTTAGATGATTTGGAATCAAGGTATGATGCTCAAAGAATATGCCTTCGAGGAGAATCATTGCAAGAGAATTTCGCAAAAGTAGGGCATCTAATACTAGTAACTCCTTCCACCTAAGAGCTCCTGTTAAAAAAAAAAATTCAACCCTAGGCATAGACTCTCTATATTTCCCTTTGCAAAATTTTTGACATGGATGAGAAGGATCACATCCCAAGATCTATAATTTTTATGATGGCTCAAACCCTACAATATGGAATGAGTTCCATTTTTTTATTTTGCATCTCATGTAGTTGTAGAGATGTACACAATGGAAAAATTGGCATCAGCAAGGGTAAAGTTGATAAACCCTTTTGTTGGTATTCTTTTTTGATGTATATATGCCTATACAATGGTGTTTCTATATTTTCTAAGGACATGAAACTAGAGAGAGAGAGAGAGAGAGAGAGAGAGAGAGAGAGAGAGAGAGAGAGAGAGAGAGAGAGAGAGAGAGAGAGAGAGAGAAGCTATTAGTTCAACTCTAGAGTGCATATATGACTTGGGAAGTCACAGATGATAGTTTTTTCAAGATTGACAATTATTTTGCATTGAAGATGAGGATGTTGTTGAGTGGAGACAACTCTCAAATTCCCCAACCCTTACTGGAGTTGATCAACCCTAAGGATCATGCGAAGGGTCTAAAGATTAGCCATAACTCGGGATACATCATCCCTTATTTAGTTGCAACTGTATTCAAAGTATATGGTTTCCAAGGGAAACCTCATGTCCTACCATACCAAGTGCCTTTGAAAGTAGGAATCATTGAGTTATTATGGCAAGTTGGAGGACTTGAAGAGAGAGAATTGGTGGGGAGATCAAGGGGAAATTTTTTCCAAAGTTTTATAATCATCCACAATTTTTGTGCTAATCAAAGGAGGATGAAGACATTTGAGTAAGTTTTTGGACAAATATCAAATGGCCTAATCTCATTCTCATTTCATTGATTTTAAAAGTTTTTATATTTAAGAGTAAAATCACAAACATGTGTCACCCTTTTATAAAGGAAAATGCTAACAAAAGTATATCTGTTCATCTTCAATTACATAAAACTAGTAGTATTATTTAGAATTTGATAATGAAGTAAACTAATGAAATGAGTAGAAATAGATGAATTTTAGGATTATAATTTTTAATAATTATTTGGAATAAGAAATGATATAATTTTCTAATTTTTAAAGATAATTTTTTACTTGCTGAAAAATGCTAAAAATTAGGGGACTATTTCCCACCACAAAACTATATGGAAATAAACTTTTTTTCTTTTGACCTTAGATTATGTTATAGATAACATATATAGCTAGAACAATAAAAAATAAAAATAGGCTTTAGAGATATATTTTATCTTTTATAACAATTCATGTTTCAAATCACCTAAAATTGATAGTTTTCATCTCCCACCACATTTTTCAAAACAAATATATTCTAACCAAAACAAAACTTATACATTCTTCAAGACCACTATCTCCTCTAGAACGTCATGCGATTTTTAATTTTTTTATATGATTTAATATTTTTTCCTTTCTCAAAATTGACATCTTCTTGAGTGTTAAAATACAAACTTGTAGAGTTTTTTAATTACAATATACTATATCTAATTAAAACACTATAAATTCTATATGAGAATATTCTTGACTTTTAGCTCTATAAAATGGTGTTTATATGTTATTAAAAAAAAATCATAAAAAATAGTAAGAGTTATCGAAACATCAACTTTCTAAAATAATTTTATTTTTTTAGTAATTGGATACAAACTAGTATAAAACATGCATTTAATAGACATTTCCAATTGGAAAAGTGTGAGACCATATATAAATTAGCTAGAATAAATTTGTCTAGATCACATTTTTGAATAAAAATTAATTTTTAAATAGAAATACTCAAATTTAGTCATTCTGATAAGTTAGCCTAAAAGGTGACACAACTTTGTACTTAAATGTTCAAAGAATGAACCAAAGCCAAATCCTACGAACAAGTTTTTAACTTTCTTGATGATGTGATTAGAAATGTTTTTCCTCTACAAGAACAAGAAGTAAAGAAAGAGAAATGGAGGGTTTATAATAGGGTTTTGGAACTTGTTAACATGTTAGATAGAAAGTATGATCCTCTAATTGATATCAAGTTTTGGGGGGATAATGTAAATAAACTGATGGCACATATTTCTGGGATCATGCAAACTCTAAATGAAAAGAAGGAAGTATTGACAAAATCATACCCAGATTAGGCCAAGGAGGCTAAGAGGAGAATGGAAAATAGGGTTTTTATCAATGCAAGGAAATACAACCTCTAGAGGAAGGTAGGATATGTAGTTGCTAGGAATGTGGGGGCACATCTTGTGCCAATTTATAAAAGACACCATTCTGAGAGTCCACCCTCAATGCCAATTGAAAAAATACATAAATTGGAGGAAGGATCCTCATCTAAAGTAGATGAATATTCTCCATCCCAAACCCCTATCCATTTTGACAATGAAGACTCCTTGAGGGAGAAACTGAAAAAGATAGGGGCCCAAGATTATGTTTTGATAACATTAGAAGGAGAGGAGGGAATGCCTGAAGAACTTCCAATGCCACTCTTAGCCCTCACTATTGAAGACTTTAAAGGAAAGAGATCGTGGATCCTGTTATAGAATAGGCTACCAAGAGATTTTTGAATGATGATGATTTTTTTAAAATCTAGAGCCTTTAATCAATTTTAGTGGAGGTGTAATATATCAAATTTTAAGGCAAATGCAAAAAGGAAAAGGCATAGGAACCTAATAAAAATAACTCTGAGATAGAGGAAGAGATAAAAGCCAAGTTAATGCATAATTTTAGTTAGATAACCCTTGAAGGGGGAAGGACATTATTGAAAGATTCATGTGTGGTTATACTTCCAGAGTGGGACATTGCTAATGCAATAGTTTTTGATGCCATAAGGAAGGAAAAAGAAGCCAAGTTCAATATAGAAGAAGAAGTTAAAGAAGCCCATAAAAGGGTCAAATATATAAATGATCACAAGGCCCTAGTGATATGGTCTATCTAGAAGAAGGATAAGTCAAGACTCCAGGAAGCTTCAAATAAGAATGCACAAGAAGCTTGGTTGTATACAAAGTGGGGGATGTAGACAATGAAAAGGTTTCTCTAATGAATAAAGAAGCAGCTGATTTTGGTGTAGAGGTGGTTGTGAAAGATTAAAATAAATAAATTCTTGAGCTTAATGCTAAATTTGAGAAATTATTAAAAGCTTATGATGAGAGAGGAAGGAAAAATAAGTGAAATTGAGAAAATAATATCAAACTTTCAAAAACAATAAGGTAAGAGAAAGGTGGGGGAAGAACCCAACCATCTTTTAATTGCATCATCCCTTGCTCTAGCACCTCCTACTAGGCCTATTGTGGAAATCCTAGACACAACTTAGCATCTAGAATTTTACACTGCAGATGAACTAAATAAGGAGAAAGCTAAGCTCAAAGAAACACAGGTAGAGGTGTAAATTCTATATGAAAATAGAGTTAGAGATACAAGTTTTTTTCTAGTAGAAAAAATTAATTGGCCTCTTTTCTATTGGAGGGAATTAGAAATAATGACACTACCTTGAGGGAAATTCTAAACAAGTGGATCAATAGGGAAGATTGTATCACTGCTTTATGTTTTACTGTCATTGATAAGATTGATGATCAAATTGAGAAAACATATGACCAAGCAAGTGACCTATTGAATTTTTTTAAAAAAAGAGATTCGTTACAAAGGAAGTTGAGAATATGTTTCTCTAGATATCTGAGTAGGAATTTTGATTTATTCCCTAATGTGTTAAAAGGCCTAGGCATCATAAAAGATAAGGAGGAATGGGGAAATCAATTAAAAGAAATAATGAGTATCATAATTAATGATGTGGTCAATAAAGAACATTATATATGGTTTGCAAGAACTATTGTTTTTAGGTCAAAATATTCTTTGACTCCTTCCAACAAGATTTTGAAGAATCAAAGAAGTTGGGAATGGATATTTTTGAGGAGAGAAAATGAAATTCTTAGGTTTAGCTGGCTAGATGACTTATCAAGTGGATGGTAGAGTATTCTTTAGCCTCACAACTATTGCAAGTGCAATCTAAGGATAAGTTTTTGGACAAATCAACAACTACTGAAGAGCTAAAGTTTGCTAACAAAAGTTTCTCAAACAACAAATGAGGAAGTTGAAGCTGAGATAGAAGAGATAAATAAGATAAGTCCTCAACCAACACCAAAAATCAAAGACATAGTACTAGAAGTGGTCGTGGAAAAAGATAATCAGTTGTTTGTTGCAGATGATAAATAATCAGATCAAAGCATAGAAGAAGAAGAAGAAAAGGTGGCTCCACAACCCAAAGAAGAACAAAAATAAAGGAACCAATCATAAGGAATTGTGGTAGAACAAGAAAGGGAAAAAATAGAATAGGCCCCACCACAAAGAAACAAATAAAGGAGTCATTCTGTTATCAAGAAAAAGGCCAAAAATGTTTTTTTTTTCTTGTGCAACAATGAAAGCAACCTTTTTCCTTGTCTATAATCTTTAATTTTTTTTTGTTTTAAAAATAGTTGTCCTTTTCCCTCTTGATCCGAAGCTTGTTGCAACTCATGCTATATAAGTGAGTTCCCAAGGCTAGAGGAGGGGTCCAAATTTCAAATTTTTTAAAACTAAGTTTTGTTCATTCTGAGTTGGTCCATGCACACTATGTAATTTTGTTCCAAAATTTGAATAGAAAGTTAACAGTGGCTTGTCTAATAGAGTTATTTTCTGATAGGGATGGTCATTGAGTTGCATACAATTTCAATAAAGTTAATACAAATGTAGAAAGCTAATTGTTCATCCCAGATCTTGTCTCTTCTTTTATTTCCATTTTGTTCTCTATGATTTAATGGTAAAGTTTATTAAATTTTAGTTGTGATTTGTTTTGAATTATATTTCAATACTCTTTTGCTGATAATCTAATAGGTTATGTAAATTCTTAATGTAAAGTGGAAGAACTTTATGGTTTTTCATTGAAGATTTTGACAAGTAGAAGATCTGGAAATGAATACGGATAATCTTTGCACAAAGTATTAAGATAAGATCCAAAAGTAAATGTCTAATTCCTATGAGTTTATAGCCCAATAGATAAGGCACTGGTCATCTTATGAAGTGGAACTAAATGCAATACCTTATATTGTGTGAAAAAAATCACATAAATCAATCTTTTAATATTTTGTTATTGAAGTTTTGAAATGTCAGCCTACACTTGATTCATGGAGTTCTAGGGTTTGATAAAGTAGCCATTTGTCATCTATTTTGCTATTATAGAATTAGAAGAATTGGGGCTAAACCAATTGTTATTTTGGAATTCATGTTGACTATTCATTTTTAAAGGAGTAAAGAATGAATTCCTAGGAAAACCCACCCAAATCTTGCAGAATTCAAAGTGGAGAAGACATCATAAGTCTTGTCAGTTGGTCCTTTTAGTTTTCATATTAGAATGCCCATTATGGTCTTTAGCTAATTCCTAAGTTTTTTGATCACCTAAGAGGTTGTTAAATTTCTATCAAATCAAAAGCCAACATCTACCTTCCTCCAATTCATGATCTTAGGAGTAGACATGGCTTTTGCAATCTTCCATCTTGAACCTCTTCAAGATTTCAATTCAATATTTCCCTTGACCAAGGAAAGTCTCTTTGCTATGTGCTACAAATCCTTCCAATTTCTCTATGTAAACCTCCTCCTTCAATTCTTCATTAAGGAATGTTGTCTTGACATCCATTTTATGGATCTATAATCCCATTTGTGCTTCAAATGAGATCACAACTTGTATAGAAGTATATCTAACCACTAGAGAAAATGTCTCCTCATAGTCTATTCCTTCCTTCTAAGAAAATCCCTTTTCCACAAATCCTACCTTGTATTTCTTGATGCTACCATTTGTACCATGCTTTATTTTATAGATCCAATGTGATCCAACAACTTTTCTATCTATTGGTTTAGGCGCTCCCTCCCATACATCATTTTGCATTATTGAGGTATATTCCTAAACCATAGCATCTCACCATACCTAATGTTGTGTAAGCTCTTGATAGATGGAAGTAGCACTATTGACCAACTAACTAACTAATACCTGGACATAATCATTGAACTCAGTTGGTTGTCTCTCTTGTCTTGTACTCTTCCTAAGAGCTCCCACAAACTCTTGAGTATCCCTGTGTCTCTTGAACCTCAAGATTCCTACTACCAATTGTAAAGGATGAAATATCAACCTTTATGTTTTCTTAATGCATTTCCAGTTGCAATAGTTATTCCACATTATGTGAATCCTCATTTATTAATCCTATTCTTTTACTAGTAACTATACTTGAGATTTGTTGGTCTTGATTTGGCCTTGGAGCTTCTGTTGGCTTCTCACTCTGATCATTTTCTAGAAAATATCTCAACCTTCTAATTGTCTTGTCCTCCATGAACTTGACATCATGTCTCACAATAATTCTTCTAGTCCCTAGAATAAAAATCCTATAAACCTTTGAAGTTTCACTACACCTAATTACCTCCTCTTTGAAATCTAATCTAACTTGGTACATGTATCACATGGAATATGACAATATGCCAAACTCCCAAATATCATGATGTGACCAACATCTAGCATATTCCCTAGGAAAGCTTCCTTTGGTGTCATCTTCCCTAGCACATGTTGTGGAACCCTATTCTGAAAGTAAATTGATGTACTACATGCCTCTGCCCATAAGTAGTGGGGCATGTCCTGGTCATGTAGCATATCCCTTGTTGCCTCTGATATAGAATAGTTCTTCCTCTCAACTACTCCATTCTATTATGGGTTGTAAGGAACAACCCACTCTCTCTTAATTCCTTCCTTGGTATAGAACTCCAAGGAAGTCATTTCCTTTGTACTCACCTCCATTGTCTAACCGAAGAAACTTTATCTTCCTTCCTATTGAATTCTCCACAAGAGCCTTGAACTCTTGGAATTAACCAAAAATGTCATCCTTGATCTTTAAGAAGTATATCCAGGTCTTCCTGGAGAAATCATCAATAAAAGTCACCTAGTACTCATATCCTTTGAGAGATTTGATTGATATTGTTCCACATACATCTAAATGTACTAGATGAAGAACACCCTCAGATCTAGTTTCACTCTTTGGAAAATATTCTTTCACAAATTCCCTAATACACATCCTTTTCATACATCATCATGCTCTATGCTCACCTCTCGAATACTTGTCACTATCTCACAAAGAAAATGAAGTGTTCCATGATGGATATGGTCCATCCTCCTATGTCAAATCTCTCCAAGATCTCTAGGATTGTTGCTACTTATGAGTACCTTAGGAGTATCAAACTACAACCTATAAAGGTGACCGCTCCTAACTCTAATAGTTATGTATGATTTCTAATCCTTATTCTTGATCAACGCATGTGCCCCTCTAAAGAATACATTATACCCTATATCATGAAGGACATATAAAGAAATTAGATTCATACCTAATCCTAACACATAAAACACATCGAAATTATCTTTCCATTCTCCCTCTAAAATTGAACAATCCCTTTCCAAATTGAGTTGAGTTTGGACAAGTTCCCCATATAAATATGGATATTGGTGTTCTCCTCCTTATAACTAGAGAAGTACTCTCTAACTCATGTCATATGAAATGATGACCCATTATCTATATACCAAACACACTTTGAGGTTGAGATAACCATACAAGCTATGAGTGCAAACCCATCTTTTATGCTACTAGAAAGCTCTTTTGCACTTTTTGAGGCTACCATCTGCTTCTTTTCCATTCTTCTCCTTCTTCTTCCTTTCTGGGAAATCACTAACACATTGACCATACTCATGACAACCAAAGCACTTTATCTTAGACAGGTCCTTCTTTTTCTTCTCACTTTGTGAATTTGATCCTTTACTAAACCCCTTCTTTGCTTTCCCTTTTCCCGCTCTAGGGAAACATTTTTCGATCCCACCTCACTTTTCTAAATCTTGTTGGCCCCATTGAAAAGACTTAGTCTAAACTCCTCCTAAGTGAAATCACTCCATAGTCAATCCAAACTCAGTAAGGTGTCTCATCCATTGAAAACTGGAACAAAGACACTTCACTGCTTAGTAGACCCATTTAGGGTGATTCATACTAGCTCATCATCACTAGGGCTATCTCCAATAGATGTTAACTCATCCTTGACAAGTCTATTCCTAGCAAGGCAACTTGTGACATCTTCTCCCTAGTTCATTTGAGTATTCTTTAACTTCTCTATGAGAATCAACTCCCTATTAGTGCTAACATTCTCGTATAGATTAGAATGACATCCCATTTTTATTTGTTGTACCTAGCTCCAAGATGTGTGGAACAATACGATCCTTAGCAACATCAAGGACTATCCTCCTCACCTTGGTATCATCCTTCTTGTATGTTGTAAGCTATGTTGCATCTATAGGTACATCTACAATAATAGTAATATAATCCTTGATACTATTCACTTCTAACAACAAAGAAATTATAGCTTGCCAGACACCAAAATTTGAGGCACCATAAGATCTATCCTGATCTCTGAAACCAAATAAAGCCATCTCAAGGGATAAGAGCAATAATAAATCTAAAGAGGTCAACTAGGTTTTATAAACCTTTATTTTTTTTGGGGAAAATCTTTTCTACCCTCAATACTACTCTGATACCATGTGAAAATCCCTATTGGAGTTATTGATTATTAATCTCCTATCTTAAATGATTATATAACTATTTAAAATTAATTCACAACTAATATTGAAAAATAACACAACTACAACTTCACCAAAAAAATTGGAAATAAATTTGCAACACAATGAACACAATATTTTTGGATAAATCATCCCTAGAAAAACCCCTAAAAGAAAACCAGTTCTGTATATGAGGAATTATATTAAACTTTAGCAAATTAAGAGATACGAAATTCCTTGCTTCTTATTGGTAGAACTCCTACAATCACCCAATTTCTCTCACTGAAATTCCCCCACTGCTATCCCCAACACTGTGATTGTGCCCTTGCTAATACTACAAGACTATTTCCTATGAGTGTAAATTACTTTTCAAACTTGTATTCTCCAAATGCCACCTTGACCCCCTTTTATACTACTCCTATTGGAAACCAATGACTGAGATTGATTCTCAATTGACAGTTGAGATTTTAAAAACCAACAACCTAACAAATTAGTTTCTAGTTGTTTCTAAAAGGAGTTAAATAATTACTAAATAATTGTCTTACTCTAACCAATTTGTTTAGAGAGACAACTATTTACTAAATTCTAACGAGTGGACAAACAATTGTCCAAGCTACCATAATTATCACAAGCTTTTGCTCTTTCAATGATGAGCTGATAAGTATTCACTACTATTTTTCAAAACTATAATTTAATGTGCATAAATTAAATTAAAATTAAATTTTAATTTAAGATAAAATTTATTTTTTAAAATAAACTAAATAAATACTGTTTATTTATTTAATTTACCATTTACTAATAAATTATCATTAAAAAAAAGCTTCCCATAAAAAATCTATTATGAAAAAATAATAGAAAAATAATATTAAAAAAAAGTACATATAAAGTTAAGAGCAAAAAATAAACTAAAATTATTATAAAAACTAAAATTATTATAGAAACTAAAAACTAAACTAACTTAAAGTCTACTGATTTAAATATATGAATAAAATAACCATTTAAAAATAATATCTCCATCAATTTTTTTTAAAGAAAAATTAATATGAGAAATATTAAAAAATAGCAACTCCTCCCACAAATATTCTATTGCCTAAACTAAAATTATTATTAAAGTGAAAAACTAAGCTAATTTAAAAACTAAAACTTCAATCAGTTTAAATTTTTTGAAGTTAAATAAAATTGAAAAAAATGAGTTAATGGTGGAGATGACAAATTAATTTTTTAAATAAATAGAAAAAAACAAGAGTTAAAAGAGGAGATAAATTAAAATTAATAAATAAATACAAGAGTTAAAAATGAGGTAAATTAAAATTAAAAAATAAAATAAAATCTCATATGAATAAATTAAATAATAAATAACTTCTAATCAAAATAAAATAATCTTTAAAATAAGCAACCAATAATAACTAATTAAGTTAAATAAATAAATTAAAGAACAAGTGTTAACATTGGAGATAATAGCTAATTAAGCAAAATAAATAGAAATATTTCTATAACAAAAAGAGGGGTAAAAATTTATTAAGACAGAAAGGAATACAACAAGGAGAGCTCAACAAGGAGCTCGATCCTGAGCAACAAGATCATCAAATTCTTGCACCATCTCAAAGGACAGTTGCCCCCTAACCCTAACATTCCAACCCGGATCATGACTAGAAGCCCATTTGGCTAAACAATCAGCAGGTCTATTCCATTCTCGTGGAATATACTTGAACCTAATGAACTGAAAAGAGGAAGAGAAGAAAAGAATCTGCTTAACAATAGTGGCCAGCTGCCAACTCACATCCTCAAGCTCTTGCGAAGAAAGCATGTTCACCACCACCTGGGAATCAGACTCACAAATAATCTTACTCCATCCCCACAAGCAACACTGTTCCATAGCATATAAAATAGCCTGAGCTTCCATGAGATTGTTAGTATAATCACCCTTATGAATTGAGAAGAAAAATTTAACATTCCCAGAACTACAACGAGCCACTCCGCCAATACCAGCCAGACCAGGATTCCCACGAGAAGAACCATCAGTGTTAATTTTCAGAACTCCACAGGGAGGAGGAGTCTAGTGACATATCTTATTTTTTCAAGTTATAATTTTAAAGACAAATAATAGTTAGATAATAGCTAATTAAATTAAATAAATTGAATAAAACAAAAGTTTAAAGTATAGTGAGATGGTTAATTACACAGATTGATTTTCCAACCAAAGACTGATAATTTTCTAGTTAAAAAGGTAATTTGAAAATCTTTATGATTTTTAAAGATAATATCTCAACTAAAAGATTATTTTAGCCTTTTGTTTAAAGAATAACATTTAAAAGATTTACATGGAAAACTATCTTATAAATGCAAATTTAAAAAAAATTCATGATGTACATATTGAAAAATTTATTTAATAAATTATTGATTTATTTAATTCAATGTTTGTGTAAATATTATCTGTAAGTAGTAATAATATGATATCAATATTACTAAATGAATAATCATAATGACTTATAGAGTCTTTCAACCATGAATTCAGTATCATATATACTTCTGTATTATTCTATCCTTGAAGTAAAATTTTACACCTCTTTTATTGTGCTTATTAAAAATAAAAATATAGAGAATAATAAGCTTATTGATATCCTCATAACAAAATGACTTCTATGGGAAAAAAATGGTCTTAAGATTAGGCACATGAACCTTGAACTAGTAGCTATTGATATATGCTTTCATTACAAGAAACCTGAGAATGTAATGTTTCCTTCCCAATGATAAGTAGGGTGGGAGCTTTAATAACAAAGTTGGACAGATCAAACAAAACCTTTGAAATTTTGTAAATGCAAATCCATCATCAAAAGCAAAATTGTCAATTATCAGCTCTCCACAAATAAAATTTTAATGACAAATTTTTTTTTTTTTGACATGATCTTTTAAAGTAAAAAGTGAATTATAATGTTATTTCTTTAAGATGTTATGTGAGATGCAAAATAAATGATTAAATCCATCTCTTTCTCTTTGCGCACCTACACATATAAATGAATTAAGACTACATAAAATTAGAGAGGTTATCCACCATTCAATTATAGGGCATATGATCAAAATTATTCCAATTTCTCAAATCAAGAAATTTTATACCAATTTACCAATTTATAAAATTATTTATGGTGTACATTTCTATTGCCTTCTCCCATTTGATATAAACATCTTCTGCACCCATATTTTTGGGCGACTGAGCTACCAAACCTTTGCTACAATAACCTTGATTAGATTTGAGTGGAGATGGTGCACATAGTACCCAACAATTGCTTCAAAATCCTTGACCACAACAAAAACCTAACAAAATAAAATTAAAGTAAAAAATAAATAAGAGTATTCAAATGGATTGTTCAGATCTGATAATTTTTTTAAAAAAATTAAGCAATGTTCATGCAAAAAAAAATTCAACACAAAGTTAAGTTGAGAAAATGTGAAGCTCCCACACAAAAGATATCATCTTAATAATAATAAAATATTATAGTTGAATTTTGATAGCAATATTACATGATAATAATAATAGTAATAGTAATATTTTTTCTTTTTTCTTTCTTACTTATATAAATTTTCTCTAATATACTCAAATGGATGGACATGGATTTAATTGTTATTTTTAAAACTACTTAATGATTAAACTATTTAACTCTTGTTTTTTTGGCATTAATCTTATTAAAACATAATTATATTAACAATATTCTCCTTCATCAATGTTGTCAGTGTGACATATTTATGTGAGATACATTATTTATTAAACTATGTTTTCTCATGTATACTTTGACCTCTTCAACTAATGTTGCGTTTAAGATTGAGCATCTATATCTTGCATTCTCATTTTGTTTTTTGCTTTTTAAAATGTTAGAAGAAATAATGTTCATTTTAGTTTCTTACTCTTCAAAATCAGGATATATGAGCAATTATGGACAATAGATGACACTTATAGCATTTTTTCAAACTAAAACTTTTTTTCATTTAAACTTTTTAAATAATAGTTATAATCTACAAATTTTTTTTGATTGGTAAAAGGATTTTTCCAAATTTTATTAGATCAATTATGTTATATGCGTTTTATCCCCACTAAAGGTGTAGACATCAGGGAGAAATGAATGGAGAGGGAAACCCTCAGTCTTGCCTAGGACATTGTCATCCTATATGCAAAAGAATACATGTGTCCCTTGTATATAGTAGGGGTTTTTAGGGTGCTTTAGCCCTATTCAAGGTGCATGCACTGGGGAGAAAAGAATGGAGAGGGAAACCCTAAATCTTGCCTAGGACATTGTGATATCCCTTATTTTCACTGTGTAATTTTTTTGAAAATTCATTGTGAAAATATTTTAAATTAAGTTTTATTGTTAGGGTTTGTACTTTATTTGTTATCAGTTTGTAGAAAAAACCCTAACCTAGTCATTTTTGCCCTAGTGAAATAATGTGATATCCTAAAGTTGTGTCTTCACCCTTGTCATGAAAATTTTCATTAAAGTCCACAATCATTTTTACCCTTACCCTAGGTTTGATTCTAAGCGGGAGATTGTATGTCTTTCAAATCATGTGATATGATCTTACGATTAAGGGTCAGGCATCTAGTCGTAAGCTAAAATTTTCCCTCTCCTAACATTATGATATAAGGATTAATGGAGGATCATAGGGGTAAAGTCTGAGTCTCTCGATCTTAAGATATGTTATGTATTTGTAGTATTGCAAGTGTTCAAAGTCTCTGATCTTATGACTTCCTTTGTGTCATGTCATCTTAAGTGTCTATTGGAAAGGTTTTAAAGTCAAGTTTAGATGTTATGATAAACAATGTGTCGTGGGATATTAAAGGCAAAAGTGGAGGCTCATGATCATGTGATAAAGTAGTGATCGTAAGATCACAAGGACACAAAAATGAAAAAGGTTAAGTAAGTCCCAATCTTACGACAAAGGAAAGATCGAGGCATCATAAAGGTTTTCAAGAAGACTTCCAAAGATACGAAAAAGTCATGATCGTAGGGTCGTGGGAGAAAAATATGAGGTGTCTAATGACACAATAAAGTGATGATCATAAGATCATGAAGATCAGATGATAAAGAAAGGCGGGGCCATGCACATTTGCATGAGATTTTAAGACATGTGGAAAGTCATATATTTTGATGCTATGAAAAGTTGTAGATCATAAGATCTCTAGGGAAAGTTCAAAGCTTTATGAAGCTACAAAGTAGTGTTGTATCATGAGATCATGAAGATGAAAATTGATGCTTCTGAGGCTACAATAAAGAAAGGATAACCATCACCGTGTGGTCATAGGTCAATGATAGCTCCTAAAGGTTACCTCCAATGCTACGAAGTTAGTTTACTAATTGTGGTTGAGAGGTCATAAAGAACTAAAAATAGTTTACTAATTATGGTTGAGAGGTCATAAAGAACTAAAAATGAAGACACAATGTTATGCCAAAGTTGAGCTTGTAACATCGTAAGGGTTTGAAGGGTAACTATCGAAGTTATGGAATGGTCCACTAAACCATGATCATAAGATCATAGGGAAAGTAAAGGTGAGATAATATGCTATGCCAATGTATATAAATTGTGTCTCATCAAATTGTAATAAACTTAAAGGTAAGCTTCGATGTCAGGATAACTAATGTACCATGAGATTGTGAAGGCCATTTTCAATATTTATGATAACATGATAAAGGTTTTGATTTCAAATGATCATAAGATCATAGAGCCAAAGTTCCCCACCTAAGATGCTACAAAGGACTCCTTCTTTAGTGTATCGTAAGATCATAAACCCTAGTTTGACATGAAAAAGTGAACTTTTCTCTCTCGAGCTACAATAATGACAAAATGCCCAGGGCCAATAAAATTTGAGTAAAGTACAAAAGTTCCTAAGCTAGAATAGTTATGTGGACACTCCATCTACGATGATAGATTGCAGTGATTTTAGAGCTTGATCATGAAGATTATAAATGCATAGAGAAGGATGATGAAAGAACACTCAACATAAAACATTCCATAATCTAGTAATTTGTTACCATTTGTAGAGATTAGAGATTTCAGAATAGTTGCAAAGCTTTCAATGCCAATAGATTATTATTTTCAAAGGTATTTACAAAATTTTCTAGTCTGTTTAAAAGATGTATGACAAAGAAGTAGAATAAATTCAAGCATTAGACATGGAAGTTGCAAAGACTTCAACTTCAAAGGGAGGAAAAACTAGGTAGAAGAAACCTAATAGGTTTGTGGAAGAATGGATTAAGTTATTCTTGGAATCCTCAAATGCCATTTCTACATATGACCATGAGTTCAAGGATCCTTATATACTTTTTAGAGATTCTGCATGTCCTAGAGTCACTGGTTATGAGCTTTTCAGATATTTTTATTGCAATAGAGAAAAGAAGACCCCTATTTGCAACCCATGGAAGAAGAACCTAGCAAAGTTAATCTTTCCAGATAGCCACCAAATCATTCCATAGAAGGGATGGAACTACTTTATGTACACTGGACCATTCCTCTTTTATTGAAGCTTTTGGATTGGATGATGCCATGAGTGAACTAGTAGACCTGGTTGACCTACAAGGAAAATTTGAGAGAAACACCAAAGCCTACACAGGGAAGTCAATGCTACAACATATTGCCATGGACTTAAAATAGGTGGGTGATTAACCCAAGAAGGTGGAGAATATTTTGCCTTTGGACAAGTTTAAGAATTATTTTGTGAAAACTGTGTATGGTATCCACAAGGTAGTTGGTAAAGATGGAACTAGTATGGTATATGAAGTAGAATTCATCATTTCTAGAAATATGTAAGGCTCCTACCATGGTGGAGAATATAATTATGTTGAGTATATTTTGGGGAGGATGAAGGAGAACATTGGACTAACCCAAAATGGAGAAATAGAAAAATTCAAGTTCCATTATTAATCATTGCTGATGCACTTGATCTTGTACAAAAATGTGGTGTATATAAGCCCTAACTTAATTGATCACACATCTAATGCCAATGTAGAGATGCCATTTCAATTGTAGACACAGGTATGGGATACTTCCTATCATTATTTTGATTCTACCTCTTTTTTCAATAATTTAAGTACTTTCATAATGAAAATGTTAGACCTAGGTTACTTTAGGGCACCTAAGGTTTTGAAGAGTCTTTTGAGACTAACCCGACTCCCTAAGAACAAAAGCTTAGATCATAATTAGGGAGGTATTTTCCTATTTCCAAATTTTTCCTTGATGAGGATTTATGGTTGTCCCCAACCCCCACATATATTGCCAAATTTCATTTCCCCTAGATTGACCATCATTGAATTCAAGTCGTAGTTATTTATGGTAAACAAGAAGTACTTAGGACCTAAGGTACATAGAGGTGCATTCCTATGTAGATTTTTTAAGGTGGGGGACTTTTCAACTGGAAAGAATCCCTTGATTGGATTCATTCTTTCCTCCACCATTACAATCTATCAACTGGTCCTTATAGGATGTATGATCCTAATAATTGGATAAGGAACACCCTCAAGGTAGCACGAAACTATGTACTACCTGGTACTAAGGAGTTGCCCCATGAAGACCTTATTCCCAATATTGTTGCTGAGGGGGAGGCAATTGAAAAATTGTGAAAGTTTGATGATGTACTGATGGTAGAGAGGGAGCTAAAGAGATTACATCACAAAGGATAAGAAAGATGGTGGTTGATCATGCAAAAATTATGACACAAATGCCAGAGGAACCACTTGGGGAAGAAGAGAGGGTGAATCCTGATAGCCCTGAATCTAATGTGACCTTAGAAATGGACAAGATGAACCCCCTAAGGCATAATGGGTCACTAAAGAAAAAAAGAAGCAAAATGTTATCCACATCCTTGAAAAGGTTAAACAAAGGACACTGCAAATCTTGCCTAGTAGAAGTTAGTATTTTGCTGACTTAAGACAAAGTTATATCCAAGATAGATTTTATGTAGCTAAGAACATATTGACTAACCTGGAACTAGTAGCAACAAGGTTGGATGATACGATTATCCAACCCCAACAATTGATAGAAGATGACGAGTTCATCAAATCAGCTAAGTGCAAGAGCTTGTTGTATAAAGTCAAATAAAGTGAACTGGTGTTAAAAATGAAACTAGGTGAGTTAGATGAGCAAAAGAAAGAATTGGTTTAAAAATTATACATCTATTATCTAGAAAGTGAATTCATGACTCTTGAGGAGGCAAGGGATCTAGTCCATAGGAATGGCATGTTGTTAGTGCCTGGTTGGGATTCGAAACAAGCATTTATGCTTGACCAAATTAGAAGACAAGAGAATGCCATCTCATATGAGGCATATGGTGCTAGTGGACTATAGAAAGGATCTAAATTCAACATTGATACCAAGTCTCTGGTAGTATGGAGCATGGATTCTACAAAAAATAAGCCCAAACTAATGGATGTGCAGAGTACATATTAGGGCAACATGATAGTGTCAACACTAAAAGGTACTTCAGGTATAGAGATCTCCAAGGCTATAAAACACTTTTTATTTTTGAATGAGGTCAAGGTATAGGAGATAGAGACAAGGCTAGCCAAATCCTTTCATGATTACATTGATGTTAGGAATCTCTATGAGGAGGAGCTTAGGAAAATAAATGTATACAAGGAGAAGATTGACGAGCTTGAGGATAAGGTCCAAGGATTAGAAACTAACGTTGCATCTCTTAGAGAGAAACTATCAAATTTTGAGCAAGTTGATTTTATAAAATAGAGCAAAGAATAGGAGACTTGGGAACAACCATTCAAGGTGACAGAAGAGACAACAACATATATAGATGAGCTAGGAGAGGAGGATAGAAAGCTTAGAATAATGAGAATTGATGCTCCACCAAAATAACAAGGTGATGAGGCAAGGACAACTATCCTTAGACGTATGATTGGTGATATGGTTGAAACTCTAAAGAGTATATCACAATAGGCCCATACAATATATAATTCTTTACAAGATGTTAAGAAATTTTGCAATGAAGCACTTTCATGGCTATCACCCACATTCAATCTTTGGGGGTCATATATTCAATTCTTAGAGAGGCTTATTATGTTGATGGCTAAAAAGCTAGATTTTCCTGATAAGATTATTATAGTAAAGGAAGGCCTAGAAATGGTAAAGGAATTAAAGCAATTCTTTACTAGAAAATGAAAATAATACAAGGAAAGTTTAAAGTTTTATCTTAAGGAGTTGAGCCTGTATTCCACCAATTATGGATGCAAATAGTAAGTGAAAAGAATGGCAGGAATGGTCTGATTCATTCAGTACAGTGTTGACTCAAGAGGCCATAGTAGATATTTTTGAAGATAACAGTGATGCCGCATTCAACAATTTGATTGACTCCTTATTTAGAGCTGAAATAGATTTATATAAATTTTTAGTGGAGTCTAAAGCCATAACAGATGCTAGGTGGATTAAAGTCACAAAGGACTTAGAAGAAGTTTAATCAACTATGTGGCCCACCAAAAGGGCAATAAAATCTATGTTTCGGAAGTGGTGGGAGAGATTAAGGCTCTGCCGACTGGAGGTAGTTGAGGAGTTACTTGCTAAAGATAGAAGAAGACAAAGAATTAAAGTTAACACTCTAGCAATAAATAGCCACCTGCTAACTTTACAACTACTTCCTATTTTTGGATCAAGCACAAAGGAATGTTTTAGTTGTACCTTTTTGTACATGTCATACCACCTTTCTCTTCCATTAAGGTTTTGACATGTGTCCTCCTTCCATCTGGAGTTTGTTGCAATCCTTTTTAAGGATTTCCAAGATGTGCAGTAGAGGTCAAAAGTTTGTAGATTTTTCAATTTTATGTCATTTATAGTCTGCCTAGTTTTGTTTATTGTATGAATGCATTAATTCTTGTAAACTTAAAGATATAGTAATATGAATGATCATGTTGTCAAGTTATGAGATATATTTTGAGTTTATACTAGTATTGTATTCATTTTCTAAGGAATTTCTTCATATCTATCTATCTAACTTTTGTCTCCTTTCTTATATATCTGTGATCTTGGGATTGAAGTGAACAATGTTCTTTTAGTTTAATGCAATTTAGATAAATTTTATGTGTCTAATTGATTGCTTTTGGTTCAAACAATTAAGTAATTGCTTTCAGTAAGTGATAGGGTTTTGGGTATATGAGAGGGATAAGATAAGAATAAGATTTAGAGTTCACTATTGAAAAATTTAATTACAAGTCAATTAAATAGGTCTAAATTTGCTGGTTTTGACTCTATATAAGAATGGATAAGCCATTGATCAATTAATTTCAGTTGCAATTTGATGGTTCATATGGTTTCAAAATACACATATCAATCAAAAATTAATTTTCCATTTTATGTAATGAAGAAATAAAGTTGTTGGTCAACACTTATTTGTAATAGCTTTCCTTTTGGTTATAACTAGCTATTGTAATCAGAAAATCTATTGCAAATCTAAGAACAAATTGTGACCATTATCTGCTATAATGGATATTTTTGAAAGAAGAATTATTAGTGAGCAAGTGTTTGGAGAGATAATCAAAATAACTAGTCACATTCATATCCCTGAGGTTCACCCACCTTGGCCCTATAGAGCCTAAAGTGTAAAGAGTCTAGTGTACTCTATTGAATTTGGTTCGGAGATGAGATTAATCTTGCTAAATATGGGACGTAGCCAATACTTAGGGTCATTTTCATCTTAAACATCCTAATATTGGGTTTTGAGCAACCTAGTTGTCCAAAAACACCAGCACATTATCGTCCTACATGCAAAACAATACACATGTCCCTTGTATATAGTAGGGGTCTTTGGGGAGGCATACCTTCCCATTAATATAATGAGATAATTGATTTTGAATAATTACAACTGTCCCTTGTTGGGGTATTTGAGAAGGTATACCTTCTCTTACATCTTTAATGAAGTGTTTTATCTTAATCTTTGATTAGGCTTCATTCCTATTTAATTCACTTTGAAGTGCTTGTACTTTAAACCTACACTATTTCATTGTTAGAGTGACTTGTAATTAAAATAAGAAGATAAATATCCTATAGTCAAAGGTTACTCTTACTATACGATATCACCTTATTAATATGTTAGTGAGTTAAAAGGATTCCTGATAATGTCATCCAATGTAAAATTGTGAAGAGGAGTAAGGCACAAACCTTAAGAAAACTTTCTAGAAAGGAAAGTCTATTGTTAGATGCTCATTATAAATCACATAATTAAAATGGATTACCCTTATACAAAATATATTAGGATGTTATATAATTGAAGTGGGTAAATGGGTTGTTAGGTACATGCAAACTATATCTAGCTTGATATCTTATTTGAGTATAACTATGATTTCTAGTTTTCTATTGGAAGGAAGTATTGAGTTTATCCATTGGTAGTATTAAAACTATCAATATGATTTTAATAGAGTTTTGTTATCCTTGAGCCATCAATACTCTTATTGGCTAGTTCATCAAGTATTTTGTTACCTTCTCTATATATGTATTTGATCTTTGTCTCTTAGAAAAATGTTAATAGATCTATGTTTCTCTCTAAAATGGAGTTTAATTTCTAGTTAGGGGTAATTTCATTTCTTAAGGAATTAATATGAGGGTAACCTTCTAGCTCTAGTGATTTAATACCAAGATCTTTACATAAATTAAACTTGTTGTTAATGCTATGATTTATATTTTTTTATTTGTTGACTTATTTAAAGGTTTTGCTGATTTTTCCACTATGTTTTCTTCCAAATTATGAATTACACATCGAATATCATCCATCCCAAGGTTTCCCTTGGGAGCCCCATAAAAATTTATTTTGCACCATCCAACTTTAGGGGATAACCATCTATGATTCATTCCTTCTTCCTTACTCTTAATGCCACCTTACCCATATTGTGGGGGGATTAATAAACCAGCCAAGACTTTCCTAATAGTACCATCCCATTGTGTTAAAATTCCTTCTATTTTATTAGAGTTTCTAAGTTTTTTATTTAAGGTTTCCACTATACTCACTTCAATTATGTTTCCTAAAGCTTAAGTTGGTGTCATTTTGTCTTGAAAGATCCTTCTATTTTCTTCTTTCCATAATTCCCATACTACTATGGATGGTGTTATCATCCATGATTCTTGGTATAATCCTTTGTTCATTTTTATGGCCATTTTTTTAGAAAGTCTTTTAAATTATTGTGATGGGTTGAATACTAGTTTAATTTGTTACAAATCTCAAACTAACATGATTTTTCATATGTGCAATTGAGGAGGATATATTCAATTGATTATTCTTCCTATTTTACAAAGTACACATCTAGAGGATCTTTTATATCCTAATCTTTTGAACCATTATTCTACAAGTATTCATTTTTCATAGCCGTCCATAAGAAAGTGTCATCTTTGGGTGAACAAAAATAATCCCAACATATGTTTAAAGGTGTATAAATATCCTACCAATTTTGAAATTTAGTGAGTTGATTATAGCCTTCTTTGAATTTTTATTTTGTATCATTTGAGCTACCTCAAACAATCTTGTATGTTCTATTTTTAATTGCAAATTGTCTTCTCCTCAAGATATCTATATGAGATTGTTTTTTATTTGTTGAGAGTGGTAGCTCTTCTAAGGTTTTCCATTTCTAGCCCATGGAAGGTAGCGATTCATCCTTAGTGATGTAATGGTATATTTGGTCTCCCCATCTTGCACCAAAGTTATTTTGATAATAGAATCCAATACTAAAGAATCTGGTGTTCCAAATCTTACCCAAGAGTCTTCCTAGAAGAGAGCTTCTTCACCATTTCCTATATCCCAAGTTAGATTTTCATTGATAATACCTATACAATACTTTAAGAAGTTCTAAATGTGAGATCCATTAGGATTCTTTTTATCCCTAAAGAGTTTTATAGGATTTGTATTCTATACATACTTGTTAAGAAAGATTTATGCCCATTTCCTATTGATTCTTGTAATAGTTTCCATATCAACTTTGTACCTAAGCCTAGGTTTTTCCATAATAGATTCTTAGTTACTAGTCCTCCTTTCTCTTGAGGTTTGAAAATGTTTCCCATTTAATCATTGTCATTTTCTTGTTCTTTGAGGATCCATTCCAAAAAAAAAATCTGAGTTTGGAATCTAATTTTTGCCTAACACTATTTAACAAGGGTAGAATTGACATTTGGTAGATGAGGATGGATAAGAGGATGGATTTATTCATAGTAACTCTTCTAGAATTAAACAACCACCTACCTTTCCAACTATTAATTTTATTATGGAGTTTAGCCATTAATTGGTCCCATAAATTATTGGTCTTAGTTCCTTTATTGAAAGGCATGCCTAAATATTTGCAAGGAAAACTACTAGCTTTTAAACCCAAAGTTCTATAGATTTCTTCTTTTGTGTCTAAATTGGTATTTAGAAAGAAATTTTTTGATTTATTGGTATTGAAATTTTTCCCTAAAGCTTCCATTTATTGATTAAGGATTACTTTAAATTGTTTTTCTTCCTTCTTTGTGATCTTTCCTAGGAGTATATTATCATTTGCAAATTGATGATGTGTGAAGTTATTTGTAATTTTTATGCCTACTATTTGCCTTTCCTGATATTCTTTATAAATAGATCTACCAAGGAATTCTACCATTATAACAAAGAGGGAAGGGGAGTTTGTATTGTCTTGCCTTATTCCTCATGTCATATTGAAGAAGACTTTGGGAAAATTGTTAACTTAGAAATTTTGGGGGTTGATATATAACTAAAAATTAGATTTATCATCTTTTTGAAAAGCCAAAAGCTTTGAAAAGCTTTCATAAGAATTTCCAATCTACTTTGTCATAAGATTTCTAAATATCAAGTATTATTAGCATGCGGGCCTCTTTGTTTGATTGTGTTGTATGAATGAGATCTTAAGCTATACTTATTCCTTCAATAATTGATCTATTGGGGAAAAATCTAGTTTGTTCTTCTAAGATGATTCTTGGTGGCAATTGTTTGAGTCTACTTTCTAATACCTTGGTGAGGATTTTTTAAATCGTATTACATAATGCAATTGGTCTAAAATCCCCCAATTCCGAGTACTCACTTTTTTTGTATAAGAACAAGGAAGTATTATTATTTTTTGATAGTAATTATCCTTAGTTTCGGGTTTCTTCTATTTATTTATATAGTTATGTTCCTACTATATTCCATCATATTAGGAAGAACTTAGTATTAAAACCATCAAGGCCTAGTGTTTTATCTAGGTTTATTTGGAAAACTACCTCTTTAACTTCTAACATGGATAATTTCTTATTTATCC
This sequence comes from Cupressus sempervirens, assembly GCA_028749045.1. Lineage (NCBI taxonomy): Eukaryota > Viridiplantae > Streptophyta > Pinopsida > Cupressales > Cupressaceae > Cupressus > Cupressus sempervirens. Next base: position 19,547,749 of record CM053791.1, on the reverse strand, counting down.
ATTTGTTATCTTTGTCTAAGATAAATTTTGGAACTGACATGACCATCTTTTGTTGAGCTTTAAGATTAGACCTATCACTTCCATTATAGATATTGTTATGGTACCATTTTAAAATGGATATTACACTTGTCTTTTAAGACCTTTTAGCATTTTTTTTATAGTGACTTCTTGGACCATGGATGAACCTATGCTTGATGCCCTCTTTCTCATGTTTTCTTCCACCTTAATCTTTATGCATTACTCCTGGGATTTCTATAACCTACCCTTTCCCTTCCCTCGGAACATGTTGACCTAGTCGAGAAGAGGTTGACCCATATTGACCTCTTTCTTAGTGATTACAGGGCCTGGGGTCCAAATGGTCTTGAGCTTCCAAATTGTTAAATCTTTCTTGTTATAAATAGGAAATACTAAGAGGGTGTAGGTGGTTAAATCAATATTTCACTAAATTTTTCCCAATTATGGATATCAGTAACAAACTTATAACTTGCATATGAAAGTAAACTAACTATGAAGAACAATAAACACTACCATAAATTAATACAACACATAACACCATAGTTTTTAACTAGGGAAACCCTAGCCAAGGGAAAACCCTAGTGGGGATGGTACCCACAAAATGATCGACTAATCAAAAGTATCTTGTGAAATATATTGACCCTATTAGATGTCTAATACATCTGTATAGTGTCTCAGTCCTTGTTAGAATCCTCAACCCTATTAGGAGTTGTTATTACAATTTACCAAAAGTATGCAAGATGAACCTGTTAGAAATGTTTATAGAATAAATGAGAGGGGGGAGGGGGGTGAATCAGTTACTCAATGTCAATATGTACCATTTGAACTATTAAACATTAAACACATCAATGTTCTATTGATCCTGCTTAATTTGATGCTTCTTAGTATGTACTATAAAACTATCATAACTTAACTTGTATTGCATGATAAAAAATATCAACGCATGTAAAAAATTCATAAGAAATTTATCACAATTTGACACAAGGATTTTATGTGGAAACCCAATTTGGGAAAAAATACCAACATGTCACTCTTTTTCACTCTCTCGAAGTGAGCTCTATTAGGAGCCAATTCTGATAAAGGTTTTCAATACACACTATTAAATGTGACCTAGTTAGAGGATTTAATCACCTTGTTAGGAGTGGCCTTGTAAGAAGGATTTGATCATTCCATTTAGAATGTCACCTAGTTAAAGGATTTAGATAGATTGTTAAATCTTCCAATGACTTTTAGTTCAACCTCTGTTAAAAGGATTTCAATACAAATACTTTACAATGATAAGAAAGTAAATAAAAGGCTTTTATTTATGTGATTAAAAATCACCTTTTCGAGTTCAAATCTATGTTCAGTCCTTACATTGGTTCATTGATAAGCCTTTCATTGTCATCTCTGTTCTTGATTTCTTGGACACCCTTCAAGCAATCAATCTACACTTCTCATCAACACTTAAGCCTTCTTCTCAAAATCACTTATCAATAACATCACATCTGCAAGATTTCTCCTTTAGCTTCACATTCACATTCTTGTGTGCTTCTGATCAACCTTCCTTAGTATATGAACTCACTCATACATAGTCATTGGGATCGGCTAGGCTTGACTAGATATGGCACCAAAAATTTGATTCAGTTTCCCTTTAAATAGGCAATTTGTGCTTTACTATTTTCTACATCCATTGTAGATCTTAAGGTTTATGATCAGCTTCAACTCAATCCAATGTATCTATACAACTTCTTGATCATCCTCTAGAAACTTCTCTAGAATCCTTCTATTAGCTCTTTATGTAATCATCAAATTGAATTTTAATGATCCAACTCATCAATATAATCTTTAACAAATTTAACATCTCCCAAGGAATCAAATGAGTTGGCTTGATCTTAAGATTCCTTTGAATTTGATCTTTTACTATCACTCAACAATCACTGAATTCTAACACTTGGTCAACACTAAAATACTTGGTCATTGTTTATTATTTTCTATCTTGGTATCAACTAACTTGGTCAGTTAATGCTAATGCTCAATCAACACTGGACTTTCTTGGCACTAACTATGGCTCAGGTTACACTAGCATTACTCAACACTCCTTAGTAATTTACTCTTTTACTTAGCTTGGCTTAGGTTCCTTGACATAAATAATTACTTTTCTTAATCAAAGTCTATCTAATAAAATATCCATTGTAACTTACTTTTCATAACTTCAACCTTTCCTCTAGGTACTATAGCTATGAGGAACTCTCAAATTCTCTCCATCAATCAAATAGATATGATATTTAGATTAGGTAGAAATATGTCTCATCCATATATTTTACATCAATGAAAAAACAACAATTTTTCCAATTGCAAGTTTTCAACAATCTCCCTCTTTGTCATTGATGGCAACATCTCAAGTATCCAAAGTACAAATAACTAAGTTACCATACAATCCAAAATATTTCATTTCCATGAGTGACCACTATCCTTAGTTTGATTTTTATTCTCATCCATTCAAATTTTCAAACTCCCTCTATCAATTTGCTCTCTTTCATGATTTTCTAATCTTTTGACTCCTTAGTCATGTCTCCTTCTTTCATCTTTGTTTCACTATAATTTCTTCCTCTTTGACAATAATGCCAAATATGTACATCTTTCTCAACTACAAATTCTTCATACATCTGAATTATGTATATTTTCCATGTCTATCTGATACTAACTATGACTTATCTTTGTATGTTGTACTAAAGTATTCTACCTTAGTCATGCCCCAAAGTAGAATTGTATTGCATCACTATGTAAAATATGTTGTGTAGCACATGTGATGTAATGCACAAGTAGTCTTAGTTAGGGGAATGACCCCTAATTTACCTCTAAGATATTCATTAGCATCTTTGGATAATGGTTTTGTGAATATGTTAGCAATTTGTTCCTTTGTATTCACATATTCTAGCTTCACTTCTTTGTCTCAAACTAGTTCTCTCAAGTAGTGATACTTGATAGCAATATGATTTATCTTAATATGCATCATTGGATTCTTTGAAATATTAATAGAACTTGTGTTATCACAATAGATAACTATTGGATCTATAATTTTTTCTTTCATGCCTTTTAACAATTTCTCAATCCACATTATATTTGAATAGTTCATTGCATCTGCCACATACTCAACTTCAATTGTTGATTGGGAAATAAAATTATGTTTCTTTCTTGTCCATGACACCAATCTCTTTCATAGAAAGAATGCACCTTCACTATTGCTTTTCCTATCATCAATATTTCCTACTTAATCTAAGTTAGTGAAAACCTTTAGTTCAAATCTATCACTTCTTCTATAGTATAATCCATAATCTTTTGTACCTTTTAGATATCTCATTATCCTTTTTACAGTCATCATGTAATTCTCTTTAGGATTTTCTTATCATGGACCTATATAGGGTCTAGTTCACATCAGTAGAATCATTAGTCTTAGATAGCTTATATCCTATAGACATAGGTGTACTCACTAGTCTTGAATCTTCCATACCAAAAGTTTTCAATATTTCCTTGATGTACTTGGTTTGTGAAATGAAAATACCAAACTTCATTTGGCACACTTGTAAACCAAAAAAGAATTTGATCTCACCAAACATAGACATTTCAAATTCCTTTTTCATTTCATTAGCAAATGATTTACATAACACTTCTCTTTCTCCAAATATGATATCATGAACAAATATCTTAGATAATATTATTTCCATTCTTCAAGTATTTATCACTTTTTCTCTCAAAATCAATTTTCATTAAATAGTTATGTAATCTTTCATACCAAGCTCTTGGTGCTTGCTTTAATCCATAAAGAGCTTTTTTTAGTTTACATACCATGTTCCTCTTGTATGGATCTACAATTCCTTCAGGCTCATTTCCTCTTCTTTGTTTTGATTTAGGTTTAGGTTTTGAATGCTTGGCACTAACTATTTGATGGTTGGTATTACATGTCTGTGACTCAACATCTACAATTTGTTGCTCGACACCCACTCTCTATTTCTCAAAAATTTGTATTTCCACTCCATCATTTCCTGTTTGATAGGAACTTGCAGATTGATTTTTCTATTCATTTTGAGTGTTGGGAGAATCATCATCCACATAGATGAATGTACTATAGTCTTTGAGTTCTTCATTGCATGAAGCATTACCATTTTTTGCAAACTCATCAATTGTCACATTTTCACTTTCAACAACTTTGTTAGTGTTATAATTAAACACTTATAAGCTTTTCTTTTTTTGGAATAACCTAGGAATATGCCTTCATCACTTTTTGCATCAAGTTTTACATCTCTTTTATCCTTCAATATATAATATTAACTTCTAGAGATTTTGAAATATTTAACATTGGGAGAATAACCATATCATTCTTTATATGGTATAGTGTTTGTACCTTTTTTGACTTGAACTCTATTCAAGGTATGGACAATAGTAACAACCACTTCTCTCTAGTATTTTTATGATACACTTTTCTCCATCATTAGTGTTCTATCATAGTCCTTAATTGATCTATTCCTTCTTTTAGTTATCCCTTTCTGAGGAGGGCTCCTTGGTGTTGACATCTATATTTTGATTCCTTTATCATTCCAAAATGTGTTGAACTCATGCAAAATAAATTCACCATCTCTGTCAGATCTTAAGCACTTCATACTTTTTCATGTTTCTTTTCAACTCTAGCTAAATACCATTTGAATAGATGAAAGGCATTAGGTTTAACATTAAGAAATATTATAGTCATCATTTTAGAGTAGTCATCCAAATATAGAATTAAATATTGATCTCCATAGTAACTTTTAATACCAATGGGTCCACATAGGTCAGTATGAACCAATTCCAAAATATCACTAGTAGTATATGTTTTACTCTTAAAACTAGACTTTGTCATATTTTCCAATTGACGCTATTTACACATAGCATTGCCAAGCTTCTTTAGTTTAGGCAATCCTCTTACTTTCTTCATCTTAATGATATTCACCAAATTGTCAAAGTTCACATGACATAATCTTTTGTGTAATAACCAAACGTCTTTTGTCATGTAAACATAGATGTCTCTTCTGATAGGTTTAGATAGAATAAGTTACCTCTTGTCTTCTCTCCAGTTCCAATTATCTTACCGTCACCATCATGTATATTGGCCTTCCTATTAAAAAATTCAACTATGCAACCTGCTTTGTTTAACTGTGAAACACTCAACAAATTGTAGTTAAGTCCTTCAACCCAGTAAACATTTTCACATGTTATCTTGTCAATCAATTGAGTAGTGCCTTTACCTTTTATAACACATGGGATATCATTACCAAATTTAATACATCCTCCATTGTATGGACCAATATCTTCAAATTTTTCTTTATCACCAATCATATGATTGGAACATCCACTATCAATTATCCATCTATCACTTTTGTTCACATAAAAAATTAATTTAGTTTTCTCATCTTCATCAGACTCTTCTTTCATAGCAACATAGACAACTCATTAACATTAATCTTAGATTTATTATCATTCTTTTCTCCAGTAATATAAAAAGATTTCTTACCTTTTCAATCCTTTCTTCTTCCTTTGTACTTGTTTTCCTTCTTTTCATCCTTATCTTCTTTGTCAAGAAATCTAGTAGCAATATGATCAACTTTTCTTGATGAAAAACAGATGATAGGTAATTTACCTTTGTATTTACCTCTTCCTCTTTGAAACCTTTTTGTAATTAGAGCTTCAAGTTAATAAATCTCATCATCAAAACTATCACTTTCACTCTTCACATATTTTCCTTTCTTTTTAGCAAGAATCAGTTGTCACTTGAAAGCAGATTCAATGGCAGCAGGTGTATAGTTATCAAAATTAGACATCTCAAAAGTAGTAAGTCTACCAACTACACCTTCAAAGGTCAAGTTTTTACCTGGTGTACATCTTAGTTCTTGAATTTTAGAGAGTCCAATGGCATAGATCGGGATTAGAGTCTACAATATCTTGTTTATCACTATTTCATCTTCAATTGTTCCATTTTCTCCTCAAATAACATTAACTACCTCTTTAACTCTTGTGCAATATTGTACTATGTTCTCACCTTCCATCATTCTCATATCATCAAATTTACCTCTCAGGATTTCTACTTTGGCTCTTAGTACATTGTCATCACCTCCATATATGGTCTTCAGTCTGTCCCACATCTTCTTTGTAGTATTGTAATATTTTAGGACATCAAACTTGGCATAGCTTAGGACTGAGGAAATCTCCAACATTGCTTGGTTGTGATCTAACTTATGTCTCAATTCTTTAGCAATCAGAGGGGTATTTTTTACTTCTACATATTCATTGCTCAAAAATTTATAGAAGCATCATTGATACTGAATATGTGCAGCTTCATCAAGGTTGGTCATGCATGAAAGTTATCCTTACTCAACTAGGGTACATCTCTCTTATTCATCATGATCTTTAGCTTTAAGCAGCTTCAAACATTTCTTTGTAAGCACTTAGCTCTGATACCAATTGTTAGAAATTTTTAGAATAACTAAGAAGGGGGGTGAATCAGTAACTCAAGGTATTTATGTACCACTTGAACAATTAAATATTAAACCCATCAATGTTTTATTGATCCTACTTAACCTGTTGTTGCTCGGTCTGTACTGTAAAGCTATCATAAACTTAACTTGTATTGCATAATGAAAAACATCAACACATGTAAAAATTTCATAAGACATTCATCACATTTCGACACAAGGATTTTATGTGGAAACTCAATTTGGGAAGAACCACCAGCAACATATCACTTATTTTCACTCTCTCAAAGTGAGCTCTATTAGGAGCCAACCCTATTAAAGGTTTACAATACACACTATTAAATGTGACCTAGTAAGAGGATTTAATCACCCTATTAGGAGTTTCCTTGTAAGAGGGATTTGATCATTTCATTTAGAATGTCACCTAGTTAAAGGATTTACAAAAAGTATTAAGTCTTCCAATGATTGTTAGGTCAACCTCTGTTAAAAAGGATTTCAATACAACCTATTTATAATGATAAGAAATGAAATAGCAGGTTTTGATCTCTGTGATTACAACTCACTTTTTCTGGTTCAGATCTCTATTTTTTCCTTATGTTGGTTCACTAATAAGCCTTTTATTTTCATCTCTGATCTTGATATGCTTAGACACCCTTCAAGCAATCATTCTACACTTCTCATCAACACTTAAACCTTTTGCTCAAAATAAATTATCAATAACAACATCACATCTGCAAGCTTTCTCCCTTAGCTCCACATTCACACTCTTGTGTGCTTCTAATCAACCTTTCTCTATATATGAGCTCACTCATACACACTAACTAGGTTTGGATAGGCTTGGTTGGACACAACACCAAAAATTTAATTCAGTCTCCCTTTAAATAGGCAATTTGTACTTTACCATTTTCTATGTCCACCATAGATCTTAGGGTTTATGATCAACTTCAACTCAATTAAATGTATTTGTACAACTTCTTGATCATCCTATAAAGATTTCTTTAGAATCCTTCTGTTAGGTCTTTACCTAGTCATCACCTTGAATTTAATGATCCAACTCATCAATCTAATCTTCAACATGTTTTACATCTCCCAAGAAATCAACTAAGTCAGCTTGATCTTATGATTCCTTTGAATTTGATCTTTTATTGTCACTCAATAATCACTAAATTCTAATACTCAATCAACACTAAAATACTTGGTCACTATTTATTACTTTCTAGCTCGACGTCAACTAACTTTCTCGGTTGATGTTAATTCCCAGTCAGCACTAAAATTTCTCGACACTAATTGTGGCTCAATTGGCACTAGCATTACTCAACACTCCTTAGTAATTTACTCTTTTACTTGGATTGGATTAGATTCTTTGATATAAACAATTATCAAAGTCTTTCTAATCAAATAACCATTGTAACTTCCTTTTCATAACTTCAACATTTTCTTTAGGTGCTATAGTTATGAGTAACTCTCAAATACTCTTCATCAATCAAATAGATATGATATTTAGATTAGCTAGCACTATGTCTCATCCATAGATTTGACATCAATACAAAAACAACAATTGTTCCAATTGTAAGTTTCAAACAGAACCCATTTCCTAAACATGCAATATACAATAATGTTCTTCAATACATGAGATAAATACAAAAACCACTTATTGTTGATGATATCTTCAATATAGATTATTTTCCTTTGCTACTCTTCTCAAAATTGATCATATATTTGCACTGCTCTGTTCAAACATTATAATTTTGCATCTCAAAAAAATATCTTATCAATATCATAAACATGTTCAAATATCACATCTCAAGTCCTATCCTTCATACACAATTATTGCAAAATAACCTATACTGTCATCCTTCATATCTTTGCATGCTTTCCAAAATAAAAAATTAACTCTTGTTGACTTAGAATTAACATCTATGATATTGTCCCTAATTAATCAAGTAATTAGTTTGATAAAAAAAAAAATTCATAATATAAAACATTTGATTCCATGTCTTTACCCTATTCTTATGGCTCAACATTATATCTATAAAATACTAATATCTTCATCCATATTGACTATACAACCTTGCGCTCATAGGTGTATAAATTTCATACTATGTTTTTTCCATACCTCAATGCAAACATGCCAAAAATGCCTCTATAAATTGTGCTAATCAAAATAGTCTTTGTGCTGATAGATAAACTCTATTATACTTAGACAATTTTCTAAGTCTTCAATGCAAATCTTTATCTTTAAGATCTTCTCACTCAATCCTGATTATATGTTTCCATAAATTATAACTTTACAATATGTAACCTAGCCAAATTTCCAACAATCTCCCCCTTTGGCATTGATGGAAACATGTGGGAAATTTGTCTAAGTCCCAAAAACTTCAAAATTATAGAATTTTAAAACTTGTAACATCTATTACATGGTCATTACAAAAATTTTAAAAACTTTTTCAAAAGTCATGGATCATATTTACTTATACCATCTTTACATAAGGATACTCCCCCTTTGAGTATACTCTTACTCATAACTACCTTATACAATTTTCTTCATTCTCTTCCCCTTTGACATTAATTACAAAGGTGGTGTCAAAATTATATAGAAATTTTTTTTTTTGAACTTTTACCTTTAAGATTATTGAGTGGAAATCTTTGTGAAGCAATCTGCAAAGTTCTTCTTCAAAATAGAAAGTTCCTTGTCAAATTTGTGTTAGGACTAACCTTAGATAGAAATAACAGTTACATGCAAATATAACCAATATCAGAAAATAGTAGATAACATAAAAGAGAACATAAGACACCAAGATTTAATGTGGTTCACTCAATCCCTAGGCTATGTCCACCAACAACAAGTCCAATATTATTATTATCTAGTGACTACAACCTGATTACAATATGTAACCCCTTATAGCTCAATACCACTGCAAGAACCAATTTTTGCATCACATACTATGAAAATCCCTAACCCTAAGACTTTTTATACAAGCTTTTTTCCACTTACAAAATTAGGGCTGGAATAATAGAAAAATAGTAGCCAACACCTTTTATAATATAAGCCCCAAGACCCTGTAGGGGTGCTGCCCCTTGACCCTGTAAAAATAATCTGGAGGGAAACTACATGGAATAAACCTCTAAGTCTTATTAGGCTCCACATCACAACAATCTCCCATTTTGAGAGACTAATCAGACTCCACAATAATAACCTCGCACTTGGATATTGATCATAGCACTACTAAACCTATAGCTCCCACTAGAATATTAAACCACCCTGGACTTTGTTGTTCTTTTAGTTTGTTCAATCTAGAAGACCAACTGAAGCTAAAGAGGAGTTCAACTTCTCCCTTATCACTACCTTTGTAAATATATCTGCTAAATTTTCATCTGTATGTATCTTCTCTAGCTTTAACTGTCCATCACTCAAAACTGATTGAATGAAATGGTAATGCAACTATATGTGTTTTGTCTTTGAATGCAAAGGCAAATTATTTGCAAGATGAATGGCACTCTGATTATCTGTAAAAAAATAGCTATCCTTCTAAGGGTGTCCCAATTCTTCCAAGAAGATTTGAAGTCATGTCATCTCCTTAGTTGCCTTTATAGCAGAAACATACTCTACCTTTGTAGTAGATAAAGCATTAGCCTACTGTAACATAGAAACCTGGCTCATTGTTGCCCCACCAAAAATAAATACATAACTTGTAGTACTTTTCTTAGTATCAATATCCCCTACCAAATCTGAGTCAACATAGCCTTGTAAATTAGTAGTAGAGACCCCAAAGTGTAAACACTTACTAGATGTTCCTCTCAAATATCTAAGAATCCATTTAACTACATTCCAATGCTCAAGCCTTGGATGACTCATATACCTGCTAACAATTCTCACTACATGTGCAATATCTGGCCTAATACATACCATAGCATACATCAAGATTACTATAGCTAAAGCATAAGGTACTTTGGACATCTTATCCTCCTCTTCTTGTGTCTTGGGACACATCTCCTTAGTCAACTTCAAATGACCAGGTAAAGGTGTGCTAACAGCTTTAGCATTCTCCATAGATAAATGTTGCAACACCTTTTCAATATGATCAGCCTAAGATAATGTTAGTTTCCTGTTCTTCCTATTTCTACAAATATTCATACCAAGGATTTGTTTTGCTTCCCCCAAATCCTTCATAGCAAATGCATGTGCTAACTGACATTTTAGCCTCTTAATATGATCCATGTTAGACCCAGCTACAAGTGTATCATCAACATATAAACATAAAATAATGTAGCTATCATCATCAAACCTCTAAAAATAAACACAATGATTTGAATTACATCTACTATGTCCATGCTCATGCATAAACCTGTCAAATTTCAAATACCATTGCCGAGGTGCTTGTTTCAAACCATATAAACTTTTCTTCAATTTGCACACTAAGTTCTCCTTACCTTTGAACTCAAATCCATGTGGCTATGCCATATATATCTCTTATCTAAATCACCATGAATGAAGGTTGTTTTAACATCAAGTTGCTCCAAATCCAAATCTTCAGTAGCTACAATACTTAAAATAGTGTGAATAGAAGTCATCTTAACAACATGAGAGAATATCTCATCAAAATGAATGCCATTTTTCTATGCAAATCCTTTTACAACTAACCTGGCTTTAAATATTTTCTTAGCTCCATCCTCTTCATTTAAATTGTAAACTCATTTATTCTGCAAAGCCTTTTTATCTCTAGGCAACTTGCATAAAGCCCCCGTCTTATTTTTTAGCAAAGAGTCCATTTCTTCTTTGATTGAAGACTCCCATTGAATCTTAGTATCCACCTACATAGCTTCATCATAACATTTAGGTTCACCAGCATTAGTAAGAAAAATATACAAAGAAGGAAAAAATCTTTTTGGAGGTCTATTGGGCTTTGTTGACTATCTAACATTCACTAGTGTGTGTGGTATTTGTTGCAGTTGTTGCAGATTATGAAGAATTGTTGGAACATCAGCATTTGGAGTATCATCCAGTACTATATAATCATCTTCTTTCTTCTCATGTTGCTACAACAGATCTTTGTACAACACTTTCTCATTGAATATGGCATCCCTACTTCATACAATTTTATGATTTTCAAAATCCCAAAGCCTATAACCAAATTCATTAATGCCATATCCAACAAATACACATTTCTTTGACTTAGATTCTAGCTTGGTTCTATTTTCATAATCTATATGAGCAAATGCTTCACAACTAAATCTTTTGAGAAAAGAATAACTCATCTTCTTACAAGTCCATGCTTCCTTTGAAATATCATAGCCCAAAGGAGTAGAGGGACCTCTATTAATCAAATATGTAGTAGTATTGAAAGCCTCTACCCACATGTTTAAGGGCAACCCAACATGAAACCTCATACTTCTCTCACACTCCATTAAAGTCATGTTCATGTGTTTAACCACTCCATTTTCATGTGGAGTCCTTGCAATAGTTTTCTATCTACAAATACCATTAGTAGAGAAATAATCTTCAAATTAAAGACTACAATACTCACCACCATTATCGGATCTAAGACATTTTAATATCGTTCTAGTCTCATTTTCAACCAGGCATTTCCATTTCTTAAAAGTTTGAAATACATCATATTTCTATCAAAGGAAACAAATCCATACTTTTCTAGTTGCATTATCAATAAATGTAACATAATAATGATAGCCACCAAGGGAAGATACCTAAGCCAATCCCCATACATCTATATGTACTAGCTTTAATCTTTCACTTCTCTTTTCCTTCCTAGTCTTCACAAAACTCACTCTCTTTTGTTTTCCATACACACAACTTTCACAGAAATTCATATTGACACATTTCATATCTGGTAAAAATTTCTTTGAATGAAGTACTTTCATACCTTTCTCACTCGTGTACCAAAGAATTTTGTGCCACAATGTTGTATTAGAATCTACAATAGCTATTTGTTCTCCATGCTCAACTACAACATCTATTCCTAAACATTTATTTTTCTCTGAAACAATAAGAGTAGAAGGAATAATATGACCTGTACAAAGATATAAGGTGCCTACTTTCACACCTTTTGCTACTACAAGGGAACCTTTTGAAACCTTCCAACTTTTATCATTAAAAGTAACTACACAACCCTCATCATTGAGTTGCCCTACTGAAATTAAATTCCTACTCAATCTTGGAACATGTCTTACTCATGTAGTAGCCAATGATTCCCATTCTACAACTTAATCTTAACTTTTCCTTTTCTAACAATCTAATAGGGTTCATTATTCCCCAAATAAACAAGCCCAAAATCTCCTTGGACATAATCAATTAAATAACCTCTATGAGGTGTAGCATGAAATAAAGTACCAGAATCTAAAACCCATGAATCATCAACACTTTCTAAAGATAGAAACAAAGCATCCTCTTCATATTTATTACTTACCACATTTGCCTCCTTGTTCCCTTCTGGTTTATCTCCTTTGGTGTCCTTTCAATTCCAACAATCTTTCTTCTTATGCCCTATTTTACCACAGTACCAACAATCTCTTAGTCTTATGGATTGAGACCTCTTTCCCTTTGACTGTCCTCTTAATTTCTCACAATTTCCAAAATTATTTACTCTCTTAGTCATTTTTCCTCTTCTTTGTGCATTCAAAGAACTTCTTGATATAGATCCACCTGATGTTTCCTATGAGTTTCCTCACTCAAAATAACACTAGTTACATCATCAAATTTTAGGGTATTAGATCCAGAAATAAAATTACTCACAACCATTACCAAGCCATTCCAACTTTCAAGCAAAGAACACAAAATCAAGAGAGCCCTAATTTCTTCATCAAAATTAATTCCCACGAAAGATAACTGACTAGTAATAGTATTAAACTCATTTAAATAATCTACAATAGATCCACCTTCTACCATTTTCATATTAAATAAATGCTTCATAAGAAATACCTTGTTTGAAGTGGAGGGCTTTTCATATAGTTTCACTAGGGTTTCCATCAACTCTTTCGTCATCTTTGCTTTTCTAATGTTAAATTTCATTGATGGTTCCAAGCATAATCAAATGCTTCCAAGTGCCTTTTCTATCTAAAATCTCCCAGTCCTCATCTAACATAGTTCCTTGTTTCTTGGATTTTCCTTCTAATAGCTTCCATAAATCCTTTTGATAAAGATAGTCTTCCATTTTCATCTTCCATAATTGAAAGTTTTTCCCATTAAACTTCTCCACCTTTAGCTTTCCCTCATCTACCATTGTTGCCACTCAACTATAAGACTCCCACTCAACTGTGAGACCTTCTTGTAGAGGATCACTAAAAAGATGACAACAGTTTAGCTAAAAAATAAATGACAATTGTCTAGCTCTAATACCACTTGTTAGGATTAATCTTAGATAGAAATAATAGTTACATGCAGATATAACCAATATTAGAAAATAGTAGATTGCATAAAAGAGAACACAAGACACCAAAATTTAAGGTGGTTTACCCAATCCCTGGGCTACATCCACCAACAACAAGTCCAATATTATTATTATCTAGTGATTACAACTTGATTACAATCCATAATCCCTTACAGCTCAATATCATAGAAAGAACCAATTTTTGCATCACACGCTATGAAAATTCCTAGTCCTAAGCCTTTTTTATACAAGCCTTTTGTCGCTTACAAAATTAGGGCTAGAAAAATAGAAAAATAGTAGCCAACACCTTTTATAATATAAACCCCAAGACCCTGCAAGGATGCTACCCCCAAACCCTCGTAGAAATAATCTTGAGGGAAACTGTGCCGAATAAACCTCTAAGTCTGGTTAGGCTCCACATCACAACAATTTGTCCTTTATGGCATCAAATATGTTGTGTAATTCTCATAGCCCATACATTGCAATATATATTGAATTTAGATATGTGTATGAAAACTTTGCATATGATGCCTTGGTTGAAAGGCATTCATCCAATTGTTTATAACATACTCAATTTGTAGAGTAAGGTGCTCTCTTAATATTGAAAATCTTTTTAGTACTCTTTTTCTTTTTCATCTCTAACAATCCAATGTCATCATGAGTTATACTAACTCTTCTTTCAAAGTCCATGATCTATACATTAGGAATTTGTACTTTAGTAATAAGGGCCTTCATTTATGTCAATTTGAATGTTATCTCATCTGAAATATCTTTGATAAAATCATGTGACAAAATACATTTTCTTCAGTCAAGATCCTCCTTAATTCCTTGATGCATATATCAAGACCTTTTAAATCTTCTCTAATGTTATCACAAGCTTTTCTGAACATATTAGCATCATGAATGGTTTGGGCCTTTGTGGCTGCAAATTCTAATAAATGTGTGGTTCTAATTTAGTCACTTTCTATGCTATGATGCCTTGTAGCTTCTCTATCACTTCCATCAATGAGATTTGAAGACTTTTTACGCTTTTTTTCTCAATAATTTTCTTAGTGATGATATCAATTCAACTTCATCATCATCATCATTATCTTTAGACAATGTAGTCAAAATTAATTCTAATGGAGAATTAGAGGAACTAGATATCTTTGTACTTATCATAGGAATGACTAGTAAACTATCATCTCCATGTTGGAAAACAACTTTGTTAACCTCAGTTTTAGTGTGTTTCAATTGGGATGAAATCAAATACATTTCATGGGTAATTGCCATCCACTTTCCTTTGAAATTTTGATCTATTTTCTTAAGTTCATTGACCAAAGTGGCTAAATCATCATTCTTTTTCTCCTCTTGCTTTCTTTCTTTTACTTCTTCATCTTTCTTTTCCTTTTCCTTTTCTTCTTATTTCTTCTTCCTTTCTTCTCTCATTTTCCTTTCTTCTTTCTCATTTTATTTTTCTTCTTTCTTCTTTCTTTCTTCTTCCTTTTCTTCTTCTTCTTCTCTTTTCTTCATTTTTTCTATTCTCTTCTTCTTTTATACTTCTTTCTTATTTTTTTCTTCTTATGTCTTCCTCCTTTCCCCCTCTTCATATTTAGAGCTTGTGTAACCCATTGAATTGTCATCAATGGATGGGCCAAAATCCTTAAAGAGATCTTCTACAACGTCCAACATGATGCTTGTGTTGTCTATCTGGATAATATCAATGTCAATTGTTACTTGTGGCATGTTTTCTATCTCTGTTGCCTCTTTCATTTTTGTAGCTTTAACATTTTATATTGTTCTTTTTGGTGTAGGCATTGGTTTTTTTTGTTTCTTTGTTATAGGGATCACTCCTCCCATCTCTTTTCTTTCCTTTTCCTTATTGGGTTTCACTAAAATCATGGCTTTCACAATAACTTGTTTAGTTTCCTTGTAGATCTCCTCATAGTCTCCTCCCATTATAAATATTTCTCTTTTCTTATTTCTCAATAAGGGCTTGATGCTCTTCTTAATTCTTCCAAGATACTCATCATCTTTACTTTGCAAAATTTTCTTATCAAGTTCTCTCTTATTTTCTTGTCTTCTTCAACAACTCTTTTCTTTTTGTTCACTAACCTCTCATAAAGATATTTTGGAATTTGTCCTTGTATATCTTCAATTTTTTTATTAGACAATATCATATGTCTAATGATAGTATACTCTAGCTCAAACTTTTCAAAATTTTTGTAAGAGTCCTAAAATTTGTTTAATTGAAAAAAATCTTCTTTATCAATTATCATACAATTCAACCTCTCAGTTTTCGATTTCCACTTCTTCCTCTCTCCAATAGAAAATTTTGATTTCCTTTTCATTGTTACTTTCTTTGGTTCCTCTTCTATGCTCTCTTTTTCTAAATTTGATTATAATTCCTCTATTTCTTTCTAAATCCTCTTCTTATTTTTCTTTCCTGGTCCACTACCCAATTCTTTCACTCTCTTATGTTTGGGTGGTTCTACTAGTTCCTATTTTACTTCAACTAACCTTGTAGGACCTTCTGGTGCTAGGTGGAGTGGCTAACTGAACTTTGGCTATGCTAACATCTTCCTCATATCTTCCCTAAATTGGTGGAACACATGATGGTTGCATAGGTGCAACTATTGCATAGGGTGCAATAGGTGTTTGCACGGATGGTACTATCACTGTCACTCCTTCTATTGAAATTTCAATGGATAATGACTTATCAATGAGAATGGTTGATTTCTCACTTGCTCTTATTTCCCTTGAAATTTTCATGGCTTCTCTAAATCACTCTCTGTTCATTTCTCATTCCTTCAATATGTATTGCCTATTTTTTATCAACTCTTTTCATGATATCCTTGATATGCAACTAAATGTTGTAATTACCTAAAAATAGTCATCTAGACTATTAGCCCCCTTTCTAGTATTTTATCTTAATTTATCAATCACTCCTCAATCAAATCTTCAAAAATTAATTTATTTGATTTTATTCTATAGTTTGACCACTATATCCTAAGTTCTTATTTAATTAAAAGGAATGCTTCCCCCTTTAATTAAATAAAAGACCCCACTTTCCACTTATCCTAAGTTGTGCACACAAAAAGTATTATTCTCACTTTAAAAATAAAATAAAAAGTCATTTTGTCTCACATGGGGCACAAAAGTCAACTCTTGATTATGATTGATGGAAATGTTTGTGCACATGGATCATTCAATATTAATCCTCCTTCCTTGATTAGGTCTCACTTGTCCTTTGATCTCTATTGTATGTCTATCTTTAAAAGGGAGAGATCTCTCCTCATTCTCATATCTCATGCTTTTGTACTAATGTTATACTACAGGAATCTTAGGGACAGTTTGGATCTTTTGAGAGATCATGGCATTCTTCCGCTACTTCATTATCATTTTTATTCTAGCATAATGGCATATAGTGTAGCTTTCCTTCTCATACATTATAATAGCTCAACTAACTTAAATAAGTTGATTGTAACACTTCATTCTTACTAGTTTAGCCTTGCATCCTACATTCTCTTAGTTTAATTTGACATTTTTCATTGTATTTACATGTAGGTTCTTGGACACTAGCATCATTTCTTGTGTCTTTGAATCTCCCATTTCATGGTGCACCTTGCAAGGGGTTGCATATCTAAGCTCATTTGAGAACTACAAAACTTCATTTATACCATGTGCACATCATGACTAGGGAGATCTAAGTCAACATTCAGGCTTTTGAATCTATGAGATTCCTTGGATAGAAGGGCTTAGAGAAGTGTACATTTCTATGTGTACATTTTTTACGCCCACTATGGGGCTTGAACCCATGACCACAAGGTTAAGATCATCCACTGTGGGGAAAATTATCCTTGTTTTTCCTTTATTCTTGCATTTTTTTCCTTTTGATTACTTCTTGTTTTGGCTATTTTTAGTTTCTATTTTTGTAGCCAAAAATATCATGCAATGTTGTTCTAGTATCGTGTGATATTTATGTTGCTATAGTGCAATAATCTTTTAGTATCATACAATATTATTTGCTACTATTGTGTGATACTTTACTAGTTAAAGTATTGCATGCCTTTATACATTTTATCACATGTCCTTCTACACCTTGTCACCTGCATTAACACAAAGTATCACACAAGCAGAACATATCTCTTGGATATATAGTGAAGTGTCATATGATACTTCTACAACCAAAAGTATTGCCCAATCAGCCCTAGTTAGCCAATTCGAGTTCTAGTTTGCATATTTTGGTTTCAATGCTTCTTATTTCAGGTTTTCTAGTTTCTTGATAGTCTAACCAATGGGCTTGTAGGGTTTATTTCAAATTTGCTAAACTTTTTGATACCCTAACTTAGTTATTTTGTAGGGATTTCTCATTACTTTCCTACTAAAACAAAAGAACACTTTTCAAAGATAAAATGGCTACTAATGTGTTTGCAAGGCTCCCCAAGAGAAATAAACGAATAATTTTTTATGCATTTGATTTAATTTTCAAGCATGCCATGATACTAGTTGTTTCATTTCATTAAAAACATAAACCTTGTGAGTAGGGTTCATTGTTGGTAGGAGAGTATTCTCTTCATTTTCTAAGGTGAATCAGAAATCTTGACCCTTCATAGGATCTCAAAAGTGAGTGGGATACTCCACTTTTTAGTGGTTTTAAGTGATCTTCTTGGCATGTTTGGGGGAAGCACTAAGTAATAGGAGAGTATTCTCTGCACCTTCTAAGTTGAATCATAAATCTTGATCTCTTTAGTGTGGATCCATTTTGTTTATCTCTTGGTGAGATATTACTTTTAGCAGGTTTGCTATTGGTGGAAAGATAACAATAGGAATGACCCAAAGTGGGAACAAGAAAAACCTAGCTAACCTGACCCATTATAATTGTAATCACCTAAAAATGGTCATCTAGACTATTAGTCCCCTTCTTAGCATTTTGGCTAATATAATTAATCATTTGCCTAGACCAAATTGCTAATAATCAATTAATTTGATTATAACATATAGTTTGACTATGCTATGCTGAGTTCATTATTTGATTAAAAGAACATGTTCCCTTTTAATTAAATAAAAGACCCCATTTTTCTAATTTTAAAATTAAAAGAAAAGGTTTTGTGACTTTTGTCTTATATGAAAAGTCAACTTATATTCTATTGGTTGACTTGTGTGTGCACATGGATCACTCCTCTTTTCAAACTCTACCATTGATTGTCCACCATCTTGACCTTGATCTTCACTGTCCATATGAATCTAAAAGGGAGAGAGCTTTCCCCCTCAAAGGATCCATCCATGATTTGAATATTGTTATGTTGCAAGTTTTTTGATAGGCTTCTTGAAGCTTTGAGGAAAAATTTCATTTCCTTTCTTCATTCTCTCATTCCACCATGCACTAGCTTCGAATAATGTTGCATGTAGCTTAACTTTCATTTTGGTATAGCTTAAATCACATAGTAATTAGTTGGATTGGTAACATTTTCATATTTCTTAGCATAGTTACATTTTTGCACTCTCATTCTAGCTTAGTGTCCATTTGCATTACATCCTTGAGGAACTCCTTATGGACATTTGCATTCTTGTATCTCATCTTTGGAATCTCTCATTGCATTGTTTACTAGTAAGAAGAGTATTCCTAAAGCTTAGCTGAGAGCCCTTGTACTTGAAATACACTCTCTTGCACTCCATGGATAGGGAGCTCTAAGCCAACATCCAAGTATTCCAAACTCATGAATCATTTGGATATAAGGGTTTCAAGTGGGATACTTTCTTAGTGTACATTTTTGGCACCCACCATAGGGCAGAACATTTAGTTCTGTCCTTTGATTTTTTGTTTTCATTGCATTTTTCACTTGTTGTCTGCACTTTCCTTTTTTTTAGTCACAGATTTTGAGCGACATTTTTTCAATTTTGTATGATAATTCTTAAAACTTTTGGGCAATACTTTTTTGGAAATAGTGTCACACAGATACTAAAGATTATCACCTCAGTATAGCAAGTTTTGTTACCTAGCATAGGAAGAAATATTGCACAGAAAGATTATATCATATGCATAAACTGAGAAGTATCATATGATAGTCTTCCAACAAAAACTATCACCTAGCTGGGATTTGGTTGTTGTTTGGGGTGCTTTGGTCAATTTTTTAGTTTCTGCTTGCTACTTACTAGTTTTTTCGTAGGTTTTTAGTTGTTTTATAGAGATTCATTTATAGATTGCATATTGTTTTGTAAGCTAACTTGTGAGGCTAAAGGTTGTGATTGCAGGGTGTTATCTTGAAACATTAACATTACATAAATTGCCTTTAAAAGAACACATGTCAAAGCTTCAAATGTACAAGGGCTACTAACACTTTTTTGTAGAGCTACCCAATGCATAAAAACCAACGTTGCTTGTATTTATTTTATTCCATGTGTGGCATTCTAGTAGTTGCTTTCATTTCTTAGGCACATTTAACTTGTGATTAAGGTTCTTTGGTAATAGGAGAGTATGCTCTTCACCCTTGCGGTGAATCAGAAATCTTGACTTTCCTTTTGATTTTGAAAGAAAGGGTATAGTTGGATCTTCTTGGCATATTTGGGGGAAGCAGTCAAGATAGGAGAGTATGCTCTTCACCCTTGTGGTGAATCAAAAATCTTGACCCTTGAGAGTGGATCCATTTTGTGGTAGTTAGAATCCTTTAGAGGACCTAGTCTTGGACAACCTAAGAGGAATGACCCAAGTGGGGACAAGAAAATTACTCAGCTCTTCCAACCCACTATAAAATCAAGGCTATCAAGGACACAAAACCTTGGTAGATGTAGTGTTTTTCTTCGCTTAGTGTGATCACTTATGGGATTTCAACCATAAGGAGATCACTAGGCAAGAATGTTTAAGGTGCTCTTGTGACGGTGAGGTCTGTTACCTACCACAAGGTGGGGTGTCCCTTAATTTGGTGTAAGAGGAAAATTACGAAAGGAAGCCCTTTTTAAACACCCTAAGTTAGTAACTACCCTATTTTTCTGTTCAACTTCTTGGTGCAAGGATTGATCCTAGTGGACTACCCAGATCACCCTAAGATTTTACACTCACCATATGTGTTCCCTTGGTTGTGCTTATGTAATTTCTATGATAAAGCCAATATCTCTTGTTGGCAACTACTTGGTGTGAGGTGAAGGAGCATCAAGTGTAGGCCAAGTTGTTGAATAACAAACCATGACTTTAAGGTAGATTTCTTGGCTACTATTTTCAAATGTGTTGACTAGTGTTAATGTTCTTGCAAATCAAATATCTCGATAACATTAGTAGGAAGGTTGTCTTGATATCAAAAATATGTATTGGCAAGGTTGTTTTTACCCTTTTTCAATTGTTTAAGACATGTTAAAAAACCTACTATTTGCAAACCATGATGATAATTGACATAAACTGGAAACTCACACTATTTGATCTGAAAATTACCTGATTGTCAAACTAAAACATAAACTTTTGGACTCAAAACTTGTCTTTTTTTTGCACAAAATTGTGTCACCCTTTTGTTGTAAAGTCTATCGCACTACTATATTGAGATCTATCACCTTGCCTTGTGTGAATTGTCACCCAGAAGAAAAGTGTTGCATGGATGTTCTAAACTGTGTCGTATGACATATTATACTATCCTACTATTGCCTAATTTCTAAGAAAGTATTGTCTGGGATTATTTACTACCAAAATAGGGTTTTTGTTCTGATTTTTCTAAGCTAAGGTCTTGTCACTTCAATCTTTCCTAGTCCTGGTTGCACATATGTATGTTAGGTGTTGTCCATAGTTGAAAAGATGGCATCAGTTTGTTAGATGTAAGTCTTGAAATGTCATTGATGAATCACTTGTCAAAATCTAGTTACCATTCTATTCTAGCTATTTTCTATTGAGCTTCTTGCTCACTCGCTCAAATTGAGTCACAAGTGTTGTAAGTTCTTGAGAATTGTTTGACAAGCCATTTGTTATACTTTGACAAGTGACTAATCTTGATTGTAAGAGCTTCAAGTCTGACATACTTGTCTTGTCCTATTAAGAAAAGATGAATCATTACATGCTGGTCACAACTAGACATCAAGTTGGTAATGGTAACCACACCCCTTTTATTTTCAAGAAATTGGAGACACCACCTAGGCACCCTCGCAAACAGCCATGTGTGGAAGACCCGAACCTACCTAAACACAAACAACCAACATTCAGCATAATCTACTTTACAACTTTGAAAACCTGTTTGGTACACCCTTTGAGACACCCAAGGGTGAAAATAGATTGATCACTATGGTGCACCTTGATGAGGTCCAACACCGCATAGAAGAACAAGCGTGTGAAAATCAAAAGACCTTGGAAGCAATATACACTATGGAAAAAGAAAATCAAAAAGCTAAAATTGACAATCATGCACGCCATGAAGAGAACAAAGGAACCTATTCTCAAAATCCTTTTGATGGCAATGATGGCAACAACACATCTCCAAGGACTCCCAGAGTCACCGTAGGGACATGCCCTTTACCACATAGACAATCCCATCATGAAAGTGATGAAGAAGTAACTAGTGAAGATGTTATAAAATTCCAAGATAGTTTTGCTCAAAAACTAATGCATAGTGCTTTAGAGGAAAATGGAGACCAATACTTCCAATACATGGCAGCAAGGGGATGGAAACTCCCTCAAGGTTTTGATGTTGAATGCATAATCCTCAAACAAGAGCCCAACAATGCTGAAATCTTAAGGGAAGAAGTACAAGAATTGAGGAAACAATTTACACAATTGAAAACTTCAAAAGAGCCACCGAAAACTTCATTTGTTGAATCAATATGCACTCTTCCATTTGATAGGAGTCTATACATGCTACCATTTCCTAAGGATATAGAGGTTCCTAAGTATGAAAAATATGATGGAAATGGTGATCCTCACAATCATGTGAGGCATTTTTATGCCATTAGCATGAATTTTATGTATGAAGACACATTTCTTATGCATATTTTTTCTAGAAGACTATGAGTGCAAGCCATGGAATGGTTCAAAAAATTGAGTCTTCCTCTTAATACATTTGATGAGCTTGCATAATGCTTTATCTAGAAATACTCCCACAACATTCAACATCCTGTAACTGTATTGGACTTATGCAACATCAAACAAAAATTGGGAGAAATTTTTGCAACATACCTTCAACGATGGAGATCCCTATACTCTCGGTACCCTCAGCAAGTTCCTGAGGCTGAAATTTTTTGACATTTTTGTCAATACACTTGTACCTAAGTTATACTTTGATCTAAGAAAATAGCTATTCACATCCTTCAACACCATGGTTGAGAGTGCATATTGCATTGATGATGTTGGTATCAAAAAGGGTGACATTGTTATAAACAAAGACAAAAATAACAATGAAAATGGTAAAGACAAAGGCAAATCTTGGAATAAAAACAAGTATGTTCTCAATGATAGAGTAGTGGACACTCCTAAGACCAAGGAACCTGCATTTAACCTTTCTAATGTTAGCTATGGTACAAAGAAACAAGAAGGTTCCAAACCAAAAACATTTGACAAGATCTCTAAGTTTACCAAAAAATAATGTGTTTATACACCAATGGTTGAGCCTTAAAAAGTGGTCTTAAAAACCTTAATTGCAAATAAGCTGGTTACTCTACTAGATAATTCCTGGTCCTATGACCCATCCATCAAACCCTCATGGTGGAGAGAGGATCATATATGTAGTTATCACTGAAGAAAGGGTCACAACAATGAAAATTGTTTCAAGCCCAAAGATGTAATTCAAGACCACATTGAGGATGGTAAATTTGTTACAAATGGCCTTGTCAAAAATGTTGACCATAAAGCTTTTAAACAACTCTTTCCAAAATATGAGAAAGGTGAAATCTCCAAAGGTTCTAAAAAGAATCATGATGTCAAGATCAATTATGCTTATGATGACACAAACAATGTTATAGACATGCTTAAGCCCATTGCGTATTTATGCATGGAAAGTTCTAATAATGACAACTAGCTTGAGGATGACTAACCCAAAGTTTTCCTAAAAATGTGCAATTATCCTCAACACCATAATGATACTAGACCTAAGGTGGTACTCTGAGTGGCTGAATCTTCCTCTTCACAAAGTGAACTGCTTAATGCCATCACTAACATTTTTGAGTTGTTAGAATTCTCCCCTTTGCACAAGGATATCCTCAAAAAAGATTTACGCTCTACCAAAATTCCCATAGATATTGATGTAGAATGATTCCAAGCTATGGTAAACCATATCTCTTCACCTCACTATCTCACCTTTTCTGAAGAAGATGATCAAGCTCTCAGTCATCCCCACAACCTTGCTCTCCATGTTGAAGTCCAAATCTTCTGCACTCACATTTGTCAAGTCTTGATAGACAATGGCACAGGGTTAAACATCATTTTATTCAATGTGATTCAGCAATTGGGCATGTTTGAATTTGTCATCAACCCTAGACGCAAGATCACTATAAAAGCCTATGATGATGTCGAAAGACCTTCCAAAGGTCTAATTGTTCTTCTAATCAGAGTTGGTCCAGTTGAGAAGGATGTCATTTTCCATGTCCTAGACATACCACTTGCATACAATTTGTTGTTGGGATAACCATGGATTCATGACATGCAAGTAGTCCCCTCTATGTACCATTTGTGCATCAAGTTACCTTTTAATGGTACTGAAATAGTTGTCTGCAGCGATAATCCAATGTCTATCAACATGTTATTTTCTACTGAAACACTAATTCCACATAATTTCTCTTCTCATGAGCTGACACCGTCCTTTTAGGAGTGTGAAAAAAAATTGAAAATGATGAGCCTCAGAATGGGAAAATACACTCTAGACTCTATTGCTACTCTACCTATTTTCCCTCGATCTTATGGGAAATTTTCTACCAAAAAGAAATCTTTTGCTTCTGCCATGACTCTCTTTGGCACTTTTGTGCAATCCTTAGTTCCCCTAGAAGTAGAGAAAGATGGACAAGCTATTAAACATTGGATCTATAGGGAAGAGGAAGATGAGGAGGAAGTCACAGTCACTACTCCAATTTCTCCTAAATGTTATGGTAAAGGCTATAAAATGCTTGCAAACATGGGCTATCAGGGCCATGGGTCCTTAACTAGTAATACAAAAGCTCTAGTTGAACCTTTAAGTCATACTCAAGGTCATGATACTCGAGATATTTCTAGCCTAGGTTTTGGGTTTAAGGACAACATACCAACATTTGATTGAAGCACACCAATGTCTAGTGAATTAGAGGATGATGATCCTCCCTTTGTTGCTGCCACTTCACAAGATAAGTACTTTATGCCTATAACTTCTCTTCTTTGGGGAGAAGACATTCTAATTACCAATAATAATGCTGAAGCTTCCACTTCTTGACAACTAGAAAAAGATGAATTTGACCATGAAGACATGAATAGAGGCCAAATTAGACAAAACATTGCTTGTCTAACTGCTAAAGATTAGAGTATAGACTCTCATAAGTATGAATGGGAAAGCCTAGCAGATGTAGCTTGTGAACTAGGAGTGGATGTTATTCATGCCTATGCAACCCAACCCAATGTAGTCAAAGATTCTAGTATAGAATTAGATGAGTGTGGCTTGCAAAATTCTTTAGTGGATCCTATTGGTCCGTCTAGGTCTATTCTTGATCTGGACTCCTTTGTGACATTCACTGTAGGCTCAACTTTTCATGTCACCAAAGATGACTCTTTTCACATCAACAACCTTAAAGCTTTCACCTCACTCTCATTAATCCACCCTGATCTCACAAGACCTGAAACGTAGTCTTTTCAAAAAAACTACGAGATCACATGTTACCTAAATGCCATTGAGCCTACCACTTCTTCCACCAACGAAACCATGGTTCATATGATAAAATCAGATATCAAGTACATTAGTCATAAAATTAAAAGAAAAAATAAACAATAAGATGGTGAAAACCACATTGTGGCAGTATCTAAACCTAAACATAGTAAAAACAAAGACGTATCCAATGGTGAAAACCTCCCTGCGGCACCTACGGATGAAGTACTTGGTAGTCTACCAAGCTATTTTTAGGATAGATCACTAGTTCTCATTGAACTAATGTATCCTATCAACTTGTGGATAGAGGAATCTCCTAAAATTATTCATGTAGCTCAATCATTGTCAATTAAGGAAAAAGCACATTTTGCCAAATTCTTTCAAGATAAGAAGATCAATTTTGCATGAATGTACTCAGATATACCAGGGCTTGACATAGATCTTATCATCCATCATTTATCTATCTCTCCTGATATCAAACTTGTTAAAAAAAAACTGAGAAAGATGAATCCATATAAAAGCTTATTGGTCAAAGCAGAGTTAGAAAAACTCTTGAATACAAACATTATCAGAGCTATTGACTATGAAAAATGGATTTCCAACATCATACCTATGTCTAAACATGATAAATCTAACTGAGTTTGTATTGATTTTAGAGACCTTAACAAAGCATTCCCTAAGGATGACTTTTTGCTACAAAACATCAATATGATAGTGGACATGATTACGGGTTATGAAATGTACTCCCTCATGGATGGGTTTTTTTGGGTATAACCAAATTAAAACAACTCTAACTAATCAAGAGAAGACAACCTTTACATGTGCATGGGGTACTTTCTGCTAGAATGTCATGCCTTTTGGGCTCAAAAACACTAGTGCTACCTATCAAAGAGTAATGACCACCATCTTCCATGATATGATGCATAAAAATATGGAAGACTATGTTGATGAAACACTAGTGAAATCTAGAAAATGAGACACACATCTTGAAGACCTTAGTCTAATATTGGACTGTATGGAACAATTTCAACTTAGGTTGAATGCAAACAAGTGTGTCTTTGGTGTCACATTTGTAAAATTTCTAGGCTACATTATCTCAAAAAAAGGTATTGAGGTTGATCTGAAAAGGTCTAGGCTATCATGGAAATGCCTCCTCCAAGAAATATCAATCAACTTAGAAGTTTGCAAGGATTTCTACAGTCCATAAGAAGATTTATTTCTCAATTGGTTGATAAAGCTCAATCTTTTAGCAAGAATTTTCATAAAGGATCTACTCATATTTTGAATGACAAATGTCAACAAAGTCTAGACCAAATCAAAGGGTACTTGGCGAAACCTCCAGTTTTGATGCCACCCATTCGGGGCAAACCTTTGATCTTTTATATTTCAACTACAACTTCTTCTCTAGGAGAACTATTAGCCCAAAGTGATGAGATTGGTAAAGAATGAGCTATATATTATATCAGTCAAACTTTGGTTGCTTATGAAATGAACTACACTAGTATAGAAAAAGCATGTCTTGTAGTGGTCTTTGTTTCTCAAAAACTCCAACATTACATGTTGGCACATACAGATCACGTGATTGCTAAAATTGATCCTTTGAAATATTTTTTGAGCAAAGCTATGCTTACTGGTCATCTATCTAAATGGATGATGATTCTTTTAGAATTTGACATCTAGTATGTTGAATGTAAAGCTATCAAAGGACATGCTATAGCCGACCAATTGGCTAATTTGCCACTAAAGGATGCAACACCCATGAAAATTGAATTTCTAGATGCTTGAATAATGTACATCACTAAGAGAACTTAGAAAATGTTCTTTGATAGTTCTCATACACAAAATGGAACTAGAGTAGGTGTCTTGTTTGTTTCCCCTCATGGATATACAATCCTTAAATTTTACAAACTCTTATTACCTTGTACAAACAACATTGCAGAATATGAGGCACTAACAAATGAGATCAAAATGGATCTGAATGGAGAATAATTGAATTGCACATCTATGGAGATTCTCAAATTATTATCAACCAAGTGAAAAATGACTATAAAACAAAGGATGAAAAATTAATACCTTACAAAAATTTGATAGATGCTCTAAGGAACTATTTCACTTTTGTGACATTCTAGCAAATTCCTAGAGCAGAAAACAAGGCTATCAATGCTATGTCCACTCTAGCATCTATCCTCCAACTACAAGAACATGAATCATGATTTAAGTTCCTGGTGGAAGAACTGCATCATCCCCCCTATGATTCCTTAGATAACTAGGTGATCTACAATGTTGTAGGTCATGATTCCTCCTGCTATGCAGCTATTTTCTCTTACCTATGTGATTAGGTTATTCTTGAAACCCTCAAATGCAACCAAAAATGCCAACTCTTTCACAATGCTTGACATTACACTTTGGTTTCTAGTGACTTGTATAGGAAGAGTCTAGATGAAAAATTTCTTAGGTGTTTAGAACTAGAAGAGTCTAAAAAGGTACTCACTAAAGTCCATGATGATATTTGTGGGGCACATTCTAATGGCCTTGCACTTGCTCAAAAATTTCTTAGGGTGGGTTATTACTGGCCAACCATGCAAGCTAATGTTGTTTGTTATGCCAAGTCCTGTAAAAAATGTCAACTTCATGGAAACTTAATTCATGCTCCTCGATGTGAGTTGATTCCCTCTGTGACATATTGGCCATTTCAAGAATGGGCCTTTGACTTGGTAGGAAAAATTCACCCAATTTCATCTAGTGGTCATAGATTCATCATTATAGCAACTAAGTATTTCACCAAATGAGTTGAAGCTATGCCACTATTTGCTACTATAGGAAAACATTTTTCCCTATTTCTACTAAACCACATCATTTTTCATTATGGTATTCCTTCCTCCACTGTTAGTGGTAATGGAGGATAGTTCAAGAATAAGGACCTCAAACAGTTGTGCAAGAAATTTTGAATCAAACAACATTGATCCTCTATCTACTACCCTTAAGGGAAAGGCCAAGCTAAGGCATCCAACAAAACATTGCTGAAAATCTTACACCACATGGTTCACAAGTCTAGGAAAGATTGGCATCTACAGACAAATTTGACACTTTGGACCTATAGAACTACAATTTGTACTCCTATAGGAGCAACACCCTTTTCTCTAGTCTATGGCTCTAGGGTCATCCTCCCATTAGAAGTTGAGATCCCCTCCTTGTGAGTCTCCTTACATGGGTTGATAACTAATCAAGACCATAGAGCTATATGAGTACAGGAACTAGAGACTCTTGATGAACCTTGTAAGGCTACTTTTGATCACAAGAGGTCTTATCAGAAGTACATGTCTACTCAGTATAACAAGAAAGTTCACCCTCATGAGTTTCAAGTAGGTGAACTTGTGCTTAGAGAGAATTCAAAAAATCAACAACATAGAGAGCAAAAGGGCAAGTTTGAACCTAACTGGTTAGGCCCATACATTATTATAGCAGTATTTGGGTCTGGTGCTTATCAACTATCTACTCCTGAAGGCAAAGAACTTGTAGACCCTATCAATGTCCTACATTTGAATAAGTTCCATGCTTAGAGACTCACTATTCAGCTATCTTGTAGATATCTATGATCCTAAAATAATCCTAAAAATGAAAAAATGTCCTTAAAAAATGACCATCTTAGTGAAAACCAAGCAATAGGCACTTTGATGTATCACCAAAAAAATAAAAAAAATTTAAAATAATATTTTTTTTGGAAAAAGTCCTATAAAAATTTGTCAAGTGGTGAAAACCTAGAAATAGGCACTACTTGAGACCCTTGCACCTATGTATATCAGTCTCAATCACCCATTTCGCTACACATTTCCTAGCTTGGGATTGTTTCTTGTTGTCGTCTTGGGGGCACCACTGCTTAGCCTATTTAAATTTTCCTTGTGCATTAGGGTTTCTTTGGAAACTCATAAAATAGTGTGTCTCAACACTAGCCCCCCCCCCCCCCCCCCCCCCCACCCCCCCCCACCCACCCAACATGACATCAAGTGTTTTTAAACACTTCTCAGATAGTTTACTTCTAGTCTCTAATGTCATGATATTTCTTATTATCAGAATCAAGTCTTGAAGAAATGGCCAACTGACTTACACGCATGCATTTAAACACTTAAATGGCTGAGCTATGCTGATCTTTATCTACTTTTTATGTTGTCTATGATGATTTCTTGCTATATGTTCCCTCCCTAATATTCTTTCAAGGATGTCATTGACTAGAAGATTGGGGGCATGGGGCATTTTTTCTTAATTTCTACTTGTGGGTATACTTTATTTATCTATAGTGTTTAAAGCATTCATACTTGTCCTATTTGACACTTTGATTTGTAAATGTATCATCCTTGACTACTTTGTAAGGCCACACTTGGGGGTTATCTTGATGCTTATGCCTTGATACAGGTGTAATCTTGCCATACCAAACTTAGGGAATCTAATCGCATAGTCATCCTAATTTACATGTCTCCAATGTTTAGATTGGATTTCCACATACCTATCTGATATCAATCATATTCATATCCTCATAGTTATACTAGTGATGGTTGTATGATTTCATGATGTCCCTAAATAAATGTTCGATGATGAAATGAGAGTCTAAATGTTATGTGCTTCTTGCTGCTAAACCACTTTGCATATTAGCTTGCATTATAAGTTTAGTCTCTAGTCTGGTTTTTCATTCACGCATATAGGGAGAGCTCTCTCTTCATCTTTTTTGCAAACATATCAGCTAACTACTTTCACATCTTTCTTTTCTTTCTTCTTTATCATGTCTTTTCACCTTCTTGATCTTTCACTTCACCTCTATGTTGTTATCCTATCATCACAAGGGGTTAATCTAAAAATCACATTTGATCTATCCAAGTGACACATTTTTCAACAACATAAGTCTATATCATACACATGAGAGCTAAAACATCATACATGAGCATATACACATAAACATCAAAGCAATGCATACATGAGCAAGAAACTAAAATAAAAACATCACATAAAAACTTAAAATGCTCAAACATCCATCAAAATAAGACAAGTACACAAACCTATCGATAAAATCCAATCTCTCTCTCTCTCTCTCTCTCACACACACACACACACACATCAATGTGTCTCCATACATGTACAAATATGGGATCCAAAATTTGGATATCTATCTAAAAAATACATGGAGTACAATCAAAACTATCAAAATTAGGCTATGACTAACTCGTACCCTCTTTAGCTAGTGGTGGCCCTAGTGGCTGAGCCTGTCTCCTCTCTAGTTATTAAACCACACCCTTTGACCTACCTGCTTGCTCTAAATAGTTGAAAATTCCCTACCTTGGTGGCACCACACCCCTATAGGTGGCATAATAATATTCAGTGCATGCACCATGATGTGACGCCTCTCACCTCGCAACATCTCACTCCTTGCAGAGCTCATCTCCCTATTCCCACTCATCCATGAGATGCTAAGCTCATACTGCGATAATAACCTAGGTTGCATGTAGCTCCACCTCTAAATTATAGATCTTCACATCACAATCATCATCTCCCTAGGCTGGTTGCTCTGCCTGCACCTCCACCTATACCGCTCATCACCACCTCAGTGGCACCTCCTCCTCCTCCTCTTTCTCCACCTCCTTCTCTGCCTCCCTAGCAGCCTATGCGCGCATCCTCCTCCTCCTAGATTGGGAACCCTCTCCAACTTGCATTTATCTCCCTCCTCCACCTCCACCTCTGCCTCCTTTGTGTCCCCCTACTGCGAGTAGCACATCTAGCTCTATAGAATGAGGAAATAGATGCCTCTACCTCTTATATAGGTATGTTGGGTCTACTCCTACATCTGCCACATCTAGGTGATAATCCCAATAATTTTGCACCAAGGCTACTATATCTCATATCAATGTTTAATAATATACCATTGATAGCCATCCTCATGGCTCATCCAAGTGGAACTAAGCATAGGTCATAGTCTCCACTAAGACCACCTAGCACTCTACAAACTACCTCCAAACCTAGCTAATCATGTACCTCTCCATGATCTCTAAGTGCCTACCCACTAATGGTTTGCTATATCTCATATGGGCTAGCTCCCAGGCATCTGACCATCAGTGGCACTCACGATAGGGCTGCCATGTAAATGTTGTCAGATCATCAAAAAAGTGTTAGTAATATGTAAGATCCCCACTATGAGTCTGTGAGACAAATGCTATGTACCTAAAAATATATGGCTAGCTCTGCTCTTGTGGCTGCACCCACGGTCAGATCAGAACAATGTGCTCCTAAGACTAGATCTATGCTAGTACTACCTGACATGCCCAAGAGTGACCACTATGGTACACTATCTCATGTAGCTCATGGTACATATTTTCCAGTATTACTGGCCCCCATGCCATCCTATACGACCATGCAATCAAGTATGCCACCAGTCTGCCCCATCCTAGTGGGAAGCCCTTCTAGCCTCTATTAGTCACCAAGGCCTAAGAAACTAGAGAACAAAACAAGCTCAGTAGAGGGTAATCTACACAATACTCATCAATGAGCTACTCCCAACTCAGATGGTGGTCTAGGATGGTAACATCCTAGAATAGTTGTTGCATCATTGTTTGTCCCTTTTTTGGGGTCTAGTCATAGTACACCTATGACATATAACCGAACCTATCATCAGTATACTTCACATCAATATCAAAACTTGTCAAACATAACAAAGCAATCAAACATACAACTTACTGAATCACCATAACAAGGCACTCGAAGAATGTGATACACATCCTCTGATGTAATCGAGGCCTCTCTATTTAGTAGATGGAAAGTGTTATGCTTGCTATGCCACTGCTCAACAAGTATAGTCAGTAGCCCATGGTTCACATAAATATGGGGCATCCATATAACCCATTGCTTAACCCATGCTAGATACGATGTCTCTCTCACCATTTGTCAAATAATAAACAACTTGAAACTCCACCACTTTGGGGGCTCTGATGAGAAGCGTAGGAAACACCTCCTGCCACACAAGACATGCAAACATCAGTAATGCATCACAAACATGCTCAAAATGCAAAACTTATGAAAAAATGCTCAAAACTAGGTTGCAGGACATTTCTTTCTACATGCAGGTGACATAAAAAGCTAGAGTAATATCATGTGATACTTTTTGTGAACCAGTGTGATACAATTTGGCCGTGTGATATTTTGCACCCATCCAAGCAACAGATGAGTATGTCTCATATGACATACCTAGAATTACCTGTGTGACACTTTTTTTCATGTGGAATATTGTGCAATATTTTCTAAAGAACTCATACGATACTTTTTGAAATATCACTCGATATTGATTTTCTACCTAAAAATGTGCAACAAAGTACACAAAAGCTCAAAAAAGTGGCAAAAAAGTGTACACTTATTGGCGCCCTATAGTGGTCTAGCCAGTTGTGCAACCGATAGAGCTTGAAACGATGTCAGTGAGTCAAAATATTTGCCAAAGCCATGATTCTCTCTCTTGACCACTCACAAGCTCTCAAAAATCATAAAAGAAAAAATAATTTGAAAATGACACTTGGACCTCTTTTATAGCCTTTGACCTCATTTCGACCTAATTTTCAAACTCCTCAAAATTTTACAAAAATTGCACCCCTATCTAATTTTGACATCGTGGATCCATTTTTGGAATCAAAATTGAAATTTGAGTTCATCTTGATAGTCAAAATTGCATTTTAAAATTCTACCTTCTTCTAAGCAGTTAGCTGATCCTCTTTGGTCTAATCTTCAAATCATTGCTGGGGCATCTTCATTTCTTCATGTCTTCATCACTTATTCACTTCATATCTACTCAAATTCATATTTTCATATCTAAACTCACTTATTTACTTGATTTGACCTAATTTTTCATGTTGTATCCTTCATGGTCAACTCTAGTCAAATTGGGGCATTCTATTATTTCTTACTAGTCACTCTTCAGTTCTAATCATCTATATTTCATCTTGGACATTGTTATATCCCAATTTTCTCATATCTAGCTTATTTTTTCATCCTCTTACCTTATTTCAATTTTGATTCCGAGGGGGTAGAAATACTCTATCATCACTTGCAACAACTGCCTATTTCTTAGGAGCATTTGTTTGATCTTTTCATTTGCTCTTGATCTATCTGCTCTACTAGCTATTAGCATTTTTCTTGAGTTTTGACATCATCTTTCTCCTAATGTTCAGTACTACTACTATTTTCTATACATTTAGGATGTTCTATCTCTTTCTACATTTTGTTCTTCAGAATTAGATATCCATATCTATCGCTACCTACTTGGCTTCTATTTTCTTTGATGTAATGTGTTCATAGATCAATCACGCATTAGTCAGAGGGGCAAATGTAATTACCTAAACATGGTCATCTAGACTATTAGCCCCCTTCTTAGCATTTTGGCAAATTTAATTAATCATTTACCTAGACCAAATTGCTAATAATCAATTAATGGTTATAACCTATATTTTAACTATGTTATCCTAAGTTCATTATTTGATTAAAAGAACATGACCCCTTTTAATTAAATAAAATACCCCATTCTTCTAACCCACTTAAAGTGCACACATAAAGTCCTTTTTCTAATTTTCAAATTAAAAGAAAAGGCTTTGGGACTTTTGTCTTACATGACAAGTCAACTTATATTCTATTAGTTGACTTGTGTGTGCACATGGATCACTCCTCTTTTTGAACTCCACCATTGATCATCCACCATCTTGACCTTGATCTTCACCATCCATACAACTTTAAAAGGGAGAGAGCTTCCCCCTCAAAGGATCCATCCATCATTTGAATATTATTATGTTGTAGGTTTTCTAACAGGTTTCTTGGAGCATTATTAAAGATCTGCAACATTCTTCCCATCCTCTCATTTTTTCTCATGGCCAGTTTGGTAATGACACCATTTTTATGGGTAAATCTAAAGTCAGGGAAGCCAAAAATTTGAAGCAAGCTATTAATCTTTATTCTTCTGCCTTAGGTCAATTGGTTAATTGGAATAAAAGTGCAATCTTCTTTTATCAATACCCCAATTTCAAGACAAAATAAAATTGCTAATATCCTTATTGGATCTTTCCCTTCCACTTATTTGGGTCTACCTCTTGGCTTAAAGATCCCTGATTCCTTTTGGGAAGATCTCATTAATAAATTTCATAAAAAGTTAGCAGGTTGGAAAGGTAATATCTTAAGCCAGGTAGGTAAGTTAACTCTCCTCAAAGCTTGTCTTCAAAGCATACCTACTTATGCTTTAAGCCTCTTTAGAATTCCAATGAAATTTGCTGATTCTATTGAAAAAAATCCAAAGGAATTTTTTTTGGACTGGTACTAAGGAAAAAAGAGAATGTCCTTAATTGCTTGGGACCAAGTTTGTAAACCTATTAGTGAAGGTGGATTGGGAATTTGAAAAATAAGAAATATGACTAAAGCCCTTTTGGCCAAACAAGGTTGGAGAACTTATCATGATGAAAAAGAATGGGGTATTATTTGGAAACACAAGTACCTCTCCAATGTGAATTCTTTGGCTGATTTCCTTTCTTCTCCTAATGTTCTTTATCCTTTTGCAACATGGGGAGTTGTTCAGGGGACAAAGAATACTCTTGGAAAAGGATGTTCCTGGAAAATTGGAAATTGGCAAAAGGTGAGATTTTGGGAAGACATCTGGTTATTGGATCACCCCCTAATTCTTGATTTTCTGGATAATGATCAAGTAGAGATATGTAAGCAGCGATATGGAACTTTTGTCTGTCACTATTGGCATAGTAATTCCTGGGTGAAATTGACAGATATTGATCAAGGATTCAATAACATATAGTTGAGTTTGAATGCCTTCTCTCTTTATCCTACTTATGAGGATAAGATGATATGGAATACTAACCCAAGTGGCCAATTTAAAGTTTCTACTCTCTTTGTTTCTAGGGAGAAGGGTAATCAACCCTTTTGGTCCCAAGACTAGATTAAGGGCCTCATACCAAAAATAAACATCTTCTATTGGATTATGCTCCAAAACAAAATCTTGACCCAAGACAATCTACAAAAAAGAGGAACTAATGTGGTTAATCTAGACACCTAAATTTGATTACACCGCTTTGGTAATCCTATTTAGTTATCTCTAAAGGCATCATTAATTAAATTCATATTTAATTAATCCTTTTCCATCCCCTAGCTGATTAATTTAATTAATTATCTATAGTCCTAATTGATAAATCAAATAACACATTATTTATCAATTAATCCTATTCTTCTATCTAATTCTAAAATCCTCATTTATTAAATAAATCTATTTGATAAATAAAGCCCTCAAATCTAATAACCCCTAAACTATCCTAAACCCCCTTTTTAGCCTAATCCACCCCATCCACCCATACTAACCAAGCTTAGCCACTAACTCACCCACCCTCATTGAATGCCATCCACTTGCATATCTCTAACAAGACTAATCTAATCCTAAATCACTCCTAATCCCCCCCCCCCAACCTTGTCACATTCCCTAAGTAAGCTTAAGACTTTCCTAAGCCAAGCAAAGTCAACAATCTCAACTCCCTCCAAAATATCCCAACCACCAAGCCATGAATGCTCTTACAAAGGCCATAAAGACTCTTACAAGCCCATTAATTTCTCTTAAAAGCCATTATGAAGGGTATTTAAGAAGATATTATCCCTTGAGCCTCCTTTTTTGACTCATCCATCCCCTTGCCTCCATCCACTCACCCTGTGACATGTGTCACTCCCTGGTTGGTGCTAACCAAGCACAATCCATGTGCTCCCCTTTGAGTGCATCCTAGCCCTCCTTAGGCTTTCATCCTTCCTTTCATATTAACCCTCCATACCTCAAGCCCTTAGCCTATAAATTGAATCCCCTCCCAAGCCATTTCATCACAACCTTTAAGCCAAAGTTATAATGCTAGTTTGAGAACCAAAAGCCATCAACCATACCCTTATAATTCCAAATTGAGAGCTCACAAAGCTACCATTTTGCCATTTACTCATCACCACCATTGAAGCATAGAGAAAGTTTGAGCATACATACCAATCTTTTACTTAGACTCATCCCTAAATCAAGTGACCATTCTCATTGGGAGAGCCATTCTATGGCTCATATTCTCATTTGAGGGTTTCACTTTGTCTCTCATATATGTTATGACTTTTATGCTAGTTAATGCTTTTTTCTCTTAATAGATTAGTATTTCTTGCTAACATATTTCTCATATACAGTTAATAGATGCACCTTATGCAAAAATGGATTTGAAGATAGAGACCATTTATTCTTGAATTAATCTTATAGTCATCAAGTTTGGAATGAGATTCTAAATTACTGGAGTATGACTTGGGTTCATCAAAATAATATTGAACTTTGTTTCAAAAGTTGGAAATGTCCTTCTAAGGATCCTGAGGTTCAATTTATTTGGAAAATAACTCTTCCTCATCTCTGGTGGGGTATCTAGAAAGAAAGAAATAATAAAATCTTTAGAAATAAGGATTTGCTAGGATGGGTGCTGGGACAAAATATTGTTAGAGAAATCAAAGAGAAATTTAAATCTCAAAGGAAAACTGATCAAACTTTTCAAATTGATAATCCATTGCGATCAAAAGGTCCTAATTTGAAATTTGATAACCCAAGACTAACCATAAAATGGAATACTCCTCCTAATGGATGGATAAAAGGAAGCTTTAATGGGGCTTCTAAGGGAAATCCCGAAAGAGTTGGATGTGGAGGAGTTTTGAGAGGTCATGTGGGAAATGTAGTAGATGCCATTTCCATTCTTATAGGTCAGTCTAATAGCCATATTGCTAAAGCTACTACTGCTCCATATACCATGAAGTTAGTAGTTGATATGGGGTACCCAAAGCTATGGTTGGAAGGTGACTCATTGAATATTATAAATACTCTTAATAACAAAAATTCAATTACATGGTCAATTGAGGCAACAATCATGGAGATTAAATCTCTTATTACTAAATTTGAAAAAGTTATTATATCCCATACGTATCGAGAGGCCAATGGGGTTGTTGATTGGGTGGCCAACCATGCACTCCAAATGGGACATAAGATGACGTGGGTTGGTGAACTAAATAAGCACATTGATCTAAAAGAACTTAGTAATTATGATGTCATTCATTCGAAGCTGGGAAAGATATGCCAAGATTAGAAATTTAATTTTTTTTGATAGTGGGGCTATGATTGTCAATGTTCCTTCCTCGAGGAAGTACACTTATATGATTACAATGTGAGCTTTGCATGTATCATTTCTGAAGAGGGTTTTATTTGATGTGAAAATATGGTTTTAGTTTTACCTATTTGCTCTCTGCTCTTGGCTTCCTTTGTTTTTTGGGTTTCTCTATAATATGTTGCAAATGGGAGGTGAACCGAGGAAACAAGAACCTAGAAAATGTGATTTCTAGAAGGCTTGGAAGGATGTATGGAAGATCTTACAAAAAGGAAAGGTGACCAACTACTTACAATGATTGCATGGGTTTAAACCACATATCACCATGGCCTTTTTCAAAAATTGGACTGATGACAAGGTCTCTTTACATGGTGTCACTGTGAAATTAATGGAGGATTGCATAGCTGAAATCATGGGTTTACCCACGGAAGGTATCATATTCACTAAGAAAAAAAGCATTTCAAATGCGGCATTCAAAAAATTTCCAAAGACAGATGCTGAGGAGAAAAATTTGGAAAAGAATGGAGACGTCTATGACTTGGACCAGATAAAGGAAATTTGGCAAATGTGCTCTCTTGTACCCATGATTATTTCATCCTTGATGGTAGAAATAAAAGAGTTCATTAGTTTCATTTTGTCTTCTTGAATCATTTCAGACATAAGGATAGACTTTCGTTTCCCTTCTATTTGTGTTTCTCTTTGCTTCAAAGCCTGCATGCCCATAGAAAGAAGGAGTCTTGTCCTATATTGCATGAAGGACTGATTCTCCTCATTGAGGGTTATTGTAAAAATAAGTCCATTGTCTCTACTCCTTCTTTGGACAAATAGAAGGGTTTTGTCTCTAGCTCCCATTCCAAAAAAGGTAAGAAGGATGAGAAGTTTAAAGACAAACAAAGGAGGATAAGACACAATACTTTGCATTCTTAAAAAAAAATAGTGGAAGAGGACTCTAAGTCTACTAACACTGATAGTAAAGATAACAAAACCCTTGAGGAAGAAGAAGGTATGGAGTTTGGGGATTTAAGTTCAAATTTGGATGGTTATCCAAAAAGTAAAGGAAAAAGTGGGATAGAGGACTTGGAAGAAAATAGTGAAGATAATTCTAATTAGGGAAAATCTAGTGATGATGGTAATAAGATTGAATCTGGTGTTGACAAAGAAGAGATGAAAAAGGCTATTGAAGATCCTGTTGTAGAGGAATAGATTGTAAAGACTCCTTCACCTGCCAAAGAGATTGGGGAATAGGACAAGAATGAGGACCCATCCACCATAAGGGTTGAGGATCAGATAGATAGGGTGGTTTCACCTCCTCATGAGGTTGCAGAACTAGATATTAGTGTTTCTCCACAGAGAGAAACTAAGCTATCCTTTTTGCATTCAGCCAAGCTCAAATTTGATTCCATGCTTCAAGTTGATTCATGGATATACAATGAAATTATGGGTCTTAAAAAGAAAATGGAAATTATGCAACATAACTAGAAAATTGATCATGTCATAATTAACCAAATAGAGGTGCAAGTGGGTGATATCCCAAGCAAACTAAAAGAGTATGAACAAAACTTACAGATGCTCATTAAGGAAAGTGGGACTAAAATGGAACAGGTGACTTCAAGTATCTGTGTAGCAACTACTAGTCTTAGCAAATGATAAAATGAGGAAATTATATCTCTAGAAGGCCCAAGAAAGAGGACCAAGTAGAGTACAAGGAAGAAGAAGGCTCTGGAGACTATTGTTGCTTCAGCTGTTGATTCCATATAGGACACTACAGAGATTGGAAAGGTGGTCACCAAAATGACTAAAGAGCTGCAATAGTAGCCTTTAATGGGTTTTATTTTCTAGTTTTGTCTCAGTTTAGGTTTTAGTTAGTGGGTGTGGTAACTAGTTTTTGTTTTTGGTCCTGTATTTTGGTTTATATCTTTTACTAGGTTCTAGGTCCTTGTAAAACCTAGGTATTTGGACTTATTTAGTGGTTTCAGGTCCCTATAAAACCTAATTTTGATATTGTTTCTTTAGTAGGTTTCAAGTCCTTGTAAAACTTGGTGGACTTTATCACTCTATCCTTTTTGTTGATGTATTAGGGTTTTGGGGTCCCTTAAAAACCTATTTTTACCATAATCTAAAAATAAGTTTCTTGGAGCTTTGAGGATAACTTCCATTTCTTATCTTCATTCTCTCATTCTACCACATACTAGCTTAGAATAATGTTTCATGTAGCTTAGCTTTCATTTTGCAATAGCTTAAATCACATAGTAATTATTTGGATTGGTAACAATTTCATATTGCTTGGCATAGTTGCATTTTTGCACTCTCATTCTAGCTTAGTTTCCATTTGCATTGCATCCTTTTGGATATTTTCATTCTTACATCTCGCCTTTGGAACCTCCCATTACATGGTTTACTAGAAAGAAGAGTATTCCTAAAGCTCAGCTGAGAGCCTTTGTACTTGAAATACACTCTCTTGCACTCCATGGATAGGGAGCTCTAAGTTGGCATCCAATCATTCTAAACTCATGGAATCATTTGGATAGAAGGGTTTAGATTGGGACACTTTCTTAGTGTAAAATAATCACAAACCCCTTGAGAAAGGCCAAAGCCTTGGGGGTGTAGCACTTGTCTTCACCTAGGGAGAGTAGTTGTGGGATTGAGACCATGAGGAGATCACTAGGTGAGAATTCTTAAAGTACTCTTGTGGCCAAAAGGTTTGTTACTTATCACAAGATAAGGTGTCATGTTATCAAATTCAAGAGGGTTTTTGTGAAAGAGACTCTTTCTAGACACTTTAGGATTTACAAGTTTCCTTTATTATCTACTGAACATCTTGGTGCAAGGATTAATATTAGTGGACTACCCAAATCACCCCAAGATTTTACACTCCATTTGTGTCCCTTTGGTTGTGATAATAGAACTTTCATGACAAAGCCGACATCTATTATTGGAAACCACTTTGTATGACAAAAGGGCACACCAAGTGTGGGAAAAGTTGTTGAGTAATGAACCTTGTCGCTTGAGTAGATATTGCTTTGCGTGTTCTCATTTTTTTCTAGACCCATGGAAATTATTTGAACATACACATGACGGTAGCAATCATAGGGTTGTTATCTCAAAAAATTTACAAGTTCTTGTATTTACAAGGTTGCTTTGTCTCTTTCTCAGTTGTTTAAAAACATGTGTTTGCACAATATCTATATGCTTGAAAAAATGTAACATTTTCTATTATAAATTGGAAAGAACTCTATCTAACTATTATGTTGCCCAAATATTTGAAAATTTTGAGTCAAAATGTAGGTGTTTTAATAACAAAGCCACAAAGTATAGCCTATTCTAGACTTGTATCATATTACTGCTATTAGAAATATCATATGATACTTATGGATATCCTAAGTATTCCAACTCCTTACAAACCTTTTCACATCACTATTCTATAAGATGTTGCACTACCTTTTAGAAACCATCATTCCACTCAAAACTATCATCTAGATATGATATAAATTTTCACATGATAATATTTACTAAACTTCTATCACTTGGTTTTCTAGAAACAATTGCATGGTCTTGGTTGCTAACAAAATTTGGTCTTTAATTGTGTTATAACTAGTTAGGGGTGTTCCTACTTGGTTCTATTGTGTCTTTGCTCTATAATCTACATGTTTGGCTGTGTCCTAGGCTAGAAAGATGATCTTAGCTTCTTGAATGAAAACTAATGTCACAATTTTTTTTTTTAAAACTTGCTTATCCTACTTCTCTTGGCTATTTTATATCGGACTTCTTTCCTTGCTCTTGGCTCAAGTCACTAGTGTTGTAAATTTCTTGGGCACTTTTGACAAGCTACTCTCTCTTTGCTACATTTATTTGACAAGTAAACATCATGAATATACAACTTTAATTCTCAAAAAGCTTTGTGTAATCCTATTATGCTAAAATACTTACTCTTCCATGTCAGTTGTGACTAGGATACAAGTTGTTTAAGGAAATTGTCCCTCCTTTAGTTTTGAACAATCACCTTCTCCCACTAGGCATCTATGTAGGCAATCTTTTGAGGGAGAACCTATTTTTAACAAACAAGATGAAGACAAATTTTCCATCTGGTACGATCCTCTTGGCCACTTAGGAAATTCTTTTGATACTCCCCTCAAAACTCCTAAAATCCTAGAGCTATGAATGGTATGTCTCTCACCATGAGCCAAGAAGAAAGAAATCACCACTTGAAGGACTTATTTACATTTAAGGAAGACAAGCTAGCTTAGAAAAGGAAAGACTTGAGGAAGCTAGACGTATGGCTACTAGGGAAATATCTCACTTACATGTAGAAACTAATTCTCACAACAACCAGGGCTTTGTATATGCTCACATGCATAACTTTGAAAACCAATATACTAACGCCACTTATAGAAATCCTTTTACAAATCATCCACACTTTTGTAATAATAGAAACAATAACACTAAGAACTCCTAGATCACATGATGATGGGCATCTGTCCCACCTAGATGCTCACAACATTCTTATCATGGAAATGAAGTAGAAAATGAAACTAATAGTGAGGATATCATAAAGTTCCAACAAGATGAATATCTCCATAAGATTATGCTCAAGGCTTTAGAGAAAAATGGAGATCAATATTTTCATATATGACCAATAGAGGTTGGAGAATACCACATGATTTTGATATCCAAAAAATTATACAAAAGAAAGAGCCAACCAAAAATGAGCTTATAAAGAAAGAGGTCCAAGAATTACAAAACCAACTCACACTCATACAAATAGAAAATGAGAAGCCTAAAATATCATTTTTTCAAACTATATGTGCTCTTCCTTTCAATAAGATTCTTTACATATTGTCATTTCATAGGGATATAAAGGTTTGAAAGTATGACAAATACAATGGAAATGATGATCCAAATAATCATGTGAGACACCTTTATGCACTTAGCATGAATTTCATGCATGAGGACACATATCTTATGAAGTTGTTTCCTAGGAGTTTGAAGGGAAAAGTCATGTAATGGTTTACTAAGATATCACCTCCTCTTAAGACCTTTAATGAGATTGCACGAATATTCATCCAACACTACTCATACAACATACAATTCCCAATTCCCATGTTGGATTATGCAATATCAAAAAAATACAAGCATAACCTTTTTTCACCTATCTACAAAGATGGAGAAGACTAGATTCTAGATACCCTTGTCAAAGCTTGAAAAGTGAAAATATTGATGTCTTCATGAATACTCTTGTACTGGAATTATACTACAATCTTTGAAAGAAATTATTCACCACGTTCAATGATAGGTCTGAAAGCACTTATCATATTTAGGATGTTGTTGTCAAGAAGGGAGATATTGTCCTAAACAAAGATAAGAATGATAATGGGAATGAAAAGGATAAAAATAAACCATGGAACAAATAAGTATGTTGTCAATGATAGTTTTGTGGATGTTCCCAAGATGAAGGAACCCACCTTTCATTTTACTAGTGCTATATATGCTACTATTCAACAAGAGACAATAAGGTCTAACATTTCCAACAAGTTACAATGTTTCAAAAATTCTATTAAGCCTTCTAGACCTAGGTGTACCTATACTCCAATGGTGGATTCATACGATGTGGTTTTGAAGAACTTTCTTTGCTAACAAACTCATTATGCTTCCTGACAACTTACAACCTTGTGACCCCTAGTTAAACCTAATTGGTGGAAAGATGACTAGTTCTGCAATTATCACAAAAATTAGGGTCACAATACAGATAATTATTTCATACTTAAGGATGTCATAAGAGATCTTATTGATGAGGGAAAATTTGTCACTAATGAATTAATTAAGAATTATTATCACAAGAATTTTAAGAAACCATTGTCTGAGTGCAAAAAAGGAGAGACATCTAATGCTAACAAGAAGGGCATTGATGCAAAGATTAATTACACCTATACCAATACAAAAAAAATCATAAACATGTTGGAGCTTATTAAGAATGTATACATGATGGGTTCCAAATTTGATAAGGAACCAAATTATGAATAATGATGAAAGATCCAAAGTGGCCTTGAGAACACACAATCCCTCTCAATCCTTTGATGACACTAGACCTAGGGCTTACCTTAAAGTGGAAAAGTCTTCTTCTTCTCATGGTTATAATTAAATGTTGTTACTAGGGGTTAGTCTATGCTTTTTCTTAAAGTGGCTAATAATCCTAAACAAGCTTCATCTTCTAAGAAACTAGCTACTT
The DNA here is from genome assembly GCA_028749045.1 of Cupressus sempervirens. Classification (NCBI taxonomy): domain Eukaryota; kingdom Viridiplantae; phylum Streptophyta; class Pinopsida; order Cupressales; family Cupressaceae; genus Cupressus; species Cupressus sempervirens. The sequence goes on along the minus strand of CM053791.1, from coordinate 19,503,706 downwards.
TTGTTATGTCTACCTATGATCTAGTGAGTTACATGTGATGAACCCCTACCCAAATATCTATCTTCAAGTTGCTAGACCTATCTTCTTTGCATAAGGGGATCTTAGGAAAATCCTTGCACATAGCTAGTGTTCCCATGGATATTGATGTATACCAGTTCTAAGCTATGGTCAACCACATTTCCTCACCACATTACCTCACATTTTCTAAAGAAAATGAAAAAGCATTAAGTCAGCCTCATAATCTTTCCTTACACATTGAGATCCAAATTTTTCATACCTGAGTTAGACAATAGACAATGGTGTAGGGTTAAACATTGTTTCCTTCAGTGTGGTTCAATAGCTGGGATTATTTGATTTTTCTATTGATCCTAAATGTACAATTACCATCAAGGCTTATGATGAGGTTGAGATATTTAATAAGGACCTTATTGTCCTACCCATTTGATTTGGTCTAGTGGAGAAGGATGTGGTGTTCCAAGTACTAGATATTCTACTTCCTTATAACCTTTTGTTGGAGAGACCATGGATCCACAAGATGCAAGTTGTACCATCAAGCTATTTCAAGTGCATAAAATCCACCTTTAATGATGTTGAGATTTTGATGTCTATCAATATGCTAACTATTTTTGAATCCTTAGTACCACATAATAGACCCACCAGTGACATTAGACCCTCATTTGCTAATTGTGAGAAGTAGATGAAAATGATGAGTATCAATATGGGAGAATTCACCTTAGACTCTATTGTTGCATTATTCATTTCTCCACATTCCTATGGAAAACCATATGAGAAAATGGAAGGTTTCACCTTGGCCATGACTATTCTATGGTACATTCATTCAATCCTTAGTCCCTTTAGAGGAAGAAGAAGAGGATTAATTTGTTAGAAGCTGGATATATAAAGAGGAAGAAGATATTGAAGAAGTCATACTTAAAACTCCTATTCCCCCCAAATGATAACAAGAATACTCTGGTAGAACCCTTGAGTCACACCAAGTAGTAAAAAATAAGAGATACTATGGGCTTAGGTTATGGTGTTGATGACGATTTACCATTTTTTGACCAGGAAGTGCAAACCTACCACTACTATCTTACTATAAGAAGAGGACTTTACCCCTTCTACCTCCCTTCTCTTGGAAAAAGATATATCATTCAATGATAACCTTGTTGAAGCATCTACCTCTCGACAACCTAAATTTGATGAGTCAGATATTGAAGAACCTAATAAAGAAAGAGTTAGAAGAAACATTGTTCATCTTGTGGTGCACAACCAAAGTACTGATTTGAATGAGTATGAATGGGAGTCTCTTTCTAATGCATCTTGTGAAGTATGGGTTCATGTGGTATACATTTATGTTAACCAAACCAAATTATTTGATGAATCTTTCATAGGGTTTGATGAGTTAGGATCACAGAACGCTTTAGTGGATCACATTGGTACTCCTAGGACTAATCTTGCTTTAGATTTCTTTAGAGATTTTATTACAGAATCCAAATTTCTTGTCACCAGAGAAAATTCCTTACACATTAATAACCTTGAAGAATCTTCATCATTGTCTCTTGTACATGAAGATTACATTGACTAGTCTATACAAAATCAAATACTTGAGCTCACATTGTTCCAAAATGAATATGAGATTTCTTACTATCTAAATGTTGTTGAACCAGTAGTCTCTTCGACCAAAGAATCATTGATTAATATGACTAAGATAGAGATCAAGTATCTTATTCATAAGGTAAAATTAAAAATTAAAAAATAGAAGCTCAGATGGCAAAAAAATCTTTGTGGCAGTGTCTGAGCCAAAAAATAATAAAAAGAAAGACGTATTTGAGGTTAAAATCCTCTTTGAGGTACCTAAAAATGAGGTACTTAGTATTCTAACTAGTAATTTCTAAGATAGGTCATTGGTATTGATTGAATCTATGCAGCCTATAAACCTTGGTATTGAAGAATCTCCCAAAACCACACATGTAGCTCAATCATTACCCTTTGAAGAGAAAGAACAAGTCACTACTTTTTTCCAAGAGAAGAAGATTAATTTTTCTTGGACATATGTTGATATGTCTAGGCTTGATATAGATCTTATTATACACCATCTCTTTATAGCTCTTGGCATCAAGCCTGTTAAATAGAAACTGAGGAAGATATACCCACATGTGACCCTAAATGTGAAGTTGGGTTAGAAAAGCTCCTAAGCACAAAATTCATTAGAGTTATTGACTATGCCAAATGGATCTCCAAGATTGTCCGTATTTCTAAACATGAAAAATCCATTTGAGTATGTACTAATTTCAAAGACCTTAACAAAGCTTACCCAAAGGATGACTTTCTACTACCAAATATTGACATGATAGTGGATATGACCATGGGTTACCAAATGTACTCTCTAATGGATTGTTTTTTAGGTTATAATAAAATAATAAAGATAGCTCCCAATGATCAAGAGAAAACAATTTTTACATGTACTTGGGGTAATTTCCATTGGAATCTCATGCCTTTTGGTCTAAAAATTATGGGGGCTACTTATCAAAGGGTTGTGACCATAGTTTTCCATGACATGATGCAGAAGAACATAGAAGATTATGTTGATGAAACCCTTTCTAAATCCAAACAAAGAAGCACTTGCCTAGCTGACTTGATTTTGATATTGAACCACACAAGATGATTTCAACTTAGGCTTAATCCCAAGAAGTGCATTTTTGGTGTTACATCTAAAAAAGTGTTAGGTTACATTATATCAATTGAGTGCTTAGAAGTTGATCCAAACATGGTACAAGAAATAATGGGTATGCCACCTCCCAGGAATATCAGTGAGCTAACGAGTCCCCAAGGACATTTGAAGTCTATTAGGAGGTTCATCTCTCAGTTGGCTAATAAATCCCAAACATTTAACATAAAATTGCACAAGGGATCCGCATGTGTATGGGATGAGGAATGTGAGAAGAGACTAACTTAAATCAAAGACTACCTAGATAAACCAACAATCCTCATGCCTCCTATTCTAGAGAAGCCCTTGATATTATACATCTCAACTATGAACACTTATCTAGGGACTTTTCTAGCACAACATGATGCTGATTGGAAAGAATGATCAATATACTAAATTAGCTACACACTAGTTGCTTATGAGATCAACTATAATAATATTGAAAAGGCATATCATATTAGAGTATTTGTGTCACAAAAACTTCATGACTACATGCTTGCACATACTACACAACTAGCTACTAAGATTGATCCTCTAAAGTACCTTTTAAGTAAAGTTGTCCTTATAGATAAAATAGCTAAATGGATGATGATTCTATCCAAATTTGATGTTCATTATGTCAAAAATAAATCTATCAAAGGGAAATCCATTGTTGATAAGCTCACTAATTTTTGACTCTAAGATAATGCTCCCATGCAAATAGAATTTCCATATTCATCCATCATTTATGTCACAAAAAGAACCTAGAAAATGTTCTTTGATGGGTCTTAAACTCAAAATGGGGTTGGTGTTGGCCTCTTGTTCATTACACCTCATAGATATATAATTCCTAAATCATAGAAGTTATTTTTTCCATGCACCAACAATATAAATGAATATGAGGCCCTTTCTAATGGTATCAAGATAACTATTCAATAGAGGATTACTAAGTTACACATTTATGGAGATTGTCAACTTGTTATAAATTAGATCAATAATGGTTTTCAAACTAAATATGACAAGTTAGTACCCTACAATAAATTGGTTGATTCTCTAAGGAACTATTTCACTTTCATCACATTTCAACAAATTCCTAGGGCAAAGAACAAGGCCATAGATGCTATGGCTACCTTGGAATCTATCCTACAATTATAAGATCACAAGTCTCGCTTTGAGTTCCTAGTGGAAGAACTACGCTATCTCACTTATGATTACCCCAACAATAGAGTCATTTGTACTATTGTTGGTCATGATTCCTCTCATCATGCCACCATCTATTCTTACCTCTGAGACCAAATTATTCCTGATAGGCTTACCTACAATAAAAAGTGTCATTTTATTCATAATACATTACACTACAACCTTATTTCTTGTGACCTACATAGGAAAGGTCTTAATGGAATGCTTCTTAGGTGTCTAGAAATAAAGAAGTCTGAAAGATTACTAGCCAAAGTCCATGATGAAATTTGTGGGTTGCACTCTAATGGTCTTGTGCTTGCTTGAAAGCTACCTAGGGCCAATTATTTTTGGCATACCATGCAAGAAGATGTCATGCATTATTCAAAAAATTACAAAAAATATCATCTATGTGGAAATCTAATTCATACCCCTGGACGTGAGTTGATTCCATCCATCACAGATTGGCCTTTCCAACAATGGATCTTTGATCAAGTTGGCAAGATCCACTCTAGCTCTTTGAGTGGACATAATTTCATAATTAAAGCCATAATATATTTTTTTTAATGGGTTGAAGATGTGCCTCTTTCTAATACTACTTGGAAGCATGTTTCTCTATTTATTTTGAATCACATCATTTATCATTATGGCATTCCTTCCTCCATAGTTATTGATAATTGGGTACAATTCAAAAACAAGGAACTTTGGCAACTCTATAAGAAGTTCAAGACCAAACAACATTGGTCCTCTATTTATTATCCCCAAGGGAAAATGAAAGCTGAAGCATGCAATAAAACATTTATGAAAATTTTGCATAGAACTATATAGAAGTCATGAAGAGATTGACACTTTCAAATCAATCTTGCATTATGGGCTTATTGAACTAGCATATGCACTCCTACTAGAGCTACCTCATTTGCATTAGTTTATGGTTTTGAAGCTATGTATCACTTGAGGTTGAGATTCCTTCTTTAACAGTCTTCTAGAAATGGTTGATCATGGATGAAGATTATAGGGCTATGCATATACATGAACTTGAAATGCTGGATGAATGTCATAACATTGCTTTTGATCATATGAGATTCTATCAAAATTGTATGTATACAAGCTATAATAAGAAATTTTATCCAAGAGAGTTTCAAATCGGAGATCTTATCATTAGATAAAACCTAAAGAATCAATGAAATTGGGAACAAAAGGGCAACTTCAAACCTAACTAGTTGGGTCCTTACATTGTTATTGTTTCTTTTGGATCTGATGCATATCATCTCTCAACACCCAAGGGATAACAACTCCCCAAGCCCATCAATATTCTTCATATGAAAAAGTTTTATGCCTAAAGCTCTCTTTTTTCAACTACTTGTACATATCCTATGATTTTGAAAAAATCCAAAAAATCATATATGAAGCTAAAAAAATCTTTAAAATTGTAAAATGTCCTGAAAAATGATCATCTTAGTGAAAACCTAGCAATAGACACTTTGATGTCTCAAAAAAAACAAGATTATATATCTCAAAAAACATGAAAAATTTATTAAAAGTCTTGAAAAAAAATGTTTCCAAGTGGTGAAAACCTAGAAATAGGCACTACTTGAGAACCTCACACCTATTTCTATCTATCTTTCGTTGTGCTCCTAAATCTATTCATTTCATTTTTCCTTGCCTAGCTAGGAACTAACTATCATCTAGGTCTACGAGCACAAACTACTTAGCTTATCAAGGTCTCTTTCTGCATAGGTATTCCTTTGGTAGTTCGCTAAATAGTTTTTTTCAAAACTTTCCCTTGACATTGAGTGTTTCTCAGAACTTATCAAGTACCTCTTATATAGTGTAGGATGTTGCAATATTCCTCACTGGAAGATTCGAGTCATACAAAGATAGTCATGTTACTTAGACACATGCACTGAAACATTAAAATTACTGAGACTTTTTGGCTTTATTTTCTTTGTGTGTTGTCTATGATGGTTTCTTTTCTGTGTGTTCCCTCCCTAATAGTCTCTCAAGGATGTCATGGACTAGAGGATTGGGGGCATGGGGCATGTTTTCTCTTATTTTCTACCTATGGGTATACTTTCTTGATCTTAAGTGTCGTGGGATTTCATGCTTATCCTACTTGACATTTAGGATCTACAATGTATCATCCTTGTCTATTTTTTGCAAGACTATAATTGGGGGTTATCCTAGCATATGTGCCTTGATATAGGTGTAATATTGCTATATTAATCTTAGATAATCTAACAACATTAGTCATCTTGACCTATATATCTTTGATACATATGTTGGGTTCCCACATTTCTATCTGATATAGATCATATTTATATCCTCATAGTTATACTAGTAATGATTTTATGATCTTATGATGTCCCTAATAAGGCTATATGATGAAAACTAGAGCTTACTTATGTGTCCCTTGCAATTGCACCTTTTCATACTAGCTTGCATTCTAAAGTTCATTATAGTTTAGGTTTTGTATCTTGCATGTGGAGAGAGAGCTCTCTTTATATTTTATGGACACATTAGCTAATTGTATTCACCTCCTTTTGCTTCCTCTTGATCATGCCTTTCACTCCTTTTTGGTCTTATCAACTTAACACTTATTTGATTCCTATAATCACAAGGGATTAATCTCATCATCATATCCAATCTATCCAATTGCTAAGTTTTCAAATTACATGTCTACATCATAATATGAGAGCTAAACATCTATAAGAGAGATAGATCCATACTTTCGTGAGTATCTAAATGAGTGTAAATATAAACATGAGTATACATATCAATATCACATGGAAACATAAATTTGAGTGTTGAAATAGAAATATCCATCACATGAGCAAGAAAGGGACAAGTACACAATGATATAATTGAATCTAGTATCTCATATATATCATCATGAATTAGTACAAGTACAATGTGATATCAAAATTGTAATGTCCCCTTTTTAGCATTCATAGCATGATGTTGTCATTAGCCTATTTCCCCACAGTCTCGTAGGCTAACTAGGACATTAAAGAGACTTAGAGGCCATTTGGCCTAGTAAGTCATCTTGGATATGGTCGGACATCCAGTGGCAGCAGTATGTCGATGGTAATTATTTAAAATCAGAAAGAAAGAAGACTTGTTTATCATTGATAAGATTTTTTATGCATTGATAAAGCTATTTTATAAAGTTAAATTTAAATATTTAACTTTATTAATGCATAGACTATAGTTTGTGGAAAATATTTAAATTAAAAGAGTCCCCTTTATTTTTATAACACATTGGAGACATAAGTTACATAAAAGGGAGTGATGTTTTATCCCACATTGAGAAAATAAAGGATGGAGCCCTTGTAAGAACACTATAAAAGAAATGGAAGAGCTTCTTTTAGGCATGCTTGAAAATATCAAAGAAATTGGGAAATTTTTTGGAGATTATGTCTCAATAGTTTGGAGGATGAAATCCCTTCAAGCTGAAAATCTTGATGCCATTGAAAGATATGGTCTTGAGATTCAACATAGTAGTAGTCTGGAAAAGTGGAACCAAAAAAGTAGGCTGAAAAAGCAGATACGAAAAAGCAGAACTGAAAAAGAAATCCGCAAAAGCAGTCCAAAAAAGCATATCTGAAAAAGCAATCGAAAAAGCAGACTGAAAAAAGTGGAACCGAAAAAGCAGGCTGAAAAAATGGGTAGGAAAAAGTAGTCTGAAAAAGCAGGTTGAAAAAGTAGGCCGAAAAAGCAGTTCGTAAAAAGCAAAGCAGAAGGGGCAGCATTGAAGGAAATTATTGCAGCCATCTATAACCAGGTTCTTTTGTTAGTATTGTTTTTTAGGGTGTTATAAACTTTCAGTTGTAAGTGTGCATTATGCCAACATTATCATTTTGTAATCCATGTAAATGCCAAAGTCTTGGCCATATTTCATGAGCATTGTATTTTTTCATTGAAATTAAGAAGATAATAATTGCTGGTGTCATTTAAGAAATTTAATATCATTATTTATCAGCTAGTTAGTTTGTATACCAACTGTTTGTAAAAATGTCAGTTGGCTGTAGGTGTTCATTTCTCATGCTTAGCTCATATATATGCACTGAATATTGTCAAAATTAGTAGCACACTCATGTTAGGTCATTGTGTAGTCCATTGTAGTCTTCTAGCACAAGATTCTCATTGATGCAAACTGAAGAAAAAGTCATTTGAAACTAGCTGAAATATTATATCAGTCATACGTCCCTTGGATGTGAATTGTTTGATGAAATTCCTTGAGCTTTCATCAGCATTTTTGAGGGCAGATTTGAGGAGGGTTATTACAGTGGTATTAGAGCTTGCTTGCAAAGTGTTTGATGAAATGTCAAACAACTGAAGTATAAAGTTTTTTTGGTGTTTGAAGAAGTTATAACCTATTGGGGTCATTACAAAAATCTAGACAATGTCTCTCAATGTATACATCAAAGTGTCACAAGGACTCTAACCTAGGACTGACTCCCTCCCTCATGTGTAGGATGTAGCTATAGATGAGGTGCTTGTGTCATGTTTGGTGGTTTTACCACTCCCTCTAATCTCTTGGATCTCTTTGAGTTATCAGGTAATCCATGTCTTAGAGGCACAATGCATCTATAGGAAGCATAATAATAGGGTGCCCTCACTCCATGATTCTCTAACTCTCATCTGGGCATGTCCCACTCTCACCTCAACTCCTTACTCTAAGCTCATGCTAATGGTCTTGTACGATGATGATAGTCCATGCATGATGCAACTTTTCCTTTAGCGGTCTAATCCTCTAGTCCCTAGGATCATCTCCCCTAGCCAATGTAGGTCACTCCTATCTCAACTCATGCCTCAACTTCTATCTCTAATGTTGTCTCTCCACCTAAGGTAATATAACAAGCCTCTCCTCCTCTACTAGATCTGCCTCCTCCTCCTCCTCCTCATCTACCATCTATGCCTTGCTCCTCAACCTAGTATGATTGTCAAATGGACAGTCAAAGCCACTAGGCCTATCTCCCCCTCACCCCTCCCCCCTCTCCATTTTTTTGTATCCCCCATCTCCTCTTTCATGACCTCCATATCCATAATCTCTTGGTAGTGCATCTAGCCCTACATATCCATGAAATGGGTGTCTCCTCATCTCCCACACATAATATGGTGACACTTCTACATCCATCTACATCAAGAGATAGTCCCACACTTATCTCTATAAACCCTACATTTCTTGGAGACTCATTACATAGTCCATCATAGGAAACCAAAACCTTTCCTCATCCTCACATACTTAAGTGTAGGTGGTCATCTCAGTAGGCACCCAATGTCTCTGTCCAAACTGTCTCTATACATGGTTGATGACAAATCACTCCACTATCCCTACATGTCAACTGAATAGAAATCAGCTCTAGAACATGTAACCAAGCTCACTCTGAGCCTTTTTCCATCTTGCGCAACCTATATAGGGTCTGCACACTCAAATGTTAATAGCTCATCGAAGATGCGCTAGTAATAAATCACATCCTCAATATGTAGCTGAGATATAAAACCTGAGTACCTATACATATAGGGATATCTTTGCCCACTCAGCCTAACTCTCATTCAAATCATCGTAATGTGATGCCATGCCCGTACCTATGCCAAAATAGCTCCACATTCTTACGTCTACCCCTCTTTTTTACACAATCTCATTTAACTTGTGGTACATATATGCTAGTATGACAGGACCTCATATCATCCACTGAGACCTTCCTACAAGATCCATAGCCAATTTACCCCATCCAGAAGAGAAGCCCCTCTTACTCTTGTTTGTAACCAAGGCATGTGCCATAATAGAACATACTCTACACTCCACTAGATATTGGTCTCCATAATTTGTGATCAATCACTCCCAACCAATGTGTCCATCTAAGATCATCACATCATGGAATACTACATGTAGTACAACTCTATCATCCTCTAAGGTCTATTTGTACTAAACCTATGACACATAAACATATATTAGCACTCATTTCAAAAGAAACTAAGTACAATATAATCACTAGACATACTCATCACACTCACTATGTCTCCATGATAGGTTACTCGTACATCCTCAAGTGTAATAGTGGTCTCTCCAATGGGCAAGTGGAAGGTATTATGCTCACTATCCAACCACTCTTCTAAGTTTATAGGAAGACCATGATTTTGCCTAATATGCGACATCTAAAAAAACCATTCAAACCCCGTGGCCTCTAATATACCTCTATCTATATCATCAAATCATTGCACAAGTCTCAAACCAACCACTATGGGTGCCCTAATATTAAGGGTTGGGAACACCTCCTGCATTGTCAAAATACAACAAAAGGTCAATATCTATCAGATGCAAATTAAAAGTGACACTAAAACTATTGAGATAATGGGTGTTGCACACATTGCATAGTATTGTTATATTTTATTATTTTATTTAATTATGTAATGGTGCACCTAGGAGCACCTAGATGGATGTGAAACATAGAGAGATTCTCATGGAATATACTTGATGAGTTGTATTGTAACACTATGACAATATTTGATGTAATTATTTAGTTTTGGGAAAAAGAATTAAATATCCAATATTAAATGTGGGGTTAATGGGTTAGGTAGTACATAGATTATGTAATACCACTTGGTGGTTTTGTGGGACTTGCTACTATATAAGAAATCACAATGGTAGTTTTAGATACAAGAAAAAAGGGTAAAAGGAAAAAAGGAAAGTCAAGCAAGACAAGGCTTGACAGGTTAGCAAAGGGAGCATTTGTGAAGGTTGCAAGTATGGCATGGGAAGTGTGGATTCATTTGTTTTTCATATGGATTGTTTGGTTCTGGCTATGGATTTGAAGGCTTCCATGGTTGTATTGCAATGGTGTTTTTGTTGAATAATACATGGTGATGGATGCTTTTGGAGGTTGGGGTTTTTCCCCTCAATGAGGGTTTACCAAGGTATATCTTATGTCACATTTTGTGGGTATGTTGTCTATTCTCTTGAATGTAAATTTCAATTACATGTTTATTTGAGATCTATTATGGGTTATGGATGATTGGTAATATTTTTGGTTGCAAGTTTCCTTAGAAGTGGTATCAGAGCTACGATTTTGTTGTTGTAACCCTATATTGAATCCTTGGGGATGCATGAGAGGATAAAAGAAAGAGCAAGATATATGAGTTTTTTAATATAGATCTGAGTGTTTTGGATTTGTTATTATGATGGGATGTTGGCAAATTTTGAGTATTTGGAATTGTTGGTCAAAAGGATTTTTTGGGTGTTTCATTTAAATGAGGATTTTAGGGGGAGACTTGTAGTAATGAGCTCCTAGGAAAATACAAATCTCAACATTGGATCCAAGTTGACTTTTCCATAAATTTTGAAATATAATATGCCCTACTTTGGCCATGTTGATTACAAAATACAAAGGCTTTTAGTTTCATCACATGATGGCTGTCAAATTTAATCTCATTAGAATGTTTGCCACCAAAAAAAAAATTCGTAGCAAAAATGGTAAAATGATTGTCTTGGTAAAATAGCCTTAACATTCACTCAGGATGTTAGATTTTGGACTTTTTATAGTTGTTGGAAAGAGATTTCAAAACACTACAACTTGGTGTAGCTTTGGTTCTATGATTTTGACATTTTATCAGGTTCTGAGAGCCCAAAAGTTAGAGGTTTATTTTGAGCATATATTAGGGCATAACTTGGGCATATGGAGTTGGAATTTCGACTTTAAGTAGTAAACACAAAGCTCTCAAAGAGCTCTACACATTGGTTCAGATTTGGTGTAGGTTTGGCATGATTTATTTGGTGATATATTGATCTGAACGGTTTATGATATATATTGACTATGGTAACATTGTGAGTTTATGGCATTGTATATTTTAGATATTTGGATTTGATATCATTGTACACTCAATTCATATTTTAGATTTTTCTCATGATGATATAGTTATCAATATTTATTGTGGATATATATGATGACTTGTTGGGTCTACAAGTTATGTAGTGTTGTAAGTAGTCTATACTTACAGGTTACATTTAAGGCTTGTATATCAGTTTTCTTTTCCCATTGATTTTTCATTATTGATGCATATGTAGATTGGTGGCTTGAATTTGAGTTTTTTATGCCCTTACTCACATGATTTATTGATTTTTCCTTATGTAGAATTGGATGAGATGTTGTTAAGAAGTACAATCATGGTGGAGAATTGTGGTTGACTATTTTATGTTGACAGGTTAGACACTTTGAGAGTTAGATGCTTGGTTCATGGATGTGATCATGGTGCCATGGATTTTGGAATGAAATTATTGAATATAGAGGTACATCCTTCATGTTCATTTTGTTTGGATTCTTGATTTGGTTATGATGGTATATCTTCAATATTGAGGATCATGGTTAGTTGGTTTCTTTTGAGGAGCTCATGATGTGCACTTTGAGTTCTTTCATGGTTTGATGCATTGGTTGATTCTCATGGTTAGAGGATGGTTTTTTCATCATGATGTCATGGATAGCTTGGATATGAAGTTTAATGGGATCTTGTGACAGTGACAAGGTGGCAGTGTAGGATTAGTTGCTAGTTTGGTTTGGAGATCTTGGTTTCACTTGGTACTAACACTTTGGTTGTGTGTGTAGACCTGGAGGATCTTCACATAGGAAATGGATGTTATGATGCCATGAGTGACTTGGTACCATGATTTAGTGAGAATTTTTGGCATTGATATATTTATTGGGTGTTTGTAGATGTTGGAGGTTTGTCTTAGATCATGTTGTTATAAAAGTGTCTTTGACATTTGTATTGTGTACTTTTTATCTTCATGGTATGTGAAGATTGTGTGGAGAAGGTTTCATCTTGAGGACTCATGAGGTTCTTGGTAAAGGTGTGATTTATTTTTTCATTTGACATGTTATCCTTGGTGTTAGGTTGGTTTTGAATTATTATGTCATGGTATACTCTTGATATGTGTTTAGAGTTTTGACATGTTATAGTATGTTCATATGCAGCATGTTGTCTCTTTTGAGATGGTTTAGATCGTTGTCATGATTATGTTCCTAAGGCCATGGTTGGAACTTTGACATTGATCTTGGTTTAGTTTCTTTGTATTGAGTGCATTGATCATGTTCTGGATACTTCACGATATTGCTATGTTATATTTGGAGTTGACATGGATTGATTGGTTATAGGTTATTGTGGATACTTAGATATGGTGGTGATGTTGATTTCTCTTAGATTAGAGAAGTATTTGTTGGGACACTTGATGGTTTTAGTGGGAAGTCTAAAGGGCATTCACCTTATATAGACTTGAGAGGAAATTTTTCTTAAATGAGTCTTAGTTGAAGACTTGGATAACATGATGAGCATTATCATTCCCCACTCTTGGTCTACTCGGCAGTTTACTACTTGAGAGATACATCTCATTATTTCTCTCAAATGTATTATAATTATGCTTGTCTTTCATGGATATGGATCTTGAGCTATGGTACATGAGTTTGTTCTAGAGGGTTCATTTGAGAGATGCTTTAGCATTGGTTATCTCCATGTGCATATGTTGTTGTTATGTTGGTTGAGTTTGGGAGATGGTTTTATATTGGGAATATTCCTTGGATTAGGAATGGTTTATGAGTTTGATCTTCTTGTAAGAAGATTACATTCATGATAAGTTATATTGTATGGTTTGGGTGTTGTTGTTGTGGCTTCTTGTTGGGGTTTTATGGAGGAGATCATACTTGCAAAGTTTACATCTAGAGGTGTATGTAGAAGGACATGATATAGGTTATTATTTGCATGGATTCTATTTGGTCTTGGTTATCTTCCTGGATGATCAGTTTCAATTACATTGGTTTGAAATTGGTTGGAGATTGTGATCACTAGTTTGTGCTTATGTATGTCATGTGAGAGATGACATAGTTATTCCTTTATCTCTTTCCCTTGTTGGTTGTGGAGAACTTGGGGGAGCATTGGAGAGTTGTTATAAGAGTTGTTCTTATAGGTTATTGGTTTATGTGTTTTGGATGTCCTTGATACTACATGGATTCACTTCTACGAGATGTTGTCAGTGGATTGGTTATAGATTTGACATTATCTTTTCTAGTGGGAGCTTCTTGGTATATATGTGGCAGACATTTCTCTTGAGGCTTGTGATTGCAGTTTATAGATTGGATATATTGATGGTGTGAGATTCACTTAGTTTACCTTTGGATGTATGGATATTTGGATAGGTTAGCACTTGTTGTGGGTTCTATCTCAGCTATGGATTTTTGACATCTACGGATACATATGATTACCTTTGGATGAGGTGTTTGTGCTTGACATTTTAGTTGGTACAAAATTTTATGATTCTTTTGTGATAGGTTGGGTGGCTTTCTCTTTGGATGGATTCTCTATATGTGTGGTGGTAGTGGCATAGTAAGAGGTGGGATCATTCATGTTTGAGAAGCTAGATACTTTGATTTTGTTAAGGGTACCAGGATGGATCACATGGTTTACTTTGATCCATGATGGTAGATGTGCTAGGAGGGATGATTTCCTTGTTCATTCATGTTGCTATGGATTGATCCTATGAAATGTATACAACAAGTGGGATATTGTTGAGATAATGGGTTTTTCACACATTGCATAATATTGTTATATTTTATTATTTTATTTTATTACATAATGTTGCACCTAGGAGCACCTAGATGGAGGTGAAAAATTGTTAATATTGGATCTAATTATTTAATATTGGAGAAAAGAATTAAATGTCCAATATTAAATGTGGGCTCAATGGGTTAGGTAGCACATGGTTTATGTAATACCAATTGGTGGTTTTGTGGGACTTGCTACTATATAATTAGCCACAAGGGTAGTTGTAGATACAAGAAAAAAGGGCAAAAAGGAAAGTTGAGAAAGACAAGGCTTGATAGGTTAGCCAAGGGAGCATTTGTAAAGGTTGCAAGCATGACATGGGATGTGTGGATTCATGCTTGTTCACATGGATTTCTTGGTTGTGGCTATGGATTTGAAGGCTTCCATGGTTGTACTGCAATGGTATTTTTGTTGAATAATACAAGGTGATGGATGCTTTTGGAGGTTGGTTTTCCCCCCTCAATGAGGGTTTCCCATGGTATATCATGTGTCACATCTTTTAGGTATTTTTTCAATTCTCTTGCATGTGCATTTCAATTATATATTTATTTTAGATCTATTATGGGTTATGTGGAAATGGTAATATTTTTGGTTGTAAGTTTCCTTACAAAAACATCATAACTCAACTAATCAAGAAAGAATATACCACACAAATATGATGTATAAAATGGTTGAACAAGTATCATGTGATACTTTTCCCTATAACCGTGTGATACAATCTTGTGGTGTGAAACTTCAGATGCTATTGTGTGATAGATGGGTGGGGTCTTGATACAATACTCTATATACTGCGTGTGCAATACTTTTTGCATGCTAGAAGTATCACACATTAGTTTGCATAACTATGGCATGATACTTTATAGAATATCAAAAATAAAAAATAAAAAACCTATTTAGACCTAGAAAAATGTGCTAAATTTCTCATTAAAACACTCAAAATACTCAAAAAGTTGAAAGCTTACTGGTGGTCCATACTGTGGAGGCCAGTTATATAGTCAATTTTTCTAAAGTCAGTGTCTATGGGATTGAATGCCTTGTTGGGCCATTGCATTCTATCTCTAAAGATCTACACTCTCAAAACTCAAATTAGACCCTAATTTATACCTTTCAATCCTATTTTGACCTAATTATTGAACTCCTTGGATTTGCACAAAAATTACACCACTAGCTGATGTTGATGTGTTGGATCCATTTTTGGGATCAAAATTGAAATTGAATTCATCTTGATGGTCAAAATTGTCTTTTAAAATTATTCCCTCTTCTACGCAATTGGGTGACCTCTTGAGACCTAATCTTTGAATCTCATTGGGGCATCATCATTACTTCATTTCTTAATCATATCTACCCTCTTCCACTCTTCTTTTTAATTCCAATTAATTCCATTTCACCTTTCTCCTTGCTTTGACGTAATTCTAACACTTTATCTTTCTTGGTCATACTTAGTCAAACTGGAGCAAATATTCATTGTCGAGTGATCACTCTTTGGTCTTAATTACTTATCTATCATCATGGGCTTCACTCTATCTCAATTTGATCGATTCTAGCTCATTTATGCATCTCCTCTACCTCATTTTGATTTTGATCCCGAGCGGGAAGGAATATTCTATAATTACTACAAATTGCTTTTTTATGGCTATCTATTTCTTAGGAGCATATATTTGACCTTTCTATTTTCTCTTGATCTATTTTCTTTACTCAACATATTAGTACTTATCTTAGGCTCTCTCTCTCTCTCTCTCTCTCTCTCTCTCTCTCTCTCTCTCTCTCTCTATCTATCTATCTATCTATCTATCTATCTGTCTGTCTATCTCTTTATCTATCTCTATCTATCTATCTCTCTCTCTCTTAGTGTTTAGTACTACCGCTAACAAGTTGCACATTTGGGTTCTAGTATCTCTTTATGTAGTTCATTCTTCAAAGTCAATTTCTACTATATGCTTGGCTTATTCACTCTTTGACTTAATGCATTCCAAGATCAATCACACATTAGTCAATTTTTATTTTGGCTTTAGACCTATATTTTCTCTTTTATAATGATTCAAATTTTAACTTGCTTGAAATCAATAGTTTTCATCTCCCACCACATTTTTCAAAACAAATCTATTCTAACCAGAAGAAAAATTATACATTCTAAAAGAGGACTCCCTCCTCTAGAAGATGATGTAATTTTTAATTTTTTTTGATATGATTTAATATATTTTTCTCAAAATGAACATCTTTTCAAGTGTTAAAACACGTACTTGTAGAAGTTTTTAGTTACAGTATACTATATCTAATTAAAACACTATAAAATCTATATGAGAATATTATTGACTTTGAGCTCTATAATGGTGTTTATATTTTAATAAAAAATATCATAGAAAATAGTAAGAGTTATTGAAATGTCCATTTTCTAAAATAATTTTGTTTCTTTAGTAATTGGATACAAACTAGTATAAACTATGCATTTTAGACATTTCCAATTGGAAAAGTGTGAGACCATATATAGCTTACCTAGAATGAATTTATCTATATCATATATTTGAACAAAATTAATTTTTAGATAGAAATACTCAAATCTAGTTGTTTTGATAAGTCAACTTGAAAGGTGACACAACTTTATACTTTTACCCTAGGATGATCTTCGCATTGCCTTCAGTTAATTCCTTTGTTAGCTCATATCACATTGGATCAATGAATTTCACTTTTGGTTTGACTACTTCCCTATAACTAACATCAATTTAAAACATAAATAAAATTTCATCTTTATATTTGTCGATTAGGGATGGTGGTATTCTATACCTTTGTTTCATTTCATCTTGAAATCTCTTCATCATCTTGGTGATATCTTCTATTATTCTATATTTTGGTTTCTTTCTATAATAATGTGCAACTAGATCTATTGTGCATCCATTAAACTTCCATTCATGGTTAGTTATTCTAGGGAAATTTCTTAATATTTGGAAAAATAAATGAGTCAGTAGTGATTCAAATATGAATACTACATTATTGGTCTTCTTTATTCTATTATTGTCCAACATTTATTGCTTCAAGATCTCACACATATTGACCTTCTCCTTTTTAGTTGTCATCATATATGTTGCATGTATAAATCCTACCAGAATAGAGTTCAATCTAGAACTATAATTCATTTTATAACCAATTATCTTACTTACAAGTCTGACATCAATTTCTTTGATCATATCCAATTTCATGTTCCTTCCACCTAATAATGTTTTTAGATTTGTCTCTACTAAATTCTTGACATTCTTGACATTCACATGGTTACTTCCCTCATTTCTTAATCTAGTTAGTTGTTGAATCATATCGTTCTCAATCATGATTGGTATGTCTCCTACCCAAAACATCTCCTCATGCATGCGGCTTAGAATAATCTTTGTCTATTTATGATTGTCAAAATTTGTAAAGAACATTTACCTAGTGATGTTTAGGTCTCCAAAATGTTCAAATCCTTGCTTAAATGTAAGGTCATTATTGTATACTAAGTTCAAGTCTTCATGTATGTCATCATCTCCTATCGATTCAATCTTATAGTAAATATAAGCTCGAATGTCCTCTGCATTTAAAACCCTACTTGGCACTTGAGAGAATGCACCTGATGGATCAACTTCAAATGAAATGGATGGATATTTCTTAAATTTGTACCCAAGTCTCTCACTTACATCACAAATTTTTTTTTCCATTTCTTCCAATTAACACTTTCAAATTACAACTATGCAAGTGATAAATACCTTAAAATTGTGAAACTAAGGCTTTCCGAAATTCTCTTTCAAATCTACTCTAGAACACTTTAACTTTGCTCTTAAATTTTCCCCAAAGACTCTTTAACTTCATGCAAGATCAAATGGTGCCAATAAACTTCTTTTATTTTGTACACACACATATAGGCTCAAAATCATATGCACTCTTAACCATAGATTCCTTACATCCTTAACAACCTTAGATTAACTTCATAAGTCTCAATTCCTACTCTAAAGTTTTTTATACTAATCTAATGCTAATTTAGTTGTGTTAATTGATGAAATAATATACTTAATTAGATTGTGAATTTTTGGAGACTATAACTAACTTCAATATGTTCTCAAATGCTTCACTTGACTGACTTTCCAACACAACATATGAATGTGCTAGTTCTTTAGCTTTAACAAATGATCCATCAAGGTTTCCTACAAGGTCTTTTATATTTTCTCTTTGACTATTACTTTAATTCTCATTCCTTCTCTCTTTTTTTACATTCCTTCTCGGATTTTGGTTTCTTGCGTTATTCCTCATGTTGTTAGGCATCCTCATATTGTTCATCCTAAAATATCATTTTGTGTGTCACATGTTTTAACAAATTTGATAGACTATAACATTGTTTCTGTATCTAAGTCCTAACTAATTGATCTATGCTCTGCAATCTCTAGCTATATGCCCAAATTTATTTTACTTGTAACACATAATGTCATTCCTTATAACATTGGGTCCTCTAATAGATCTATTAGCTATACGTTTAGTACCTCTAAACATTCTACTATTATCATTATTGAATCTAGGTTTCCTACATTCAATAGCTTAATGACCAAAATCATACAAGTTATAATAATAACTAGAAAGGGCTTTAAATGACTTACAAATATATTCCCTTTTCATGTGACCAAATTTATTGCATGCATAAAATCTACCTATGAATTTTTTCCTCACTTATTTAGGTGATTAAACTTTCTTAGGATGCTTACACACATCTTTAGATTGATTAGAATCAAACTTGTTCTAGTTTTCTTCTTTGTTCTTAGGTTATTGTATCATAAGATCTAGTTCTTTACTTTATTTAGACTTCTTAGATGACATTTCTCCAAGGTATCCAAGACCATTCTTATCATAACAGGGTCTTTGTACTTGTTATGAGTGTTAAACATAGTTGTGATTGTATTGTTCCAATTTGTTCTTATCAACTCAAGTGATTCCTTCTCAATTATCAGCTTGGTTGCTAACTCATTCATGTTTTCAGCAATAGATAACCTCAAGGAAGCTATGAGATCTCTAGAAATATTGATATAAGTTTGAATAACCTCTAGATGAGGTAATAACAATTCTTTAACCTTATTTATCTCATCCCTCAGATTTTTCTCTTCTTGTAACAATTCTTGTTGAAAACCTATTAGATATTTCACATAGGAATAGTGTGTTGATGAGGTGCTTGGATTGTCTTTGAGTTGATCAGCACTAGCTTTCATATCTATATTTTATCTTTGGCAATTTTCTTTGACTTCACTTATAAGAAAGGGGATATCACACAATTTGTGGAATAATAATAAAGCATTTTGTACAATCACTTCCACCTTGGAAATGTAAGTGGATAATGCCACTTGTTTGATTGAAATGTCAATAGATAATTCTCTAATACCTTGTTTTCATATTTATTTGCATCAATTTTGATTGGGTATCAATATCAGGTTCATTTATCTTATCAACAATTTTCACTAGCTAGTCTAGTATATGTGCTTTTTCATTCAGAATAATATTTGGTATAGCGTCCAGAAATATGTATTTCACATCATGCAATACTTAGTTATGTTTGTAATATTTTCTAAGTCTAGCTTTTTTGGTTTTTATTTCTTTCACACAACTTGATGTATATAGTGATTCTCTCTTCATCTAGAGTATTTGGATCTGAGTTTGGTATGACAATTACTTAATCTAGTGCCACTGGTTAGACTTTGTGGCTAGTGCATTCTCCTTCCTTTTCTTCTTTGACTTCTTTCCCTTGGAATCTAAACTACTAGTGCTCACTGATACATTTTATGGCACAAGAATATGTACTTTCATATTTCTTTATTCAGTTTTAACTTCTTTCTTTGATTCATATCCTTTAATTTTTGGTTCAACAATAGTGACTTCCATAGGTTGTACAAATGGTACTAGAGCCATGCTAGGTAAAGAACTTACAACTTTTTCTTTCTTTGGTTCCTCAATTGGTCTTTCATCTTTCTTCAATTATGGTATTATCGGGTCAGTGGAATATAATAACATAGAATTGAATACATATCTTTGTATATAGGTTGAAAGTGTCAAATCCTCAAACTTTTGCTTCTTTACAATAATGAGTTGGTCTTGCCTAATAATTCCCTCACTCGGAGGTCCATGGGCTAGTGATATCTCACATGTAATAGAATTGTTTGCTTTGTACTATGTGGAGCCTCCTCTGGTTTGAACATGTTTGGCATTAAGATTTTTGTTACCTTGATTGGTATCTCTAATTCTAGTTATTTCTCCCTATTTTCCCCCTTATATTTCTTGAGCATGTTTCTCAGTATTTTCATCCATTTACTTGTTGCCCCACTTTTCCACCATATACAAATTTTTGCAAAGTGGAGAGTAAACTAATGTCACATTCTATCAAGTCAAGTCACTAGGTCTTTCTTCTTAGGGTACTGAGTTTTTCCATCGAGTTTTCATCTTTTCCTTTCTCCCATATCACAGTTAGCCCGGGTGGGTATTTCTTGGTTGTCATTAGTCTTAGGGGTAGTTTAGAGCCATACTCGATGGAGATTCTAGATTTGTGCTACATCTTTTGATTTCCATGCAGCTCATTTGATCTAGAGTTAGAGAAAATTGAATTGGCAGAAAATCAAGCTCCAAGTTCATCCCGACGGGCTTTCGCAGCCCAAAGGCAAATTTTTGCAAAGATTGGCAAATGCTATTTATAAGCTTCCTCAAAGAAAAGTGGATCATGATAAGAAAAGATCATTCAAGTGATATCATAATCTCACGGTGAGAACCATTTTAAATCTTGGAAAATGATCGAGATAAGCATCGGCGAAAACCAGAAAAGAGCTTCTTTGTGGCGGACTTCGGAGTTAATAATTAGTTTTTTGAAAAGGTATCTGTAAAAGAATTGAGAAAGCCAATGGGCCCCACCCCTTACTTTTGAAGTCAGTTTTTCATTTTTCGGAGGCTTAAAATAAAGTGAATAAGGCAGAGGAAGTAAAACAATGAGTATTGGCAAAAAAACAAGTTTCTTCTTCTCCATTACGGGTTTTCACACCTAGAAGGTAAAACTCCATAGAGATCCATAACTGCTACTGGTAGGCTGAAACAAGGGTACATAAGTTGCATAATGGTTAGATCATTCAAATATCATCGAATCTACATAGAAAAAATTACTTAGAGCTCATTAAGATGAGCAAGATAAGCATTGGCAGAAAATTCAGAAGTGGTTTCTCTTCTGGCAGATTTCGAACCAAGAATTAAATTTTCCACAAAGGCCCCAATGGAGAAATAGAATTACTAAGTGGGCCCTATTTTTTGCCCATGAAGCCTCTTCTATATTTCTCAAAAGTTTTTATTAAAGTGCTTAGGGTTGAAAGGTAAAAGCAAAAGTTAAAGGGGAAAATCAAAAATCTGCTGCTCCATTGTGGGTTTTCTACATTCGAAGGCCATTTTCCACACTTCAAAGAAATTCATTCCTGCAAGCACGGTAAGTCTATGATTTGGTTGCAGATTTTTTTGGGCGAGTAAATAGAAGCAAATCAGTGGTTTCTATGATATGGAAGATTTTCAAAGGAGATTGAGAGTAGAGTCAATCCATCCCATAACAGAGAAACTTTGGCAAAGTGGATTAGTCAAAGCAGCTAGGTTTCCTATGGCAGTGCAAGCCCCAGAGTTGATTTTGGAATGCATCCATCATTACAACCCAGATACAAAGCAAATTCTATTGCCTAATCAAATGGTGTTGATTTCAATTGATCACAAAGTCGTAGTGAATTGCTTGCATATTCCAAAACAAGAGGAGTTCTCTAATTTAACAATGAGTGGAGCCATGTCTGAGTACTCTTTGAAGAAGATGGTTTAGAGGAGGGAGATCATGCAGTCTTGGTTTTAGAAGCCAAGGGGAGCTAAGAGTAAGCTTCCTAAAACACTTTTTGGTACGGACCTAAAACCAAAAATTGTTGACATTTTGGTTCTGTTGCATCGACTCAAAGGTGAGGTAGAAGCTTTTAATTTTGTAGAGTAGTACTTCTTTTTGGTGCAAGTTATTTGCTCAGACACATAGTATATTGATTGGGCGTATGAGGTTAGTGAGCATCCTTCTAGGGCGCTTAGTGTAGCCAAGTTTTATAATTCATTTTATATGTCCTCTTTCTTGATATACATGTTGGCTTCACTTCAATTGTGGCTAGGACTCCCTAGAATTGAGAGTTTTCCTGATAATGTAAAAAGCTATGAGTTTTACGCATGCTTACAATTATAGAATAGTTATGCAAAATACATCTGAGTAAATGATGCATTCACCATGAGGATTTGCAAGGAGCTCCAATGGTGTCCAGAATAGAGATTCAGTCCAAAAGCAATGGCAACCATTGGTCAATTTGGCAGTTATTTTATTCAGTTTTCATCATTTTCTTATTTATGTCTTGCAGCATTTGAATGGATAGGATGGCAAGAATAATCAAAAGGATTGGGAACTGGGTTGAATGGACAGGTAAGAAAAGCCGGAGTAGGAGTAAAACTACTCAAGCTTCCACATCCGCAACTACCATAGCTTCCTCTCAGAGTGCCATTCTCGGTGCTACTGCCATAGTTGCCCAAGCTCCAGCTCAATCTGTAGGTGGAGGTGATCAACCCTCAGAGAGGAATGTTCCAGTAACCCCAACCTGTCTAGGGGGATCACTACCAGTAATCGAAACTCAAGCCAAAGCTGAAAAAGAAATAGAGGAATAGAAAGATGGACCTCTTGCTCCAGTATCACCTCCACATGTTATTCTTCCCCCATCTCCTCAAGCTTCTCCAACTCCATCTCTTCATGCTGCCCCTATCTCATCCCCCCATCGCAGCCCTACTCCATCCATAAGCGCTCCTTTTTTTAAGCCTCTTGGTTCTCCTATTCAGATAGTAGAAATTGAAGATGATAAAAGTAATAGTAGTGAGTCCACTGAGTCTGATGAAGCTACCCAGAAAGCTCAAGAAGAAGAGAAAGCTCCAGGTTCATCTTGAGTCCTTTCTCAAGATCTGAAGACCCCTTTTTCTGTAGCTACAACAACAACCACTCCAGTAAAGAAGAAAATGTTCAGCATTGAATCGCTCGAAACAACCTCCAAAGTGATTAATATAGAGTCTTGGCTTGAGGATACTTTAGAGAAGAAGAGGAAAAGAAAAGATGAAAATTTTCCTTCAAAGGATGTTGTTTCTCAAGCGGTTCACTCAGGATCTGCCTTAGTAAAAACTAAAAAGTAGAAGACCTTGTCAATATTGGGACAAGATCCAAAAGTAAGGCACCTAACTATGGAGGTAGCAAAGCCAAACAAGGTGGGGAGAATTGAAGATATGAGGCCAGAAGATTTCACTCAGCACTCAATTGATCTTGGGGAAGCTAGACATGATACAAAAGTAGGCCTCTAGAAATTGAGTAAAGAGGTGATAGAAGAGCAACTGGAGGATCTCAAGTCATTAAAGGTTAGAATGAAAGAAAAAATAGAGGAGTTGAGAAGATTCATCTGAAAATTAGTTGTTCCATTAGAAACTATCACTGGTGTGCTTGCCACTGAAAATCCTTTCGTAGAAGAGGTACGAGCCTACATATCACAGCTCTAGAAAGATAGGCATTTTGGTCATATTGGAAAAGAATGGATTGAGAAGCTCAGTAAAGACGAAGCTGTCCTGATTCATCAAATTGGGAATGTTATCCTTCAACTAGAATTGAGAAGGATAATATCACTTCCAATCACAACACTTTGGCCATAGAAAAGGTAAGGTGTGACGAATGCATTTCTCTTAAATATGATCATCCAAATGAAGGCAAAAGAGGCAGTTGAAGAAAATATTTCAAAGAAGGGAACTGAGCCTCTGTTTGAATGGCTTCAAAACATGCAATTCAAGTAGGAGATGATTCAAGAGGCAGAGGAAGGACTTAGAGAAACAAAGGAAAAGGTGAAGAAGATACAAGACAGAGTATTTGAGCTCATGCAAGGATTACACACTGACTCACAAAGCAGTGGGCAAGGAAAGGTTCTCATTGAGATAGAAGTACTGAAGAATAATTTCTCCACATTCTTGAGTAACCTATCTGGGATGACCTCAATTAGTCAAAATAGAGTGGTAGAGTTGTAGGCACTGAGTGGATGCATGCATGTGGCAGCTAGAGAGTTAACAAGGTAGCTAGGTGCAGTAAAGGAGTTAGCTTAGGAGCATTCAAGGTTGCTCTTAAGATTCACCAATGTACATGTGCCTAGTCATGAGGAGATGATTCCAATTATAGTGGCTGCTAGAACATATAGGGAAAAAACTAAAAAGGGAAAGAAGTCTAAATGACTTATTTGATACTCCTTTTTCTATTTTTTGATGTAAATGTTGCAAATTTTTGTAAATTTTGAAATTCGACAAACTGGCATCTAGCCATTTGTCATGTTCAGAAGATGAACCAATTGAAATTCGCATTGTAACGGTCATCTCTCAAAACCTATATGTATGAAATTTAATGATTAATCAAAGGTCGACAAATTTTGGTGTGAAGTACTATCTGTTGCAGAGACAATTGAATGGCACTTTGTTTCAATCATTTTATGTTCCAATAGGTACTGTAATTTGTTAGTATTTCCTTTCTGCATTACAGAGAACTAAAAAATAATAGAGTTTCATTTCCCCTATTTTCTAGAATTCAAATGGATGTAATAATTATTGTTATATTTCATTTGATGAAAGGATTCTGTTAGTTTTCCTGATTCATCAGTTGTAGTTCATATTTAGATTTCAACTTATTTTGGTCTTGCACAAATGGATTTATGAATTCATAAGAAGTGTGGATACATAAATCTGTTTCGATGTTGAGAAAATTTTCTTGCCTGAATTAAGTTCTAGTTAGGCTTAATTTGGTTTGCCTCTCTTGCTCTTGGGTTAAGAGCATACCCTGATTTAGATAAGTAGAAACAAACATAATTCATTGAAGATTATTCATATAGGGAGTTGTACCTACCAATTCAGAGAAAATCTAGTAACCGTAAAATGGCTTTTCAACTGTTGTGAATAGATATTGTTCATAATATGGGCATTAAGAGTCATAATTTCATGAAAGATTAAAGAACAAAATCTATTTACCAACGGATTTTTGGCGACTCTGCTGGGGAAGACGAACAGTCGCTTGATCAAAAAGCTTATGTCATGAGGAAAAATGGTACTGCCTCATGAAAACATAGTCCTAGTGCTCCAACCTAACCTTGGTTTTCAAGATGACCAAGAGGATATAATTTCATCCATTAACATGTTTGTTTGGAGGCACATAAGGAACACTGAACATTACCAGAATGCTAGCCAGATAGTACAGGAAAAAGAAAGAAGAGCTGAAGCTTTTGAAAGAGTTGTTCAAAGAAGATATATTCGGAGAGAAAAAAGAGAATTAAGATAGTAAGCTTAGAGTTAAATCAAACCTAGCATCCTGGAACAATTTAGGTTCCTCAGAAGTACCAAGAAACAGGGTGGGCAAGATTCCACTTTTGACAAATTAATAGAGCTCAGTTTTCCTATCTTAGAAGTTCCAAAGCAGAAAGGTGAAGGTAAAATTTAGAGTAGACCCCCTTCCCCTATTAGAAGCCAAGATGCCAGCACTTCATATTCCACTTGTCAGGTGTTAGCACTTCACGGAGTTACTGCACCTCCAGTTGTTAACTTTCCACCATATACTACTAGAACAATTATGGCTGCTCTGTGGGCCGTGACAACAGGGCTGCTAGCACTAAATGATTATCATCCACTACCAGCTAGTTCAAGGAAGAACTTCCCTAAATTCTCAGGTGATGGTAAAGTCACAACAGATTAACACATTAAAGCATTCTTTGTGGCTACCCATATATTTGGGGTGGGACATAAAGATATCGCTGTAAGATTGTTTGTAGAGACCCTTACAAATAATGCAACAGGCTGGTTTTATCATTTAGTTGATGGTTCAATAAAAAGTTAGGACACGATGAGAACTAAATTTGAAGCCAAATTCAAGATTTTAGAAGATGAACATGCCTTGCTAACATAGTTGACTTCAATTAAGAAGCAACCAACTATCAACATGAGAGATTTCGTTGCCAGCTTCAATAAGATTAATAGCAGAATTCCTACTACTGATAGACCCACACTTGGCAATTTAAAAACTTTCTTTATTAGTGTTATGCCTCTACACATCAATTATGATCTAAGAAGAGCACACCCTACTGATCTAGCTAATGCACAGAAGAAAGCTATTGAATTTGAAGATGACCTAATTTTTGCGAGAAAATGGAAATGAGAACTTCAAACTAAAGGGAGTTCTAGTAACACCATGTCATCAGAAGAAATGATTTAGAAGTTGTCTAACGAGTTAGTAGCAATGAAAAAGTAGTTACTTGAATTCAATAACTTATCAACAGAATTACCAAAACTCACTAGGTAGAAGCAATGAAAGTAGATTTCTGCAACTTACAGGTTCACAACCTAGGCTGCAAATCGAAGCAGCACCGAAAAAGGGAAATATGTGCATCTTCCATTTAACCACAGATCATGATAGTGAGAATTTTTCAGAGACTATCTGTATGATGCAATTGCTATCTACTAATGAATTAAATATTGCAGCTCCATGTTCAAAACCTGATTCTTGTTCAAATGGCGACTCTAGAAATTTATTTTTAGAATATGAATCGAATTTTGAATCAAAGGGTGAATGTTACGCAAATATCGATGGAACCTCATACAAAGTACTTACTCATGGACAAAGAATGAAGAATCAAACCTCTATTCATACTCACAAAGATTACTCTAGTCCTTCTATGAGTAAGATACATACTGATCAAGGAACATCCACTTCACAAATAGGTAAGGACAATACATCTTTTGATTTCATTCAATTTTGTGAAGAGTCAAAGGTTCAAATTTCCACTATTGATTATTTAAAGTGACATCCTTCTAAACTAAAGAGATTAGTGGATAAATGTAAAGTAGGTACCTCAGACTTGAATCATAATGTGACTATTGAAATCGAAGATGAAACCTTAGTATTTGGCTTGTTTAATCAAGAAGATTCTACTATTTTAGCAACCTCCCCTGGACAGAAGCCTAAACCTTTTTATATCTCATTTTATATTAATGGATGTAAACTCAACAATTGCATAATAGATTCAGGTGCATCAGATAATGTTATTCCATATTCTGTAGCTGAAGCCTTGGGGCTGAATCTTGCTAAAGTGCATGGGAGATGTTATTCTATGGATGCCAAACA
Source organism: Cupressus sempervirens (assembly GCA_028749045.1). Lineage (NCBI taxonomy): Eukaryota > Viridiplantae > Streptophyta > Pinopsida > Cupressales > Cupressaceae > Cupressus > Cupressus sempervirens. The sequence goes on along the minus strand of CM053791.1, from coordinate 19,476,038 downwards.
AGTCCCTTTGCTTGGACAAATTAAAGATGCACAAGTAGCTCTGGCCTGATTTTCAGAAAAGAAACTCCTATTAACCATCCTGGTAGCTGATATTCCTACAAGTTATGGACTCCTCTTAAGTAGAAGTTTCTGCTGAGACTTAGGAGGAGAAATTAAGCTAGACTAGTCCTAAGTTGTGATACCTATTGGTAATAAGAAGGTCAAGTTAGAACCTAAAGAAAAAGAAAAATTCATAGTCTTGAAATCAGATGATCCCAAAGCTCAAATTTTATATCAGGAATTGGAATTCGATAATTATATGTTATTTACTGAAGATGATTTAGGTAAACAAATGAATGAGAATCAAGTCAAGAAGGTTCCTGATGAAAATAAAAGAGGTTTCTGACATATGGACACTCGAATTTGACGAGAGTTGTGCTTCCTCAGGTTTTAGAGCTGGCATAGTGTTGATATCCCCAGAAGGAGAAGGTGAGCCCTTAGCTTTCAAATTAGAGTTTGGTAACACAAACAATACAGTAGAATATGAAGCTTTAAATATTGGGGATAGTTACTACAAAAGAAAGAGGGATAAAAGTCTTAAGGGCCCAAGGTGATGCAGAGCTTATTGTGAGACAAATCAAAGGATAGTACTCAGTGAAGAATCATAAACTAAAGAATTAGAGGAATAGGGTGTGGGATGAGATAGAAGGTTTAGATTCCTTCTCCATTAGAGCCATGCCAAGAGAAATGAATACAAAGGCTGATTCACTTGCAATCTTTGCTTCCTTGTTACTCCCACATCCAAATTTTAAGGATAAAAAATATCAAATTGAAATTATGTATAGATCTGTTGTCCCAGATAATATAGAGTCTTGGAAAGTCTTTAAGGATGATAAGATTTTGCAACTATTTCTGGAAAATGATAAAGCCATTTTTAAACCTGAGTCTTGCGAGGATGATGAACATAGCAAAAGTGGTGAGGTTCAACTAAAAGGAAATATTATTCCCCCATATTTTGTAGCTCTAGAAAAGTTATTTAACAGACACAATTCTTATGTTAAGTAGAAAAGAATAGAAAAGGGACCTACCATGGGTGAATTTGAAGGATTGAATGTTGGAGATGTCCATATTCCCAAAATGATTAATATTGGGAAATGTTGTACTTCTGAAGAGAGAGAGAAACTACAAAGAAGTTATTTGAAGAATATAGAGATGTCTTTGCTTGGAGCTATGAAGACCTGAAGAGCTACAGAGGAGGAGAAGTGAAACATCAAATTCCTCTCAAACCAGATGCAGTACCTTTTTGGCAAAAGCAAAGAAATTATAATCCAAAGGTTGCAGATGCCATTTTACGAGAAGTTGATAAAATGTTAAAAGTAAGAATCATTTATCCTATCCACCACTCTACCTGGATAGCCAACATAGTGCATGCGAGGAAGAAGAATGAAGAGATAAGGATTTGTGTAGATTTTCATAATTTGAATCAGGCATCTCTCAAAGATAATTTTGCTCTCCTGAACATGGACCATTTGTTACAAATAGTTACAGGATCTAAGATGATGTCTATACTCGATGGCTTTTTCAGATATAACCAGGTCGAAGTAGAAAAGAAAGATCAACATAAAACATCATTCACAACTCCTTGGGGTATATTTCAATATCACAAGATGCCTTTTAGACTAATCAACATTGGGGCTACATTCCAAAGACATATAAGTGAGACCTTCATTGATATGAAAGATCGAATAATAGTCATATACCTAGATGATCTTATGGTGCTCTCAAAGAAAAGAAAAGACCATATGGAAGATCTAAGAAGAGTGTTACAAAGATGCAGGGAGCATGGGATTTCTCTCAATCCAAAAAAGTTAGTATTTTATGTAACTGAAGGAAAATTACTTGGACATATAGTGTCACAGGAAGGCATTAAAATTGATCTTGACAAAGTAGAGGCCATCCAGAGACTAAGTTTTCCTATAAACAAAACAAGGGTTAAATCTTTCTTTGGCCAAGTGAATTTTCTTAGGAGGTTTGTTCCCAATTTTTTAGAAACTACTAAGCATATAATCAATATGATGAAGGGAAATTCAAGTTTCAAATGGAGTGAGGAAGGAAAGTGAGCTTTTCAAGATATAAAAACTATTGTTGCTAATGCCCCGGTGCTATGTCATCCAAATTACAAGCAAGACTTTATTATTTATTGCTATGCTTCAGAACATACATTATCGGCTATTCTTGTGCAGGAGAATGATGAAGGAATACAAGCTCCCATTGCTTTTATGAGCATACCTTTGAAAAATCATGAACTAAAATATTCACAAATTGAAAAGCATGCTTATGCAGTAGTCAGAGCACTTAAGAATTTCCATGTCTATGTCCTTCATTCACACTCTGTCGTCTTCATCCCAGACACAGTAGTAAAAAGTGTACTAACGCAACAAGAATTAGGTTGCAATGTCAGAGGAGCATGGGTGGAAAAGATACAAGAATATGATATTGAGATTAAACCTACCAAATTGATAAGAGGAAATGCTCTATGCAAAGCAATTGCAGAAAACAAAACCTCTAGTGAATTAGAGGAATTGAATGAGAAGCAACTGGTGCTGGCAGTAGGTCTCTATGATTCATGGTTCAAAAAAATTTCTTACCTTTTAACATATGGTGAATGTCTAGAAGGTTTGAATAAAAAACAAAGAAGAAATCTTAGATTAAAAGTAGCCAAGTATGTGATTTGGGCTGGCAAGCTTTTCAAAAGGGCTATTGATGGTACATTCCTAAGATGTGTAGATAAACTGCATCAAGAAAAGTTGTTGAAAGCATTCCATGATGAGGCCTGTGGAGGAAACTTCTCTTCTTTAGTTACAACTTTCAAAATACTAAGGCAATGCTATTATTGGCTTGGGATGTTTAAAGATGCATATGCATGGGTAGTAAATTGTGAAAAGTGTAAAATGTTTTCTGGATGCCCTCAATTAGCCGCACTACCACTGAGACCTATTATCATTGAAGGACCTTTTCAGGAATGGGGTCTTGATTTCATTGGTCCAATTACTCCTACATCCACTTCTGGTCATCAATATATCATAGCTGCAACTGACTACTTCACCAAGTGGGTAGAAGCTAAGGCTACAAAGAAGACTACTTCTGAGATAGTATGTGAATTCATCAAAGAAAACATTTTGGTCACATTTGGCATTCCCATTAAGTTAGTGATGGATAATGCATCCTATTTTTCTTCAATTGAAATTACCGATTTCTGTTTTGAATATGGGATCACCATTAGTCATTCATCTGATTATTTCCCTCAAGGGAATGGCCACGCGAAATCTAGCAATAAGAACTTGATCAATATTGTAAAGAAATTGGTGTCAGATAACCAAAAGAATTGGCACAAAAAGATTCATGAGGCACTTTAGGCAGACAGAGTGACACCTAGGAGAGCAATTGGTATATCTCCTTTTGAATTGGTTTATGGAACTGAAGCTAATCTACCATTACCATTAGAATTGGCTACAAGAAAACTTGGGATGGTAATTGAAGATGATGTCTATAAAGATGGTCTAGAAAAAAGAATCTTGTATCTGAATAAACTAGAAGAAGAAAGGATGGAAATTGTTGATCATATCACACAGCACCAATTGCGAGTAAAAGAACTTTTTGACAAGAAAACTAGCCCTCGAAAATTTATGGCGGGAGATATGGTGTTACTTTGGGACAAAAGAAAGGCTCTAAAAGGAATGCATAAGAAGTTCGATACTCTATGAAAAGGCCCTTTTAGAATTCAAAAGGCATTTGAAAATAATTCTTTCAAATTAGCATATGAAGATGGTGAAGAACTACCCTTGACTTACAATGGTTAGGATCTCAAGCTCTACCAAGTTACAAATTGAAAACATGTAACCCCTATAATGTACCATAGTTAGACTTAGTGTTGTGTGTGTCTTAGTTAGCTTTCCCTTTCTGGTGTCTTTTCCTCACTTTCCTCATTTTGTTTTGTTTTTGTTGTGTTGCCATCATTTATTTACTTTTACAAAACTAGAGATTCTAAGTTCCTTTACTTGGGCATACTCTACCCAAGTCCCCAGTCAGAGCCAACTGTTGCCCCACTTTTCTACCATATAAAAATTTTAGCAAAGTGGAGAGTAAACTAATGTCACATTCTATAAAGTCAAGTCACTAGGTCTTTCTTCTTAGGGTGCTAAGTTTCTCCATCGGGTTTTCATCTTTTCCTTTCTCCCATATCACAGTTAGCCCGGGTGGGTATTTCTTGGTTGTCATGAGTCTTAGGGGTAGTTTAGAGCCATCCTCGATGGAGATTCTAGATTTGTGCTACACCTTTTGATTTCCATGTAGCTCATTTGATCTGGAGTTAGAGAAAATTGAATTGATAGAAAATCAAGCTCCAGGTTCATCCTGGCGGGTTTTTGCACCCCGAAGACAAATTTTTGCAAAGACTAGAAAATGCTATTTATAAGCTTCCTCAAAGAAAAGTGGATCATGATAAGAAAAGATCATTCAAGTAATATCATAATCTCACGGTGAGAACCATTTTAAAGCTTGGAAAATGATCAAGATAAACATCGGCAAAAAACCAGAAAAGAGCTTCTCCGTGGCGGACTTCGAAGTTAATAATTAGTTTTTCAAAAAGGTATATGTAAAGGAATTTAGAAAGCCAATGGGCCCCACCCCTCACTTTCAAAGTCAATTTTTCATTTTTTGGAGGCTTAAAATAAAGTGAATAAGGCGAAGGAAGTAAAACAATGAGTATTGGCGGAAAAACAAGTCTCTTCTTCTCCATTGCGGGTTTTTGCACCTAGAAGGTAAAACTCTGTAGAGATCCATAGCTACTATTGGTAGGCTGAAACAAGGGTATATAAGCTGCATAACGGTTAGATCATTCAAATATCATCAAATCTGCATAGCGGAAATTACTTAGAGCTCATTAAGATGAGAAAGATAAGCATTGGCAAAAAATTTAGAAGTGGTTTCTCTTCTGGCGAATTTCGAACCAAGAATTAAATTTTCCACAAAGGCCCCAATGGAGAAATAGAATTACTAAGTGGGCCCCATTTTTCACCCACGAAGCCTCTTCTATATTTCCTAAAAATTTTTATTAAAGCACTTAGGGTTGAAAGGTAAAAGTGAAAGTTAAAGGGGAAAATCGAAAATCTGCTGCTCCATTGCGGGTTTTCTACCTTCGAAGGCCATTTTCCACACTTCAGAGAAAGTCATTCCTGCAAGCACAGTAAGTCTGTGATTTGGTTGCATATTTTTTTGGGTGAGTAAATAGAAGCAAATAAAGTGATTGATTAAGTTTTTGCAAGTAGAATTGACCTAAGTGCATTTAGCCCAAGGGAGTACTCCATTTGTGTTTTTTCGAAAGATGGATGAAACGTGAAGTAAATTGGTAATTAATGAGAGTTACTATTGAGCCAACATAAATAGTGAAAAGACAAAGATAAATCCATTAGAACCTTTGCATCCACCAACCCAATAGATTTACCCTTAATTTTTCTCGTGTGGCACATTTTATGAAATTCAACGAGAAAATCTAAGGTTATTTTATAAAAAGGGAAGTAACAGATTTTCAAACTCTCATTTCACTGCTATACTGTTAGACTAAATAGTGCTTTCAAGTAATTTTTGAGTTATAGAGTTTGCTCCTTGTATAAACTGCAATTGTTTGAACTGTTGCTATCGTACATTAAATAAAATGGCAACAAGATTCGCGGCCTTTGATGTATTGGGTAGAATTAAGTCGGTATGGTCGACTATCATATATACTTCACTCCATTTCTATGATATGGAAGATTTTCAAAGGAGATTGAGAGCAGAGCCAATCCATCCCATAATAGAGAAACTTCAAGGAAGTGGATTAGTGGAAGCAACTGGGTTTCCTGTGGTAGTGTAAGCCCTGGAGTTGATTTTGGTTTCTTGTTGGCTTCTCTTCAATTGTGGTCGAGACTCCCTAGAATTGAGAGTTTTCTTGATAATGTAAAAAGCCATGAGTTTTACCCATGCTTACAATTACAGAATAGTTATGTGGAATACATCTGAGCAAATGATGCATTCACCATGAGGATTTGCAAGGAGCTCCAATGGTGTCCAGAATGGAGATTCAATCCAGAAGCAATGGCGACCATTGGTCAATTTGGTAGTTATTTTATTTAGTTTTCATCATTTTCTTATTTACATCTTGCAGCGTTCGATGGATTCCCACTGAAGCTGCCCAAGTACCCAGATGATATGATTGTGCTGGTGGAGATCGTGAGGCAAGCAGTACAAGTGAACGTGTTGAGTGCCAACCTAAAGAAGAAAGGGTATGAATTCCCTATAAAAGTTGGAGCATACAGTTGCAAAACTAGATCAGATGCAAAGAATATACTCAAAGCATTTGAGAGTAAATACAAATTGGAAGAGTATGAAGTAGTAAGGCCCCTGTTTGATCCTAACAGATATGCTAGAGATGTGCTTCAAGTTGGAAGCATAATCAAACATGTAACAACCATGGAGGATTATTGGGTAGATTATAAAGAGTCGAGATCGTACCTTTGCCAGATTTACAATTGATCAGGTAAAGACATATGGTATAAATTTAGATGTGGAGGGACTAGAGGATGATGGTCAAAATATGTATAGCAATACATATTTGAATAAGTTGAGGAATACTCCCATAAGTTTTGAACCATATGTTGACATAGTAGAAGATTTCAATGTCATGATGGCAAGAATAATCAAAAGGACTGGGAAGTGGGTTGAATGGACAGGTAAGTAAAGTCGGAGTAGGATTAAAACTACTCAAGCTTTCACATCTGCAACTACCATAGCTTCCTCTCAGAGTGCCATTCTCGGTGCTACTGCCATAGCTGCTCAAGCTCCAGCTCAATCTGCAGGCAGAGGTGATCAACCCCCGGAGAGGAATGTTCCAATAATCCCAACCTGTCAAGGGGGATCACTACCAGTAATCGAAACTCAAGCCAAAGCTGAAAAAGAAATAGAGGAACAAAAAGATGGATCTCCCACTCCAATATCACCTCCACATGTTGTTCTTTCCCCATCTCCTCAAGCTTCTTCAACTCCATCTCTTCATCCTGCCCCTGTCTCATCCCCCCATCGCAACCCTACTCCATCTGTAAGCACTCCTATTCTTAAGCCTACTGGTTCTCCTATTCAGATAGTAGAAATTGGAGATGATAAAAGTAGTAGTAGTGAGTCCACTGAGTCTAATGAAGCTGCCCAAAAAGCTCAAGAAGAAGAGAAAGCTCCAGGTTCATCTCAGCTCCTTTCTCGAGATCGAAAGACCCCTTTTTCTGTAGCTACAACAATAATGACTCTAGTAAAGAAGAAAATGTTCAGCATTGAATCACTCAGAATAGCCTCCAAAGTGATTAATATAGAGTCTTGGCTTGAGGATACTTTGGAGAAGAAGAGGAAAATAAAAGATGAAAATTTTCCTTCAAAGGATGTTGTTTCTCAAGCGGTTCCCTCAGGATCTGCCTTAGTAAAAACTAAAAAATAGAAGACCTTGTCAATATTGGGACAAGATCCAAAAATAGGGTAGCTAACTATGGAGGTAGCAAAGCCAAACAAGGCAGGGAGAATTGAAGATATGAGGCCAGAAGATTTCACTCAGCACTCAATTGATCTTGGGGAAGCTAGACATGATACAAAAGTAGGCCTATGGAAATTGATTAATGAGGTGATAGAAGAGCAACTGGAGGATCTCAAGTCATCAAAGGTCAGAATGAAAGAAAAAATAGAGGAGTTGAGAAGATTCATCTGGTAATTAGTTGTTCCATTGACAACTATCACTAGTGTGCCTGCCACTAAAAATCCTTCAGTAGAAGAGGTATAAACTTTCATATCACAGCTCTAGAAAGATAGGCATTTTGGTTAGATTGTAAAAGAATGGATTGAGAAGCTCAGTATAGATGGAGCTGTCTTGATTGATCAAATTGGGAATGTTATCCTTCAGTTAGAAATTGAGAAGGATAATAACACTTCCAATCACAACACTTTGGCTGCAGAAAAGGCAAGGTGTGATGAATGCATTTCTCTGTTAAATATAATCATCCAAATGAAGGCAAAAGAGGCAGTTGAAGAAAAGATTTTGAAGAAGGGAATTGAGCCTCTATTTGAATGCCTTCAAAACATGCAATTCAAGAAGGAGATGATTCAAGAGGTAGAGGAAGGACTTAGAGAAACAAAGGAAAAGGTGAAGAAGATACAACATAGAGCATTTGAGCTCATGCAAGGATTACACACTGACTCACAAAGTAGTGGGAAAGGAAAGGCTCTCATTGAGATAGAAGTAATGAATAATAATTTCTCCACATACTTTAGTAACCTATCTGGGATGACCTCAATCAGTCAAAACAAAGTGGTAGAGTTGCAGGCACTGAGTGGATGCATGCATGTAGCAGTTGGAGAGTTAACAAGTCAGCTGGGTGCAGTAAAGGAGTTAGCTTGGGAGCATTCAAGGTGGTTCTTAAGATTCACCAATGTACATGGGCCTAGTCACAAGGAGATGATTCCAATTATAGTGGCTACCAAAGCATATAGGGAAAAAATTGAAAAGGGAAAGAAGTCTAAATGACTTATTCGATACTCCTTTTTCTATTTTCTAATGTAAATGTTGCAAATTTTTGTAAATTTTGAAATCCGACAAATCAGCATCTAGCCATTTGTCATGTTTAGAAGATGAACCGATTGAAATTCCCATTGTAATGGTGATCTCTCAAAACCTTTATGTATGAAATTCAATGATTAATCAAAGGTCGGCAAATTTTGGTGTGAAGTACTATCTGTTGCAGAGACAATTGAATGGCACTTCGTTTCAATCATTTTCCATTCCAGTAGGTATTGTAATTTGTTAGTATTTCCTTTCTGTGTTACAGAGAACTAAAAAAGAATAGAGTTTCATTTCCCCTATTTTTTGGAATTCAAATGGATGTAATAAGTATTGTTATATTTCATTTGACAAAAGGATTCTATTAGTTTTCTTGATTCACTAGTTGTAGTTCAGGTTTAGATTTCAACTTATTTTGGTCTTGCACAGATGGATTTATGAATTCATAAGAAGTGTGGATACATAAATCTGTTTCGATGTTGAGAAAATTTCTGTCCTAAATTAAGTTCTAGTTAGGCTTAATTTGGTTTGCCTCTCCTGCTCTCAGTTTACAAGCATACCCTAATTTAGATAAGTAGAAACAAACATAATTCATTGAAGATTATTCATATAGGGAGTTGTACCTACCAATTCAAAGAAAAGCCGGTAACCATAAAATGGCTTTTCAACTGTTGTGAATAGATATTGTTCATAATCTAGGCATTAAGAGTCATAATTTCACGAAAGATAAAAGAACAAAATCTATTTACCAACATTACTATCCTTTAGTGTCCATGGAGATAGTTTCCGCTAAAATATGTAGAGAACCAGTAGGAATATCACTCACAATTTGTACCACTAGCTTTGGAAATTCTTTAATTTGTTGTTTTAGAAGTGCAAATATAGGTATATGTGTGTGTGATAGCTTAGTAAGTGTTGATCCCTTGGTTTTTAGCTTGGTTACTACTGTGACATCTTCATCCATCTTCATTTCTTTATCTCGATCATCTAATAGCAGATCTTCAATAGTGACATTCCCATCTCTCTCAATTATATCTTGTACCATCTTGTGCACAAAATCTTCCCATTCTTGCAGTGAAATATTGATAAACTTTTCCACTTTTTTTAACAAGTTCAATGTTTTTCTCGGTCTCAATGTTGTCCACTTGTATCACTTCTTCTAGATCTTTGATGTTGTATACTTGCTTCCAAATCATTTCTGAGTCTTCATCAAATAATTGAAAATTTCCTTTCAAACCATAAATAGTTCTTCATTTTTTAACAAATCTATCTTTGTAATGCTCCAATGCTTCACTTATATCTTCAAGTCCAAAATAGGGCATAAGATTAGTCGGTGTTCACTTCCTCTCATTTCCTTCTCAGTCTTTGGAGCACATTTCCATTGATTGTCAATTATTTGGTATAGTTCATCGGGAATTTGATTTCTAATTTCTATAGATGTGTATTTGATTCTAATCATCATGACTATTACATCATTTTCTACCTTTTTCTTGTCTTCATCACTCATAGAATCATACTTGAAGAATTTAAATGTAGAAAACACTCTACTATTTTTAATAATTTCAATTATTGCATCAATAGTCTCGAGTCTCTTGTGTACAGAAACTCTAAAATGATTCCCTTCATTTGATTTAGTTTTCTCACTATCCTCAACTTCATCATCATTATCTTTTAAAATCAATTTCCCCCTTTTCTTAGTTTGCATGTTGGATTATTCAATGTCATTCTTTCTCCTCTAAAAATTATTGACTTTTAATTTGGTAGGCTTTGTGATTCTAACTATACCCTTCTTCAATGGTGGGGTTACCTCTTGTGCAGCTCAGGTTCTTGACCCAGTGTTCTTTAGACTCATGGGGTTAGCCAAAGGTCTCTTCTTACCTTTCTTTATTTGTGTTCCTATAGCAATAATTTATTTACCTATATCCTCTTCTCCAAAAACATCTTTATCTTTACTTTCACTCATCATCAATGGTTGATTCACTTCTCTTTCATTGAATTCATTCTTCAGTGTACTTATCATTCTATGACTTCTTGTCAACTTTTATAAATGTAATGTCCAATTTAATCATTTCCTTGGCAACTTCAATAGTACCAAATGGTTTGGCTCCCTTATCCACGGTTCATTCAATAAAGCTTCTATTTCCTCCATAGCTTTATCAATATTTATTTCATATTCCATGGGTTCAAGCCATATAACCCTTAGAATCATAGCTTTTACATGAATGGTGTTAGTGTCCACTAGAAAATAAATGCCATCATCATATTTTTCAACTAGTTGAGGTGGGATTCTATACCTTTTGTGCATCATTTCTTTGAACTCGATAAAATAAAAAGATGTGACATCAAAAAAGTTATCTCCTAATTCTTTGTTGTATTTTCTAGGTAGATTGTGTTACAATTATAACACAATCTACCTAGAAAATACAACGAAGAATTCTGATAGATTGTGGAAAACTACTATCTACAATTATCTCCTAATTGTTCAATAAACTCATTTATCTAATATATGATAGGACTATCAGTTCTCCAGTTTATTTTCCAATGGTGGCCAAGAATTTTTTTTGCATATAAAATAATAAACAAACTAATAATGATCCAAACTTCATGTATTAGACTAAGCCACTTAGATAGTACTCATATTCTTAGCTAATAGTCTTAGTTGTAACTCTGCTAGTTCAAGTTTGGTTCCCTTCTTTACAATTTTATAAGAAAAATCAATCGTAATGCATGCAACACTATTTGGTATGCTCAATTCAAATATTTTTTATGCCACACCATACAGACCAAATTTTATCTCCAAATCAGTATTGGGTAAGAGCACAAAGTTGGGTCATAATTCACGGAAGTCAAATCCATGGAATTGGAGCTCTCAGAAACGGGTACCTAATTTTCTTAGAATCGAGTACTTGTTTCTAAAATCTCGCTTCAAGCAATGATCCACTTTTCAAAAATTGGGCACCCAATTTTTGAATCATAGCTCAGGTGCCTGAACCGCTTAAGAATCAAGTGCCCAATTCTAAAAATATTGGGTACCCGATTTTCAAAAACTACAAATGCCACATTTTTGGCATTTTTGGTGTCATTTTTATCATTTAGAAAATAGAAGCCAAATTTTAGAGCAATACAGGAGCCTATTTTTTACCTCTACCGACCCCCCTACTGCTATTTTTTGACATACTAGGTATTTTATTTTGTTTTGTACTATTTTATTTAATTGTTTTCAGTTTTACATTTTATATATTGCCAATTTATTATTTTTTTCTAGTTTTAATATACATAAAATTGTAAATTTTCATTATTAATGAGTATTATCTTTAGATTATTGTATTTGTTAATTTAAATAATAGTTTCGTAGATGTTCATTTAAAAATTATTATTTTAGATGTTTTGAAATGTATTCAATAAGTAAATTACAATGTTGAATGATTAGATAGATGTAAATTCATTGTTTAAACATGTACTTACATTCAATATTTTATATTTATTTCAAATAAATAGTGATTAATTATAGATTGTAAGAAATGATAAGATTGAGCAAGGAACGAGAAACAATCCAAGTAAGTTAAGTGTGAAACAATGTTACCATAAGATAAGCAAAATCCAAGAGCATACACCAAGATGGTTCAACAATGGAGACAAGGATTTATAAGGGGAAAGCAAAGAAAACCCCTTGTGAGTATTATGAATGAAGGCAAATGCCTAGAGGAGAGAGAGAGAGAGAGAGAGAGAGAGAGAGAGAGAGAGAGAGAGAGAGAGAGAGAGTGTTGGAGAAAAATAGCTCAATACAATAACATCAAGTGCTAAGAGTGAAGAAGAAAGAAGGAGGAGCATCTCTTATATAGAGATGAGAAAGGAGTTGCATTTGTAACTCCCACTTCTATGAATGCCACATTCATAATAGGTGTGTGCAAAGTGTCACAATCCTCTTAAGGAGGATAAACTAAATAAAGGAATAAAAAAGAGTTGTCCTTACATGTGGAATAAAGGACAAACAATGACATGTCCTCCACATGTATACAATAGGACAAACTACATTTAGGGATCCTTGGAATATCCCAATTAATACATCCAAGGAAAGATTAACCTTTCTAACACCCCCCCTTAATCTTTACTTGGGGAGTTTACATCAATGGGTTGTAAACCCAAATTTTTACAATGGAACTGAAATCTCTCTTTAGAAAGTGGTTTGGTTAAAATATCAGCCAATAAAGAAGAGTAATTTACTTGTCTTCAACTTGTTCTTGAATGAAGTGATGTTGAAGTGAAATATGTTTGGTTCGTGCATGAAAAATTGGATTTTTTGCCAAGGCAATAGCACTTTGATTGTCACAATGTATAGGGGTATGTGATTGTTGAGGTAGACCCAAATGTTCAAGAAGTCTTCTAATCCATAAAGCTTCCTTAGCTGCATTGGTACAACCTTTGTATTCAGCTTCAGTTGAGCAAAGGGAAATAGAGTGTTCTTTTTTTCTTTTCCAAAAAATTGCACCTGAACCAACAAAGAAACAATAACCACAAGTGGATTTCCCATCATTGGGATCTCCACCTAGATCAGAATCAGTATAGCCATTTAAAATAAATTCAGAATTTGCATCATAAAATAATCCCATATTAATAGTTCCTTTAATGTACCTTAAGATTCGTTTAGCAACTTTAAAATGAGTTTGTTGAGGTTTAGACATAAATCGAGAAACTAAACCAACACTATAAGCAATATCAGGTCTAGTAAGACTTAAATAATTTAAACTTCCTACCAACTGTCTATACAAAGTTTCATCAACAAAAGGAGTATTCATATCAGCCAGTAATTTAGTTCCTAGTTCACATGGAATTGAAACATGGTTAGAGTGATTCATCTTAAATTTTTCTAAAAGATCATAAGCATAATTCCTTTGAGAAAGAAAGATACCCTTAGGAGTTTGGAAAATTTGTATACATAAGAAGTAATGTAAGATACCTAAATCAGCCATCTGAAATTTTTGTTTAAGTTGGAACTTGATATCAGAAATCAAAGTGTCTGAACTAGAAGTGAGAATTAGATCATCTACATAAAAAATAACAATGATAATATCATCGTTAGTATGTTTAATATACAAATTAGGATCATTCTTACTTCTAGCAAAACCTTGAGAAATAAAGAAAGAATTAATTTTAGAATACCATTCTCTAGGTGATTGTTTAGGACCATAAATAGATTTGTTCAATTTGCAAACCAGATTTTCACTACCTTTCTTAACAAATCCAGGAGGTTGAGCCATATAGATTTCTTCATGTAAATCACCATTTAAGAAGGCACTTTTAACATCCATTTGATGAATGGGCCACTTCATTTTAGATGCTAAAGAAAGAACTAATTTGATAGTAGGCATTTTAGCAACAGGAGCAAAAGTTTCATTATAGTCTAATCCTTTAATTTGTGAAAAACCTCTAGCAACTAGTCTAGCCTTAAATTTACTAATTTCATTATTAGTATTCAATTTTGTTTTGTATAACCATTTACATGAAACTATATTCTTGCCATGAGGTAACTTGACTAAGTCCCAAGTTTGATTAGCAATTAAAGAATCATATTCCTCTTGCATGGCTTTCTGCCAATGAGGTTGAGAGTTAGCTTGATCAAAGGACTTAGGATCATTAGAATTCATAATATTAGTCATCAAAGCATAATTACAATAATTAATCCTTCTATGTTTAATTCCACCAAATCTAGAAATGTAATCATCACCTTCATTGATTAAGTTTTGAGCCCATTTAGGTTTACATTTAGTTGCAATGGAATTATCACTAGAGGAAGAATCATTAGCAATAAAAGCATCATTAGTAGCTACTTGAATACCATTACTTGTAGGAGCAGAAATAATAGGTGGAACTTGAGTTGAAGGGTTAAGAGGAGGAGTAGGGTTAAGAGAAGGAGGTTGGTCCTCCACTAGCACAATTTGAGTGCCACTGAATTCTGCATCATGTGTAGTAGAATAGTCATGGACTCCATTTTCTGCAATACAAACATCTCTAGCAACTTGAACTTTTTTAGCAGTGGAATCATAAACACGATAACCCTTAGTGTTTTCATCATAACCAACAAACATATAAGGAGATGGCTTAGTATCTAATTTATGCCTTTTTTGTTTAGGAGTATGAACATAAGCAATAGATCCAAAATTCGCAAATGATGTAAATTAGGTTTCCTACCAGACCAAGCTTCTTCTAGAGTAATAACCTTGAGAGCTTTGGTAGGAGTCCTGTTAAGAATATAAGTTGCACAAAACATGGCTTCAGCCCAAAATTTATAATGCAGATTCTTAGCATGCAACAAGCTTCTAGCCATTTCAACAATGGTTTGATTCTTTCTTTTCGCCACACCATTTTTTTGTGGTGTATAAGGAATAGTAAGCTCGTGTTTAATTTCACATGATTTCAAATAAGAATGAAAAGCATTATTCACATATTCCTTTCCATTATCAGTTCTAAGAATTTTAAGTTTAAAACCAGATTGCCTCTCAACATATAACTGAAATTCAATGAATATATCAAGAACTTGATCCTTGCTATGCAAAAAATAGATCCAAGTTTGTCTAGAAAAATCATCAACAAAGGTAAGTGCATACCAAGAACGTTGGATGGAGTTATTCTCCATGGGGCCCAATAGGTCACTATGGACAAGATGTAACTTATGAGTTGCCCGCCATGATTTTTCACTTGGAAATGGCTCCCTATGCATCTTACCACTCATACAACCTGTATAGGAAATCTTAGAAGGAATAATGTGAGGTAAGCCATCAACCATATTGTTCTTTTGCATGAAAGTAATATAATCTAAATTTAAATGGCCAAGTCTTTCATGCCATATATTGAAATCAATAGAAGTATGTAACGAATATCGTGAACTAGCAAATTCATGGAATTTAAACAAATTGTCATTATCCATTTTAGCATGAGCAATCACTTTTTGAGTTTGAGGATCTATGACATAACATGTATCTTTGTAGAATTCAATTTTATAGTCCTGACATAACTGTGAAACAGAAAGCAAATTAGTTTTCAAATCAGGTACATATAATACATCATGCAATTTACCATTAGGAATAGTTACATCACCTAAACCATCAACTTTACAAGTCTGATTATTAGCTAACTGAATAGGAATGTTAGCAATATCAGGTTGTAGAGAATCAAAAATTTCTTTATGAGAAGTTACATGTTGTGATGCACCACTGTCAACAATCCATTCTAAAGGTCTACAAAGATTAAAGCTACAACTAAAAGCATGACGAGAATTAGAACTAGTAGAGTTACCTTTTTTATGATTTGATTTTTGATTATTGTTACTATTGTTCATAGGTTTTTTATCATTTTTCTTTTTAAAATAGTTATTGACAATATGACCATCTTTGCCACAATAAGAACAATGAGGTTTGGAATTGGAATGATTCCTTTGATTATTAGTATTATGATTGTTATTATGATGATTGTTATTATTGTTATATTTCGCATGAAATTTATTGTTGGAATTATTTGAATTATTATTATATTTTTTTTTGTTATTATTATTATTATTGGAATGAAAATTATTATTTGAATTTCTAGACACAAATGCATGTTCAGTTGATTTAAGGGTACCAAACTGAATTAGCTTAACTTCTTCCTGTCTTAGTAAAGTTTGAAAAATAACATAAGCTAACTGAGAAGTTAAAGTAGGAATAGCAAGCTGGGCATGAATATTAGTTATAAACTATTGAAACTGTCTAGGAAGACACTTTTTAAGAATAAGATGAATTAAACGAATGTTCTCTAATTGAATACCTAAGGCAATAATTTGGCTTTTAAGAGAATCAAATTTTAACAGAAATTCATCCATACTCTTAAAATTTGCATACCTAAGATCTTCAAGTTGATCCTGCAACTGTATTTTGCGATATTCATCTCCACCGTCATACTTGGTTTGCAAGATGGACCATGCATCATGAGCTTTAGAATAGTGAGCAATTAACACATATAAATATGGAATAATGGAAATACCAATTAAACCTAAAGCTGCTTCATTTTTAGATTTCCAAGTATCTTTTTCGTCTTGGGTAGCCGCTGAACCAGGTTCAAGAGAAGGATCAATGGCTATTTTGAAGAGGTGTTTAAAACAAAAAATGAATGAGATATGAGTTTTCTAGGAATGATAATTAGAATAACTAAGTTTTATTTCTGGAATTAAGGTTGACATTTTTATGAATAAAAATGCCCCCCCTAATAGAAATATGACTTATACGTTAACTTGAATTAAAAAAAATGTGATGATGAAATTGAACAAATAATAATAATAATTCTGCAACAAAATGTTAGTACAAGGATAAACCTGAAATAGAATCTTGCAGAAGTGTTATTAGGATGATAATAGCCTAAAAAAGACAATGAATCTAATTTTCTATATTTAGGATGTCTATATTAATGATACCTAATGATATGCCAAATAAAAACAATGATTGAATGCAACACAATTGCATGCAAGAGGGAAACGAAATTCAAACGCTTCTAATGATAAAAATAGCACCCAAAATGTTTAAGATGCAACACTTGGAACAAAGTTAAAAATGAATATTCAGAAAAAATAATAATGAAAGTGACACGTATCAAAAAGCGTCACATGCATCAACTCAGGATTTCAATGAAGATTTACGCCACAAACCTAACCTCGAGGGTTTCAATCAAGATTTAGGTGGAAAACCCTACCCCGAGGGTTTCAATCAAGATTTAGGCGAAAAACCCTACCCCGAGCAATCACTTAGATGGTTCAACAAAATCCTGACTCTTCTCCAAAACAATAGAGCTTAAAAATGAATAGACCCACAAGCATAATAGGTCAAAGGTCGCATTATCCAAATCCTAAACTATCTGATAAATTATTGAAGTAGAGCGGTGGATACTCGTAAGGAAGAAATAAGTCAAACTAGATGTGTTTCTAACAGACAATTCTCCCGAGTCACCAATGCTCGCATTTAAAGGCACCAGCAAGCTAAGGCTTCCATAAGAAACATCGGTGGAGTCGAATCCCCTACAATGTCTATGGTCAGAAATGTCTGGTTATCTACCAGAAATGGCTGGGTGTTCTTGGAAAAAAAAAACTCATGCAATAATATCGAATTAGGGTTTCTAATTAGAGTTCTTTTAAAAACTAAAAGAATGAGATCTTTTTAGAAACAACAATTGATCAAGGACAGATACTAAAAAAAAACTGAATGAAGGTAAGGAAAGAATGGGAATATATTTTTTTTAAATCTCATAGATTTTCTTTCTAAAAGAGATAAATTTTTAGAATAAAGTTTTAAATTTTAAAAGAGATATATTGTAAATTTCAAAAGAGATAATGATTAAAATATAAGTTAAATTTTAAAAGAACTATAAAGAGGTTTAATGAACCTTTTGTATGAAGGATTAAAAAGTAACACTTAGGGTATTTAAGAATCCCCTACAAGAATAATATTAGAGAAATAATTTTTTTTTTAAAGGAAATGCACAACTTTATAATAAATGAGTAATATGAAGTAATATTTCTTGTTTTGGCGGCTCGCCTTTCAAAAAAAGAAAAAAAAAATTGAAATTTTTATAGGAAAACCCTTTGGCGACAAGCCTTCCAAAGAGGGTTAGTAAGCAATGATAAAAAAAAATGATACACTAAAAACCTGCACACAAAAGATGTTAGAATGAGCAGAAAATTGCAACACAAACTTCTTCTCTCAATGACGTCTCCAAATAAGGTGTGCTCCAATGAATGGCAACCTTCAACACAAAACTTAAAACAAGGATTAGATAGCCAAGCTCTGATACCATGTAAGAAATGATAAGATTGAGCAAGGAACGAGAAACAATCCAAGTAAGTTAAGTGTGAAACAATGTTACCATAAGATAAGCAAAATCCAAGAGCATACACCAAGATGCTTCAACAATGGAGACAAGGATTTATAAGGGGAAAGCAAAGAAAACCCCTTGTGAGTATTATGAATGAAGGCAAATGCCTAGAGAAGAGAGAGAGAGTGTGTTGGAGCAAAATAGCTCAATACAATAACATCAAGTGCTAAGAGTGAAGAAGAAAGAAGGAGGAGCATCTCTTATATAGAGATGAGAAAGGAGTTGCATTTGTAACTCCCATTTCTATGAATGCCAAATTCATAATAGGTGTGTGCAAAGTGTCACAATCCTCTTAAGGAGGATAAACTAAATAAAGGAATAAAAAAGAGTTGTCCTTACATGTGGAATAAAGGACAAGCAATGACATGTCCTCCACATGTATACAATAGGACAAACTACATTTAGGGATCCTTGGAATATCCCAATTAATACATCTAAGGAAAGATTAACCTTTCTAATATAGATTAGTTTGTAAACCATATAACAAAGAAAGTAAAACTAACTATATCTATAAGTCTTTAACCTCGACCTAACCATAACTGTACAATAAAACCCTAAACATATAACTAAGTATTTAATCATGTAACACCCCACCAAGGGATCCAAACATAACTTAGTATTTAATGATTTTACTTATTGTATTGTACTTTGTTTCATGGATCAAAAATGGATGATGTAAACTATTTTATAAATGTATATTCTTTCAACCTTTCATACCCCATGACATGTACAGTGGATGATTGTGCATTCTAAATTAATGCCAAGTGGCATTCAAAACAAATGTATACTATTTAAATGGATTGAACTTGTAGTTATTCTTTCATGTGGATGTGTTATTTATTTTACTTCTAGTACTTATAATTATTTAAAAATGAAATGTAAATGTGCTCATTAACGAATCGTTAAGGAATGTAATCTCTTATGTTTTTTATGTAAATTATTGTACCTGTTATTGCTTGCTTAGTAAAGCTTTAGGTTAGTTCTTTGGATCCCTTGGCTCGACATTACATAATGTACTCCCTTACTTTACATCAAGGTTATTATTATGGTTAGGGTTAGGGTTCAAGTATTAGGCATATGATTTACACTAATAGTTTTGGATTAAGGGAAAACATTTAGGATTAACTATAATCCCAATTTTAACCAAAACTCTAATCATAACCCTCACTGTCATCCTAAGCATAATCTTAATTTGCTAAAACCTACACCCTAATATAAATAATTAAATAAGTATCCTAAGAACCAAGTACTAATTATAAATTTCAAACCATAATACTAACCTTAAATGATAAACTATTATCCTAAATGGTTAACCCTTATCTTAAATATTAATATTCCTAATCCCAACCCTGTCCCTAAATCCTAACCCTTATACAATCTCTAAATTTTATTAAAATGCTAAGCCTAATCCTAAAAGATTTACATAAATCTAAAGTATTAAATGCTAAATATTAGATCCATACCTAAGCAATAACCCTAAGTTTTAGTACATGATAATTTAAAATGAAAAAAAATCTAAACTCTTCAAATACTAAACTATAGTTGTCAATTATATTATAATCTCATCCCTAATTATAAATGCTAAAATTGTACTTTAAATGGTAAAACATGCACCTAATACAAAATATTAAACCTTGACATTAAGTTTTAAATTCTAATCTCAAGTCTAACCCTTATCCTAAACCTTTATCCTAAATTCTTAACCCTTAGCCTAACTAAGTTATCCTAAATGCTAAACCTTTATCCTAAAAATAATTATAAATGCTAAGCCCTTCTCCTAATTCTAAATAAAAATATTAAGCTTAAATGTTAAACCCTAATCTTGACCTTAACTATGATTTACATATAAGGTTAGGGTTTAACATTTAACATTTAAGATTAGGATCTAGTATTAGGATTTGTATTCAATTCTAGAATATAAATAGGATAAGTATTATAATTTAGATTTTATAATTAAATTGTATATTTAGATTTATGATTAGGATTTATAATTAAGGTTTATAATTAAGATTTATGATTAAGGTTTATAATTAAGGTTTATATCCAACAACTCATTAAAACACCTTAAGAAAAATGATAATTTATGAAGTTTCTTCCACCTACAAATCAAAATTAGGAAAACATATTTTATTAATCATTGAAACTACTGAGGCTAATGTTTGGATGAGCCAAGAGTAGTTCACAGGTGGAAGACAAGTAAGCATCCAAAAGTAATTATAAAAGATGTGATTAATATAATACAAAGTTTTCTAATAGTAAAAAGACTTTGGTCATAATTAGAAAATGCAATTAATATAACAAATTCCAACATAGAGATTTAGAGGGAAGAAAAGTTCTATTAGCAATTCATAATAATTGTTAAATGATAAGTTAAGATTTAAATTACTAAAGAATATATTCTAAGTTTAAGTATTATGATTAGAATTAGGATTATTATGGTTAGGGAAAGGGTTCATGTATTAGAATTAGGATCTAGACTTATAGTTTGCATTAGCAGATAATATTTAGGATGAACTATAATCATAAATATAAATCAAATCATAATTCTATCTCTAAGCTTTCATTCTAATTGTAACCTTAACTCTCATCCTAATGCCATCTATTATATATCCTTTAAACAATAGCACCATAATAAATATCTAAAACCTAAATATAATTCTAACTAAAACCATAATCCTAGGTAAACCCTAACATTAGTCATAATCATTATAATAATCTTAAGCTTAACCATCATGAAAACCCTAAACATAAAAAAATTATAAACCATAACCTTGCCATAATCTTAACTTTGTTTGATCCTGAGATGAACATATAATCCATAATGAGAATACAATCCCCCAGTGTCACAAAATAAGTGTACATAAAAATTGATCTAGCTACTTGAATATAGAAAAGGGAAACAATTTTGAGGCAAACAACCCTAGAACAAACAACACATTAGAAGTTTCATTCTTAGTCCCCCTACCATTTTCTTCATACTTTCCTTCCATAATCTTAATTATCCTCATTTTTATCTCATCTTATGCTTATATTTCTTAATGATTTTGTGCATTTCTTCACAAGTTTAGTAGGCCAAATAAATGCATAAATAGTGTTGAATAAAAAATCTTATAGGAGTACCAAAATATATTTTCCCTTTTTATAAGGTTGGTTAGGGGTTCAAGATAGAAACATTTAATTGTAATATTTTTTTCAACAAGACTCTAAAAACTAAATAGAATAGGAATATGACTACTCTAGCATTCAATATAAAATATTAATAATAAAAAAATCACTACAATATATTTCATAAAGTAATTCCATTTAGGATCTAGATCATAATCTAACAAAAAAATGGTTAAACTATTGGACACTTTCACATCCTTTTCCTTAATATCAAAAACATGTTCCCTTGAACTTGCATAGACAAAACAAGTTTGTATCTAACATTAAAACCAGATTTATATTGTTGATTTATTAATATAGTTTTTTGGAGTATTATTTTATGATTAGACTTAAATTTAGTATAATGTTCAATTAGCCTTAACATTAAAGTTTACTTAAGTCTTTAACTTTATTTATTTAATTGATATGCTTTTAAAGATCTGCACATTTATGTAATTGATATTTTAAATTTAAATTTTATTAAATAGTAATTTTGTCATTTTTTATGTTGTTTAAACATATATGCAGATTATATTTGATGGACTCGCCGCCACCCCCTCCCCCTCCCCCAGCCCTACCTCCATCCCCTCCATCTCCACCTCCACCTCCATCCCCACCTCCATGACCAACTAGTCCTCCTCCACCACCCATCACAGATGATCTACAAGAGAGCATGAGGCATAATCTTAACAACCTCATGCAAGATGTTGAGGCTATCAAGCACGAGGCCCACCCCCTTCCTCTCCTACTATGCCTTGCGGATAGCATGCAAGGCTTCATTCACTCCATACAACATTTGGATTGCGATATTGATTCATTTAGATTATGGAGATAAAAAATTTATGCCTTCTATTCTGATGGCTTATCATATAGAGAGGTCCATAACCTCAAAATAGGTAAAGGAAATTTTACAAGATATTTTGTAAACCCTAAGACAAGTTTGGAGATTAATGAGAAGAAGCCTCATATTTCTATTAGATGGTGCACACATCTATGCATAGCAGCACACTTTTGGGAGTGGTGGTGGATGGTATTTGACCATCCACTACACATTAATCATGAGGTGCCCATGTACTTCCTTAGGAAGCTATGGGCTGAGTTTGAATTGGGTTTGAAACCCAATTATTTTGATATCAAATCATTTTAGGGGGTTGGTGGAGGGATGTCTTAGGATAGGTCTGGGGAAATGTTGAGTGATAGAATGAGAAATCGTAGGGGACTTAAGCCCCTTGTACCTCTTCTTGTGCCTGTTGTACAACTCCACACCATCATCAAGAAGTTTCATCTTCTCTTACCTCTTTGAGTTCCCTTTTGGGAAATTTAGTATAGCAGTGGATGCAGGTGACACATGTTTGTCCACTTGGACATATTTGTACTAGCTATGGAGGCATATGCAGAGGCCCCTAGAGTGATGTTGATGCAGCACACGATGACCATTATGCTGAGGGTTTTGATTTTGATGATGATGTATACGTTGCCCATGGTGATGGTAGTGATGAGATTGATGTGTCATCATTTGTTGACCTCATGCAGGGAGAGCCTAGAGAAAGTCAAGAGCAATAGGTAAAATTTTAATTAAAATTTAAATATAAAGTACATAATTATTTACTTTCTACATACATGTGTAATTGTATTAACCATATTAATTTGTACTTTTGAAATAATAGAGGATGGATGATATTGTTCCTCCTAGGAGGCAATATAGTCTTTTTTTGAGACCTACAAACGTTGGCGTCCCTCATATGGTATGCACTTTGAATTACACTGTAAAAATTTACATTCGAACTTGAATTTAATAAAATGTGCTCATATGTTCTTTTTATTTAATTTTGTAGGGATTTTTCGTTGCTACATAGTTTGATGTCAGTATAGGTCCTGATCTAGTTACCACTAAGGCACAGCCTCAAATGCATACAGTATGAACTTTTGACCGAGGACAAATAATTTGTACTATTTTTATGTATGTACATTGTTATTAACTTATAATTTGAACAAGTTTGACTCATGTATATATTTTATGTGTTTTGATTTTATGAATAGGAGATGGATCATACTCATCCATACAGGCCTTGATATAGTTTATTTTTGACTCCATCTTTTGATCATCGTGCTAGCATACCTGTAGACACATCTGTGACATTGGCTACTACTCAGGTATGATATATATATATATATATATATATATATATATATATATATATATATATATATATATATATGTATATATATATATATATATGTATATATATATATATATACATGTTTTTATAGTGTATAAAAAATGTAGTGTACAAATTATGTACTTTTTAGTTTATGTACTTTGTAATTATTTATGTATATATAATTTTGACTCAATGTTTATGTATCCATAATTTTAGGACTATGTTGCCATGAGTGTTGCTGAGAGTATGAGACTTATCTAGATGGAGGTACCTGCATCATCCTTTGAGGTCAGTATTGTGATTTAGTACATACATAGTTCATTATGCTCTTTATCAAATTTTAAAAATGTATGTATTGTAAATTATAGGACCTCACCACTGTTGCATTTGGTAGCTTTCACAGTGCACCTCCTCCCTTATAGAGGGACACCCATCTCATGTGGTATTTATTTTATTATGTAGTGAATTTTTTTTTCTTTTTGCAAGCTAGATTTTGAAACACATTTCAATTAAGCATGTACATGATGAGATGTGCCTCATGTTACATAGAATGATCCATCTACCTTACAAGATGTCCCACATGATGAGATAGCTCATATTACACAGGATGATCCATCTGTGTCCTCTTTGTGTGGAGTAAAGAGGACATTTGATCAGATCGATTAGGTCTTGTTGGCACCTTTAGATTGTGTTTTTATGACACATATTGTTTATTTTGATACACTTTGTATTAGGGTAGTTAACTGTATTATATGTATTTTTTGACTTCATAGATCATGTTATGACATGTTAGACCATGTACTATTTTTTATGACTTCTTATCATGCTAGTGTATGTAGTATATATTATTATGTTTCATCATGTTTTAAGTATTCAAACCATTTTCTTTATTGCAACATATTTTATTCATGAACATATGACACATTTTTTAAGTATATATGCTACATGAATAATAATTTTAACTATTTATAGAGCATTAGTACTGATATCAAAAAGATTATTGGGTAAATATCACATCAAATTTATGCATTGAGATTCATACAAATAAAATTGACCTACTATTATGAATATTTTTCATACTAAAAATTCAAATTTATAAAATTTAGGTAAAGATTGAAGATTTTTTTTATGAAATGATGGATGATACCCTTCCTTTCACACATTTTCTCATCAAGGCTATGTACGTATGTTCATACAATTATGTTCCTAGGAAAGTCATGTACCTAGATGGTTCGTTGTAACTTTGACTTAGGTTTTCTTACATCCCAAGTGTCACTCTGGCTAGAATGCCTATTTTTCTAGACAAGACACTTGATGTCTTATCAAGTTGTTACATTTTCTTAAATATATTTACCAATGTAATTAAATAACCAATCAAGGTAGTTTTAATGTGTCCTAGTTGGTCCTAATATATTCTAAGCTTTTTTAATGGGTCCTGGGGCCACTTACAATCCATTATGACCCTTTATGATACATTAGAATCATTAACATCTCATTTGTGTGTCCTAATAGGACCTAAGATGTCCTAGGACCACTAAAAACCCATTATGACCCTTTATGATATATTAAGACCACAGTTTACAATCCAAGAGGAAACATTAGGACTGATTACAACCACTAAGGAACTATTATAATGCCTTTGGACATAGTAGTGTATCATATGATGGTGAATGTGTTCAGAAGGGTTATAATTGGTTCTTATGAGTCCTAATGGCCCCTAATGGATTATAAGGGTTCCTAACGGGTCGTAAAAGGTCATGGGATCACTTAAAACACATTAGAACCCCTTAAGACACATTAGGACCCATTAAGGCATATTATAACCCATTAATGTGTCTTATGCCCCTTAAGATTATCTAAGAGCCATTAATGGATTTTGATATATTTTAAATGGTCATAATGTGCACCCTAAATGGTATTAATGGGTTTTCAAACCACATAGGACCAATTGTGATCCATTGTGAGATATTAGGACCACTTAGGACACGTCACTATGTCTTGCAATGGTTAATGTGTTATAAGAGGTTTTAATGGGGTCTAATGGGTCCTAATGTGTGTGAATGGACCCTAATGAGTCCTAATGAGACTTTATGTGTACTAATGGGTCCTAAAAATCCCTAATGTCCCCTTAGAACATATGACTCATTAAGGCACATTAGACCTCTAAATGGTGTCCTACAATGACTAATATGCTATAAAGGCTCATACTGGGTCATAATGGTTCTTAGGAGGTTGTAATTAGTCTCAAAGATTACTAGAACCACTTAGGACCCACTAAAACTCCTTAGGAAAAAATGGGATTGAATAGGACACATTACAACCCTAAAGTGTATCCTATGATGATTAATGTGTTCTATGGGTTCATAAAGTGTGTTAATGTTATGAATGGGTTCCAAGGAGTTGTAATGGGTCCTAAGGTTTCTTATGACCACATATGACCCATCAAGACCTCTTAGAAACATTGCAATGTACTAGGACACATTAGAAAAGATTACTTTTAGGACTACAATAACTAATGTGTTGTAAGGGGTCCTAAGAGGTGCTAATTTGTCCTAAGGTGTCCTAATGGGACCCCTTTGTGATAAATTACAAGCACTTATAACCCTCCCCATATCCCTCCCTCCCTCTCTCTCCCTCTCTTCCTCCTTCCCTCCCTCTCACTTAACGTGGTTAACATGGTTAAACATACATGCCAATTATCAACATAACAATAGCATATAATCAATACAATGAGTAATGATCTTTAAATTATCATGTAAAAGTGAAGGATTTAATATTACAATCAATAGTAATTTGAAACTTCAAACAAACATTAATTTAAACATGCTTGAATGTAAAAGTAATGGAAAAAAATAGGAGGTCATTACTTAAATTGACAATTAATTTATAATATCAAGTGCACACCTTTAACTTTCAAATAGAAGTAAAGTCATGTTTTTAAATTTGTTTTTACAACATATTTCACAATATATGTAAGAAAATGTCAATGATAAATTTATAGAAGTGAACTCAAACTATAAAATTGGTTCAACACATCTCTTCAAATGAGATCTTGTAAAATAAAATTGTAAAACAAAAACACATGTTAATAAATGCATAAATTAATATGAGGTATCTAAACTATGTAAATATATGTGTAATTTGTATGTATTCACTATATGGAATTGCACAAGATGTTGATGCTTGATCCACTTTAACATTTAAATTTGCATAAATTGTAATTGAGACCTGAATAAGAGGAATATATATAAGTTTTCTAATTTGGTATTGACAGCACAAACATACATGTAATTAAATTATATAAGTACATATATAAAAATAACACAATAAAGAAAAAACTTACATGTGTTTGATTTAAATGTAGTCATCCCATTATACCATCTGCATCCTCTCTCTTTTGCAATGCATCTATGATTGTCTTGTGCTTGTCCATTGAAATTGTCCATAATA
The DNA here is from genome assembly GCA_028749045.1 of Cupressus sempervirens. Classification (NCBI taxonomy): domain Eukaryota; kingdom Viridiplantae; phylum Streptophyta; class Pinopsida; order Cupressales; family Cupressaceae; genus Cupressus; species Cupressus sempervirens. Next base: position 19,448,780 of record CM053791.1, on the reverse strand, counting down.
CCTAATTGGTGGGTCTCCCTTTGTATCTTTCTAATTTGATATTCGTTGCCACAACCAATTGAGAATAGTATAAAATCTTCTTTTTGGATTGGTAGTCTTCAAATTCTAGTAAACCATTTCTTCTTGTTAGGTATCTACATAGCCAAGTGCCAGCTACAATGACAGACCCAACTAGATACTCAAAACCATCATCGTCTACTTGATGACATATCAAATTTTTCTTAGGTTCAACACGTCTAACTAGCCAATACTCAGTTTGTTTATCATTATTACTAGGTGCAATAATAGCATAAACATGTCCTACAAGATAAGATAAAGTATAGAAACACTTTAATCACATGAGTACATATGCAAATTATATAAATTGAAGCATGAGATCACAAAAAAAATCTAATTAAATTGTGCATACCAAGTTCTATGAGGTCTAAAATGTGTGTCTATAGGTGCTAATGATTTTTGTTGCCAATCTTCAACCCATTCTATATTCTCGCATTCTTCCCATTCACCTGCAAGACAAAATTGACAAAAACAAGCAAGTTCCCTAGTCCATATAGTTGGAGTGTTAGAATCTAAACTCCTAAATGAATGCCATTTGATTAACCCACTAATTGTATCACAGTCATATCTTGAAAGGATATTCTTCTCTTCAACTAGGTAGAAGAAATGTTTGATTGTAGAGTTCTCACTTGATCCCGTGTATAAATATTTATTACACCATTTGACAATCTCATGTGCATTTTTGAATTTGTCTTTTTCTTCAAATTTCAATTTCTCTCTACTAAGGGCTCTCATCACACATGCACCAACACCATTATGTTCTCCTTTACCATGTCCAACCTCAAAAAAACTCCACACATGTTGGATGTTAGTTTGCCTACATGTCCTACTCAACCAATAGAACATTCTCGCATTCTTGAATTGTCATGTACAATTATCCGACCATATCCAATGTTGTGTCATTTGAATTTGTCTCTCTTTTAAATTATCATAAAAGACCTTGAAAAAATATTGGACAAACTCAGATGAATGGAGTTTATTATCACTTATATAAAAATAGTACTCTCACAATATTTTTCGATCCTCCTCTGTACTATCAAGTGCATGCCTATAAACTATATGAACATAAATTGTTACTTGCACTAAATTGTAATATTATTGTTGTACCTCTTCTTGTGGTGCAAGTGTGTAGTTCTCTGCAAAGTCAACAACTGAAAGTATAGTACCAATTGGAAATGTATTCTTACATATATGAAATTGTCCATCAAATCATCTAGTATATTGAGAGTGTTTTACATATTTTGGTATGATAACACTCTTAAACTCATCCATAAATGCATGACAACTAACTTTATTTGTAACTAGATCACACCTTCTTCCAATCTTCCCATCCTTCAATGGATATTCAATAGTTTTGAATCTTTTTACCTCAACTAATTATTGTCCAAAAGTACTTTAAGCATTTTCATGCAAACATTCATCTAACAAAGAAAGATTGTCGCACATATCACAAGTACTAGAAATACATGTATTAAAAAGAAAGTATTGATCATTAGGTGGCTTACAAAACAAACTTGATATGAAATCATTTATAGTTTGAGGTGGTATTTTTATACCACATTCTTGCAACATTTCTTTACTATGCATGGTACCATGTATAGATCGAAATACATCATAATGGTAACGAAATTGAATATGAGTTTTACAACAACATGTGATTCTTTCCTTTTTAATCCTTACATACCATGGTTTACACTTTTCAAAAGATCTTTGACTAATGGTAATATTTAATACCTTACCATCTACAAATTTTCTAAACAATTCAATTTGAGTCATGCCCAAAAGGTGTTTAGGATGTCAATTCTCAATTTAAGAACACCACTTGAATTAGGTGATACTCTTGTATTATCATGCCAAAAAAATTCAACCAAACTTTTGACTTCACTAGTAAGTTTCATATCACATCTCAGGTGTCTACCACTAATGTAATATTTAATACCTTACCATATACAAATTTTCTAAACAATTCAATTTCAGTCATGCCCAAAAGGTGTTTAGGATGTGGATCACATATTTTTGACCCAATTCTCAATTTAAGAACATCTCTTGAATTAGGTGATACGCTTCTATTATCATGCCAAAAAATTTCAACCAAACTTTTGACTTCACTAGTAAGTTTCATATCACATCTCGGGAGTCTACCACTAGAAGTTCACAAAATATTTGTTGGATCACATTCAAAGTTAACCCTTCTCCTTATAGCTCTTTCTAAAGTCTTGTGATTCACATTAAGATATCCACTTATGTTGCTAATCAATCTTTTTTCAGTTGTTGATTTGTTAACTAAAGTTGTTGTTATTGCTCATCATGTTGCATTCTTATCTTTAGAGTGACTTCTCTTTCTGATAACATTAAAAGCACTAGCAACAATGGATACAACTTGTTTTAAAAACTCATTTTTATTCTTGATTTTTTCATGCATTCCTAACCTTCTCATTACTTTTTGCATTTTAGACATTTTAATTAGTTGCAACATCAACTAACATTGAAACCCAAATTTCTTATTATAAAAAAATGTTTATATAATCTATTAGCATGTGTCATAATTTGTCTCCATGAAACCAATCCCACAAGATTATCTAGCACATCATTAGGAATATGAAAATTATGTTCAGACACTTTACTATCATTCTGACATGTTTTTTCACTAGTTGGTGTTTCTATGTCTACTTTCATGCAATTTTTATTTTCAATTGACATTTCATTTTCACTATTATTTGGGATTTGAATCTCATTTTCAATTTTTTTTGGTATTTATTTCAAGGCATGCATTTTCATTGGAGTTTTTTGTGCATCATCGTTTGACAATTTATTCTCATGAAGAAAATCTAAATTGTTTAAATCATAACCTGCTTCTAAAAAATCACCAATTTCATCACAAGAAAAAATTTGAGGGTTTGGAGACACACCTGTATTGAATGTATGATTAGAATGTGCACCTAAATTTTCTGGTATTGGGTTCTCTTCTTTTGCCTCTTCATCCATCATGGTATCCTCAATGTCTTTCTCCTTTGAAACATTGTTCAAGTCTCTAATTCTTTGTCTTCTCTCTTGTTGACATTGTGCTTCATTCTCTTTATTTGTTGCAATCTCCTCATTTGTCAAAACTTTTGTTTTCTTCTTTCTTCATTGTTTTGATCCCATGTTTGCACAGTTTTGACTTTGAATCAATAGCTTGCAAATTGTAGAAAAAGACAAGAAAATAGAATAACTATGATAGAATTCCATGTTGCAAATCAAAACTGTTATTCAATCATTTCAATCATTGAAAGTCAGCCTTTGGGGCAGCTTTTGGGGCCCAATGGGTACATAAAATCAAGTACCCAATTTTTAAAGAATTGGGTATTAAAGAATCAGGGACCCGATTCTTTAAAAATAGAGTACTCGCTTACAAATCGGGTACCCGATTCTTACAAAAATTAACATGCAATTGGGCACCTGATTTTTGAATTACAAATTAGGTGCCCGATTCTTGAGACACGAGTAGGAATTTGGAATGGCTGTGACTTTTGCATGGGGTTTTGCCTTGGGGAAAGGCATGGCATAGGATTGGTCCCACCAAGCCATGCCTTTATGATCCTTTTTTTTAAGGAATTTAATCGGCAATTTCAAGAATTGTCGTAATTTTTATATGGTCATCCCCATTGAATTTTTTGATGAGAAAAAAACCCATTATAGGTCTTACTATTTTGATTTCAAAAATGTAAATTTTATAGTGTTATTAGTTTATTTGTTATTTTTCCATTATTTATTAATCAAAACTATCTCTTAAATGTTAAAAAGTGACACTCACTAAAAGTTTAATAACTTTTTAATTTTATATTTTTTCTTAAATTAATTTATATGTCATCAATCTACATACAATTCTATTGAGGTTTTAAAAAAATTGAAAAAAGTGAAATTTAGATCAAATTATGGTATTCATACACAAGAGGTTTTAAAATTTACCTTTATAGCCAATTAATAATTAATAATAATAAAATTATTCAATAAAAAATTAACGAAAAAATATTGTCATCAATCGTAGGTGTATTAGGTAACTCTCTTTAAAAGGATTTATGAAAATTCATTTATTTGTGTCAAATTATGGTGTTTGTACATGGGTGTGGTATGGTCTTAGGCATTTTGAAAAAGTGGTTTTTATAGATCCATACCAAAAAAATAATCTATCATATGGGTACACAAATAAATTACATATTCAAAAACTAGATTCCAAACACTAAATTTTTTATTTCTGGATTTTTTCAATATTCAATCTCTAAATGCCTCAAATTTTGACATCAATTGACAAAAAATTTCAAAAATAGGGAAAACACTTCCACTTTTTGCCCAAAAGTGAGACCCAACTCCTTGTACTGACCCTATTAGTGCTCACCTTCAAACCTTTGTTACCCCACTAGGCATTAGTATTTTCTTCAAAAAAAAATTCTCGATGTCATATCGATTACCTTCACTTTTTCTATAATTGGATATCTAGCAAACATGTGTATTACATCCCTTGTAATTTTTATAGGCTTATCCAACCACACTTCCATATTGTGGACTTGGCTCAACATAATTCAAACACAAACTTCTTTAAATACCTTTAGAAAATGTAGGGTATGTACGAGACTTTTTGTCTTCATATATTTGTGTTCATCTTTTAGTTTTTCATCAACAAACAACTTGCCATAAACCTCATGTAATACATGATCTCTGATTTTTGCAATTTTGCAATGATAAAATAAGTGAATATCATTAACTAGTAAAACCCTAGGTGGAATTGATGGAACCCACCTTATCTGTTTATTTTACTATCTCAGGATATAAGTTATAATTAGGCTCTTCACACACTTCATTTTGAATCAACTTCATAGAATTTACCTTTACCTTTCTCTTCATGGTCACATAACCTGAAGCCATTGTTGTAGGGTTTCAGTGAACAAACTTTTGTACTTCACTCAGATTACTTCAAACTAACTTTAGCACCATGATTCTTCACCAAATTCACACTAACAAAATTCACAAATTTGATCCTACTCAGAGAGATTTCAAATTCTCTCAATACTCTCAAAAATGCATGGTAATAAAATGAATTCCTTTTTTCCCTATTAATACACAAAAAGTATATTATTAATGTGCTTCAGGGCACATTAAATTCTTTGTTCCCCATGCTCTATTTTCATTATTAAACTTAGTTACCAATTTTTACTCGGTCATGCTCCATTTCCATCACTTGCATGGTAGACACAATAGAGTTTTGTTATGCTTGATTAACACATCACCAGTACTTACTTGATCATCACTACATCTTTAGTTACCAACCATCTTGGCATTACTTGCCAATTTTGCAAAAATTCCAAACTTCATGAGTTGTCCTAGTGCATCACACAATATGTAAATTATATGGACTTCATCCCATTTTATTCTAGGAACTGATGTAAGATGTATCAACTAATAATTTAGTTTCATGCCTTCTTATAAAAATTAATGGGAAGTGGAGGTCTCATCTAATTCATTGGATGAGGTGCCACCATCAGTTGCATTTGATGTCTCACTCTCTTTTGTTTTCCTAAAACATATCTTATTCATTTGTTTACAAATTTCTTCCACATTCACTTTCCCTTTACTTTTTGGATCTTCCTCTTTAGATGTTGATACTCAGTACCTACAATACTTTCTTAAGTGACTGACCTTGTGGCAATGATAACATATCATTCTAGGATTCTTCTAGTTACCAAATCTTCCTCCAAAGTCTAATCTAATGTAGTTTTTAGAAATATGAAAATATTTTCCACATGTAGTATAAGAGTGTCATGTATTGTAATCCCAATTAATTGTGTTGCCTTTCTTTCTCGATGACAAGTTAAATTTCTTCTATGATTTGTAATCTTGAGACTTATGCCCAAATTTGTTGCAAGATTGATAGTATCCATTGAATGAACACTTCTTAGGTGACTGATTGAACTTGATCTACATTCATATACTTGGTGACCATACTTATTACAGTGATAAAAATAACCATAAAACTTGGGAGTAACATTGGACTTACCATTTTTGCTACTACATACATTTGTAGTGTGTCCAAGATTTCCATAGTGATAGCATATATGTATATTTGGATTTTAATTGGTGTACACATTCCTCTATTCATCTTGATTTGATGACTCTCCTTGCTCAATAGTAGAGTGCTCAGTATAGCCTAGTCTAGATATGTCTCTCAATTGCCTATGTCCTCTAAGTTGTTCATCTAGTATCTTGATACTTTCCTTTGATCTCTTCAGTCTCTCATTTATTTATTTCTTAGTTTCAATTCATTTTTCATCTTTTCATTTTCAATTCTTAATTCAACTATCTCTTCCATCTTTCTACCAATCTCATGATTTTCACCGAGTACCTAATTTACCATATCATAATGGTTTTGAGTCAACCTTGAGATTTCTTCATCCTTAGCATCCATTCTTGTAGTGATTTGTATCTTATCTTCTTCCATCATTTTCTTGTCGTCCTCATTTTTTCTATTTTGTCCTAGTATTTAACAAATCCTAGTAAATTGTAGTTCTTGTTCTCTTTTCAATGATTTAACCTACTCAGTGAGACAATGGTTTTTCTCTAGTAGATCAGCTATAGCAACATTAGATCCATCTCACAAGTCTTTAAAAACTTCTTCTTGATAAGTTGTTTCATTTTTTTGCTAGAAATTTTCCTTCCTTCTTTTCAATGACTTCCTCAGTGAGTGTTTCATCTCATTGATTTGATTCATTGTCATTCTTAGCTCTAGTATTTGATTCTCAATAGTCCTATCAAGCCTATACTTCTCCATGACTCGATCTTTACTCTCATGTGGTAAAACATTTAACAATAGAAACAAGCTCTGATACCAATTGTTGTAATATTATGGAAGGTATGATTCTAAGAAAGGGGTGTGAATAAGTATCCTTAAAAAAAATTAACTTTGAACAAATTTGGTATATTCCCATTCACTTATGTAACTCGATAATCACATAACATTTACCACAATGTTTGTAAATGAAAGAAACTTAAATAATTTGTTATGCATCATCTATAAATTCAAAAATATAAATCCATAACACATAACACACTCATTTTCTCATGTATAAATCCTTGGTTAGAGGAAAAAGTGCGGTGGGGATGGTACCCACAAATACATCACTACTACAGTAAGAGGGTGTCTTGTTAGGGCTACAATATTTTTTATCATTTTAGGTAACTTACTCTATTAAGACTATACAACTAGATCTATTAGTATCTACATTTCTCAACAATTTTACAACATTCTTCTAAGTATCTACTTGGTTAAGAGATTTACATAAAGACTATTAGGTCTACCTTCTTCAAGGATTTAGAATTACTACAATGATTAGAAAGTAGTAGAAAATGATCTTTGTAATATAAAATTACTTTTCTTGATTAGATCCCTCGTCTGCTCACTTTTATATTACCTTTTGTGATTAATTAGCAATTCCTCTCAATTTTTCCTTAATCTCTTATCTTAGAACTCTAATATACTTTGATCTATCATCATTTCTATTTTCTCACTTCAATACTTCTCTCAATAACAACTTTCAACTATTCCTAATAGGACCTTTTGTAGATTTATTTTGGGTATTCACTATATGACCTAATTAGGGTTTAGGAACTTTCAAGAATGCTTCTCTCATCGAAATCAATGATCTACATAATCTATCATTTTATTCCTTTTTTTTCTCATTCTCATTGGTCCTTTCTACTTTTTAATCATAAACAAATCAATACCATGTAAAGTCTTCAAGATATATTTTTAAATCTTTACCTCAAACTGTGTAATCCATTTTTCCACTCGATATGATTATGTTGCATCATATTTTGTGTCAATTCAAACCTTTTTTAAAACCCTAATGTAAGTTGTCTCACAATTGTCAAATTATCAACGTGCTCAACCCGAACCATGGTCCTACTACAAAGTACCTCATAGTCAGCAATCTATTCACACACTTGAAAACATTTGATCTCATACCACTTGATGAAGGGTGCTCCCTTTAATACTATAAACACATAATAGAAAAAAAAGAAATAAAAACAATTTGTGAGAAAAAGCATGGGCTTCTTATTATCATCGCAAATGCAGAATTAAAGAATTTTGAAATACTATATGCAAACCCACATGGGTGCCTTCCTTACAATAATCTACAAGGTAGAGATGTGAACTATCACCTAGAACTTCCCTAGACAATCTATGGGTGTTCCATATATAGACAATTTTACACTACCCAGGAATCTTCTAAGCATCAAACCCTAACCCTTAAGGTCAACTAACCCTAAAATTACATATAGAGTCTATTGTGATTGATTATGGCATTTATTTTGGAAATTTTAGTTGGCCCAACTTCAAAAGGCCATAATTTGTGAACCATTGATTTAATTGGCTATTATAACGCTTTTCCAAAATCTTGATATTTTTTATCTATAGGGCCTGACTCACACAAGCTCTAGTTGGCCTCATTTTGGAGCCCATTTAGAGCCTCTAAGGCCTTCGAAATTGAGTCTGAAGTATTTATACCAAATTTTCACACCCAAAATCTGTAATAACTTCATGAATACTCATGATATGCCATTGAGCCTCAACTGGAAGGATGATATATCCAAGATGAATCTCCACCTCTGAAATTAGGACATTTTGAGCTCGTATGACTGACTTACTAAGTAGCAAGCCTCGATAAACAACAACTCTACACTGAGACAACCCTTATTCAAGAAATAAAAATGCACTTTATTTCTCTTACACCCAAGATTCTTATGCATCAATACTAAATACAATGCATTTACTTGTTAGTGCTAATAGATTCATTTACACCTATCTTTGTAAATAGAATCTCTAAAATGCAATATTGGTACTTGGAATTCTTAGAAGTGTAACTTATTAGATCAAAGACATAAACCCTATTTGTAAAGTTTAAATTGTTGCAACAATGACAAATAGCTAACGATGTGATATGTTATCTATTTTTCAAAGAACCCTAGATGTCTAAATGTGTACCCTAGATTCATATGTCCAAGAAGTGCTTCAAGATTCATTCCATTGATTTCTTGTTTCTAGACACATCATAACCATTGTTTGGTCATTAGGGTTTACTTTAGGTGTGTAAAGTCAAGTTCTTGGATGAAAAAATAGCGAATTTTGATTCGTATTCTTTGACGATGTTTTTGATATTTGTATTTAAGATAACAAAACTCTAAATTCTAAATAAAAATAAAAACATTAGATGCAAAAGTAGATAAGTTGAACAATATGTGACATCTTAGAAATAATTTTAGTTTTCAACAATACACGATTCTCTGTAGAATTTTATTTTTTTAACATTTATATTTTCAAATTATTTTTATTTCATTTTTTATAATTAAAACTATATAAAATTGTGAAATTGAAATGGTAAAAGAAGTTGTGCAAAAATATCACAAAACATGTGAGTTATTAGGAACATTGTAAAATTAAATTATTACAAGTATTAGAGAATGAAAAAATTCTTAACACTTTCAAATGATGCAATATATCTTGTTATCCACATAATCATTGTGCCTCCTTGTGCTGCAAGTGGTAGTTGTAATAAAATTTTTCTTTTTTATGTCCATGTTATATTCTAGTGAGGTTCGCACCAAATCTTTTTGCGAGTGAGATGCCTCACCATGAAATATAGAGTATATACCAAAGACATTGATTATGACCCATGTTATATGTTTATGATACTTATCATTATCACACATTCTAAAATCTTCCAACTTGTCTCTCTAAGTAAGATTTCTATATATATGTTTCATCTTATCGTATCTCATATACATTGTATGATATTCTCAATTTGGCATTTCCTTCTTGCTACTCTTACATGGAAATTTGTTTTTAGTTTTATAAGTTGTTAGGCTCATAAATTTTTTTGTGGGAATTTTACAAAAGACATAACTTCAATGTTCAAGTTGGGTCAAGTCTAAATAAAAAGATGAAATAACAAAATAAAGTCAACAAAGACCTATATTAGACATCAAAACATAATAAACTTGATAGCAACTCATACATTATCATGGGAGTAATAGTCAAAATATTATAAATCATTTTTCTAAAAATCATATTATCCTGACAAATGCCAAGATGGCTTTATGGTTTCCACCTACAAGCATGAGACATCAACCAAATTATTCATTTCATTCCTCCCCACATGGTTCACAAATTTAAATTAGGACTTTCCAGCCTTAATTAATAGACCAAAAATGGTAACTTCTATGCCATTTTGATAATATATAACTCAAAGGAAAATTCTTGGTTTACACCTCATCTTGGCATCTGGATTCAATTAAATTTCTAGTATTAGGACCTCAATCCTCTCCAGGCACAAAAATTTATTGACTTTAAAATATATACTTCATTATTCTCAAACTCCAAATTTTTTTCATTTTGATTAGTGTAGGGATAGAGCACCAATTAATTCCCATGTTCCAATTACCATTCATTGAGCTTTTCTAGTCAAAAGCCTACTAGAACTTCATCTCCTATGTTAATAGTTAACCATATTCTCAAACAAAGTTAGTATTAGATCAATTACAAAATTTGATTAGATTACTAATTAGATTAATCATGGAACTTTATTGCTACTAATAGCCCGTGACTATTGGGGAATTTTGTGTTAAGTATTGGATCAATTTTTGAATTGTTTTGGTTTTTAAAATTGTACAACTATGAGGCAATAAAGAATATATTTTAGACATCACTTTGAAATGACATCCCTTTCCCACATAATGGATCTTACAACCTTCATGACCCAAAATTCAGACTAGAAGCTATAAGAAATTAAGTTGCATGGATGACAACAAAAAGTCAGTTAAAATCTGAAGTATCATTTAGGAGTTTAGAGCGTGTGAGTTTGCTATAACATCTAATAGTGCTCCTCTCCTATTACATGTTTAAGTATCATATTTAGATCCATATTTTTATGTATATATATCATTACTCCCCATTTTTAGTAGCACGTTGGGTCTTATGAAATTTAGAGTTAGATTCATGATTTCTTTACACAACTATGACTTCAGCAAAACCTATTTAACAAGAAGGTGACATTTTTTCTCTAAAAATATATATATGAAAAACCTATTAAAATAAACAACTACCATATCCTATACACAAAGAGAAAATAAAGAGAAACACCACCAAGACCAGTAGAAGTAAAAAACTACCTCGATAATACGAATCTCATCTTTTATTCCCATTCCCATGTGAGAATCTTGCACTTCTCAAAAGTTGATCAATGATGAGTTCATTAAGAACTTTTTAACATTCCCAATAAACAAAGAGTTTATTGCCTACACGAGTATAAAATACTAAAGCTATACATTTTTAATTGTACAGGGAAAAGATAACAATGAAATAAATCCATGTTAGGGCGGATAGCATTTACAAAAGATAACAAAGAAATAAATCCATATCAGAGCAGATAGCATTTATAATCAGTGTGTCTGTAGCATTAGTCAGTGCCTTGATGCAGGTTGTGAAAGCTTCAATAGACAGTGAGAGTTGGTGATTGGGATGCAATTTTTTCCCCTTTTCAGAATTTTTTGTTTGTGAAAGCTTCAACAAACTGAGAGTCAATGATAGGGATGCATTTTTTTCTCCTTTTCAAAATTTGTTGTTGTGATGCTTCGATGTTCCCTCCTCTTGTCTATAACTTAGGCTTAATTCTTCTACTTTGTTGTATTTCCAAGCTATTTGTTCTCATAAATTTAAGATTTTAGGGTTATGATTTTTTGTTTCAAACCAGTATAATTCAAGATTTCAGAATTTGAAGCTTCTCTATTAGATTCATTGCCTTCTTCTTCTCCCCAATTTTTCCTTATCTAGAGATGAAATGGAAATCTATGCAAAAATAGTATGTGTTTCCCTTAAACCAAAAAAATTTATCAAAAAACACCATCAATTATATTGTAAGTTCATTGTACCCCTTGACACATTTCAGCCCCACAATTTGTCACACCAACAGATGGAAAAGAGCATGTCGTAGAATAGTTTAGAAAAATTTTGGTTTAGGCTTACATTTGTTGCATTTTTCCCACCATTTTTTCGAGAAGGGCACATTCTACTTTACACAATTTCCCCCATTTAAATAGGGTTAATCCAACTTGAAGAACTATTTACTTAATAATAATAAAAATGCCCATGATCTCGAACAACTTGGCCCTTGACCATAAACCCTAAATCTAGTGTAGTCACCATGACTCGTAACCCATGGGTCACAAGTGACCACAGAGTCTGTACCCCCTTTTTGAATCCATCATTTGGGAGATTATCAAAAGAAACACGGATAGATGACATTTGAAAATGCATTCCACAAATAAAAGCTCCTTCAAATAAAGAATTTTAGATGCAAAATCACATCATGAGGAACCATGGCTTGCTATTTTTAAACAAACCCTTAACATTCTACAGTGATTTTTAACTAATTTTTTATTTTGCAAATATCTTTGATTGGAAAAGTTCCTATTTCAAATGGTGTGTTTGGTATTGACTTAACTAGGACTTTGGACAAGTACCGAATGGGGTAAGATGTACACTGGAATCCATGGTTGTCATCATTCTATGTTGTGGGTGTTGAATGTATGCTACAGAATTGAAGAACTTGCCAAGCTCCTGCCATTGATACCATTAACATGCTTATTATTTTGCTACTTCCAATTTCAAAACTTCCAGAACAAAGTACTTGCCTCGTGGTTAATAGAGATAGTTGTCACTAATCCACAAATATATTTTATACTTTTCCTTTAAACCCTTGCTAAATCCTCTCAATTTTTTTAAAAATAGAAAGAAATTTCTTGTCAGAAGACAACTACTGAAGTCCTCAACTACATATAAATTACATCTTGAAGCAAAGCACCTTCAAGCTCCACCACCATGAATTATTTATGCAATTTTTGGTTTTTTATTCTATATTTTCATGTGAGCAACATCAATTTATTCAATGGTCACTCAATGCATAGAAAAGGCTACACACGGTCACTTTTTAAGAAAATAGTTCTCCCAGTGCATTCTGAAAAACATACCAAAGTTTTGACCATCCCTAATATTATATCTAATGTCCCCATATCCACTCCACAAACTTGTTATGATGACAAAGTGCACTGTACAATGCAAATAACCTAACAATATGGTTGAGTCCACTGTACCATATGGTGACACTATATTTTGGCATGTCATACGGTGGAGTGCATGTCTAGTCCGTATAGCCCATATAGTGAATCCTCACAATAGTACTAGTGAAGGATCTAGCAAGGTGAATGCCTAATGGAGATGAATTCACGTAACTGTGTATGGCCAATTGCGTGGGTGATTGTGTATGACAAGTGGTTGGTAGACAGTTTTGCTTGTAACTGTTTCTCTACAAAATTCTAAATGAATTGCAGTATGTTTTAATGGCTACAAGGATTCATTAAAATGTTGAAGGATGAAAACTAGGTTGATTGTGAGGGAAATTTGAGCCTATGAAAAATTGGAGTTTTGTAGTTAACTTGTTACTATAATCCAAATTTACTTGGGTTTTTGTGGTGGTGGGTTTTTTCTCGAAAGAGTTTCCCATGTTAAACTTTTTTTCTTTGTGTCTTGTGTTTGACATGTTTGATAATTTATTTTCTTCCTCATCTCTATTTTAAATTAGGTTTTTCTTAGTTCCCTATAATTTGCAACCCGTTCTGCACTGGAAATGTCAAGACAGAGAAAACCCAAAAATCTTGTGTCTTTTTGAAGGGAGGTCAACCTTGACCCTGATAGTGGGGCACAATCTTTCCCCGAGGCACAATTGTACCCTAAAATTTTGACTTTGACTTGCACTGCTCTAATGAAATTTTTGTTTGTGGATCTCACAAGTTTGATGAAAAGGGTATCTAAATTTGCTCTTCAATTTGTTGTTCTACACCTGTATCTGCAAGAAAAATGGTTTGTTTGTTTGGATGGGGAGTTTTCCTTGGTCAAACCCCACTTTGGAATCAACCTTGAAATTGAATTGAAATTGCAATATAAATAAACAAAGTAAATGAAACAATTCACTTTAATTTTATTGAAATCCTTGTGAAGGATTTGAATCCTTGAATCCACAAGTACAGATTGTTAGATTGTGGTGACTGATCAGGAAAGTACTGTACATACTTCATAATTAGTGGGGAAAAAAAAAATTGGTACTATTTGCCAATCATTTTGTTACTATTCACCATTCGTAGATTCACCACTAAAGTTATGGCTAATTATGGCCGACATGTTATAACCCTAAAGCAGTTTAGCACTTGTATAAAAGGGTTTAGGGTTAGGTATTTTTTATTATGTTGTGATGCAAAATTGGTTCTTGCGGCAGTATTGAGCTGTAAAGGATTACAGATTGTAATCAGGTTGTAATCACTGGATTGTAATAAGATCAGACTTGCTATTTGGTGGACATAGCCCAGGGATTGGGTGAACCACGTTAAATCTTGATGCCTTGTGTTCATTTCTGTGTGATCTATTATTTTCTATTATTGGTTATATTTGCATGTATTTTTTATTTCTGCCTATGATTTATCCTAACAAGTGGTATCAAAGCGAGGTTGTCTTTTAGTTATCCTTTGCAGGAAAGTCTCACAGTTAAGTAGGAGTCTCACGGTTGAGTGGGAGCAATGGCAGATGAGGGTAAGTTAAGGGTTGACAGGTTTAATGGGTAGAACTTCCAGTTATGGAAGATGCAAATGGAATACTATCTATATGAGAAGGATTTATGGAATCTTTTGGAAGGAAATGCCAAGAATCAGGGAACTATGTCAGAGGCTAAATGGGATCTTTTGGACAGAAAGGCACTTGGAAGCATTCGGTTATGCTTGGCACCATCGGTGGCATTTAATATTACAAAAGCAAAGATGATAGAAGATTTGATGAAAACCCTAGCAACACTGTATGAAAAGCCCTCCACTTCAAACAAGGTATTTTTCATGAAGTGTTTATTTAATATGAAAATGGAAGAAGGTGGACCTGTTGCAGATCATTTAAATGAGTTTAATACTATTACTAGTCAATTATCTTCTGTGGGTATCAATTTTGATGAAGAAATTAGGGCTCTCTTGATTTTTTGTTCTTTGCGTAAAAGCTGGAATGGATTGGTAATGGCAGTGAGTAATTCTGTTCCTGGATCTAGTACCCTAAAATATGATGATGTGATCGATGTTGTTTTGAGTGAGGAAACTCGTAGGAAATCCTCAAGTGGATCTACATCAGGAAGTGCTTTGAATGCACAAATTAGGGGTAGAACGATTGAAAGAGGAAGTAACTCTGGAAATCATGGAAAATCAAGAGGAAAGTCAAAGGGGAGGAGGTCTCAATTGAGAGGACCAAATGATTGCTAGTACTATGGGAAACTAGGGCACAAAAAGAAAGATTGCTGGAATCGAAAGAAAAATGAAGGAGATAAATCAGATGGAGACAAGGAGGCAAATGTGGTAAGTAACAAATTCGAAGAGGATCCTTTGCTTCTATCTTTAGAGAGTGTTGATGATTCATGGGTTTTAGATTCTAGTGCTTCATTTCATGCTACACCTCATAGAGGTTATTTCATTGATTATGTCCAAGGGGATTTTGGGCTTGTTTATTTGGGGGATAATGAACCCTGTCAGATTGTTGGAAAGGGAAAAATTTAGATTAAGTTGTAGAATGGGAATCATTGGCTACTACATGAGGTAAGACATGTTCCAAGGCTGAGTAGAAATTTAATTTCAGCCAAAAACTTGGTGATGAGGGTTGTGTTGTTACTTTTAATGATAAAAATTGGAAGGTTTCAAAAGGTTCCCTTGTAGTAGCAAAAGGTGTGAAAGTAGGCACCTTATATCTTTGTATAGGTCATATTGTTCCTACTACTTTGATTGTTTCAGAGAAAAATGAATGTTTAGGAACAATTGTTGCAGTTAAGTAGGGAGAACAAATAGTTGTTGTAGATTCTGATACAACATTGTGGCACAATAGACTTGGGCACATGAGTGAGAAATATATGAAAGTACTTCATTCAAAGAAATTTTTACCAGGTTTGAAATGTGTTAATATGGATTTCTGTGAAAGTTGTGTGTATGGAAAACAAAAGAGAGTGAGTTTTGTAAAGACTAGGAAGGAAAACAAAAAGGAGAAATTAGAGCTTGTGCATATAAATGTATGGGGACCAGCTCAGGTATCTTCCCTTGCTGGCTCTCATTATTATGTTATATTTATTGATGATGCAACTAGAAAAGTATGGGTTTATTTCCTTACACAAAAATCTGAAGTATTTCAAACTTTTAAGAAATGGAAATGCTTGGTTGAAAATGAGATTGGTAAGAAATTAAAATGTCTTAGATCTGATAATGGTGGTGAGTATTACAGTCATGAATTTGAAGATTATTGCTCTACTAATGGTATTCGTAGACAGAAAACTGTTCCAAGGACTCCATAGGAAAATGGAGTGGCTAAACACATGAACTGGACTATAATGGAGCACGCAAGGAGCATGAGGTTGCATGTTGGGTTGCCCTTACACATGTGGGTGGAGGCTGTCAATACTACAGTAAATTTGATTAATAGAGGTCCCTCTACTCCTTTGGGCTATGGTATTCTAGAGGAAGCATGGACTGGTAAGAAGGTGAGTTATTCTTTTCTCAAGACCTTTAGTTGTGAAGCTTTTTCTCATATAGCCTCTAAAAATAGAACCAAGCTAGAAGCTAAATCAAAGAAATGTGTCTTTATTGGATATGGCATTAATAAATTTGGTTATAGGCTTTGGGATTTTGAAAATCTTAAAATTGTTAGAAGTCGGGATGTCATATTCAATGAGAAAGTGTTGTACAAAGATCTATTGCAACAACATGAGAAGAAAGAAGATGATTATGTAGTGCTGGATGATACTCCAAAAGCTAATGTTCTAGCCATTCCTCATGATGTGCAACAACTACAACAAGAAATACCACACACACCAGTGAATGTTAGACGGTCAACGAGGAAAATTAGACCTCCACAAAGATTTTCTCCCTCTTTGTATTCTATTTTACTTACTGATGCTGGTGAACCTGAAAGTTATGATGAAGCCGTGTAGGTGGATACTAAGATTCAGTGGGAGTCTGCAATGAAAGATGAAATGGACTCTTTGCTACAGAATAAGACATGGGATCTATGCAAGTTGCCTGCAGGTAAAAAGGCTTTATAGAATAAGTGGGTTTGTAGGTTGAAAGAAGAGGAAGGAGGTAAGAAAATATTTAAGGCTAGGTTAGTTTTAAAAGGATTTGCACAAAAAAAGGGAATTGATTTTGATGAGATATTTTCTCCTATTGTTAAAATGACTTCTATTCGTATTGTTTTAAGTCTTGTGGCTACTAAAGATTTGCATTTAGAGCAGTTGGATGTTAAAAAAGCCTTTCTTCATAGTAATTTGGATGAAGAAACATATATGGCCTAGCCATGGGGATTTGAGGTCAAGGATAAGGAGAAATTAGTGTGCAAATTGAAGAAAAGTTTATATGGCTTGAAGCAAGCACCTCGGCAATGGTATCTGAAATTTGATAGGTTTATGCATGAGCATGGCTATAACAGGTGTCATTCAGATTATTGTGATTATTTTAAGAGGTTAGATGATGATAGTTACATTATTTTATGTCTATATGTTGATGATATGCTTGTAGCTTGGTCTAACATGGATCATATTAAGGGGTTGAAACTCTAGTTAGCACATGCATTTGCTATGAAGGATTTGGGGGCAGCAAAACAAATTCTTGGCATGAAGATTTGCAGAGATAGGAAGAATAGAACATTAACGCTATCTCAAGATGATTATGTTGAGAAGGTGTTGCAATGTTTCTCTATGGAGAATGCTAAAGCTGTCAACACACCTTTACCTGGTCATTTGAAATTGACTAAGGAGATGTGTCCCAAAACACAAGAAGAGGAGGATAAGATATCCAAGGTACCCTATACTTCAGCTATAGGAAGCTTGATGTATGCTATGGTATGCACTAGGCCAGATATTGCACATGCACTAGTAGTCGTTAGCAGGTATATGAGTCATCTAGGATTTGAGCATTGGAATGTTGTCAAGTGGATTCTCTGATATTTGAGAGGAACATCCAATAAGTGTTTACACTTTGGGGGCTCTACTACTGATTCATAGGGCTATGTTGACTCAGATTTGGCAGGGGATATTGATACCAGGTGGAGTACTATAGGTTATGTCTTTATTGTTGGTGGGGTAGCTATGAGCTAGGTTTCTAGGTTACAAAAGATTAATGCTCTATCCACTACAGAAGCAGAGTATGTTGCTGCTACAGAGGTAGCCAAGGAGATGATATGGCTTTAGTTCTTCTTGGAAGAATTGGGACATCCTCAAAAGGATAATTATTTGTTCACAAATAGTCAGAGTGCCATTCATCTTGCTAAGAATTCAGCTCTGCATTCTAAGACCAAACACATATAGTTGTGGTACCATTTCATTCAGCCAGTTTTGGAGGATGGACAGTTAAAGTTGGAGAAGATACATACCAATGATAATCCAGCAGATATGTTGACAAAGGTTGTAACAAGGGAGAAGCTGAACTCCTCTTCAGCTTCGGTTGGTCTTTTAGACTGAACATGAATAAAAGAACAGTAGAGTCCAAGGTGGTTTGATCTAGTGGGAGCCCCATGTGGTAGTGGTATTGCTATAGGATCAGTCTCCAAGTGGGAGATTGTTGTTTAGTGTGGAGCCTGATCAGTCCCCAAGTGGGAGATTGTTAGATTGTGGTGACTGATCAGGAAAGTACTATACATACTTCATAATTAGTGGAGAAAAAAAAAATTGGTACTATTCGCCAATCGTTTTGGTACTATTCATCATTCATAGATTTGCCACTAAAGTTATGGCTAATTATGGCTGACATGTTATAACCCTAAAGTAGTTTAATACTTGTATAAAAGGGTTTAGGGTTGGGTATTTTTCATTATGTTGTGATGTGAAATTGGTTCTTGCGGTGGTATTGAGCTGTAAGGGATTACGGATTGTAATCAGGTTGTAATCACTGAATTGTAATAAGATTGAACTTGTTGTTTGGTGGGCACAGCCCAAGGATTGGGTGAACCACGTTAAATCTTGGTGCCTTGTGTTCATTTTTGTGTGATCTATTATTTTCTGTTATTAGTTATATTTGCATGTAGTTTTTATTTCTATCCATGGTTTATCCTAACACGGATGCTCCAAATGTATGTAGGATATCTCAAATCAATGGCATTAGATCTTAAACACCAATCTTGAATGTGTGTTTGCATAGGAAAAGGCTTGAATGAATATGGATAGAGAAATATTCAAGAAGAGGGGTCCATAGAGATTGAATCCTTCAATGGCTAATAGTGGTCCTCCTTGATGAATCAGATGCTTGAACACTTGAATGATTGATAGAAAGTAGAACTTCACTTCAAAGTATGTGGATAATAACTTTGCTCAAAGATAGTGTATGCACTCATGAATATTGATAGTGGATACTAGATTGTGGATGTCAAAATAGGGAAGAAGGCTCCCTTATATAGAGATCTAGGGCACTAACTCCTAGAGAATGTCGACATAGGAGTATAAATCCCATTTAACCTTAACCCCTAGGAATAGACCTAGATTAAATGTAATATAAGAATCTAACATTGTGAAAACCAAAATAGCCAACCAGGAAGAGGGAAAAGAAACTTTCTGAAGCCTAAGATCCCAAAACTTCCAAAAATTGAAAAATGAACTTGGGGTCAGGGATGAGGTCAATCGTACCCTATCAAATTCTTCAGTTTCATAGAGAAGGTTGTCATAAATAGGCTAGAAATAGAGAGAGAGAGAGAGAGAGAGAGAGAGAGAGAGAGAGAGAGAGAGAGAGAGAGAGAGAGAGAGAGAGAGAGAGAGGTAGAATAGGGGAAAACAACCAAATCCATGCAAAGACTCATTCAAGGTGCTTGACATGACCCTAGACCACTTACTCGAAGTGCTAAACATTCTTAACACAGAAGTTCTTCCATTTTAAAATGATACACATACATTCATAGACATGCAGATATGTGTGTGTATGTATGTATGGTCACACACACACACACACACACATATATATATGTATGTATGTGCGTACATATGTATACATACATACATACATACATACATACATACATACATATATATATATATATACACATACATATACATACATACATACACACATACATGAGAAAAATAATGTATTTTCTAAGAGTTTAGAATTGTTCAACAAAATTAATGTTTTACAAGAAAATGTTGTTGAAATAGTACAAAAATTGCTTGACATGAGAGTTCTGCAAGTGAGGGTGTTGACCAATCTTCAAAACTTGAATGCTGAAATGAAAGCTATCGATGGAGTTACAACACACTATGAAGTTGATTTTGATAAGGTAGAGGCAGATATTCAGAAGTTTCATAATCAAAATTTAAGGCACAAGAGTGAAGGAGAAGGAACGGTTTTAGAAAAAGAAGGAGAAATAGCAACTTTAGAAAGAGATTGCATGACAGGAACAATAGTTAGACAACATAGAGGATATTATGGGACCCACTGGATGGAATCCAAAAAAGTGTTGTGGTAGGTACTATGACATTGGAAACACTATTTAAATTGGTTTAGTTGCTGATTAACTAGGTTGATTACTTCATTATTATATGATCCAATGGCAATGTTAGTTATGATTTTGACATACATGAAAAAATTATTATTATTCATTATTATATATACATTCATACATGAAAATAATAAGAGTTTACAATTGTTCAAAAAAATTAATGGTTTACAAGAAAATTCACTTGAAGAACTATTATCTCAGAAGAAAGAACATGGTGTTGAAATAGTACAAACAATGCTTGACATGAGAGGTCCACAAGTGAGTGTGTTGACCAATCTTGAAAACTTGAATGCTGAAATGAAATCTATCGATGATAAAACACCAATGATAGAGTTGCAACACAATGTGAAGTTGATTTTAGATAAGGTAGAGGTAGATATTCAAAAGTTTGATAATCAAAATTTAAGGCACAAGAGCGAAGGAGAAGGAGCGACTTTAGAAAGAGAAGGAGAAGGAGTGACTTTACATGAGACTACAAGATAGAAACAACATCTAGACAACATTGAGGATATTATGGGTGCCACTAGATAGAATCCAAGAAATTTTTGTGGTAGGTACTATGACATTGGAATCATAGCTTGCAAGTGTCTTTGAGAATTTACAATCGAAATATCAAATGATTATAAGAGTGTTTCAAGTATTGACATAGTCTCCCTATGATAATACCAAGTATCAAATGCTTATAAGAGTGTTTCAAGGTTGGGAACCACTTCAATATCCTTTCCATGGTTTAGAGGCAATGTCATTATGGTAGAGGCTTCTGCAAGGGAATGAGCCTCATGACTATGGCATTTACACAAAAGTAGAATTTGCTTCTTCAACTCCTTACACTCAACTCTTCACTGAAGTTATTCTTCTAGTAGTGAGAATAGCTGATACAAATTCTTGGGAGCCAAGGGACCCTAAATCTATGCTACATTTTCTAGAGACATGGGAGAAGTTACTACCAGCTTTAGTGCTTCATAACATTATGGATCATATAGTGATGCCAAAATTAACTGCAGCAGTAGATACATGGGATCCTCGCAAGGAGAGCATGCCAATACATGCATGGTTACATCCTTGGCATCCATTGTTGGGCTAGAGTATGGAGCCTTTATATCCAACCATTTGTTATAAAATGGGGAATGTGCTTTATGCTTGGGATTCAAGTGATGCATCTACATATGCAATTTTATCACCATGGAAAACTATATTTGATCCTGCTAGATGGGAATAGCTAATTGTTCATTTTATTTTACCTAATTTGATGGCTATTCTACAATAATTTGTAATCAATCCAGCTAATCAACAACTAGACCCAATTTACTGGGTTATGGCTAGTTTCTTTCTAAAAATATCTATTATGATATGTTTTTTGTAAAATTTCTTGCAAACTTTGTCCTTTTTTCCTGGTCTGCATTATTTTTGTGGAGGATCTTGAGGTAAGTCACTTAGCATGGGTTGAATGAGTTTTATTGTTTTATTATTTAGATTCTAGAATATGTATGCAACTGGATCAATTTTTTAGTTGTGCTAAGATGTAATAAGCACCTTAAAAGAGATCTCTACATATACATGTTTAGAAGGAAATACAAAGAGATACCTATTTAGAAGGAAAAGAAACAAACATTTACATAGCCCTTGAAGACAATGGCAGAGCTAGGGCAAGGCAATAGAATCGCAAAGTAAGGGTATGACACAACAACAAAATCATAGAGCAAGGACATGGAGATCACAAGGGCATGACATGGAAACAAAATCATAGATCAAGTACATGACAAAAAAATCATAGAGCAAGGGCATGACAATGAAATGCAAATCACAAGGGCATGGCAACCAAATTGGAGAGCAAGGTCATGGCAATGAAATGCAGAGATCACAAGGGCATGAAAACCAAATTGCAAAGCAAGGGCATGGTAACAAACTATAGAGATCATAGCAAAAAAATTATAGAGCAAGGGCACAACAAAAAAATGTAGAGATCACAACAATGAAATGCACCAATCATAAGGGCACGATAATATTTACATATCTCCACCCTTCTTCGAAGCTCTCAACCCTCTTTTTCATGCAATTCTCCACAATCAAAAAAAATGGGGAATGATTTATGTCATGTTTTCTTTTATTTTTTATACTCATTGGGGTGTCACAACATCAGTATTGTGATGGCATTGGGGACAATTGCAGAAAAAAATGTGAAAATCGCTACAAATTACATCATTGCCGCAATTTGACCCCAAATGTTGTAGTGTTATGTGCACACCTTATTCAACGCACTCCAATAAAGAATTTTTTAGTGAGTCTAAAAAATTCAATCCACCAAGATTTGATAAGTGATCCCTTACTCTCTTGTAGCATTTGGAGGAGGGGTTCACATATGCCCAGGATGGGAATTTGCCAAGATGGAGATTTTACTATTTGTTTATCACTTTGTCAAAGCTTTCAGTGGGTATATAGACCTTGATCAAAATGAAAAGATGATGGAGAATCCCACTCCTCCACTCCCTATGCATGGAATCCCAATCAAGCTTATCCCTAGATTTTGAGACAGCAAAATAGGTTAGGAGAAACTATTGATAAGGTGAATCAGATGTCCTAGTACCAATATTATATCTTTCAAGTTCAATAAATTTTTTTTTTTATAAATAATTTATAATTTGAAATTTTTTTTAATATAATGATCAATTCAATATTGTGTTATGAGTGATTCTACTAAAATGGGTATCCTCTATTCATTTAAGAATTAAAAAGCTTGTGCTTTGATATTAGACAAGTAAATATTTTTGTGATTTTGATAAAGAATCAACCAACATGAAAAAAGAAGACAAAATGCATATGCAATTTATATAGAATGTGTATTATAATAAATTATGATAAATTAATAGTTAAGAATGATCTAAACATGTAGCATTTTCTATGTATAATTTAGTGTGGAGATAAAAAGTACACTTTTTTCATCTTTCTATTTTGTTTCATGTTTAATTTAGCACTCATTAATAATAAGTATTTATTTATGTGATTTTCTTTTTTGAAATTGGAATCACCTCAAAAACTATCATCTATACAAAGAAGACCCTTTATGTTACAAGAGTCATAAACTAACAAGCTTGGGCCAACTATAAGATCACCAAAGAACTAGCAAATGTTCTTTGCCTTTTAATTTTGCTATGTGTACTCATGCTTACCACATTTGAAAATACCTAGGTATCTACAAAAATAATCACAGATCTTATAGAACCATAGTTATAATATATTTTCAAAGGCTTAATTTGGCCCAATACTAATTGTGTGTATCAATTCTTTGAGACCCATCATTTTATATGTAAATATTTCTTCTTAGAAGGTCTAAAAGAAAATATCAAGAAATATTTTGTTTTAATGTTTGAAATAATAAATTTTCTTGACATCTTCAAACTTTAATCATTCTAACAAAATGTTTGAAACTTTAATCATTCTAAATATTCCTAAATCAAATAATCTTGGTGTTATTTTTGTTATTATGGACATACTTGAATTAGTTATGTACATTTTTATGAACTTCCTCATCCATTTTATTCTAGTCTCATTCCCAAAATATTCATGTTAAAATATATAAAAAATTCAAGAAATTTCCAAAATCATAATTAGATGCAAATTAATCTATAGATCTCCTTATTATTATGGTAGGGAGAGAGCCATTAAAGATATAACCGACAATCAATTAAAAATAAAATGAAAATATAATAATTTATAAGTAAAATTAAGCATGATAAATGGGTAAAATTGATTTACTCTAATATCCCCACCTTAAGTGCAACTTAGGGAGAAGATTATTATGTGAAAATAAGCAAGATGCAATGTGATCCCTTGCTACATGTTGCCCCACTTTTTGTTTTTGAACTAGTTGGAAAGAGTGAGTATTGTTTAGTAGGAAGGTGATTGTAATCCTTAGTTGTATTTGAGTCTAGGTCTAAGTCCTTGAGGCTAGGTGATCTCTATCAGATTTTCCCTTTTACTTTCTCTTTCCCTCTTGTCGAGTGGGTGTTCATTTTACCATGTGCTAGTCAGGTAAGTTAGTACCTAGTCCAATAGAGATCAAATTTACAAATTTAATGATTAGTCATTATCCATTATTACTCATGACATGCCACTCTTTAATAAGTAGGTGTTGGCAAAAATCTGAAAATCGTCTTCTCCTTGGTGAGTTTCAGACCCATGAAGGTGATTTCCCATATTAACCACTCGAAGATACATATGGAGTAAAAGTGTGCAAAAGGTGAAGGTGTCTAAGATAAATTAATGTTTGAATCCAAATTAAGATCTCCAAATATTGTTCAAATTTTCTATTACTCAAATATATAAGCCTTGGCAAAAAAATTGAAAATGTCTTCTCCTTGGCGGGTTTCAACCCATGAAGATAGCTTTCCACATAATGGCTTGAGGCCAAAAATAAGATGTTTAATGACTCTCAAATAGATCTTCACACCTTGAACAAGAATAAAAAGCTTCCAAAAATGTTTTTGTTGAAGATTTGCATTGGAAGGAAGCAACGGCGAAAAAATGGAAAATGTCTTCTCCTTGGCAGGTTTTCAACCCATGAAAACAGTTTTTTGATTTCTCAAGAAAATCAAGTTAATGATTAAATCCAACTCTCTTATTGGATGTGGAGCATGTTAGGATGATATTGGTATGGATCAAACCATTAAAGATGAAGAAACATAGCAAAGATCTCATCTGGCAAATTTTTCTCAACAAGGTACCCTAATAGTAACCTTCCAAAACTTGAAGGAAAATGAGAAAGTAAGTAGTGGAAATATAGAAAGTTACTATTGAGTTCAACTAAACAATGAAAAGACCTCTAGATGTCCACTGAACTCTCACATTTACTATTCAATGGGTATCTCCTTAAATTCATTTGTGTGGAATGAATTCTAAAGATCAATGGATGAATTAAGGCTCTCATATATAGATAGATAAATAGTTGAATAAGTTATTTCTTTTCTTTGATGTTTCTTTCTATCCATACATTGAACTTTCAAAAACCCTATGACTATTACTTTATTTGTCTCATTCACTTTCTCAATTCAAAATCTTGTTCATGAACTCATGGCAACCAAGTTTGCAGGTTTTGATGGATTAACTGGAATCAAGTCCACATTGTAAAACTTCATAGATATTTATCTTCTCTTCTTTGATTATGTGGTTTAGTTGAGGTAGCTATTTTTTCGGTC
Organism: Cupressus sempervirens; assembly: GCA_028749045.1. Lineage (NCBI taxonomy): Eukaryota > Viridiplantae > Streptophyta > Pinopsida > Cupressales > Cupressaceae > Cupressus > Cupressus sempervirens. Next base: position 19,422,899 of record CM053791.1, on the reverse strand, counting down.
ACAATCCAAGCCCCTGAATTGATTTATGAATGAATTCATCACTACAACCCAAAAACTATACAAATTGTGCTACCTGATGATGCAGTACTAATCTCAATAGATAGGAAAACAATGGTGAATTGCTTTTGGGTGCCAAAAAGGGAGGAGTTCTCTAATTTAGGCTTTAGTAGATCCATCTCAGAATTCTTGTAATGCCTCGCTTCAGAACCCAAAAGGAATAAACCTAATATGTTACAAAGTTTACTAAACTATTTTTTTTTAAAGTTTAAAAAATATCAAAGTAACAATAACATAGAATCAATATATACATACACATCAAGAACACATAATCAATTACAAATACAGTTTCAATTCCTCAAGGGTTCCTTCACATTGAGTCACATTTAAGAAAGTTTTATTAATAAGTTTAAGTCTCAATTACAATGTCTATAATCATAAAATGAATAAACACATACATAGTCATATAAGTAAATGCATAAGTACAACTAATAATATGAGAGCACTTCTAATGAATAACATCCACTACACATGTTCTAGGATATGTAAAAATAGATACACGTACATCAATATACAATACAATATCCCATAGGATCTCAAAACACATGAACATAAATACATCAAATGAAAAGAAGTCTTAAAGATAAGAGGAAGAATGATAATGGTACCACTATATCAAGGAGCATCCAACATCTGTCAATTTGAGGGAGACCCGAATGGTAAGAAGGCACTACCTCCCAATCATGTGGTTACCGAATTAGGCTCCCACTCCCATCATGTAGAAGAGATAATGTACGATCCACACACAAATAATTAAATCATAAAATAATCCTAGGCAAGGAATCCTGATAGCCAAAACTACCTCAAGGGTAACACAAACTACTCATGAAGAAGAGGTAATAAAATTGAAAGGACATTCATTCGAATACTAACATCTCATACCAAGTCAACATACAAATATGAAGACCAAAAATATACAACCACCTCCAAATTAATGTCAAGTGCCACAAGCACAATGACCAATAGATAACAACTATCATCAATAAAAGCAAACCGCCAATCACTAACTATAACAATAAAAACACCACTAATGAATAATTGATCATTCATTAATAAAATTCAATTGTCAACAATAAATGACATCCAATCAATGAGTAACAACTCACAATAAATACATCATCAAAACTAATATCCAACAAGTACACCACTAGAGGCAAATATTAAATATTAAAAAAAATCATAAAGGAGACTTGGGCTACATACTATTGAGTGTCATCATATGAGTCAACTATGAAGTTATCCTCCCAGTCTCTCAAGACCTCGACCCCTAGTGACTCTATGGATACCTTATGCAAGAAGGAGACTCAGGCTACATACTATTGAGTGTCATCACATGAGCCAACTTTGAGGTTATCCTAGTAGTCTCTCAAGACCTCGACCCCCTAGGATACCCTCTCATGAAGATGAGGTAACTAGTCATATCTCTCAAGGTATCATCTTCATCTCATCGTTAGTCTATACAAGCACTCAAGGCATGGACAAGGAAAAATATCTAACTTATCTTTTTAATGTATCTTAAAGAAAAGGGCTAGGTAAGATATTTTATGTTATCACTTGTTACACAACTTACAATGAGTTATCCTGGCAGCCACTTTGGGTCCCGACCCCCATTGCAAGCCACTCTCATAAACATCCACCTAGACTACCTTCCCAAAAATCACAAACCACAATAGTGTACCATACCAATAGAGTAATATTGATTGAATTTGGTTCCTTAACAGGAAACCCAAAAGATAACATTGGTTCTCAAAATCCAAGTTCTCATAAATGCTCAATAGTATAAAGCTCATAAAACATAAATCTCAATTCAAATCATAAAGTTCATCATGACATCCAGTCAAATAATCATAAAAGAAATCTCAAAAAATGCCTCTAGTGCACATCCTAACTTGGCCAACTAAACAACCCACAAAGAAAAACTATCAAGAAAATAAACATCACAAGACTATAAATAGAATATTAGAAAACACATAGTTTTCAGCCACATGATTTAATTACACCAATTTCTCTTGTTTAGTTTAGGTCATAAGGATGCATTTAGAAATTTTTAAAAAAAAATACATGTTAATATAAATTGTAATGCTAATATACTTATTTAAAACAATAAGTATTTAAATATCCAATCTTTTTGTGCATATAAAATATCATGCAATATTATCATGTTATTAATTTAAATAATCTTAAATCATAAATGATTTAATTAATAACATAAATATATATTATTAGATTACATACTAATATCAATTTCATTTCTATAATATTAATTTGACTTCTAGTTAAGTCCAATATTAATATTTACTTTTCCTATAATTCATAATGCAACTAGAGATAAAATTATAAATTTAATTTAATTATTTATAATTTCTCTCATAAAGTCAAATAGTTATTAACTAAATGATTACAAAGTGAACTCTACCACAACTTCTCTTAAAATATAATAAAATTGTAAATATCTATTTATTAACTTCCCTCTTGCATTAATAAACATAAAATCATTTATATGGACTAAGAGTTTAATTAGAATTAAAGAATCAATAATGATAACATCCACTTAAACTAAATGAATAATATTTATTTAATTTTTGACGTTAATAAATTATTTATTTATTTATTTTGAATTAATTAAAATTAAATAAATCTAAAAATTAAATTATATAAAATAAAAATACATATGCAATTAGTATTTTCGCATGTCTTTGATCTCTCAAATCATGCAATCATACTATACTTGATTTTCTATTTTTAGCATATTTGTTTTCACATGCATGTAACCATACTATACTTAGCTTTCTATTTTTAACATATTTGTTTTCGCATGCATGTAACTGTACTATACTTAGTTTCTATTTTTAGTATATTTATTTTCACATGCATGCAACCATACTCTACTCAGTTTCTATTTTTAGTATATTTATTTTCACATGCATGCATAAGTCTAGTTACAAGATGATTTCCTCTCAATTAATTTTTTTTTCCTTTTCTAATAAATTTTGCAATGAAATTATTTTAAATATAAGAATAATATTTATCTATATTTAGAAAACTCATGATAATCTCATGGTTCTAATGAAAAATTTAAAGTTGAAACCCTAACTATTCAATTTATTATTTTTTTCCAAATTTCAATTATCAAAATTTTTGTTATATTAGAAAGGGGTTTATAAGAATACAGTCACAATAATTTTCTACAGTTTTTTCTATAATTTTTTTCAGTCAAATTTTTTTGATTAATAAGTTTTTCTTTTTCAAAATCTACAACATAATTCTTTATTCAATAATCAATACAGTAAATTAATAAGCAATATGCAAACACCTAGGAAGACACAAAGTAGATAGATCCTTCAATAAAATTCCACAATGGGTTTTCAAACCCTACCTCAAAACCACAGCTAAAATCTAAGACAATCTATGAATGCATGCAAATCCAAACCCTCTGAAACTTTCAACAATTGTTTTGATTGAATTCTGAATTTTTTCTCCCCAAAACTTGTATAATTGCAAAATGAGCTTTAGATCTCTGATAAAGAGTTATCCCCTAAATTGGGGCTCTAATTGTGCAATTACGAGAGGGAACTCATTGATTAATTACTATTTATTACTTTATTACCTTTTTATCTTTTCATGCACAACTCTTTTAGATATTTAGTTACAAAATATCTTAATTTAAATAATTAGCTTTTTCTCTTTAATTAATTTTTGAAGCATTTTTAATAATATATTTACTAATTTACTTAATAACATTATTTAGAGTTTATTATTAAAATAAAACTATGCCACAATTAAATTAAATTATCATTAAATTAAATAAATATAACTATGCCACAATTAGAACTATAACTTTATCTTTAAATTTCATTATTTTATTTTTTATTTTCCTCTAGTTTATTAATTAGTACAAGCACTAATTAAAACATAGTTTATTATTTAAATTAATAATAATAATCAAAGCTCATTGTTTAAATGCAACTCTAATTTAATTATTATTAAATAAATTATTATAGTAAAGCAATATTCAATCTTTAATATTTTAATATTTTAATTCTCTTTTTTTTATCCAACTTCTTAAATTAAAATTTTAAATTACTGAAGTATATTTTTAATTAATCTATAATTAATTAAATATCATCATATTATAATTTGTCTTTAACTAATTTTCTAAATTTAGACTTCTGAATTAAGACTTTTAAATTAAAGCACATATTTAATTAATCATAATCAACAATCAAGATGTGAAATATAATAAACTAAGTAATTATTTGTTGCTATACATGTAACCCAAGTCATGATATAATGTCATAAGTATAAATCCAATCTCCTTGAAACTAACACATGCATGAAATAGGCATAAATGAGTTTGGTAAATATAATGGAAAAGAAAACTATAGGTGGTCACTACAATTCTTAGCTAAAAAGATGATTTGGAGGAAAGAAATCATGAGGACATGGTTCTAGAAACTGCAGAGTGATAAGAGAAAAGTTCCTAAAACCTTATTTAGGACAAACCTCAAGCCAAAAATCATTAATATTTTGGTCCTCTTGCATAAGTTGAAAGGTGAGGTAGAGAATTTAAATTTCATCAAGCAGTATTTCTTTTTAGTTCAAGTAATTTTCTCTGATACCTAATACATTGACTAGGCTCAAGAGGTAAGCAAAATTTTGTACAATGCTCTCTGGGTAGCTAAGTTCTATAATACATTCTACATGTCTTCCTTCTTAATTTACATGTTGGCCTCATTGCAATTATATGTCCTCCCAAGATTAGAAACTTTAACTGATGACATTAAATCTTATGAATTATATCCATGTCTACAGTTACAGAATAGTTATTCAGATTATGTTAAGGTGAATGATGCATTTAATATGAGGATTTGCAAGGAGCTACAAGGATGCCCAAAAAGGAGATTCAACCTAGAAGACATGGTCACTATTAGTCAATTTTGATGTTTCTTCATTCAGTTCTCATCATTTTTGTATTTGCATCTTGCAGCATTTGATAGATTCCCCTTTAAGCTACCAAGGTATCCAACCAACATGATCATGTTGATTGAGATCATAAGGCAAGCCCTACAAGTGAATATACTGAATGGGAGCTTGAAGAAGAAAGGATAAGAATTTCCCATGAAAGTCAAAGCCTTTAGCTATGAAATGAGGTCTAATGCTAAAAGTATGATGGTGTTCGAGATGAAATATAAGTTGGACATGTATGAAGTCCTGAGGCCCATGTTCAACCTGAATGGGTATACCAAAGATATTCTATAGATAGGGAGCATGATAAAGCACATCATTACCATTGAAGACTATTGGGTTGACTATAAAGACGAGTTCGAGAGCCTTGATTGAGCCTTTCCCAGTCTAACAATCAACCAGATAAAAATGTATAAGATTAACATTGACGTTGAAGGAGTTGATGTATAGCAACACTTACTTGACAAAGCTAAGGGGTACTCCAATAAGTTTAGAACCTTTATGAAGAAGTTGTGGAAGACCTAGACATGATGATGGCCAAAATCTACAAGAGAACTGAAAAATAGGTCAAATAGACCACGGCACGGTGAAGCAAGAGAAAAGGTACGACTGCTAAAGCATCTCTAAATGGAGCTGCAACCTCCTCTTCCCAAAGTGATGTCTTAGGCACAATCTTTCTTATCACTCAAGGGACTACTCAACCGGCCAGTGGAGGTGACCAACCTCCTGACAAGAATACCCCCCTAGATAAAACTTGTCAGGATGTTCAGTACCAATAATCAGAACTGAAATAGAGGCCAAGAAGAAGAAGGCAGAGGAATTGAAAGACAACATAGTCATAGTGGCTCTCTCACCCCATAGCATTTTGATCCCATCTATGAATGTCACACTACTCCTACAAAGTAGTCCCCAAGTACAAGTGGTGGACCTTGGAGATAGTGGAAGCAATGAAAGTGAGTCTATTGAATCCAATGAAGCTACAAAGAAGACTACATAAATAGAGAAAGTCCTAAAGCGTCAAAACTTATTTCCCAAGTCCCAAAGAACCCTTTCTCTTCAGCAGCAAAGACATTTACTCTAGTCAAAAGAAAGGTGTTTAGTGTAGACATGCTTGGGAGTGCATCTAAGGTGATTGGCATAGAATCATGGTTGGAAGAAACCTTGGATAGAAAGAGGAAAAAGAAAGAAGAGGGAGTCCCCAACAAGGAAACCTTATCTCTGGCTATCAATTCTAGATCAGCATTGAGTAAAGTTAAGAAGAAAAAGATCCTATCAATTCTTGAACAAGATCCTCATATAGGCCATCTGATTATGGAGATTTCTAAGCCCACTAAGGAAGGGAGGATTGAAAATATATTTGTAGTGGTTTTTCCCTTACATTCTGTAGATCTTGAAGAATTTAGACATGACACTAAGGTGGACTTGTGGAAGTCAACAAATGATGTGATAGAAGGACAACTCAAAAGCCTTAAGCTAGCTAAAGTCAAAATGAAGGCAAAGTTTCATGAACTTAATTGCTTCATTAGACAATTAGTCACCCCACTAGCAAGCATCTCAGGAATGTCAACAATCAGTGATCCTATAGCCACTGGCATTCAGGCTATCATCTCCTAATTACAAGAAGACAAGAACTTTGGGAAAATTGGTAGGGAGTGGAGTGAAAAACTCAAGTTTAAGGGACTTGCAATCATAGAGAAAATCAGCAATACAATACTAAGGCTCAAAATAGAGAAAGATAATATCTCAGCTAATTGAGCCACCCTAGCAGTAGAGAAAGCCCAGAGTGAGGATTGCATTTCCTTATTGAAGATGATCATCCACATGAAGGCTAAGGAAGCTATAGAGGCAAAGATTCTTCCTAAGGGAGATGAGCTCTTATTTGAATGGCTACATAGAATGCAATTCAAATCTTAAATGATCCTAGTGGTAGAAGAAGGATTGAAGGAAATGGAAGCTAAAGTTAAAAAGGATCAAGATAGAGACTATGAATTATTAAGAGGTCTACAGATAGATTCCCAAGCTAGTGGACAAGGGAAAGGGATAATTGGATTTGTTGTCATGCAAAATAATTTCTCCAATTATCTGGATAACTTAACAGAGAAATCTTTTGATCACCAAAGCAGATTATCGGAGCTCCAAAAATTTTGTGGGTGTATACACATGGCTATGGAGGAAATATAGGAGTGGTTTTATGCTATCAAAGATCTAGCTAGAGGGCATTCTAAGTGGCTCTTAAGATACACTAATTTTCATGTCCATAGACATGAGGAGTTGATCCTAATCATTGTTGCCGCCAAAGCCTATAGGGTGAAGTTAGAAAAAGGAAAGAAGGTGAAGTGATTCTTACCCCACCCTTTCATATTTTGATGTAATTATTGTAACTAACAATTGGCTCCTTGTCATTTGTCAATTTTGAGGAGATGAACAAATTTGAACCTCATTTTGTAATGGTCATCTCATAATTCTATATGTATCTAATTGAAATATTAATAGAAGGTTGGCTAATTTTTGGCATGAGATACTTCATATTGCAGAGATAAGTTGAGTGTATTTTGTGTCAATTATTTATTGTTCCATTATTTTGTGATAGCTTAGGATATCTCTTTCCATTGAATTGAGTTGAGGAGTAAATAGAGCTTTGTTCCCCTATTCAATGCAGAAAGTTGTAGATAATAATAGTATTATTGAAAGTTTAAAGAGGTTATGTTTTGTGTTTTTCTTCAAGTTAGTCCCTTCCTTATTGGAGTTAGAAGCTTTTGGTTGAGAAGTTAATTCATAAATAGAATTCAATAGTATTTCATCAATTTTTGTGAGTTCATAAGATGTGTGAGTTCACAGACTTGATTAGTTTTAAGACCCAAATCTTTGCCTAAGTTAGTTCCTATCTATTCCTAAATTGGTTTACCTCTCCTGTTCTCTAGTCAAGAAAAAACCCTATTTAGATTTAGGAACAAAAAAGATTCATTGCAAATCACAAAATCTAAGGGAGTTGTACCTAAGAATTCAGAGGGAAGTCAATTAGTTAGTTATGATTTCCCTACTATTGTAATCATATATTGTTCAAGAATATTAGGCATTCAAGAGTTAAATTGAAAAGAATAATATGTTTACCAACACTACAAAATAATTTTTAGATGTTAGCACCTCGAATAATGTAGAAGCTCCAATATTGATGAAGAATGCAAGTACACAAAGGATGATTCAATGCCTATGAGAAATAGATCTCCACTTAGGAATCTAAATAGGTTCATTGAATGATGAGGAAACCACTCCATGTCCAATTGAAAGCACGAGGGAAGTCTCCAAATAAGAATCTCTAAAACCTTATTTAGAGTCTCTAAGAACAAAGAGGCTTCCACATATGTGTGATCTAACTCAACCAATGAATGTAGAAAAGAAAGTAAATGAGGAAAACCATCAATATCAATCTCTTAAGGTAATAGTTATTAGAATACCAACAAAGATCAGAGAAAAGCACTCAAATATGTCTCCCAAATATCCAAGATGATAATTAACATTTTTTTATGAAATACCTACTAAACAATCATTTCATAAAGGAATATTTTAGAATTTATGATCAACTTTTTGAATATAAGTAATCTCCAGATACAAAGAAGGAGGTAGTGGAGGAGGAATCTCAACAATAGACTATATAAATCCAAGGTTTAAATGAACAAACATATTCTCACAAACATCATTTGGCATTTGATGGAAGGGAATGCACATCATCTAAAGGAATATCATTATTAGGAAAAAATGAGAAAATAAATACAATTGAGTTGTGTGATCAAGTACACATGCAGCTACGATCTCTTTAGTATTTGTTTACTTAATGTGTGTGTGTGTGTGTGTCTATATATATATATATATATATATATATATATATATATATATATATATATATATATATATATATAGATAGATAGATAGATAGATAGATAGATAGATAGATAGATAGATAGATAGATAGATAGATAGATAGATAGATAGATAGATAGATAGATAGATAGATATCTTACCTTGTGAACTATGAGCAACCTATTAGACTAAAAGGATATTAGTCATTAAGGAGGGTAGATATATAGATCCCTCACCTATATATTATTAGATCCTTCCCCATAGACCTTCATATGTGTATTATTACCCTCCAAAATGTTAGTTGACTAACAAGTTTTCAATGTAGAAAATAAATCTATTGAAGATGTTAGGTGGTCCCATAATAGTGTATTTTACTATGATCAATGAAGGAAAAATGAATCCAAAAAAAATATTGGCTTCCAATAATAACAAACACATAATTTTTTATTATGTCTAAAACCAAGACAATCTACTAGAATCTATTAGGAACCAGGGCAAGAGTTTTAAAAATCAATAGCTAAATTTCTTTAAAATTAAAAGGAAAATAGGTTTAGCCCCAAAAAATATCTTAAAAAGAAACAAAACCTTTTTTTCTATAACACTAAAAAATTTAATCATAAAGATTTATTTTTCAAATTGATGTGACATTTTGAAATATTATTTTTTGTTGAAAAGGATTTTCTCAACATATGGTTGTTTGTCACTTCTAATTTTTAAGTGATTAGTAAAAATTATTTTGATGACGATTTATATGATACTAGTATAAAATTTTGTTGAGGATTTCTAATTTAAATTTGGTTTAGATTTTTATTTTGTATTTAACCCCATAAAGGAAGTCGTATTTAAAGTATATTAAAAGTTACAAGTGCAATAAAATTTTAATAATACAACAAGAAACAAATGTTTTCCTAAATAAAATATATTTCAACAATAAAAAATTAAACAAAATAACTTCAAATTTAATAAAGAAAATATAGGTAATTTTGAATAAGAAATGTTTTTGTGCACTTGGTATAGTTTAGCTAAACTCTGCAACATGGTTTGTTCTAACACCTTGTGGAGTCCAAATCACCAATAGAAGAATGACAAAATAACTATCAACTTGAGCTTATATACTTTTTATAAATATGTTGGATCAATAAGGGTTCGCATAAATACCCTCTTTGAGTGAACCCCTAAAAGTATCAAAAACATAATCATTGACAAGGCCTTTGTTTGAAGGACCCATGAAGCCATATGTTTATTTGAGTATGGGTGTTCAATTAAAAGGTCTATGCTCAAATACCCATGTTCAAACAAAATCATATGACATAACACCCCTTAAGATAACCTCTTATGATAGAAATCCCCTTCAGATTCTTTAGTAGGGCTTGTTATGTCATAATAGGGTCTATTATGACATAATAGATCCTATTATGACATAATAACACTAAAGATGATCAATTACAACATAATACCACATGACTTTAAGGTGGCCTATTTTTCAATAGTACTCCCCTTTCTGAACTAAGAGGGGCTATTTTTTAACATCAACAAGTGACCTTAATTTCTCCACATTGATTTTAAGTAAATGATCTATGTTTGTGTAATTAATTTTTTTTCTTTATAGTTTGAACTAAATTTATATGTTCATATAGACTAGTAAGAGCAATTTATCCCAACCCTTCTCCAACTTCCATTGATTGAGCTTCTGTATGGAGTGATAATGACCCTTCTTCAAATTTTCTTCAACTTAGGTTGACCCTGTTGTTAAAGCTTCACCTTCATATTTTACTTGTTGATTGCAATCTACATGCACAAAAACAAATTAAATTAAAACATATTAGAGAAATTTGGAAACTAACATATATAAAACTTGGAAATGTGAAACTAGAGGTGCATACATTTTTTAGGTTTATAGCAATATGTCAATAAAGTTTCAGAGTTTTTTTGTTCTCTATTAGATGAACTTTTTCTTGCAGATTTATTTTTTTCCTTTTTATTTTCCATCTTTATTCTTCAAAACAATGCCTTCAAAAATTTACCAAATGCAAAAACTCTCCCACCTTAAGTTACATATCTTTCTATTATAAAATAGTGAATTAAATTTTAAAAATTGTTTGAAAGAAATAAACAATAACTTTTATTTATACCAAATTTAATATAAAAAAATGAATAAAAAACCCAACTAATAAGGGTTCGAATGAACACCCCTTTTTAAAAAAATGGCAATGTGAACTCAACCATGCTTTTGCTAGAGGGTTTTTGAATGAACACCGTTTAAATGAAGGTCTTGAAACCCCTTCATTCAAAGGGGACAAAAAATAGGATTTGTGTCGATGGAAAGCCAATTTCAAAAAAAAAAATTGCTTTCTTGAGGTCTTAATCAATGGGGGAATAAAAAATGTTTGATTTTTCTACTTTGAACAAGTTTTAAAATGAGTACAATTTTAATATATATTGATTTTAATATGAAATTATGTTTTTAGTTTAATTAAACATAGGTTGTCTAGAAATTTGATGCAGTGCAAGGTAGGAGAGTCCCCAAAGGAGATGTCCTAGCCCCCAGCAAAAAACCACACAGCGGAATATAAATAATAGCATGGAGATTTAGATCCACACAATGCCAATTCTCATAATAAAATTTCATCCAACATGCCTAGTTCTAAGGCCTTCTAGGTTATAGCCAAATACATCAACAATTACAATAAAAGTTTAGCAAGATCTCACAAGATCCAAATCCTAGCTAGCCCAAATCCACGCTCTGGTAGAAACCCCAAGAAGAATCTAAACTTGTTCTCACAAGCCACCAAGCAACCTTCTTGTTTCCCAAGCCCACACTTAGCTTCTAGCTTTGCCCAAAATTTTCTTCTCTTAGCTACTTATCTTCTCCATGTTGAATAAGAATGACTCTAGACTCTATAAGACTCTATACTTATACTAAACCAAGCCACAAGTCAACCTAGCATAATAGACATAAAATAAACACTCACTTTGAATACACCCTCAAGCCACAAGTTGGCATGGCTACAAACATTAAATATATAACATAAATTAAATACTTAGGACATGCCCCAAGTTTACAATTCATTGAAGGATTTGAGCCATACAAATCCACAAAGCTCGAATAATACTTGCATGTAAAACTTGTCACAGAGAAGAAAAAGACAAGAAGAGGCAAGGGTTTTGCTCTAAAAATATGCAAATTGTTTTCTCAAAAATGAAAAAGATAAGAGATAATTACCAAAGTTGATCAATCCTTATAGAAGGAGATTGAAACCTAAAAAAGGGTAACCTAAAGGGTAAATGCCATTTAACAATAATAAATTAATTATTAAATGTGAATGCAAAAGTGCATAGAGAAAAATCTTAAGAAGGGGGTAAGCATAATTTAATAAATTCAATTCAATCAGCACTTTACTCTAACACCCCCCCCCATCTTAAGATGAGAAATAATGTAGCTAAAAATAATGTAGAAAGAGCAAGGAAACTACAATGCAGTGCAGAAAGAAAATTTGGGTCTTAGCAACAAGGCTTGATGAGGTACCCAATCACAATCAAATCTCAATGAAATGGAGAAATAGAGAAAACCCAGAGGTAATAACTCTACTCCAAAAAGAGATAGCAAGAAAAAGAAGGAAGGAAGGACTCATCACTAAGACCCCCCATGGACAACTTCCTTCACCCCAATCATAGAACGTAGCTCAAAATACTATGGGGATGCAAAAGGTTTAGTGAAGATGTCATCAACCTGCACAATAGTAGGAATGTACTCCAAGCTCAAAGCACCATCTTTAATCAGATGTCTGATTAAGTGAATATGAAGCTCAATGTGCTTGGTCTATTTATGCTTAACTAGGGTACAGGAAATGTGTATAGCACTATAATTGTCACACCACAAAAAGGTGGGAATATCAAGAGAAAATCTAAACTTTGTCATCAATAGTCTAAGCCACAAAACCTCCTGACTAGCCAATATAGCTGCCCTATACTCTACCTTTGTAGATGATAATGTGTGAGCATGTTTCTTCTTGCAAGACCATATGATAGGACTAGAACTAAGACAAAAGAAAAATCTAGAAGTAGACTTATGATCATCAATATCACCAACCCTCATTAATATCACCAACCCAATCTAAGTTTGTGTCCCTTGATGTGTAGTGAATGTCATTACATGTTATACCCCAAATGTACCTCAAGATACATTTGGAAGCTTGGCAATAAAACTCATGTGGATCGTGGAAGAATCAAGAGACAAGTCCAACTGCAAAGGAAATATCAAGATGTATGTGTGTTAGGTACAAAAAACTACCCAAAAGTTGTCTGTATAAAGTGGAACCCATTGTAGGAGTAAACAAAGTAGTAGATAAAACAACACCTAACCAAAAAGGTGTGAGAGTAGGCTTGCAATCAAGCATGTCAAATCTCTAAATGATATCAATAACATATTTTTGTTGGAGTATGGCTATCCCATCCAAAGATTGAACAACTTGTAGGCCCAAAAAATAGTGCAAAATTCCAAGGTACGTCATCTCAAACTACTCCCTCAAGGCTTGTTGAACAATATGTATCATGGAGATTGGGCTACCTATAATTATGAGGTCATCTACATAAAGAAAAAGTATCAATAAGTCAGCCCCATGATAATGAATGTAAATTGTAGGATCAGAATGATACCAAGTGAACTGTGAAGCAAGCAAGAATGAATCCATCTTCTCATACCAAGCCTGAGGGGCCTATTTGAGACCATTTAAAGACCTCAAAAGATGGCATACTAATGAAGAGTCTTGTGAAAAACCATAAGGCTACTTTATATAGATCTCCTCATGAAGGTCTTCGTGCAAAAAATAACTCTTCATGTCCACTTGAAAAATTGTTCATCCGTATGAAGCTACAACCAAGAGTACAAGGTGAATAGAATTCATCTTAGCAACAAGGGAAAAAGTCTCAAAGTAATCAATACCCTCAACCTATGAAAAAACCTTTGTAATAAGACATGCCTTGTACCTATCAATAGAACCATCTATAGCATACTTGGTATGGTACACCTACTAGCACCAAACCAACTTTCTTCTTTTTAGAAGAGGACAAAGATCCCATATGTAGTTCTACTTTAAAGAAGAGTAGTCCTCATTCATAGCCCTGTCCCACTCTAAGTGCCATGTTGCCTATGAAAAAATCTATGGATCATCTAAAATGGTATGACTCAAGAGGCCATTCCCTGTAGTCTAAGTACAATTACAATAAGCATTTGTAGGATCACATGCCAAAGGTTTGACTACATCAATAGTATCACCAACACACATGGGCACTCACAAAACATGTGGTGGAGGTGGTAAAGGGGGATCAATTTCTAGATCTTCCTTGGAGGATGCATAATCTTTTAGAGGAGTAGAGGAAGTATTGGATAGTGAGGAAGAAGCTAGAGATGGAGGATCCATTGGGGGATAATGCTCATCAAACTGAACATCTCATCGAAACAAGACATCTCTAAAATCAAGATCAAACAAGCTATATGCCTTGACATCCTCATAGTAGCCAATAAAGATGAGTGGTCAGCTCTTCTTATCAATATCTTTCCATTGAGCATTTTGATTAAATGCCCAAGCCTCACTACCAAAAATGTGGAAAGTAGAAACATCAGGCTTGACATGATTCCAAGCCTCCTCAGGAGTGAAGTATCGCAATGCCTCGTGAGGCATCCGATTCTAAATATAGTTAGAATAATTGATAGCTTTAGCCCAAAATGAAGAACTCATAGCTTGAGACTAAATCATACAATTGGCCATCTCTCATAATGTTTTGTTCTTTCTCTTTGTAACCCCATTCTACTGAGGGGTGTGGGGAACTGTGAACTGATATTGTAAACCATGCTCGGTGTGAGAATCTCTAAAAGACTAATTCACATATTTCCCCCCCATTATTAGTGTGTATATACCTAACATAAAGACCATACTACTTCTCCACAAATTTCATAAATATTCAAAATGAAACAAAGACACCAAATTTGTAGTTTAAAAAGTACACCCATGTGCATCTAGAGAAGTCTTCTATGAAGGTGAGCACATATCAAGCACCTAAAAAAGATGGAGTGGGAAATGACATAATATCATTGTGTATCAACTCTAATCGTGCATTAGCACATGTGGATCTACCTACCAAAAAAGGAGTCTTTGTGATTTTTTCCAAGTGCACAACCTTGACACACACCATCAGTATAAGAGATCTGAGGTAACCCAATCACTAGCTCCTATGTACTCATCTATTGTAGATATCTGTTGTTGACATGGCCAAAATGCTCATGTCATAGCTTTCTAATTGTGTCTACATGAGAAATGAGAGAAACACCTATAGAATCAGATCTCTCAAAGCCATCGAACTGATATAAGTGAGACTAAATATCAACACTCCCTGTAGCAATAACCAAGTCAGGATCATGGAGGTTCTGAATAACCACATCATGTGGTGAGAACTTAACTATCTTTCCAGAGCTAGAATGAAAAATCTAAAAGACAAACATGAGGTTCATAGAAGTGGCTAGAACCAAGAGAACATCTTGTAGTGAACCACCTTTTAAAGAGATAGTTTCTAAACTTGTGACTGAAACCTAAGAAGAATCACCAACTGCAATCTGTGTAGTAACACTCTGAGCAAGTGAGGTAACCAAATTAGGTGAGTGTGTCATATGATGTGAAGTTATAGAATCAAGAATCCAAGAAGTTGTAGAAGACAATGCTTGTGTAGAAAGAGCATTTCATTTCCCTATAGGAGGAGGTGGAGGCTTTGGAGAAGAAAAACTAGTATGTTGCATGGCCTCCTTTAAAGCCTCAAAATGTTTCCAACACTTGGAAACTGGATGTCCTTCCTTGCCACAAAATTGCAAGGACCCCTTATGTACTTCTTAGTTTTGGAGGAAGACTCACCAAACTTAGAAGAATTACCCTTCTGAGAGGGTTTTTGAGAATTTGATTTAAAAGAAGGCTTGGAGGAACTCTCACTGCCTGCTAAATATAACTTATGCTTTAGTTTTTGCTTTGGCTTTCCTATAGATGTCTGAGCTACCAATGCTTTTTTCTTTGAACTAATCATAGTATCAAGCTATGTAAGCTTTGAATGCTCTATTGTCAAGCAATAAAAAAAGACCTCAAAAGTAGGCATAAAAAATATATTACCCAAAACATTTTTAGTGGAATAAAAGCTAGAAGCAATAATCTAAAAGTTTCCATGAAGCTCGGAGGGAATCAGCTAAATGCACTTAGTTTTAGTCTTCATCTTTCCACAAACCTACAATAAGGATATTTGTTGATTAAACTTCATCAAGAAGTAATCAATGGTTGGAAAGGAATCTAGTACAAGAGAGGTAAGCTCTGCCTCAATTTGAAGTGCCCTAGACTCATTCATAGTACCAAACAAGCCTTCAAGCTTGGTCCACATAGTTGGAGGGGTATTACACCCGTTAAGATGAAACTATAGACTATTAGATACCTATAAAGAAATCAACCCTACTGCCTCATCCATCTTGTTCTTGTGTTGCATAATCTCATAAGGCCTTTGAAAACTAGTTGCACTACATCTAAACAACACCACAACCCTTTTGATTGGAGAAGACAAGTCATCAAGGTCTTCCAAGTATGATAGTTATGAGGGGTCAAAAGTTCTAGACAAGAAGAGGTCTCATCCATTGTTTTAGAAGATGTTAATTTTTTTTAAAATGAAGTTCTAGTTTATGTAAGTAAATAACAGAAACAATATGTAAAAACACCACCCACAATGCAAAAAATAGAACCCCAGCTACTAGTAGGAATGTGTAAATGAGAGAAGAGAAAAGAAGATTGAGATATGAATAAAAAATACATGGTATAAAAAATTGGTTACATGATAAAGAATCTATAAATTACTTGAGAAGAGATTTTTGGTACTTTTTTAGATCAAAAAATGGAGCTATAACGAAGAAGTTACACCCCCCAGAAGATAGAAATCATCAATGAACTTCAAGTGCAAAAATACGTACCAAAATGGAAAAAAATCAAAAAAAATACCTACCACATCATCTTCATCTCTGAACCATCTTTCTATCACTTCTTTCAGATCAAAAAAAGACCCTTGTATGCTCAATATATTGTGAGAAAAATAAGGCCTTTGGATTAGCAATAAAAAAAAAAATTAAAAGAAAAATCACCACTGT
Source organism: Cupressus sempervirens (assembly GCA_028749045.1). NCBI lineage: Eukaryota > Viridiplantae > Streptophyta > Pinopsida > Cupressales > Cupressaceae > Cupressus > Cupressus sempervirens. Next base: position 19,405,855 of record CM053791.1, on the reverse strand, counting down.
GTGCAATGGTGGCTGAGAGGAGGCATTGCCTACTGAGCAGGGAGTGGTAGTTTGAGCATGGCAATAGAAGGTGTCAATGTGAGGCAATGCACGGTGGCGATGGAGAATCTGGCAGTGGCGGCTAGAAAGTGGTGAAGTGGCAACCTAAAAATGATGATGGGGCCAGAAAGCAGTGTCAAGGCCAGGAAAGTGTCAGCAACGTAGGGAAATTGCTTAGTTGGCTAGAAAATTTCTTAGCAAGCTAGAAAAAACTATTGATGACCATAGCATCTGCGATATTTTTATTGAAGAAAAATGTCTCGATATGCATGTAGGAGGCTATACGACTCAAGTAGGCGACTCAAGTAGGCAAAAACAATTTGCTTGCCTGGTCAACATTGTCCAAAATTAACTAAATTTATATGAAATTGGTGGTTTTGAAACCTTTTGAATCTAATTATGATGTCTATTTGGCCTCAGAGTGCTCCAAAAATTAGAGATCCATCTATTTTCACAAAAAAACCCGAAAAAGCACTAGATTTGTTCTGTCAAACCCTTGTTCTTCTTTTTCTCCAAATACAAAAAAAGCTATTGTAGATTTGGATCTAATACCATGAAGGATTTGAACAATATAAATCCACAAATCTCAAAGAATACCTATGTGTAAAAACCTGTCACAGAGAAGAAAAAGACAAGAGGCAAGGTTTTTGTTCTAAAAATATGCAAATTGTATTCCTAGAAATGAAAAAGATAAGAGATTATTACGAAAGATCAATCTTTATAGAAGGAGATCAAAATCCAAAAAAGAATAACCTAAAAGGTAAATGTCATTTAATAATTACAAATTAATTATTAAGTGTGAATGCAAAAGTGTATAAAGTGAAATCTTAAGAAGGGAGTAAAGGTAATTTAATAAATTAAATTAAAGTATCGCTTTACTCTAACATGCATAACTTGCTAATAATTGGTTATATGTAGTGATGTAATTGTTGTCATTAATGGTAACACATGATGTACTTGTAGAAAACCTCACTTATAAAGATACTTAGCTTTTGGTACTCAAAAAATTGTCTAAGTATGAAATTGGTTTGTAGCAGTACATTGTTTTATATGTAAAATGTTTCTGATGTCATATTATGACTAGCGAAGATAGATGGAGATAGTATACATGTTGATGATGACATGTATAACCTCAGACATTAGTATAGACTATACAGAAAAGAGATATTCATGATTTACCAAGTGAAATAGAACAACAAAATTAAAGGAAAGGAATTATTTTGTTTACAAAATAATTACTTGACCAATTAGGGCCAACATTCTAGATGTTTACTCTAAGTTGGAGAAGTATATTTTGGTCTTAGCCAACTAGCAGCAATTTGTGAAAAGGCACAATATTTATATAAAGGATATCTTGCAAGAAGTAGTGTGCAATTGCATTGTTATAAGTGATATGTGAACATTTTGTGAAGTAATATATATGAAGTTTTTGAGAACTTGATTTTGTGATCTGAGATCGAGTTGAGGTCAAAGATTGGTCAATAAAGAGGATACAAAATCTATATACTTGAAGACTAATTACTTTTTTGGGCAGTGAGCTCTTCTTGTAATTGGAAGTGCATGTTTGGGCAGTGAGCTCTTCTTACATCCATTGTACTACAACTCCTAATAGGGATTCAAATTCTCCTAACAGGGACTCTCTTTACTAAATTTTCTCATTGACTCCTAACAAGGTCCATCCTCTAACAAGGAACACATATATCAATATATTATCTAGTGGGTATCATCCCACCAGGGTTTTCCCTTGGATAGGGTTTCCCTAGTTAACAAAATATGGTGTTATGAGTTATCTCTATGCATGGTTATTATTATTGTTCAACATTACTTGTTTACTTTCTTATGCATGGTTCAAAGTAATTAATAATATCCAGTTGGCAAAAAAAGTGTGTTGAATATTGATTCACCCTATCCTCTCAATATTCCATATTTCTAACAATTGGTATCAAAGCACAATTCCTCAAAAGAGGCTTAACAACTTGAGTAAGATCCCTATGTATATGGAACAGTTGATGAAGAACCTTGAAGAGGCACTTGAACAAATTGATCTCCTTACTAAAGAAAGTGATAAGCTAAAGGATAGATATGAAGACTCCAAAGCATACATTGGACAACTGAAGGACAAGATTGAACATCTCAAATCCAAGCCCGAATCTATTGAATCTACTGGTGATGATGAATATTCAAAACTAAAAATAGAGTAGCAGATCTTGAAGCATGAATTAAAGATTACCAATTTAAAGTTGAGTTTGAAGAATGATCTTAGAAAAATTGAATCTCATTTGAAGACTAAAAATTCAGATCTTAGAGCAAGTCTAGTGAAGAAGACATCTAAATTTGAACCATTGAAAGAAGATCATGAAGAACTTCATAAGTACAAAACTATTGTGAAAGGTGAACTAACTTAGTGCAAGAAACACCTTGAAAAGCTTTACACTAGCAGAGAAAGAAACTAAGAAATTGGAGGAACCTAAGCAAGTGGAATCTCCTAAGGAAACTAGGTATGAATTTAGAGGTAAAAAAATTTCATGTAATGAAATAGGTCATATGAAAAGAGATTTTACAAATAAATAATTTAATCATGTTATGAAATTTTACTATCATAATTGTCATGGTATTGGTCATAATGCAATTGATTGTAGGAAACCTAAATATGATAATGATAGAAGAAATAGTAGAATGTTTGGAAATACTAACCCTATAGATAGAAGAAAATCTAATGAAAGAACATCAAGAGAAAGTAGACCTTATGAAGAAATAAAGTAGATCATGTGTTATAAGTGTAACAACTTTGGACACATAGCCTAGAATTGTCAAGCACCTATTGAAAAATAGAATCCTAGAAGTAGAGCCCTCGTATGTCAGTTATGCAAAAAATTTGGACATACAATAAAGTACTATAGAATAGACAAAAGAAACAATGGAAGAAACTTCAAAAATGACAGAAGGAATCATGGAAGGAACTTCGGAAATAGAAGCAACAATGGGAGGAACTTCAGAAATGATAGAAGGAATCATGAAAGTAACTCTAATAATAAGAAAGGCAATGAAGAACAAAAAAACATAGTCAATGAACTTCAAGAAGAACTTAATGAGGCATTTGTAAAGGGATTATGTATTTTAGAAGAAAAGTTAGATGATTCTGAGATAGGAAAATCAAAGTCCATAATCGAGTTTGATTCAACCAAGTTGAATTAAGCTTGTTCATAGCACTAGAATTGGAAACTTCATTTAGAGATCGAGCTACTCATAGAGAATTTAAGAGATGATGTATCTTATTGAGTTTGAACTGTAGTTAAGCTCACCTACAATTTGGAGCTTATTGAAAAAAGTTACAAAGGAAATAAGTGTTACTGCTATAACAGAGAAAGCCTACTCTATGACAGAAGATGAAATCTATGTTTCTACAGCAAATTTTGTGGAACATTTTCATGATGAAAGGAAGCTATGGTGAACCTTGGATAGCATTCGAAGGTCAAATAGTTGATCTTGAGTAGATATTTGATTTCAAAGTGAAATAAATAGCTTATTTTATTGAGCAAAGTACGTAATTAATGCAAGTTCTAGATGAATAAAAGGAGTACGAACTTGATTTTTTCTAAATTTTGATCATCTCATAAGCTTAGAGTACCTAGAAGCAATTTGGAAAAAGTGACTTCATGCAAAACCCTACTCTGAAAAAGGTATTTTATCATTCTCCATACATAAATTCTTTAATAAATTTATATTTGTAGACACCTAAATTTGATTACATTGCTTTGGTAATCTTATTTAGTTATCTCTAAAGGCATCATTAATTAAATTCCTATTTAATTAATCCTTTGCCATCCCCTAGCTGATTAATTTAATTAATCATCTATAGTCCTAATTGATAAATCAAATAACCTATTATTTATCAATTAAATCCTATTCTTCTATCTAAATCCAAAATCCTCATTTATTAAATAAACCTATTTGATAAATAAAACCCTCAAATCTAAAAGCCCCTAACTTATTCCTAAACCCTCTTTTTAGCCTAATCCACCCCATCCACCCATACTAACTAAGCTTAGTCACTAACTCACCCACCCTCATTAATGCCATCCACTTTCAAATCTCTAACAAGCCTAATCTAATCCTAAACCCAAGCCTAATCCACCCCCTAATGTTGTCACATTCCCTAAACAAGCTTAAGACTTTCTTAAGCCAAAGAAAGTCAACAATCTCAACTCCCCTCAAAATATCCCAACCACCCAACAATGAATGCTCTTACAAAAGCCATAAAGACTCTTACAAGCTCTTACAAGCCATAATGAAGGGTCTTTATGAAAATATTATCCTTTGAGCCTCCTTTGTTGACTCATCCTTCCCCTTTCTGCCATCCACTCACCTTGTGACATGTGTCACTCCCTGATTGGTGCTAAACAAGCACAATCCATGTGCTCCCTTTTGAGTGCATCCTAGCCCTCCTTAAGCTTGCATCTTTCCTTCCATCTTAGCCCTCCATCCCTCAAGCCCTTAGCCTATAAATTGGATCCCCTCCCAAGCCTTTTCAATCACAATCCATCAAGTAAAGTTATAATGCCATTTTGAAGCCAAATCCATACTTTTGCATGCATCCACACCAAAAATCCCAAAAATCTCCATTGAAGCTAGATTGAAGCTTGAGCATGTATATGAGCAATGTTAGTATGCTAATAGAAACCAAATTTAAATAAAGCTTCTACAAACTAAACAAAATTCATCAACTTCAAGATAGACTAAGATGAGCTCTCAATTGAGAATATGAGGCATTGATGGGCTCTCTCAATAAGAAGCTCTCTTGTTGAGTGGCTTTTTATAAATAGATAGGATGTATGCTCAAGCTTTATGCTTCAAAAAGGGCTTCAAATGGAGTTGGAATTTGGGTGTGAGTGTATGGTTTTGATGTAAAATGGCTTCTCAAAATGGCATTATGACTTTACTTCATGGATTGTGTTATTTTTCAAAGGAGAAGGATCCAATTTATAGGCAAGAGGCTTGAGGGATTGATGGCTAAGAAGCAAGGATGGGAAAAAGCTCATGGAGGGCTCAGATTGCATGAGAGGAGAGCACATGGATTGTGCTTCCTTACAGCCAATCAGGGAGTGACACATGTCATAGGGTGAGAGGATGGAGGAAAGGGGAAGGATGAGTCAACAAAGGAGGCTCAAGGGATAAAATCTTCATAAAGACCCTCATAATGGCTTGTAAGAGCAATAAAAGGGTTTGGAAGAGTCATTTATGGCCTAGTGGACTTCATAAAGTTTTGTGGTTGAGATATTTTGAGGGAGATGAGAGCAATTTTGACTTGGGCTTGATTAGGAAGGTTTTAAGCTTGTTTAGGCTTGTGCAAATGATTAGAGGATGGATTAGGATGGTTTAGGATTAGCTTAGGGATAGGCAAGTGGATGGCATTTAATGAGGGTGGGTGGAGGAGATATTTGTTAACTTTGGCTTGGGTTAGTAAGTCTCAATCCATTTTTAGGGAATGTGACAAGGTTAGGAGGGGATTAGGATTAGGTTTAAAGACAAATTCTAGAAGAGTCTAGACTTTGGATGAGGATAAAGACTTTCTAGAATAGTATAGAATTTCCTAGGATGAGGATGAAGACTTTCTAGAAGAGTCTAGAACTTCTTAGGATAAGGATAAATTAGATTTTTAGAAAATAAATAAATTTTTATTTATTTCAAGGGTTTGGGTTGAGGAGATATTTATTAAAACTTTTTTAATAAACATTAGGATTAATATTTAATCTTAATTAAATATTTTGAGTTGGGATTAGGGGTAGGAAATGATGGGATTAGCCTTTAATCAAAATTAAAGAAGGATTAAAAGATTTTGGAAGAGGTTAGTGGTCTTAAGGAAATTGGCCAAATTTTGGGCAAAAAATAAATTTTTTATTTATTTTGGGTTTTTTGGTCAATTTATTAATTAAATAATTAATAAATAAGGAAATAATGTTTAAATAAGATTTAAACATTTTTAGGAGGGATTCCTTAATTAAATATTTTTAATTAAGATAAAGGAATTTAATAGCATAAAAATAAATTAATTAATTAAATAATTAATTAATTAATAAATGATGATGTCATCAAGAATTTTTCAGAAAATAAAAATACTTTATTTTCTAAAGGTTTTTAGGTGTCTACATTTTGCCCCTCTTTGATGTGATGCCACAAGTGGCATGGCATCAAAGATAAGAAAATAAGATGCCCAAGGCTAGAACAGAAGAGGAGAGAATGGACTACAAGATGCCCTCTCAAGAAGGTGGCGGGGAGAGAAGGCGAGGCTCGATGACTTCTTGAAAAGTACAAGAATCGAAGATGAGCAAGAAGACTTAGATTGGCTTAAGAGAAGAGGTTTAGTTAGCTCAAACTCTCACTACAGGAGAATGATAAAGGGAGAATTAGAGGCACAAGAGGAAGCAAGCTTAAGATCTCAGGGATTGTAGAGGATGAAGGAGCGGAGCACTATAAAAGGAATCCAAGATGGTGAGATGGATGAGGAGATTAAAAAAGCTGATGCAACAGGATTTCAAAGAGTCAGATTGGCGGAAGATGGGTTTTTGGAGATCCCTAGGACTAGGATTGTGGATCTCGGAAGATGAGGCTTGGTGGATTGATTTGATTGGTTGATCCATAAGACTAGGATTGTGGATCCCTAAAGCTAAGCATGAGGAGTGATCCAAAGATATACTAATGCATAAGATGGGATAGGTGCTAGATATGGATGGGAGATAATGGAGATGAAGGGAAACCATTGAAGCTTTTTGAGCGGGGGGATACTTCAAAGAGAAGTACGACCATGTAGTTGAGCACTAGATTTGCTATAGGACTGTTGGTTAATTGCCAAGGTTACCAACAACATCAAGGCCTTTTCACCAATTGTTCAAAGGACTGACGAACTAACTCAAAACAAACACGCAAAGATTGCCCCAGCATCACACATGATTCCTAAAGGAAGTAGCGTGGAACCGACACTGGGTAACCCACAAGCAGAAAAGAAAAACAAACAAAAGACATGATCAAGACCTTACGCTCTGATTGCCCCATTTGCAGTATACCATGATATGGAAGATCGTGGCAACCTTGAGGAGGGAACAAAGAGATTTCTTGGAAAAGATATTTCAAGACCCAACAGGGAAGAGTCCAAATCAAAAGAAAGCAAAAATCCAAAAGAGAACCGTTTGCCAACGAGATGGGTAGGACGAGGTACTAACGGACCAAGATCAAACATGAGGAAAGCTATATCCTGCAAGGACCTATCGGAGAGCACCTAAGCTAGTGGATTTGGATGAGTGATGCGTCTGGCAAGCTAAACTAAGAAAGATAACACTTTGGTGACAAGAAATCTAGCTAAAGGATGCATTGGAATAGCTAACCAAGGGTTGTGCGATGTGTGCAAGATGCTGATCAAGGAGGAACTGACACAAAAGCTAGATAGATACAATGGTACTAAGCTAAAGAGGATGTACAAGCTGACGGAACAAGATATTTACAAGCTGAAGCTGACCAAGATAATTACAAGCAGGCAAAAGCTCAGGATGATAGGATAGTGGGATGGTTCGATGTTGTGCAAGATGTGAAAGATAAGGGTGGGGTGATAGTGAAAGATATGGATTTGGCAGGATGCATCCAATGATGATGATGGGGACAATGCTAAGGTTGGTGGTAGCTGAACGAATAGATTGCGCTAGAGTGAATGGCTAATGAGAGGATGACATTGGATTTGCATGAGGATAACCTAGAGCGAGATACCAATGACAAGGGAGGATGGACAAGACAAGATCTCCAAGGAATATAGTTCCCCCTATCAGAAGATAACATGCAGAAGGAGGTCTTATGATGGATGTGATAGGATTGAAGCTAGGATGGAAAAAGTTGAAGAGGATAGGGAGATGGATGATAGCTAGGATGGTTGGCTGAAGCTGTAGGAGATAAGTGGATGATGTGAGATGGAATATGGAGGGTGGAGGATAGGTGGATAGATTGGAAGATGGAGTTGGATGTCAAGAGATGACCAAAAGCATGAGGGTGATCGGCTAAGCTGGGGATTGCGAGATTACGCATGATGCTTGTTTGCCAATTTTTCATCATGGTACTTGTCCAAGGCACTTGAATTGCCAAGTTTTCACCAGTGGACACTTTATTTTTCTTTACTTTTTTTTTGACTTTTTGACTTTCGACTTAGCTGGAATGATTTTGGCTTTCTTCAGCTATTTTTGGCTCATAGATGTTGGTAGGATGGATGAAAAAGGATTGGATTAAACAAGTGGAATGGTGGGTGGGAGTTTGACAGATAATGGATGCGAAGACATAAGGCTTGTGGGTAAATGGATGAGGAAAATGGAAAGATCTTCATTGGCACACACCTTGATAGGTGATAAAGTAGTGGGAAAGATGGTTTTGAGCGAGGTTGAGGAGAAAATGGAGGAAGAGAAAGATAAGGACTAAAAGTAGAGTTGGAAGATGGAGGATGGGAAATTTAGGATAAGAAGCATATGGACTAAAAGTGGATTGGGGGGATGAAGGATGCTTATATGGGGATTTGGATGAAGGATGGATGGATGAGGCTTTTTGAGTAGCATGAATGGATGCCAATTGAGATTTTTCTTTGAGATGCATTTCTTTTATGAGCATCTTGGGTATCCACATGATTTTTGACTTTTTTAGCTTGGGCTTTTGTGGCCTCTTGACTTTTTCTTTGATTGGGATTAAATGTTTCTTGTTTTGAACATGTATTTTAGAAGGGACATGTTGAGACTTGGATTTTTGTGGATTTTTGGATTTATGCTTTTGTATTTTGGCATCCAATATGCTTCTATTGGCCATGGAGTTGGAACAAGAGCATGGAGGAGAGCGAGGGATAATTGATGGAGTGATAGGGTTTAAAGGTTGGAAGGGATTCAAGGGTGAGTTCCTTTGATGATCTAGCTGGTGCATTTGAGGGGATGGAAGGATAGATTGAAACATAGGATATGGATGGATATAATTTCCCAAAATGGATGGAGGGAAGGAAGGATATGGGCCCAAAATAATGGAAACGGGGAAGGTGTAGGTCCCAAAATAGATGGAGGGGATAAAGGATTCATATTAGGTATGTAAGGACCCAAAATGGATGGAAAGGGTGTGGGATTTAGATAAGGGATATATGGACCCAAAATGGAGGCTTGGAGATAAGGAGTAGGATGAGGGCCCAAAATAGATGTAGAATAAGATGGATGGGAACTTTGGGGTGGAGATGGAAGGACTTGGGACCATGCAGGAATAGCGGGGATACCAACATCTAACAATACATTTTCATTTCTTTTTTCAATATGATGTTCATTATTTGGAACACAAGATGTGAGTCCATTACTAGCTGAAGGAGTTGGAGCTTTGGATATAATAATTAGTTCTTTTTCAATGGATCTATCATCATGGATTATGGGAGATGTATGATCATGAAGCAGAGGAGATGGGAGGATAGGATCTTGAGTTGGGTGGGCTGAGGGAAAGGGATCTTGAGATGGAGTAAGTAAGATGGTAGGATTTAGATATGGAGGGGATGGTAAAAGTGGATCATGTAGGGGAATAAGTGGGATGGCGAGATCTGTTGTTCTATCAGAGGATATTTCAACATGCTTTTGGACAAGATCTTGACAGGAATGGATGGGAGTGGATGCATGAGGTTCATTATATGGGATTTGGATAATGCTTGGAGGAGGAGATGTGGATGGGATTTGGAGCGATTCGATGGGTGGTGGTATTTTTATTCTTGTGGGAAGTGGAAGGATTTTAAACAATTTGATGGATGGTATGGGGATGATAGCTATGGGAGATGGGGGTGATATTATAGATGGGGAAGCTTCATCACTAACTACTTCACATGGTTGGATTAGATGACATGGCTTATCGACTATTGGAGGTGGATTTTCTTGTATTTCCTCTAGGAGATTTCTTCGAGACTCGTGGGTCGGAGGTGGAGGTGGTGGATTGATAGGAATAGCTGGTGTGATCAGGGTGGAAGATTGGAAGCTTGGTTGATTGGGTGATGGAGGAGAAGCTGGGATATCAGATGGCATGACTAGATAGTTTAAAATAACTCTCTAATTTTGGGGGATGGTTGGTGGAAGGCCTCTAAGGCTCTCAAGATACCCATCATAGTCAACAAGATTTTCATCATCATTGGAATAGGATGTAGTGGGAGCAAGGACAATATGATCAAACACATCATGATAGGTTTGGGATTTCATGTTTTCATGATGAATCGGATGGGGATGGGGTCTTGCATATGGATGAACACGGAAGCTCATGGTTGGATTTGGATTAAGTGTAGATTTTGGATTGGCTGATGAAGGATTTCCTAGGGAGAGTCAAAGCTGTATGATAGACCTAAGGAGGATTGTCTGGAGATTTTTGGATTTCCTATGGATGGAAGACTTCAAGGGCATGCTGTCAAAAAGTGAGATTTTTTCTTTCCTATGCGTTGGATTGGTGGAGATTGTGTCAACTCAAGGATAGACTAATGATCCTATGGGCATGACATGAGATTGACCACTTGTGGATCCCAACCTTTAGCTCAAGGTGATGAGGGATAACAAGTGACAAAGCTAGATTACCCTAGACAAAGCTCTATCAAACAGATAACCTTGGTGAGGCTGGTGGATTGGTCGGATTGATTGGAGAGAAAATTCTAGCAGAATGACAACAACTCTCTAAAGGCTTGGGTGTGATTTTGGATTGAGTTGCTAGCTGGCTGGGGGGGATGATTTGGAGAGACTTTGGATTTGGGATTGTTCTAAAGCAAGGAACTAGATAGATTCGGTTGCAGCGGGGGAGCTTGGATGATTTTTCGATGAGGCAGTGACTACGCTAAGTATGCCTTGAGCTAGGAGATTTTTTCTTTTTTTGAGATTTTGACCAAAGTTGGCAAACATTCATTCAAAAGCTATGAACAAACAAGCAAACAAAATTTTGGAGCAAGCACGTCAAACATACCAACATCCTAGGAAGCTTTCTACAAGAATGAAATTTGGTTTAGCTAAGGAGTCCTTGATATACGCAAGGTACGTGAGGCCCAAATCCATAGATAAAACCAAAAAGATGTCACACAGTCGAGAGGAGCGGTAACCCACTTCTCCTCTTTCACTTCTCAAGGGTATAAAGTTCCTTGAGGCTTAGCCCGTGTGACAAAATTTTGATTCCAAGAGAGGTGTCTTTGGATTCACCTCTCAATTTTTATACTCCGTCGAAATTCTGGAGTTGAGGTCATCCCAAGGGGTGATGAAATCCCCAAGTAGGCCTCCTAAAAAGTGTAAAAAAAGATCACATACATGATCTTGGGCTTTAAAAGACACGTGTTTATTCCAATTGATGATTTAGATTTTGTAAGCTATGATTGAAGACACTTGTGATTATGACATACAATGTTCATTCCAATTTGATAGCATCGTCAGCATAATGAAAGTTGAGAGGTCATCAACATAAGAAATGCGAGTGTCATTGAAAATGCATCCAAACCATGCAATGTTCATTAATTGTTAGGCATTCAAGATTGAGTGTGAGTTTGTTTAAAGCCCAAAACAAAGATGTGTGAAACTCGATTGCCAAGCGCACGCTCGGAGGCCCTCCACATCAAGATTTGTCCAATTTTTATGCCCAAATGAAGTGTGAGCAAGATTAGTGCACATTCAAGGAATTTTCTAACTTAGAAAAACCACTAAAGACCCAAGTGAGTGGAGTTTGATCTTTGTGGAGCACTTAACACCCTCTTAGGTAGACTCATCCCCATAGATGGCGCTGAGATTGCAATCAATGGTTAAATTGATGGGTGATTAAAGAGGGTGAGTCCAACTACAAACTTACTCAAAGTGTCTTTATTAGTTTTTATAACTTAGAAGATTTCAAAAATGTGGATTCTTTTTACGCCCCAAAAGATGATTATTTGATCTATGGCATTCAAGATTGGATTTGTTGTTTTAATCATGCATTCATAAAAAAAACAAACTTGATTTTAATCCATGGCACTCAAGAGTGATTTTAGCAACATGCATTCAAAGACAAGTGATTAAACATTCAAGTTTTTTTCCTTTGAGCATTCAAGATTGAGATTTTGTGTGTTATTTTAAGAACTTTAAAGTTCTTTGTTTTAACCTTAGATCATTCAAGATTGTTTTTGGACTCAAAAGTGAAAATGAATCTTTGGACTTTGATTTTCATTCAAGATTTTGTGTTCTAGTTTGCATATTTTAAACCCAAAAATAATATTCCTAGATTGTTTTGATGCATGAAAAACCTAAGCAACATTCAAGATTTTGCAACAAGACATTTGTTTGGAACAAATAACAAAGCTTTTAGGACAATTTTTGGCAACCATTTAGGACTCTTAGTTTTCATGAGATTTTTAAAAGAACTTTAAAATATTTGCAAATAAGGTTTATTTTATCCTTGATTGATGCTTTGAGTTTGATTTAGATTTTAGTGTGCACTTAATGTTGATTTTGAACCTTTTGAAATGGAAACTTGAAGTTCTTTTTAAATTCTCAAAAATGAAGTGTTCCTAACTTTGCATGAATGCATCTAAAACCTTGATGTTGCAAGGATGCAAATGATTGGATTGGTTTAGTTTCACTTGTTAAAAGATTTTTTTTTTTTTTACAAATTTGTTAGTCTTTAATGGATTTAAGTATGATTTGGGGGTTCATTTTAAGCACTAAAAAGAAATGTGTATGATTTTGCTTCCTTAAAAAAAAATAGCCAAGATCTCCCACAAGAAGAAGAAGAAGAAGTAGATGGAATAAGAAGAATGTAGACAAGAAGGGGAAGAAGAAATCCAAGTGCTTTGTCCACCTATAAGCTTGAAAAATCTGCAAACACTATGAGATAGACTATGAGTTCCTTTGTCTTCTTCATGCTCATGTGGACTTACAAAACCAATTTATACAATCCTACCAATCACAAAAACAAGCAAAATTAGCCAAAATCAGCAAATGATATACAAAACTTGACTAAAACAGCTAATGAAGATGACCCATGCGGGGTCTCACCGGGCGTGCCAAAAATGTATATGAGCAATGTTAGTATGCTAATAGAAACCAAATTTAAATAAAGCTTCTACAAACTAAACAAAATTTGTAAACTTCAAGATAGACTAAGATGAGCTCTCAATTGAGAATATGAGCCATTGATGGGCTCTCTCAATAAGAAGCTCTCTTGTTGAGTGGCTTTGTCTAAATAGATAGGATGTATGCTCAAGTTTTATGCTTCAAAAAGGGCTTCAAATGGAGTTGGAATTTGGGTGTGAGTGTATGGTTTTGATATAAAATGGCTTCTCAAAATGGCATTATGACTTTACTTCATGGATTGTGTTATTTTTCAAAAGGGAAGGATCCAATTTATAGGCAAGAGGCTTGAGGGATTGAGGGCTAAGATGCAAGGATGGGAAAAAGCTCATGGAGGGCTTAGATTGCATGAGAGGAGAGCACATGGATTGTGCTTTCTTACAGCCAATCAGGGAGTGACACATGTCACAGGGTGAGAGGATGGAGGAAAGGGGAAGGATGAGTCAACAAAGGAGGCTCAAGGGATAAAATCTTCATAAAGACCCTCATAATGGCTTGTAAGAGCAATAAAAGGGCTTGGAAGAGTCATTTATGGCCTAGTGGACTTCATAAAGTTTTGTGGTTGAGATATTTTGAGGGATATGAGAGCAATTTTGACTTGGGCTTGATTATGAAGGTTTTAAGCTTGCTTAGGCTTGTGCAAATGATTAGAAGATGGATTAGAATGGTTTAGGATTAGCTTAGGGATAGGCAAGTGGATGGCATTTAATGAGGGTGGGTGAAGGAGGAGATATTTGTTAACTTTGGCTTGGGTTAGTAAGTCTTAATCCATTTTTAGGGAATGTGACAAGGTTAGGAGGGGATTAGGATTAGGTTTAAAGACATCTTCTAGAAGAGTCTAGACTTTGGATGAGGATAAAGACTTTCTAGAATAGTCTAGAATTTTCTAAGATGAGGATGAAGACTTTTTAGAAGAGTCTAGAACTTCTTAGGATAAGGATAAATTAGATTTTTAGGAAATAAATAAAGTTTTATTTATTTCAAGGGTTTGGGTTGCGGAGATATTTATTAAAACTTTTTTAATAAACATGAAGATTAATATTTAATCTTAATTAAATATTTTGAGTTGGAATTAGGGGTAGGAAATGATGGGATTAGCCTTTAATCATGGTCTTAAGAAAATTGGCCAAATTTTGGGCAAAAAATAAATTTTTTATTTATTTTGGGTTTTTTGGTCAATTTATTAATTAAATAATTAATAAATAAGGAAATAATGTTTAAATAAGATTTAAACATTTTTAGGAGGGATTACTTAATTAAATATTTTTAATTAAGATAAAGGGATTTAATGGCATAAAAATAAATTAATTAACAAATGATAATGTCATCAGAAATTTTTCAGAAAATAAAAATACTTTATTTTCTAAAGGTTTTTAAGTGTCTACAAAGCATACATCCCAAATCCTATCAAATAGACTCATCCCTAAATCAAGTGACTATCCTCATTGGGAGAGCCATTCCATGGCTCATATTCTCATTTGAGGGTTTCACTTTGTCTCTCATATATGTTATGTCTTTTATGCTAGTTAATGTTTTTTTTTCTTGATAGATTAGTATCACTTGCTAACATATTTCTCATATACATTTTGGCACGCCCGGTGGGACCCCACTATGGGTCATTTAATCATCCATTTTCATCTATATGTTATTTTTTCTAACCATCTAATGTTTGTTGTTGTTTGAGTGTGTTGTAGGGTGTTTTGCTTGTTTTTGCAGGTTAAAGAATGCACTTAAGAAGAAGAAATACCATCTAAAAATCCAAGAATAGAAAATTTTTTAAAAAAATTTGGAAAAAATTCGCATTTTCAACTTTTTTCGCGCAGTATCGTCTCCGCAGTTTGGCGTCTGCGCCTGCAAGCTGTCGTCTTCGCCGGTTACTTTGTCGTCTGCGCAACCAAATCAGCGTCTCTGCAGTTTGGCGTCTCTGTCTGGTTTTCTATTGTCGGCGCCACCACTAGACTATCGTCTGTGCATCCTCAACTGTCATCTCCTCAGATCCGTGTCTCTGCTAGCTACTCTATAGTCTCCGCAACATGTTCAGTCATCTCTGCCGTCGCCAACCCAAATTCGCCTCTGTGCAAATCATCGTCTTCACTTGTCACCTATTTTCTGCACCTCAAATATGACCTGTCGTCTCCGCTCTATCGTCTCCGAATACTAGCATCTCTGCATTTCAGCGTCTCCGTAGTCTGGCGGCTCCGCTTGATAGACTGTTGTCTCCGCCTGTCACTGTTGCACTTTTTCTTTAAAATCTTTATTTCTGCACTTTCTAGTTTTAAAAAAAAAAAAAAACAAAAGAGTATAAATCAAAATTTGACTTTTAGTGGTTCCATAGGATTTAGACCATTTTAAGCATTTTTACGCCTAGAAAAAATAGCAAAAAAAGTTTTTAAAAAATTTCCCATAGTTAAACTTTCATTTTGGAAGATTTTGGGTGACTAATCAATTTTCATTTTTTGTCTTATTGCAGGTTGGAGCGTCCTACTAACCTAGTCATGTTTTTTGCAAGTTTTTTTTAGAAAGAACTTGCATGTTTAAACACATCTTTCATTGAATGAATGTTGCTCAAACACAATCTTGAATGCAATGGTTTAAAATCAATCTTTCTTGGAATGCATGCTTAAAACAACAAATCCAATCTTGAATGCCAAGGATCAATTAACCATTGCAATATCTCACACTTCCAATTTGGGCTTAAAACACTCTAACACAATCTTGAATCCCTAACAATCAATGAACATTGCATGGTTTTGACGCATCTCAATGACGCTCACATTTCTTACGTTGACGAATTCTCAATTTCCATTATGTTGATGATGCTGTCAAGTTGGAATGAACATTGTATGCCATAATTACAAGTGTCTTCAATCATAGCTTACAAAATTTAAAACATCAATTGGAAAAGAACTCTGCTTTTTAGCCCAAGGTCATCCAAGTCTTCTCTCCCCTTGTCGTCTTTCGAGGCCATCTTGGGTGCATAAGATTAGGATCCAAAACCTTGTTTTCTTTTTTTTAGGAGGCCTACTTGGGGATTTCATCACCCCTTGGGACGACCTCAACTCCAGCATTCCGGCGGAGTATAAAGATCGGGAGGTGAATCCAAAGACACCTCTCTTGGAATCAAGATTTTGTCACTCGGGCTAAGCCTCAAGGAACTTTATACCCTTGAGAAGTGAAAGAGGAGAAGTGGGTTACCGCTCCTCTCGGCTGTGTGACATCTTTTTGGTTTCATCTATGGATATGGGCCTCACGTACCTTGCGTATATCGAGGACTCCCTAGCTAAACCAAATTTCATCCTTGTAGAAAGCTTCCTAGGATGTTGGTGTGTTTGACGTGCTTGCTCCAAAATTTTGTTTGCTTGTTTGTTCATAGCTTTTCCCAGCTTCTGTCACTATTCTCTAGCCTATTGTGGGCTGCAAATTTCTGGCCGCCACCTGAAGTTCTCGGTTGCCATCATTGATTCCTAGCTCCTCCTCATCAGCCTCTTATCCACCACCACAGCCTCAACTCTACCAGCAGAGCAACCACCTATGTCCACCACTCTACCACCCTCTAGCCACCTCTGCACCTTGCCCACCTAGCACCATAGGCACCTACCATGCGACACTGGTGCCATGTCAACACCTACCATGTGTTAGGTGCCATGTCAGCTTTTTTGGGCCACATGGATGCCACATGGAATTCTTTTTTTGTTGCGATGGTTGATTGGCCATCAATTTTAATGCTATGAAATGTTGACATCAGCATGATGTCAACACTACATCGTCCCTCTTGCATGCCCTTTAGGTCCTTTTGACCTATTGTTGGGATTTTGGTCATATCTTGAGCATATGGAGGTATTTTTTCAATCTGAAAAAAGTGTTGGAAACCTAGTTCGAAGACAAAGATAGTGGTGTAGGGGTTTTATGGTTTTGATGTAGTTTGGTTGCTTTTTTGGGTAGTCAAATCTAGGTGTTTAGTTTTTCACTCTAGAATATTTTTGGAAAGCTGGTTTAGTAATATTTTTAGAAACGCTAGTTTTTCTTTCATATTCTACTCCATGCTCTTTCTATCATGTTTTTTCCTTTATTGCATCATGGTGGATATCTTGGGTGTTTCAAGTCTAGGGATCATTTTTGTGGCATGGGATCTCTTCTTTTGGGCTATACTATGTGTTGTAATAGCTCTTTTCCCTTTCTGATCATTGTTCATATCAATTGTAAGCATGTTTATGTAAACACACTAAGACAAAGTGCCACTTCTTTCATTTTTGGCATCTTTTTCATCATTGTGACTTATTGTACTTGCAGTACATAATAAAGTGCCATGGGGGGATAGTTGTTTTCCTTTTAGTGCCCTCTTCCTTTGTCAAGTGAGTGTCCCTTCCATGACATTAGCCCCATGATGTGTCAATGACACATACCTTGATTGGTTTTTGTACCTCTTCCTCACTCTCGATGTTCTTGGTTCTTTCTATTTTGCAAGAGTTATTGGCCCACTTTCTCATGCTTCCTTTGTTTGATTGATCAATTCTTTAGACTTTGGTGTTTCATGTAATATGTATCTTTGAGTTTAGTTGTTTTCCTTTGTTTGCCTCCTGATTCGATGCAAATTACAGTCTTCTCTACTTGGTTAGGTTCTATTTCAAAGGAGGTTCTACAGATTAGTAGTTTCTTTTTGACAAAGTTTGTAACTTCTTCATGCTTCACTGATGTTTCTTCATGATCACTCTTTGTTCCTATTTTCCATAACATTCCTCTACTTGGACATTTCTACAGTCCTTCACTAGGTTTTCAGCTATCTCTTTTTGAAGTAGAGTTTTTCCCACTAGGTTTTCTCTATATATCTGTTTCATAGAGATTTAGCTGAGATTGGGTACCTCATCAAGCCTTGTTGCTGGGATCCAAGTTTGCTTTCAACATTGCATTGTAGTTTCCTTACTCTTTCTACATTTTTCTTAATTGCATTGTTGCCCATATTAAGGGGGGGTGTTAGAGAAAAAGGTTAATTTAATTTCATTAATTAAATTACTTTTTCTCCCTTCTTAAGATTTCTCTTTATGCACTTTTCGCATTCTCTATTTAAAAATTAATTAGTAATTATTAAATAGCTTGTAGGAATTTCCTTTATTTCCCATCTTCCTTTATCTAGTGAGTGTCCCTTCTGTGACATTAGCCTCATGACATGTATGAGATTAATCACCTCAGTACACACATATGTACTCTTTTGTTCATCTTGATCATGGTTTCTTGACATACAGTTCTTTTGGCCCACCTTTTCATCTGACTGTCACCTCACCCTTTTCTACATTAGAGGGTTTCTTATGTTGTTTCCCATGCTTCCTTGGTTTGATTGATCAACTCTTCAGGCTTTTGTGCTTCATGTCATTTTTATCTTTGAGTTCAATTGTTTGCCTTTCTGTGCCTCTTGATTCGATGCAGATTACAATCTTCTCTACCTGGTCAGGTTCTATTTCAGTTGAGTTTCTTCAGATTAGCAATTACTTTTGATAGAGATTTGTAGCTTCTACATGCTTCATTGGTGCTCTTCATGATCATCTTTTGTTCCTATGTTCTAGAACATTCCCTTGTTTGGATGCTTCTTCAGTCCTTCACTAGTTCTTTTCAGCATTATTTCCATCTCTTTTTGGAGTAGGGTTTTTCCCATGTGATTTTCTCTATTTCTCTTCTTTTCAGAGATTTGGTTGTGCTTGGGTACCTCATCAAGCCTTGTTTTTTGGGACCCAATTCTACTTTCACTAGTAGTTTCTATGTTTGTAGCTACTCCCTAAGTTTACTTTAAGCAGGGGTGTTAGAGTAATTAGATATTTCCTAATTAACTCTAGTTTACTTAAGCTAAACTTTAGGCATCTAATAATTAATCATTTTGATGCAACCTAGGTTAGACCTTTTTAGGGTTTTGATCTCCTTTATAAGGACGATCTATCATTGTATTCATTGAGAATTGAGATTAGTTCATTTTTTATAATAGCAATCTTTCTTTTTTTTTCATCAAGAATGACTCATCTATGGATCTGGAAATTCATGCCTCCATAGCTTTTTGCCTCTCTCTTTTTGTGATAGTTGTTTACATACATGTGATTCTTGGGAGTTGTGGGGTTGATCGTTCATCAACTTCAACAAGATGTAGTATGGACAAGATAACATATATGTGCAGAAGGCATCCAACAAAGAAAATCTTGGATAGTGGAAATTTGATTATGGGGACATTTTAGAATGAAATGAAACAGAGATTTAGAAAATCCCCTACAATTTTTGATAGATTCAAGAATGATATATGTTTTATGGTGGATACTGACTTTACCTATATTGAAGCAGTAGAACCTTAGGAAATATTTCATGAGCCCCTAGGTTATGAATTGAGCGATGATGTAGCTATCAGTTATATTGATTTAAAGTTGAAATATAATATAGATCATGCATCATGCAAATTTGGAACATATGAGGAAATAACCCAATCATCCTACCGGGCATAATTAGAAAAGGCATCTCATAAGAAGATTGCATCTGTAATCAATAAAGCAATATTTGAGGTCGATATGTCAGAAGAAGAGTCTTAAGTGGTGAGGAAAACAACCTCTAGACTAAAACAAATAGGTGAACAATGTGTAATATATGTGACACCTTTGTCAGTTGGCCAAGCATCCAGTGTATCTATTGTAGAAACTCCTTTAGAAAAAATCATTCTATATGTTTCTATATTAGCCAAGCAACCAAGTGAGCTAAGAGGTAGTCTAAAGGGTAAGTAGAGACTCAAAAGTCTAAAATAGTCAAGTAGCAAGCTACTAGACCTGAAAAGAAGAAAAATACATTTTTGACAATTGAATACTCCAATGATGAAGAGGAAGAAGAGGAACAAAATGAAAACTAGCCAGAGAAAGTCATTGTTTCCAAGCAGCCAACAGGTAAAATAAGGCAACCCTAGAAACCAAAGATAGACAAGATTAACATAGCTATTGTTAATGGAGGGAACTTTGTACAAATGAATAAGTTTTATGATTTGTACAATGATATGGAGAAAGATGGATTGATATCTCTACTATGAGATATATGATTCTCAATAACTTGAAAGTTGAGAGTATTAAAGGCACAATGAATCAGAAATTCTATGATAGACTTGCAGCTAAGAAGGCACCAGTTCATGAAGAAGACATGGAACTTTGAAAGTCAATGCTAAGAACTATGTGCAAAATAGATGATGAAGATGAAATCAAGTAATTGATGAAGAAACTAGTAGCTTACTTGCAAAGTAAGATGAGGCCATTTCTATCCATGGGAGGAGAAAAGAATGTTATTAGAAGAAAAACTATAGCATCCATCAATCAAATGATGAGTGAGTTAAAAGTAGAACCTTCAATTGCAGAGAAAACTTTAGAAGTATCAGTAAGTATTGATACTATGCAGATTGATCAAACAAATATTATAGTTAACATTGATGAAGACCCGTTCAATCAGTGTGAGCCCCTCTCTGAAGATATTCAAGATCAGTTGGCACTGATTGAAGAAGAGAAAATATAGCTTGAAGAAGAAAAGAACAAGATTGAAGAAGCCAAGCTAAAATTGATTGAAGAGGATAAAGAAGAGAAAAAGAAGATAAAGAAAAGAAAGAAAGAAAGAGAAGAGAAGGAAGAAGAAGAGGGAAAGTCAAAGAAGGTAGTAGAGAAGAAATTAAAGGAAGATGAGGTGAAAGCATCTAACTCATCCTCTCCTATATCTCTTGCAAACCTTACAAGTGATGATGATGATCAATCTAACTTGATCTCATCCTTGACAAAATTGTTTGAGAAGAACAAAAAGGTCAAAAGTCTATAAAGAGCATTAATGAAGGTGACTGATAGATTGCACAACACCCTCTTAGCCAAACATACTAAAGCAAACCTCGAATAGAGAGCTGAAGAAATTGTAAAATAATTTGATGATGAATTTACAAATTTGTTAAATGTTGTTGAGTTTAAGGCTCAAATTTCACATGATGCTAATCTTTTTAGCACCATTTTCCAAAATATTTAGAATGATTTGCTGAGTCTTGATACTTGTATCAAGGAACTCTGAAGATGTCAACAAGTTGGCAAGGTACTATACATCAATTGTATTTTATCTCATAAGTTGACCAAAGATGTGGATAGAAAGATTCAAGGGAAGCTGAGTGAGCTAGAAGCTCTAACTAGTCAGATATAGCAACCCTCTTGCAGAGTTGATGAATTGGAAGGTCAAGTTGTCAATGATCACATAGACATCAATAAATTGGAACTTGAAAAGAAATTAATTTTGAGAAGACTATCAGAATGTAGAGATTCTATTTCTTTGAAGATATCAGTTGTGGAAAGATAGTTGGAAGAGTGTGTCAAAGCAAAAGACACTTATGCAAACTTCACCTACTTTGACCTCAAT
This sequence comes from Cupressus sempervirens, assembly GCA_028749045.1. Classification (NCBI taxonomy): domain Eukaryota; kingdom Viridiplantae; phylum Streptophyta; class Pinopsida; order Cupressales; family Cupressaceae; genus Cupressus; species Cupressus sempervirens. The sequence continues at coordinate 19,384,325 of CM053791.1, read as the reverse complement.
GCAGTTGAGATTGCATCATATGCCTTATGTGCAATGCTCACTACTACCAAAGTAACAAGGGACACATGGAAGAAAGGTATGAACAGTTTGAAGGCAATTTTTGATGATTGCATGAAGATTTTAATAGATTAAGGAAGCAAGACAGTGTTTTGACAGCAGTCAAACAAGCTATTTTTGACAGTTTTTGGATTTTTAGACCTTTGTCGTTGATGTCAAAGGGGGGGAAGTTGTAGAATAAAATTGTGTAGTAAGTTATGTATTTACTATTCATATTCAAAGGGGGAGAAATTTAGTATTTGAGCATTTGTAATGTAATAGTATAAGTATTGTAAGTTTTTGTTAAGTTTTTGTCACTTAGCCAATTTTCCTTACTTTGTTGCCATCAATTCCAAAGGGGGAGATTGTTGACAATTGGATATATGTAGTGATGTAATTATTTTCATTAATGGCAACACATGATGTACTTACTTGTAAAAAACCTTGGTAATATAGATACCTAGCTTTTGGTACTCAGAAAATTGTCTAAGTATGAAATTGGTTTACAGTAGTACATTGTTTTATATGTAAATTGTTTCTCATGTCATATTATGACTAGCAAAGATAGATGGAGATAGTATAAATGTTGATGATGGCATGTATAACCTTAGACATTAGTATAAACTATACAAAAAATAGATATTCATGATTTACCAAGTGAAATAGAACAGTGGAATTAAAAGAAAGGAATTATTTTTTTTACAAAATAATTACTTGACCAATTAGGGCTGACATCCTAGATGTTTACTCTAAGTTGGAAAAGTATATTTTGGTCCTACCCAACCTAGAAATTTTTTTTGAAAAGGCACGATATTTATACAAAGGATATCTTGCGAGAAGTAGTATACAATTGTATTGTTATAAGTGATATACAAACTTTTTGTGAAGTGATATATGTGAAGTTATTGAGAACCTGATTTCGTGATCCAAGATCAAGTTGAGGTCAGAGATCAATCAATAAAGAGGATACAACATCTATATACTCAAAGAATAATTACTTGTTTGTGACGTGAGCTCTTCTTGTAATTGGAAGTGCATGTTTGGGTAGTGTGCTCTTCTTGTATCCATTGTACTACAACTCCTAATAGGGTTGGAATCTCCTAATAGGGATTCAAAGTCTCCTAACAAGGACTCTTTATACTAAATTTTCTCATTGACTCCTAATAGGGTCCATCCTCTAGCAAGGGACATATATATCCATATATTATCTATTGGGTATCATCCCCACCAGGGTTTTCCCTTAGCAAGGGTTTCCCTAGTTAACAATATATGGTGTTATGAGTTTTCTCTATGCATGGTTATTATTATAGTTTAATATTACTTGTTTACTTTCTTGTGCATGGTTCAAAGTAATTAATAATATCCAGTTGGTGAAAAAAATTTGTAGAGTATTGATTCACCAACCGCCCCCCCCCCCACCCCTCTCTAAGTATTCCTTATTTCTAACATAACGAACTCATAAGACCAAATAAGAATACACACACTTACACATAGGTTCACATGCCAAAAAAATATCAAAATTCAAGAGTGCACACACCAACTCCTATAGATTGAAGCTAATGAATACAATCTCCAAAGTTTGCTAGTAAATGAGGAACCCACAACCAACAGTCCCCAAAATGGCTCTAACTCCAAGACAATTACTCCAAACTCTATGCAAACTTAGTACAAGTTTTCCCAATATTCCTCGAACACATCCCTAATCACATAAAACATAAAAAATCCAAGCTTGATGCTCTTACACCAAACTTCCAAGGTAGATAGAAAAGTATGTCCCATTGTTGGAAATTTATTCAGTGCTCCCCTTGGGATTCATGTCAAGGGCTTAACCACCTCTTCTGTACTATAGGTTGAGTGGTAGTATGAATCATTGATAGATTGGTCTTTTGGTGTAACCAAAACCCCACTCCAATAATTGATATCAAAGTTATTATTTCTTGTAGGAAAGGTTTCAAAGACCTAAGCTAAAGATCAAGATGTCTTAAAAAAGAGAGATTCCTAAGTTTAACCGAGAAAACCTTTCAGCAAGGCAGGAATTGATAAAGAAACATCTAGGAACCATTGGAGATTCATGTCTGCATTTCTTGGAGAACCAATATTTGGCATCATCAAAGCCTTTAACTATGGATTAGGTGGTGAATATGAATAATCACAATACATTGATTATTAATATTGCTTCCTCTCTCAACTATTCTAAATTTGATGAAGTCAAAGACTGTGTAACTACTTTTGATATGTGGAACAAACTAGAACAGATCTATGAAGAAGATAAAAATGTAAAAAGAGCTAAGGCAAAAATTCTAAGAGGTCAATTTGATCAAATGAAGATGAAAGAAGATGGAAAAATTGTAAAATATAGTGAAAGATTCAAATAAAGTGTAAGTGGTATCAGAGCTTTGTCACATGTTTGAATCCCCGGACCCTCAAGTAACCTTGAGGGGGGATTGTTGGAAATTTATTCAATGCTCCCTTCAAGATTTCTAACAAGGTCTTAAACACCTCCTATGTATTATAAGTTGATTGGTTTTATTGAGAATTGATAGATCAATTTTTTGGTGCAACGACAACCCACTCTAACACATATACTTTGATGCCCAAAGACATGTATGCAACTAAGTTCATCTTCACAAAAGGTTTCCAATCACAATCCATATTAGCAAAAAGAGCATCAAATGCCACATCCACAATACCAACTTGTAGATCTAAAACCAAATCCACATCAATAGCAATATGACAGCCCTCACCAACACATAAAAACTCCCAACACTAGCAATCCCATTGCTCACAACTATTGAAATCTAATTGAAAAGATCACTATTAAAGAAGGGAGATTGTTGAGAAGAAGGGAGATTGTTGGTATAGAATGTATTCAATCATTATTTTGTCACTGATGTCAAACCTGCTATTTACTAGAATGACAATTTCTTATAAGATCCAAGTACTATCAGTTAGTTAATTGATGAGGAGGATTTAATCAATAAGATGTAACAAAAGCACCTAAGGGAATGGCTGAGTTATGGTTTTGTAATGAAGTATAAGGATCAGTTAAGATAATTGTAAAATGATGTATTGATAATGCACTTGAACATAAAAAGGTTGGCTACACTTAGAAACACTGGAATAATAAGTTGTAACAAAGCTATCTACAAAACTTGACTAAATTCATCAGTGGGTGCTGAGCAAGCTAGTTCATGCCGAGCAGATTATTAGTAAGTGCTGAGAAAATTTAAAATCTAGTGTATGCCAAGTGAGACGGAAGGTGCCGAGCAAGTTTAGGTGCCTAGGTAGTAATAGGTGTTGAGCATCAATAAAATTTAGTTGATGCCAAGTAAATCCACAGTAGGTTTCGAGCATTAGGAAACCCTAGTTGATGCTAGGTAACACAATATGTATTAAGCATTAGAATTTCAATAGTGTCAAGCTGTTGCATTATTTAAAAAGTTAAAGATTCACTAGATCTAAGCTGACAAGTTTGTTACCTTGAATTTAGTGAACCAAATAGAAGATAAGGATGATGAGGTAGTGGCACAAAATTCTAGGTTAACTATTTTTAGGCGAATACAAGAGGATTCTACATGATGTTTCTAGAAGAAACAAGATAAGGGGTAGATTCATTGAATCTTACCTAATCCATTCAGACTAAAAATAAGAGTGGGAAGACTTGAGCGGGAAAAGTATTCTAGACTTCTATTTAAGGAGTTATAGGTCAAGAAGCAATAGTGGTTGGAGAGAGTGTGTGGTGTCAAGGAGAAGGCATCGAGAGGGAGGAATAGAGTACAAAGACTCTACTTCAATAGGTGACCACAAAGGTGATTGCATTGGCACAATGAGCATGGAGACTCAAGGATACAACGATTGAAAGGAGGACAAGTTGTCAGAGTTGTAGAGACTGAAGGCAAGGAAAAATTGTGAGCTGAATTGAGATCCAAAATTTACAAGTTATGTTGTGAGTTGTATTAGGTCAAAAGCCCTTATTTTTACTCTTTAGCTATTGTATCAGTTAGGAAAAATTTTATGGACTTAGGTTGATTTAATAGCCATGTTGTAAATCTTTTAATAGGGTAACATTCCAATTGAATTTTCTAAAGTCATTTAACTAGGCCCACTTCTAACAGGGTGGTTGAAATCCTTTAATAGGGTCACATTTAACAATGTGTTTTGTAGCCTTTAACAAGGTAGACCTTTTGCAAGGCATCACTTTAGAAGAGTGAGAAAGGAGTAACATGTTACTGGTGGTTTTTCCCAAATTGGGTGTCCACATAAATCACTATGTTATGTGTTGATCTCTCATGTTTCATTGTTGTATGTTGATTTTTCAGTAACTTGCTAAAATAACTAAGTAGCTACATGGTTAGTTTGGATGAGCTCATTATTATTAGTGAAAAAGTTTTATCAAGACATTTGGACCTTAAAAAACTAATTCACCCCCCCCCCCCCCCCCCCCAGTTATTCTAAAGCATTTCTAACAATTGGTATTAGAGCCATCTACTGATTTGGTTTAAAGGTACCACAAGCAGAAAAAGATCAAGATGTCTAAGAGAGAAGTTCCCAAGCTTAACAGAGATAAATTCACTACATGGAAAAGTCTAATGAAGCTACACCTTGGATAACTAGGCGATCATGTACAAGCCTCAATTGAAGTGGAACATGTTGATCCAGATGGAGTCCCTACTGCAAAAGATTTGAATAAAAAGAAGGAGCACAATCAGGCAATGTTGGAGATTGCCTCTGCCCTCAACTATGTTGAATTTGATGACATCAAGGGATGTGATAGTTCATTCAAGATGTGGAAAGCCTTGACAGATATTTATGGAGGAGATCAAAATTTTTGAAGAGCAAAAAGAAAAATCCTCAGAGGAAAGTTTGATGACATGAGAATGGAAGAAGGTGAGAACATTGCTCAATATGCCTAAAGACTAAAGGAAGTAGTAAGTGCAATAAGAACTTTGGGTGGTCATTTAAATGATGATACTGTCAATAGAAAATTCTTAAGAACCTTTCTCCCCATCTATGCTATTAGAGTATTGGCCATCCAAGAGTTAAGATGCGTACTAGGAAACAAACTAACTCTTGAACGTATAGTGGGAAGACTTACTACATTTGAGTTATCCAACTTTGATAACTATAGACCCAAGAATTTTGAATCTTCTTTTAAGGCCAAGATATTGTTCAAAGATATTAAAGAAGTGAAACCAAAGAAGAAGGGAAGAAAGATAAAATATGCATCCAATGACAATACCAAAGATGAAGAAGATGTAGAACAATTGGAAGCATTGCTGGCCAGAAGATTTCATAGAGGCAAAGGTAAATTCAAAGGTAAGCTACCTATTGTAATCACCTAAAAATGGTCATCTAGACTATTAGCTCCCTTCTCAGCATTTTGGCTAAATTAATTTAATCATTTACCTAGACCAAATTGCTAATAATCAATTTATTTGATTATAACCTATAGTTTGACTATGCTATCCTAAGTTCATTATTTGATTAAAAGAACATGTCCCCTTTTAATTAAATAAAAGACCCCATTCTTCTAACCCACTTAAAGTGCACACATAAAGTCCTTTTTCTATTTTACAATTAAAAGAAAAGATTTGTGAGACTTTTGTCTTATATAACAAGTCAACTTATATTCTATTGGTTGACTTGTGTGTGCACATGGATCACTCCTATTTTCGAATTCAACCGTTGATCATCCACCGTCTTCATCTTGATCTCCACCGTCCGTACATCTTTAAAAGGGAGAGAGATTTCCCCATCAAAGAATCCATCCTCATTTTGAATATTGTTATGCTGGAGGTTTTCTAACAGGTTTCTTTGGAGCTTTGTGGAGAACTTCTATTTCTTGTCTATATTCTCTCATCCATGGTATTCTAGCTTAGCTTAGTTTTTATTTTTACATGTAGCTTAATCTCACATAGCTTAATATTTGGATTGTAACACTCTCATCCATGCTTAGAATAGCTGCACTTTACATTTCATTCTAGCTTAATCTTTATTTGCATTGCATTCTTGAGGAACTCCTTGGGACATTTGCATTCTTGCATCTTGTCTTTGGAACCTCCCATTGTATGGTTTACTAGCAAGAAGAGTATCTCTAAGGCTCATCTGAGAGCCTTCTTATTCTTGAAATATACTCTCTTGCACTCCGTGGATAGGGAGCTCTAAGCCAGCATCCAAGCATTCCAAACTCATGGAATCGTTTGGATAGAAGGGTTTAGAGTGTGACACAAATCGAGTGTACATTTTTGGCGCCCACTGTGGGGCTTGAATCAAGTTTCTAACTCCATTTGCTTTTATTTTTTATCTCTAATTTTTTACAGCAGCATATTGGATCTAATCAAATGCTTTTTTAGAATTATTACTTTGGTTTTAAGGCCAACCCATAAGTAAATTGGTTTGAAGGCCAAAAACTTAGTTGGTTTAAAGATTTGATCATATCTTTTAAACCGCTTGAATTTTGGTTCTAAAATTTATTTTTCAAGTTGGTTATATGCACAAAATGTCTCAGTCCAATTTTTAGAGCATTTTGACGTAATTTTCGAGAGTTATGAATTTTTCTTTATTTTTCATAAAAAGTCGTTTCTGATCGAAAATCAGCGAATTTTTTTTAAAAACTTACATTTTCAAAAAGATTTTTCAATTCTAATGGGGGTTCTTTCTTTGTGTTTTGAATTTTGAGGTCATATTAAAGATCAAAAACTCAATTTGATAAATTTGGCCTGTTTTAAAAAAATTGATCTCTAGAGCGCAAATGAAGAGATTTTTTAAAATTTCTTGCATTTTTGTAAAGCTCTCTAATTTTTAATAGGGGTCTCTTCTTTTCATTTTCATTTTTGGATAAAAAATCATAGTAAACAAGTCCAATCTTGTTGACTAGGTCAAAATTAAAGAGTAAAAATGAGAGCAGTTGTGATTAACTTGCACTTTCTTTGCATGCACTTGGTTGGAAGATAAATTGGATTTTTAAGGCAACTCACCACTTTTTATTGCAAATTTTTATGTTATTTCATACTAACTTTTGGTGCTAACAAGTTGCGATTACAGGTTGCCATCCTTATGAAAAAAAAAAATTGAAACATTACATAAAAAGAACGCATGTCAAAGCTTCAAATGCGCAAGGGTTACTAACATTGTTTGCAGGGCTGCCCAAACCATAAAAACCCAAAATTTCTTGCTTTTTTATTTTCATGTGTGGCATTGACTAATTGTTCATTTTTCATAGGCACATAAAACTTGTGATTGGAGTCTTTTAGTAATAGGAGAGTATGCTCTTCACCCTTGTGGTGAATTAGAAATCTTGACTTGCCATTTGGTTTCAAAAGAAAGGGGTAACTGAATCTTTTTGGCATGTTTGGGAGAAAATTATTGGAATAGGAGAGTATGCTCTTCACCCTTGTGGTGAACCAGAAATCTTGACTTCCAAAATTTGATCCACTTTGTGTAGTTAGAATCCTTTAGAGGGCCTGCTCTCGGACAACCTGAGAGGAACGACCCAAGTGGGGACAAGCCGATTACTTGGCTCTTCCAACCCACTATAAACTCAAGGCTACCAAGGATACAAAACTTTGGTAGACATAGTGTTTGTCTTCGCCTAGTGTGATTGCCTATGGGATTTCGACCATAGGGAGATCACTAGGCAAGAATGCATAAGGTACTCTTGTGATCGCGAGATCGGTTACTCATCGCAAGGTGAGGTGTCCCGTAACTGGGAGCAAGAGGAACACTATGAACGGAAGCCTGATCTAAAAATTTTAAGTTAGTAACTACCTTTTTTTAGCCGCTCAACTTCTTGGTGCAAGGATTGATCCTAGTGGACTACTCGGATCACCCCAAAATTTACACTCACCATATGTGTTCCCTTGGTTATGCTTATGGCATTTCCATGACAAAGCCAATATCTCTTGTGGAAAACCACTTGGTGTGAGGCGAAGGAGCATCAAGCGTGGGCCAAGTTGTTGAGTAATGAACCATGCCCTTTAGGTAGATATTGCTTTATGTGTTCTCAAATGGGCTATACCTGTGAAAATCTTTTGAACATACACATGATGATAATTCTAGAGAATTCTTTTGAGATGTCACATATGCTTGTATCATGCAAGGTTGCTTTGTCCCTTGCTTGATTTTTTGAAGAATACTCCATGTGTCACTATCTTGCTTGGAAAGAAATTGTTTTTGAACATCAAACTTACAATGCTATCAACTATTGTCAAAAAATTTCAACCAAGTCAAAACATCAAATGCAAACATTTTCTTGTGTTTCTTGCTAAGGGGAGTCTCATCATTTGATTTTTATCTTCTATGTCTCTAGTTCTTGAACATGCTTAAAGTGGCTCTTTGGTCTTAGTGCTCTTGGTCTTTTTGTCTTCATGGTCTATGCATGCTTGCTAGTTATCCTTTTGCTGAAATTCTTGCCTTGATTTCTTGACTACACTCTTGGGTTGGACAGTTGTTCACTTGTCACCTTGCTTGCTCTATCTATTTGGCTATTTGGGCATCTTTCCTAGCTATTGACTTGAGTCATTCATGTCATAAGTTTCGTGGACATATTGTTTGACAAGTCACTTAAATCTCTCTCTACTATCTTGGCAAGTGAACACTCTACCTCCTATAGTTTCAACATCAAGTTATCTTCTAGGCTCTTTTATGCTTGGCTTTGCATCTAAAACTATGGGATCTAAACCTTGTGCTACCAAACTTCAACAAAATCTAGATGATCATGATATCCTCCATGTCAGTAAAGAGTTTCAAGAACTATATGCACAATACAAAGAACTAGAAGAGACAAATGATCTTTCTTACCTTCATCTCTCTAAGTGCATGACAGAAATGAAGTCTAAACTTGAGAAAAGGTTAGAGGAGAAGATTGCATCATTACATGAATCTTTCTTAAGGTCTTTACATGCATGTGAGTCACCTTCTTTGAGGTCATCCTCTTCTTCTAGGTCTACATGCTCTACTTCAAGACATCAAATATTTTCATCTTTTAGATCTAAAGACCTTTGTAGAGAACAAGCACTTGAGCCTATGCCAAAATTTTATGATGGACCTATCTTTGAAAAAGATAATGAGGAAGACATGAACGCATGCTATTCACTTGAGAAACAACAAGAAGATCCTAGACATATTTTTGAGAGGACTTTTACTCCCTTGGAACATTCTTATGATGAAATTTTGCAAACACTTCTTGAAACTAAGCTCATCATGTTGCCTAAGTCTAGCTCATATGGAAACCCATTCTTGGATATCTATTGTGCTTATCATCAACATAATGAGCATATTACTTCGGATTGCATTCAGCTAAGACATAAAATCCAAGATCTTATTGATAATGGAATTATTGATACCTTTAATGATTCATGTGGTGAAGATACTTCTCTTGAGCAAGATTACATTAATGAACCTATGTCTAGTAGCAGCTCCATTACATCTTCCACTTCTTCCAACACTCATGCATCTCCCAACACTTCAAAGCTTTCCAACATGCCTCCATCAAATAAAGAACCTAATGCTTTCCACATTGACTACGTGTATCCTCAAGGGTTACCTCTAAAAGAAACTCAAGCTAACCTTCACTTGGCTACAAACCTTTTCCATGCTACTAATCCTAAACATCCTCAACCTTCATGCACTACTATGCCTAATCCAAGCACTACTCCATTCACTCTTCATTCTCCCTTGTCCTTAGAAGTGGCTTCATGTCAAGAGGACTATCAAAAAGAAAAAGCTATAAATGTTAAGAAAGATCAAGATCAAGCACCCTTTCATCTCCTTCAAAATGTCACTCCTCCATATCCTATGTCTTATCCACCTCCTAAGTATGATGAAGACACAACTTCCATTATCTCCCTTGAGCTTACTGAAAATTATGAGAAAAACTCTTTTCATATGCTATCCAAAGCTACTTGTCAAGATCAAAGCATCCCCTCATGTTCTACTTCTCCATATCCACTTCAAAATTGTGCTCAAGCTTCAAGTTCTTCTATTAAAAATGGTGTTCCTATCAAAGGTACTCATGATTCTATTGATGGCTTTGACCATGTTGCTCATTCTAAAGGTGTTGATATCCCTTCCCACTATCCCTTTACATCTTCTAAATCTATCCTTGGTCCTTATCCATCTAAGCTAAAGCATTCAAACCTTCCATCCATATTGGGGCCTTATGTTCCTCCATCTCCTACATTCACTCCTAGCTCATTCCCTAGCTCTCCCATCGTACCTCAAGATCAACAAAGACACTCATCCTTGATGAATTTTCACCCATCTATACATCTTAACCAGTCATATCATCCTTATTCATCCACAAATCCCAAGTCCTTTGGAAGTGAGAATAAACATAAGAATCCATTGAAAAAGAAAGATCACTATGTCCCATCTAATCGACATGTGAATGCTAAGAAGGAGAATGCACAAAAGAGACCACAAAGGTCCACTATTAAGAGAGCTAAATCAAAGAAAATGTGGGTTCCTAAACCCATTATTGAAGAAATGTGTTTTGAAGTATCCAAAGGAAAATCTAAAACTATATGGATTCCCAAGTCTCTTTTAAAAGACTTGAATATTGAAAATACTTCAAAGTTGACATTCAAGCTTCCAAAGGCTTCCATTCCATCTTCTTCCAAAAATCTTCCTAAAAATATTCCAAAGCCTTCCACTCGACTTTTTTCCAAATCTCTTCTACCAGCTCATACATCTAAATCGCAAGCTACTTCATCCATGATTCCTCCAACATTCCAATACCCTTCAAGGTGTGTGTCAATGTTGATCTTGTCCAATATTTCAGCTACCCTCATGAAATCCTCTAAAGCTTACACTTACTTTCTATACATGAACTCTTATTCTCCATATACTCTTCCTACTACCATTTCTCTTTCATCACCCTATCAACATCTTTGAGCATACCTTTCTATGGTCTCAGCTTATCATGACTTATCTTTTCTATAGGAGCACTATCTACAAACAGCTTGAGCTCTTTCTAAAAATTCAAAAAAAAGAAAAGAAAAAAATATTTAAAAAATGAAAATGTGCCTTGGTGAAAACCACTTCTTGTGGCACCTTGGTAGCAAAAATAAAGAGAGATAAATTTATCCTATGGTGAAAACTACTTCTTGTGACACCTTGGATAAGTACCATGATGAAAACCTGGCAAACAGGCGTCATGCGTAATTCTTCCATCATCCATCTATCCCCTCTTCTCTCTTTGATCTTGACAATGTTGAGCTATCTTTGCATATTGGCTATTTTATCCATGAGATTCTCTATTTGTGCTTTCTCATTCCCTCATAGCCTCCATCTTGAGCTTTATTTTTATTACTCTATCACATTGCTATGCTAACTAGTTGACCCCTTGGTCTTGATCATGATAAATAAAAAATGGTTCCTAGGTCTCTTGACATGTCTACTCTTTTGGACTACACACTTCATGCTATTGCACTCATTGGCTTCCATCGCTTATCTTACATGCTATCGCACTTGTTGGCTTCACCACTTATCCTACATGCTATCTTGCTCATTTCTTCCATTGCTTATCCAAAACCTACTTTATATGGCTATCTTTCCCTAGCTTGGGTACTCTTGAGGAGTCAGTCCTTGAGGATCACTTTCACTTGCTTCATACTCTTTTTTCATCCATCTTTGCTTATCCACTGGCTCATTGCTCCATCATATCCTATACTTTGCTAGACATTGGGAGAAAATGATGTGATCTTTCTTGAGAACTAGTGATCTCTAAAACTTTCTAAAAAAATCCAAAAAATCATATATGATCTTGAAAAAATTCCATAAAAAATCATATATGATGCTGAAAAAATCCTAAAAATCAGAAAATGTCCTGAAAAAAGATCATCTTAGTGAAAACCTAGCAATAGGCACTTTGATGTATTACCAAAAAAAATTGAAAATTTGAAAAATACAAAAAAAATTTTAAAAGTCCTAAAAAAATCTGTCAAGTGATGAAAATCTGGAAACAGGGGCTACTTGAGACCCTTGCACCTCTGTCTATCAGTCTCAATCACCTATTTTGCTACACATTTCCTAGCTTGGAATTGTTTCTTGTCCTCGTCTTGGGGGCACAACTGCTTAGCCTATTGAGGTATTCTTGTGCATTAGGGTTTCTTGGACAACTCACAAAATAGTGTTTTTCAACACTTCTCCCACTTTGACATCAAGGGTTTTTCAACACTTTTTAGATAGTTTACCTACGGTCTTGGATGTCACGATATTTCTCACTATCAAAATCAAGTCTTGAAGAAATGGCCAAGTGAATTACACACACACACTTTAACACTTAAATAACTGAGCTATGTTGATCTTTATCTACTTTGTATGTTGTCTATGATGATTTCTTTTCCATGTGTTCCCTCCCTAATAGTCTTTCAAGGATGTCATTGACTAGAAGACTGGGGGCATGGGACATATTTTCTTGATTTCTGCTTGTGGGTATACTTTGTTTGTCTATAGTGTTGTAAGCATTCATGCTTGTCCTATTCAACACTTTGACTTATAAATGTATCATCCTTGACTATTTCGCAAGATTGTGCACACTTGGGGTTTATCCTAGCGCTTATGCCTTGATACAGGAGTAATCTTGCTAAATTAAGCTTAGGGAATCTAATCCCGTAGTTATCTTGACTTACATGTCTATGATACTTAGATTGGATTTCCACATACCTATCTGATATCGATCATATTCATATCCTCATAGTTATACTAGTGATGGTTGTATGATCTCATGATGTCCCTAATAAATGCTAAATGATGAAATTAAGAGTCTAAATGTTATGCGCTTCTTGCTGGTAAACCACTTTGCATATTAGCTTGCATTTTAAGTTCATTTTATAGCTTAGTCTTGCATTCTTGCATATGGGGAGAGCTCTCTTTCTTTATCTTTTTGTGGACATATCAGCTAACTCCTTTCATATATTTCTTTACTTTTTTCTTGTTCATGTCTTTTTACCTTCTTAATCTTTCACTTCATCTCTTTTCTATCTTGTTATCACATTATATAAATTTTTGACCTCTTAAATAATTTTGACGTCCTAGATTCATTTTCGAGATCGAAATCCAAATTCGAGTTCATCTTGATGGTCAAAATTGTATTTTAAAAGTCTACTTTCTTCTGAGCAGTTAGCTGACCTTTTGAGGTCTAATCTCCGAATCATCACTGGGGCATTTTCATTTCTTCATGTCTTCATCATTTCTATGCTTCATATCTACTTCAATTCACCATTTCATGTCTAAAATCACCTTTCTACTCATTTTGACCTAATTTTTATGTTATATCCTTCAAGGTCAACTCTAGTCAAACTGGGGCATTTTATCAATTTTTTTATTAAGTCATTCTTGGGTTCTAATCATCTATCTGTCTTCTTGGACATTTCTATATTCTAATTTTCTCATTTCTAGTCAGTTTTTGCATCCCCTTACCTCATTTCAATTTCAATCCCGAGGGGGCAGAAATACTCTATCACTTCTTAGGAGCATTTGTTTGATCTTCTCACTTGCTCTCACTCTATCTGCTTTTCTAAGTGTTAATATTCTTCTTGAATTCTAACATTGCTCTCTTCCTAGTGTTCAGTACTACCACTATCAGGCTGTGCATTTAGGACTTGCTATCTATTTTTGCATTTCACTCTTCGGAATCAGATATCTATATCTATCATCGCCTACTTGGCTTCGATTTTTTTTGACATAATGTGTTCCCAGATTGATCACGCATTAGTCAAAGAGGGGCAAATGTAATCACCTAAAAATGGTCATCTAGACTATTAGCTCCCTTCTCAGCATTTTGGCTAAATTAATTTGATCATTTACCTAGACCAAATTGCTAATAATCAATTTATTTGATTATAACCTATAGTTTGACTATGCTATCCTAAGTTCATTATTTGATTAAAATAACATGTCCCCTTTTAATTAAATAAAAGACCCCATTCTTCTAACCCACTTAAAGTGCACACATAAAGTCCTTTTTCTATTTTACAATTAAAAGAAAAGGTTTGTGAGACTTTTGTCTTATATGACAAGTCAACTTATATTCTATTGGTTGACTTGTGTGTGCACATGGATCACTCCTATTTTTGAATTCAACCGTTGATCATCCACCATCTTCATCTTGATCTCCACCGTCCGTACATCTTTAAAAGGGAGAGAGCTTTCCCCCTCAAAGAATCCATCCTCATTTTGAATATTGTTATGCTGCAGGTTTTCTAACAGGTTTCTTTGGAGCTTTGTGGAGAACTTCTATTTCTTGTCTATATTCTCTCATCCATGGCATTCTAGCTTAGCTTAGTTTTTATTTTTACATGTAGCTTAATCTCACATAGCTTAATATTTGGATTGTAACACTCTCATCCATGCTTAGAATAGCTGCACTTTACATTTCATTCTAGCTTAATCTTCATTTGCATTGCATTCTTGAGGAACTCCTTGGGACATTTGCATTCTTGCATCTTGTCTTTGGAACCTCCCATTGCATGGTTTACTAGCAAGAAGAGTATCTCTAAGGCTCATCTGAGAGCCTTCTTATTCTTGAAATATACTCTCTTGCACTCCGTGGATAGGGAGCTCTAAGCCAGCATCCAAGCATTCCAAACTCATGGAATCGTTTGGATAGAAGGGTTTAGAGTGTGACACAAATCGAGTGTACACCTATCATTTGTTTTAATTGCAATGATGTAGGACATATTGCTACAAGGTACACATAGGAAAAGAACTATAGAGAAGGCAACAAACGCAAGAATAGAAGAGAAGATGATAACAGAGATTACAAAGACAAAGGCAAAAAGTGCTACATTGTTGAAGAAGAGGATTTTGATGAAAATAATGATGAGGTAATCTATGTAGCCATGAAGGATGAGTCAAATGAAGATGAGGCAACAACACTGGTAACCTGTGTAAACAAGAATGACAGGTGGATCATAGATAGTGGGTGCTCACATCACATGATAGGAGACAAAAGTAAGTTTGTTACTTTTACTCAGTATGATGGAAATAGTGTTAGATTTGGAAATTATGCTCCATGTCTAATCAAAGAAAAAGGTTCCATTAAGCTTACACAAAAAAAATCATGTGATAATGCATATGTTGAAGGATTGAACTACAATATATTGAGTGTGTCACAGTTCTGATTAAGTAAAAGCAAGTTTTAAAGGACTCGAAACCTATACAATAGTAGAGTTCTAGAAACAAGCAAGAGAAAAGAACTACAAAGAAAAGAGACCAAGACCAAGCATGAAATGGACCTCAGACAACAAAAAGAGGTCATAGAGGACAGTGCTGGAAAAAATAGCAAAAGTCTAGCAAAGGAATAACAACCAACTAGCTAAGGAGTATTGATCAGATTCATAGCCTAGTCCACTAGAGAATGAAAGCAACAGAAAATAACTACAAAGAAAAGAGACCAAGACCAAGCATGAAATGGACCTCAGACAACAAAAAGAGGTCACAGAGGAAAGTGCTGGAAAAAATAGCAAAAGTCCAGCAAAGGAATAACAACCAACTAGCTAAGGAGTATTGATCAGATTCATAGCCTAGTCCACTAGAGAATGCATGGTTTTAGAAGCAGCTTTGACCTTGTCTTTCATACTAGTTTCCTCAATCTTCTTCGAATGGGCCTGAGTACGCATACTTGGTCCTTGAGAATTAGCCCCCAAGGGAGAATCCTAGTCTTTACCTACCTCATTCTTCTTTAGGAAGGTAGAAAAATTTTCCACCATCTGCTTAAATTGTTTGTCCATGTTGCCTAGTCTAGATTCAAGTTTTGACACCTTCCCCTAGACACTACTAATATCCTTGTCCATAACCCTCTATTTAACTTCCATCACAGGAATCGTATGCATCAAATTTTTAACTTCTTTAGCATTTCCTATGACCTTCGAGAGCTTGTCAATATGTTGTCCTAGGTTTCTTTCCCCTCTGGCTATTTTAGATAATTGTTCCATTTCCTTGTTTAGTAGAAATATTTTATGCTTTAAGATGCCAATGTCCTTCTAAATAGAGCTCGGGTTGCCAAACATACCTTTAGAAAACCCTAAACCACTATCACCCTTGTCAAATTTAGATCCCTACTCATCAATATTAGCATCAGAATCATCTTTAACTTTCTTAGCATTTTTATTGACCTAACACCACACAAACTTCTTTTTCCTCTTCAGGTGTTGAGGCAAAGGCTCCTCATCAGAATGCATAGAAACTCTCTCATCTAGACAACCCTTGCCTTTGCCTTTACTGTCTCCCCTATTTTTTATGTGCTTGTGAACAAATTCTTCAACAAAATCACTTTCCCTCTCCCATTCAGAATCCTGATTCTCATTATTCTTCTTCTTTTTCTTGTTCCTACCACCAAAACCAATTTTAGGGCTAGCCAGACCTCCTTTAGCCTCATCTTGTGTATTAGAGTCATAGCTTATTTCTTGAATACTCCCTTCAGTATCTTGATCCTCCACTTTAAAATTCCTTAGTTACTAGATTTTTTTAGATTTGAGCATATTCATGGTCAAAACCATAAGCCCTTCATGGCATATATGTTCCCCATTTGGGTCATGCTGAATGGCTTGAGTAGAAATGGCAAGAGATTGCAACAAGTAGGAAGAAAAATTCACCCTAATATTATGTGAAAAATGATTTGCAAGCATAAAGTGATAACCATACAATTTGGTATATCTACCATCCAAAGTTAAGTACTCCATAAAGACAAAGAAAACAAAATGCCACAGATGAGACATAGAAGTTGGGTTAAAGTAAGAAGTACCTATCTTAACTAGATGGTTTCTTTCTTGTTCGATCTTAACAAAGTCATCAATTGCCTTGCCTGATATCTTCCTTTCCTTATAGAAATTCATCCTGTCCAAATCCAACCCAGTAGCTTTCGCAATGGTCTCAACCGTAAGCTCCATCCTCTAATTCCTGACCAAAATCGAGTCACCCTTCCAAGATTTTACAAACTGGTGTGTGATAGCAAGATTATTTCCTTTAAGTCTCTCCATGTAGCCAGTAAAATTTCCATGCCTAAGGATATCCCAAACCTCTAGTTTATTTTCCCATTCCACGCAACTAGGCAGTTTGACCCATTTTCGCTTTCCCCCCATAATCTCTACAATAGACACCCTAATTTTCTCTAACTGAGAAACCCCAAATTCTCTACAAGATGAAGCTCTGGTTTCCTCACACTGAAGAACCCCAATCACCCTACAATCACCACAACTTAAACACTGATAGAAAGAAGTAACCCATAATCCATGCGAGCTGCCCGCATTTCCAAAAATAATTGCCCACTTCACTACAAAGAGGTAAAAATCATAATTCCCTGACAGCGTCATTATTAAAAGATGTTTGTTTGGATTTCCATTTTTCATGCTTGACAAACTCATGGCCATTAGCAGGTAAAGTGGCATATCAATCCCATATGATTTTTGATCATTATAACATGCCACATTGAACCCCAATCGGCTAACCCATTTGCTTCCCTATAATTATGGGAAATAGTGCAATTTTGAAAAGAATTAGCAATATCCCCAACCTTAGATATAATGTTACTAATGTTCCATGATGGTGAGTATATCTTCTTTAAGAAATTTATAATGTTGAGGGAATCATCTTCAATCCAAATATTTACTAGATTCAAGTCTTTGGCATACATAAGAACTTAAAGAGTAGCTGAGGCTTTTGCAATGTGATTCGTTTGATACCCCAAAGATATAACCATACCACTGACAAAATCACCACTCCACAACTAGCAGTCCCTGGGTTCCCTTTCGAGGCCCCATCAAAGTTCAACTTAAACCAATTAGTTGTAGGACAATCCCATCTAGCACTTTCCCTTGGGTTGGGATCCTTTATATCCAGAATCAGGCTCCTAATATTCGAATTATTCATCACCCCCACATCCCAATCATTAGAAGGTTGCTATCCCTTACCACAAATTTTGATATTTTCATGCAAAAGGACCTTGATTTTATGGAAAACCTTAATAGAGTTGGATTCCACTCCTCTGAAGATCCTATCATTACATTCTTTCTAGACCCCCCAGCAAAGATAAGGAAGTATAAAATCCCACAATTCAATAATCAAGGGGTTCTAAGAAGGAGCTTTCCAAGAGAAAAAGAGCAACTAGATAGTAGCATGAGGGACCCAGTCCATATTCATTAAGTTCCAAATTTTATCCCAAACCTTAGTAGTAAAGGGGCAATGGAGCATTAAATTAGCCACCAATTCCTCATCATTCTTACAAAGAACACATCGATTAACAATGAAGAATCCCCTCTTCTTGAGATTGTCAAGGGTTAAAATTTTGTTTTGCAAAAGAATCCAAAAAAAGATATTAATTTTAGGAGTCATACCTTTTACCCAAGCCATTGCCTAGTAGGGAACCTCATAATCTTCAAAAGAATTAGCAAAAGCTGATGAAGTAGAGTACACACCACTAGGATCCTTTTTCCAAATCAGAACATCATCTTCATGGTTTAGACAATAAGCATTCAAGAATTTAGCAAGCTCAGCAAGATTCAAATCCATGCTAAGAAGATTCACCCATGAGTCATTCTTCCAATAATCACTAACTAGAGTACCAAACTAAGTCTTGCACTGCTCCATAAACCCATTCCATCTTGGATCTCATAGAGGGGTTAATCCAAAATCCAATTATCTTCCCAAAAAAGTATCTTCAAACCATTTCTAAACTTCCATTTGACTCCTTTCCTTTAAATGTGTTTAAATTTCTGAGTATTCTTCCAATTTTGAGAACCCCCTTGATCCAAATCAAAAAGAAGGAAATGCTGAAAATCAAAGTTATTCTAGTTATATTTATAATCCAAAATATTCCTCCATTCCCCCTCTTCCTTATGCCATCTCCAAAGAAGTTTAGCCAATAAAAGTTCATTCATAAAAGAAATCCTTCGAAGCCCAAGCCCTCCCTTCCCCTTGGGAATGCAAACATTCTTACAGGCAATAAGAGGAAGTCTCTTTTTAGTCTCCATACCTATCCACAAGAAAGTTTTTTGTATTTTCTCAATAGAAAGTGAAAACTTTCTTGGGATTTTAAAGACACTCAAAGCATAGAGTAGCACACTTTAGAGGATAGATTTCAAAACAATGACCTTCCCAGCCTGACTAAGGAGGGATCCCTTCCAGCCAACAAGTTTCAAGTGAATCTTGTCAATCAGAGAGCTCAAAAAATTGTCAGGAGGAGATAAACCGAAAGGTAGCCCCAAATAAGTTTCGAGCAAGGTTCCACTTGCACACCCAATAATCCTTTTAATCTTTAATTGTCTAGCCTCACTAACATTAATAAAATAAATCACACTTTTATTCCAGTTAATGGTTTGGCCAAAAGCATCCCCATAGTTAGTCAAAGCCTTCTTAATATTCCTAGCATTTCTCACCGAGGCCTCCCCCATGACAATAGAATCGTCCACAAATTTTTGATGCGAGCACACTAGAGTAGAGAAGGAAGGGCTAAGACAAACAAAATCTCCTTTAACAACCATATTATTAATAAATTTTCCCAAGCATTCAGCCAGGATAATAAAAAGAATAGGAGAGATTGGGTCTCCCTATCTAAGGCCCCTAGAGGCCTTAAAAATGGAGGAAGGGGAACCATTAACAAGAATAGAAAAGGAAGTTGAAGAGATAAGCATAAAGATAATATCCCTAAATCTCTTATTAAATCCAAACACTTCCAAACACCTAAGGGGGAAGTTCTAGTCAACTCTATCATACGCTTTAGAGAGATCAAGCTTAAGCAAAAACCCTTCCTTCTTAGATGCCACAAGAGAATGGATGTTTTCATGAACCGTTATTATGGAATCCAAGATCTACCTGCCAAGAACAAAGCCATTTTGCTAACCAAAAATAATAGCTGGAAGAATGGAGAGAATTCTGAGAGTCGAAACTTTGGAAATAATCTTATAAAAATAATTGCATAACTTGATAGGCCTAAACTGATCCAAACTATTATTACTTGGCTTCTTAGGAATAAGGGCAATGAAGGTCCCATTTAACTCTCTAAGGATGTTTCTTGAACCAAAAAATTCCTTAACACCATTACAAACATCAGGACCAATGATATGCCAATATTTATGAAAGAACAAAAGGGGAAAACCATTAGGACTAGGGGCCTTATCACCCTCAAAAGAAAAAATAGCCTTAGAAATCTCATCTGAAGAGGGAATGGAAGTCAAGATTGAGTTCTGAGCTTCAAAAATGTAGGAATGAATATTCTCCAAGAACATTTGTTGCTTCTCCATATTTAGGTTTCAGTCACACTACAGCAAGCTACCAAAAAACACCATGGCCTCCCTTTTAATGACATCTTCATTATTAGTCATACCATCGGTTGTCATGAGTTTGGATATTCTATTAGCCATCCTATGCTTCATGGTAGTCATATGAAAGAACTTGGTGTTTCTGTCACCTTCTTTAAGAAAATTTTTTTTGGGAAGGTTGTCTCCAAAAGGTCTCCTCCTTAGAAATGAGATCATTAAGTTCAACCAGTTTGGTGCTATCCTCTTCCCTAGATACCATCTCATAACCATCACCTTGAGTCTTATTTTGAATGTCTTTAAGCTCCTCCAATATCTTGGTGTTTTTCTCAAAAATATTACCAAAATAATTTTATTCCAGATTTTAATGTGTTTCTTGACATTTCTCAGTTTGGCTGCCACTCTAAACATAGTTGTACCCTCGACATCAATATTCCACCACTCCTAAATGAGGTTCTCCAAATTAGGATGAAGGGTCCACATTTTTTCAAATCTAAAAGGGAAATTCTTTTTAAAACTAAAAGGGTCAATAGGAAAGAAATTTGGAAAGTGATCAGAGCCCACTTGAACTCGAGCATTAAGAGAGCATTTAAACTTCAAAATCCATTCATTGTTGATAAGGGCCCAGTCCAGTCTAACCTGAATAAGATCTTTACCAGCTCTTCTATTCTTCCATGTATACTCAATCCCATGTAAATCAAGATCATGAAGCATACAAGAGTCAATAAAGTGCATAAGATCTAATCTATTGTCCAAAATGAACTGATTACCTCCCCTTTTTTCAAATCCTTTATGGGGGTATTAAAATTCCCTATCACCAACCACTAATCCTCAACAAAAAGCTTTCTTTTATTAGAAATTTCTTCACCCAAATATTTCCTCCCCCATTTAGTATTAGGGGCATAAATATTACTGAGAACCCAACTAAAATTATCTTTAGAATTAACAAAATGCACATTCATCATATTTCTACTTTGATAAATGAGTTCCCCTTGAGTCCATTTGTTAATCTAGAACATCGCCAAACCACCTAAAGCACCATCAGAATCAATTCCAAAAATATTTCCTCCCTTAAAGATAGAAAGGTGTTCCACCTTATTTTTTAGCATCTTAGTTTCTTGAATAACAAAAATATCAGGTCTATTATCCCTAATCATATTTCTTAAAATATCATGTTTGTGAGGATTATTTAACCCTCAAATATTCCATGATATGATCTTCATAGTTTAACAAAGTGTTTTGAATCAAGGATAGTTCTCTGACAACCATCAGTAATGCTCTTAATAGTCTCAGTTGTTCTTTTATGCTGATTAGAAGGTCTAGCAATAGAAGATGGCCAAGACCCAACATCACCATTCTTGATGGCAGCACTACCATTCTTAGATAGACTAAACTTACCCTTAGAAGGCTTGGAATCAAATTTGGCTCCCTTCTTGTTGTTATTCACTGG
This sequence comes from Cupressus sempervirens, assembly GCA_028749045.1. Lineage (NCBI taxonomy): Eukaryota > Viridiplantae > Streptophyta > Pinopsida > Cupressales > Cupressaceae > Cupressus > Cupressus sempervirens. The sequence goes on along the minus strand of CM053791.1, from coordinate 19,362,584 downwards.
GGTAAAGTTTTCTACATCTTTAATCCTTCTGCCTATATATTTCTTCCCTCTTGCTATCCCACAGGTCCTAGAACTATCCTTTTTCATAGCTACTTCATCAACATGGGATAAAGTGATAATGTCCTCAACCACTCCACTAACAAAGGAATTATCCTTCACAATAGGGGCCTGAGGTAAAGTCTCCTTGTGGAAGCCATCAAAAACCTTAATCCTATCCTCTGTAAAAGGAATCTCCAAATCTGGAACCTCCAGCGGATCCAGGGAAGGGGTAGTCAAATCAACCACCATTGTCAAAGGTAAGGCAGAACTAAGATCCTTTGAGGGACCTAAAAAAACAATATCCTCCCCATCTTGATTTCTCAAGTTAGATATCTCCCCATTCTCCTTTCAAATATCATGCAATAATGGGGTATCTTGGTGGGAAACAACATCCACACCAACTGCATCCACTTCAACATTTGGATTGCTAGAAATTTCCTTATGAGCTTGGTTCTTAGTATGAGAAGGCACCTTAGTAGTTGCCACAACAACCTCTATAGATAGAACATTTTTTCCCCTACTAAAGCGGTGCTTCTATCCAAATGAGCAAGGTCCTTTGAAGGAATAGGCCCCACAACTTCCTTATGACCTTCCTTGGAAATTTCCAAATGAGCCTTGTTCTTAGTAGGAGAAAGCACCTCAACTGTCACCATAGTAGACTCTTTAGATAGATCTTTTTTTTCCCCCACTGAAGAACTAGTACTATCCAAATGGGCAAGGTCCTTAGGAGGAATAGGCCCCTTGTCTTTCGCCACTGTCTCTTTAGGTTGGGATTTTTTGACCCAAATTTTCTTACTCTTCTTAGCATGTTTTTTAGCTTTTCCTTTCAATAAAGGACATTTCTTAGCCTAGTGGCCTACTTTCTTGTAATGGAAGCATGCAAAAGTGATAGATTCATATTCAATCCACTGGTCCCAAACCTCAAGTTTAGATTTTAGAGTAATAGATTCTGTGAGGTCTATCCCATGGGATACTCCAACACAAAACCTGGCATAGTTCAATCTCCTCCTAGAAACCATTACTGGATCTAAAGAGAGAAGTTCCCCAAAGGTGTTGGATATGCCTTTGAAAAAAATTTCCATCTAGAACTCAAGAGGGAGACCATGAAGTTTCACCCATATAGGAGATTGAATAGCTTAATCATCCAGGGAGTAAAGATTGGGGGCCCATTTCTGTAAAAGCATGGTATGCTTCCCCATAACCTAAGGACTACTACACAAAATATCTCTCTTATCCTCATCACAAGAGAAACAAAAAGAAAGATAACCTTTAGCCATAGCAGAAATATCCACTTGACCCTTCAAACACCATTTTCTTCACACAAAAGCCTGCACATCTTCAATATTAGGTCAAGCAACAATGAAATGCCCAACCAGTGTAGAATCCATACAAGAGATGTTTCTATTAATAATTTGATCAAGAATCTCAATAGAAAACTTACCTTTCTCCTTTGTTGAAATGTCTTTAACTGGCAGAAAAGAAGATTTTCCTATGGGTCGAATCCCAAACAAGCTAGACCATTTTTTATTCTGTTTGGCAACCCCTCACCCCTCGCATCCACTAGGAACCCACCATCATCCACATCCCCAAATTTTTCATCATCCCTAGATTTGACAAGGAGATTCTTAGATTTTTCTCCAAGTACAAAGGGATTCAAAATCCTATTCTCCCCCGAACTCTCACCACTCCTGCTCCCACTCACCATTGTTCAATCGTGGTGTGTTATAGTTAACCAATGTAGGATGTAAAGTAGAATTTGGAAACAAAAATGCCAAAATCTATGACATTGATGGAAATATGATAGAAAAGGAGGGAAAACTAGGAGTAATGTGTTTTACCTAGACATGGAGGATGTTGCCAATCTCATTGTAAGATTTGATGATTTGTGGCTATGGCATAAAAGGCTATGTCATGTCAACATTGATAATCTGATTAGCATCAGCAAAATGAAGAAAGTCAGAGGCTTACCCAAACTAAAGAAGGTTGACAATACAACATGCAAATAGTGTCAGCTATGAAAGATGACCAAGTCAAGTTTCAAAAGAAAAACCTACACTTCCAAAGAAGTACTAGATTTAGTCCATACTAATTTATATGGCCCAATATAAGTGTAAAGCTACAAAGGAGATAGATATATAATGATAGTTGTTGATGCCTACTCTAGAATGATGACTATCATATTCTTAAAGAAAAAATCTAATGCTTTTCAAATGTTTAAGTGGTATTTGGCCAAGGTTGAGAAGAAACTGGGAAGAGTCTGAAGTGCCTGAGATCAGACTGAGGAGGAGAGTTCACATCAAAAGAATTTGAGATATTTTCCAATGATAAAGGAATTAAGAGACAAACATTAGCACCTAGAACTCCCCTATAGAATGGCATTGTAGAGATAAGGAATAGATCAGTGATAGACTATGCCACAATATTAATGATGAAGAAGAAAGTTGCTCCAAAGTACTAGAAAGAAGTTGTAAGTACAACTGTCTATACCTTGAGTCGAGTACAAATCAAGAAAGGTACAAATGCAACACCTTTTAAATTATGGTATGGTCACTCACCTAATGTAAAACATTTCCAAGTATTTGGTTGTAAGTGTTATATTCTTAAAGATTCTAGAAATGGCAAGTTTGATGCAAAAAGTGATGAAGGCATATTCCTTGGATAATCCACTAGAAGTAAAGCATATAAGTATTTAAATTCTAATACTAACAATATTGTGGAGAGTGTGAATGTAAAAATTGATGAGCATATAGAAGTTCAAGTTGATGAATCCATCAAGAAACCAGAAGAGTACAGACTCAATGTATACTTCTATAAAGGAATGCATGTTGGAGAAGAAGCTACCAATCAAGTTGGGAATCAACAACAAGTTTTAGTATCAACCGAGTCACAACCAGTGAATGCCAAGTTGCATTCAGAAGATGAGTTGCAAAATTAAGAAAATGCACATTCTAATTTTGAAATTAGTACACATGAAAGAGATATTGAGCTACTTGAAGAAATGTGGACAGTGACTCTGAAACTGAAAGACTAAACATGGAAACAAGGATAGAACAAAGGCTATCAAAGTATGTAAGAGGACATCACCTTGCTAAAAAAATCATTCGTGACAAGGAAGCCAGACCAATGAGAAGGAACAGACTAAGAAATGAATCATGTCTACTGGGCAATATTGAACCCAAACTAGTGAAGGATGCACTACTAGATGATGATTGGTGCAGAGCTATGGAAGAAGAGATTGATCAGATAGAGAAGAACAAAACTTGGACTTTAGTTCCAAGACCTATTGATAAGAATGTGATTAGTACCAAGTGCATGTTTAGGAACAAGCTAGATGAGAATGGTGAGATCACAAGAAATAAGGCAAGAGTAGTGTGTAAAGGTTATGCACAAGAAGAAGGATTGGACTATGGGGAAACATTTGCCCGTATTGCAAGTATGAAAGGAGTAAGAACCCTACTTGCATATGTTGCTTATAAATTTTTTAAGGTCTACCAAATGGATGTAAAGTTTGCTTTCCTAAATGGTATACTAGAAGAGGAAGTCCATTTTGAACAACTAGAGGGATTTTTTGATGACAACAACAATGATATGGTTTGAAAATTTCATAAATCACTTTATGGTTTGAAAAAAGTGCCTAGAGCATGGTATGAGAGACTACACAAATGTCTAGTGAAGATAGGATTTGAGAGAACAGATGACAACAATAACTTGTATATCAAGGTAGAAAAAGGTAAAGACATTTTGATATCTGAAATCTTTCTTGCTGATATAATATTTGGAGGAAAAGATGCACTATGCAAAGATTTTTATGATCAGATGAAACATGAGTTTGAGATGTCAATTTTTGGGGAAATCAAATTCTTTGTTGGATTGCAAGTACATCAACTAAAATATGGCATATTTGTGACTCAATCAAAATATATCAAGGAGATACTCAAAACATTTGGCTTAGAGGATTCAAAACCAATCAGTACACCAATGGTAACAAGACATAAGTTATCCAAGAATGATGAGTCAGCAGAAGTAAATCAGACAATGTATAGATCAATTATTGGAAAGTTACAATATGTTGTACATAGTAGGCCAAACATTGCATTATCTATTAGAATAGTGGCAAGATTTTCTACAAACCCAAGAGAAAATCATCTTCTTGCAGTAAAAAGAATAATTAGGTACCTAAAAGAAACACATGACTTTGGTTTACACTACAAGAAGACTGAAAAGTTTGAGTTGAATGCTTGCAGGAATGCAAATTGGGGAGGTAATATAAATGACAAAAAAAAAGCACCAGTGGAGGAGCATTCTTCTTAGGTAAAATATTATTCACTTGGACTAGAAAAAATCAAATTTGTACCTCACAGTCCATAACTGAAGCTGAGTATGTTGTTGCTGCAATCATTTGTACCAATATTGTATGGATCAAGCATCTATTGAAAGGTATTAAAGAAGAGATAACTGAACCTATGATACTTTATTGTGATAACACAAGTGCCATCAACATATCAAAGAATCTTGTGATGCATACCAAAACAAAGCACATTTCAATTAAGTATCACTATGTAAGAGAATTGGTGGAAGACAAACAAGTGAAGATGGAATATGTTAACTCAAAGGAATAAATTGTCGACATCTTAAAAAAATCATTACCCAAAGATGCATTTGAGTATCTTAGAGGTAAGTTAGGGGTGATAACCCTATCCAAGGCTGTTTGAGTAATAGCAAGATTATCATGCATCAAATAAGTTGATTGCTGAAATGTTATAAATTGATACAGATGATACTTACTATAGGTTTTTCCTAAAGTGATTAAAGTACTAAAATTTCAAATCAGTCACAGGCAAGGTGATAGAGGAAGAAATTGGAGTTCCTACAAATGCTACACTTACATGATAAGATGTTGAAACAATATGTCTTTGGCATTATTGTTAAAGAGGTACAAATAGTAGAAACTGATCTCAAATCTATAGGATCAAATGTGTAGAGGGAGAAATAGCAGAAAGGAAGGAGAAAGGAAATAGCAACTAAGAGGGAAAAGCATAAACACAAGAATCAGTCAAGATAATAGATCAGAGAGGGAGTAGAAACAAAAGGAGGAGATTATACATCAGCAAAAAGAGATATCCCTAATACATTGAAAGAGGGGGTTGCTTATAGAACTTAAAATTTAGAGGGAGTCATAAGAAATTCAAAGTTGCTAAATAGAATGTTTTCTTTTTGGCATTTGACTTATTGTTTTAACCTAGTTAGTATTTTGGTAACTCAGTTGATCAGTTTGGTTTGCCATCAATGCCAAAGAGGGAGATTGTTGAAATCTAATTGAAAAGATCACTATTAAAGAAGGGAGATTGTTGAGAAGAAGGGAGATTGTTGGTAAAGAATTTTTTCAATCATTATTTTGTCACTGATGTCAAACCTGTTATTTGCTGGAATGATAATTGCTTATAAGATCCAAGTATTATCACTTAGTTAATTGATGAGGAGGATTTAATCAATAAGATGTAACAAAAGCACCTAAGGGAAAGGTTGTGTTATGGTTTTGTAATGAACTATAAGGATTAGTTAAGACAATGGTAAAATGATGTATTGATAATACAATTGAAGATAGAGAGGTTGGCTACACTTAGAAACTCTAGAAGAATAAGTTGTAACAAAGCTATCTGCAAAGCTTGACTAAATTCATCAGAGGGTGCCAAGAAAGTTAGTTCATGCCGAGAAAATTATTAGTAAGTGTTGAGAAAATGTAAAATCTAGTGTGTGTCGAGTGAGAAAGAAGGTTTCGAGAAATTTCAGGTGCCAAACAAGTAATAGGTGTCGAGCATTAGTAAAATTTATTTGATGCTGAGTGAATCCACAATAGGAGTCAAGCATCAGAAAAACTTAGTTGATGCCAAGTAACACAATATGTGTTGAGCCTCAAAATTTTAATAGTGTTACACTACTACATTATTTGAAAAGTCAAAGATTCACTAGATCTAAACTGAGTAGTTTGTTACCTTGAATTTTTTGAACTAGATAGAAGATAAGGATGATGAGTTAGTTGCACAGAATTCTAGGTTAGCTATTTTTAGGTGAATACAAGAGGATTCTACATGATTTTTCTAGAAGAAACAAGATAAGGGGTGGATTCATTGAATCTTACCTAATCCATTTGAACCAAAAATAAGAGCGGGAAGACTTGAGTAGGAAAAGTATTCTAGACTTCTATTTAAGGAGTTATAGGTCAAGAAGAAAGAGTGGTTGGAGAGAGTGTGTGGTGTCAAGGAGAAGGCATCAAGAGGGAGGAACAGAGTACAGAGACTTTGCTTCGATAGGTGACCACAAAGGTGATTGCATTGGCACAATGGGCATGAAGACTCAAGTAAACAAAGCTTGAAAGGAGGACAAGCTATCAGAGCTATAGAGATTGAAGGCCAGGCATATTTTTGAGTTGAATTCAGATCTAAAATAGACAAGTTATGTTGAGAGTTGTATCAAATCAAAAGGCCTTATTGTTACTCTCTAGCAATTGTATCAGTTAGAGAAAATCCTATGGACTTAGGTTGGTTTAATAGCCATTTTGTAAATCTTTTAATAGGGTGACAATCCAAGTGAATTTTCTAAAGTCCTTTAAACAAGCCCACTCCTAAGATGGTGGTTGAAATCCTTTAATAGGATTGCATTTAATAGTGTGTTGTGTAGCCTTTAACAGGGCAGGCCTTTCATAGGGCATCACTTCAAGAGAGTGAGAAAGGAGTAGCATGTTACTGGTGGTTTTTCCAAAATTGGCTTTCCGCATAAATCACTATGTTATGTGTTGATCTTTCATCTTTCATTGTTGAATGTTGATTTTTCAATAACTTGCTAAAATAACTAAGTAGCTTGGTTGTATGGTTAGTTTGGATGAGCTCACTATTATTAGTGAAAAAGTTTAACAGGACATTTAGACCTTAAATAACTGATTCACCCCCTCTCTCAGCTTTTCTAAAGCATTTCTAACAATTGGTATCAGTCATTTTCTGATTTGGTTTAAAGGTACTACAAGCAGAAAAGATCAAGATGTCTAAGAGAGAAGTTCCCAAGCTTAACAGAGATAACTTCATTGCATGGAAAATTCTAATGACACTGCAACTTAGATCAATAGGTGATCATGCACAAGCCTCAATTAAAGTGGAACATGTTAATCCATCTAGAGTCCCTACTGCAGAAGATTTGAATAAAAAAATGGAGCACAATCAGGCAATGCTGGAGATTTCCTTTGCCATCAACTATGTTGAATTTGATGACATCAAGGGATGTGACACTACATTCAAGATGTGAAAAGCCTTGATAGATATTTATGGAGGAGATTAGAATGTCCAAAGAGAAAAAAGAGAAAGCCTCATAGGAAAGTTTGATGACATGAGAATGGAAGAAGGTGAGAACATTGCTCAGTATGCCTCAAGAATAAAAGAAGTAGTAAGTGCAATTAGAAGTTTGGGTGATCATTAGATGATGATAGTGTTAATACAAAATTCTTAAAAACCTTGCTCCAATCTATGCTATTAAATTATTAGCCATCCAAGAGTTAAGATGTGTACCAGGAAATAAGCTAACTCTTGAAGGTATAGTGGGAAGACTTACTACATTTGTGTTATCCTACATTGATAACTACATACCTGAGAATGTTGAATCTACTTTCAAGGCCAAAATATTATTGAAATATATTGAAGAAGTGTAACCAAAGAAGAAGGGCAGAAAGATAAGACATGCATCTAGTGATAGCAACATAGATGAAGAAGATGTGGAACAATTGGAAGCATTGTTGGCAAGAAGATTTCATAGAAGCAAACATAAATTCAAAGGTAAGCTACCAATCATTTTTTTTAATTGCAATGAAGTAGGACATATTGCTACAAGGTGCACATAGAAAAAGAACTACAGAGAAGGAAACAAGCACAAGAATAGAAGAGAGGATGATAACAGAGATTACAAAGACAAAGGCAAAAGGTTCTACATTGTTGAAGAAGAGGATTCAAATGAAAATATTGATGAGGTAATCTATGTACAAGGTTGAGTTAGATGAAGATGAGGCAACATCATTGGTAACCTGTGTAAACAAGAATGACAAGTGGATCATAGACAGTGGGTGCTCACATCACATGATAGGATACAAAAGTAAGTTTGTTACTTTTACTTAGTATGATGGAAATAGTGTTAGATTTGGAAATGATGCTCCATGTCTAATCAAAGGAAAAGGTTTCATTAAGCTTATAGAGAAAATTTCATGTGATAATGCATATTATGTTGAAGGATTGAACTATAATTTGCTGAGTGTGTCACCATTAACCAATATAGGATGCAAAGTAGAATTTGGAAACAAAACTGCCAAAATCTATGACATTGATAAAAATCTAATAGGAAAAGGAGACCAAACTAGGAGTAATATGTTTTACCTAGATATGGAGGATGTTGCCTATCTCATTGTAAGATTTGATGATGTGTGGCTATGACATAAAAGGCTATATCATGTCAACTTTGATAATCTGATTAGCATCAACAAAATAAAGAAAGTCAGAGGCTTTCCCAAACTGAAGAAGCCCTACAATACAATGTGCAAACAATGTTAGCTAGGAAAAATGACCAGGTCAAGTTTCAAAAGCAAAACCTACACTTCCAAAGAAGTACTAGAGTTAGTCCATACTGATTTATGTGGCCTAATAGAAGTGCAAAGCTACAAAGGAGATAGATATATAATAATGTTGGTTGATGACTACTCTAGAATGATGATTATCATGTTCTTAAAAAAAAATCTAATGCTTTTCAAATGTTTAAGTGGTATTTGGCCAAGGTTGAGAAGGAAACAAGGAAGAGTTTGAAGTGCCTAAGATTAGACAGAGGAGAAGAATTCACATCAAAAGAATTTGAGATATTTTGCAATGATAAAGGAATCAGGAGACAAACATCAGCACCTAGAATTCCACATAGAATGGCATTGCAGAGAGAAGGAATAGATCAGTGATAGACTATGCTAGAACATTAATGATAAAGAAGAAAGTTGCTCTAAAGTATTAGAGAGAAACTATAAGTACAACTGTCTATACCCTAAATCGAGTACAAATCAAGAAAGGTATAAATACAACACCTTTTAAATTATGGTATGGTCACTCACCTAATGTAAAACATTTCAAAGTATTTTTTTGTAAGTGCTATATTCTTAAAGATTCTAGAAATGAAAAGTTTAATGCAAAAAGTGATGAAGGCATATTCCTTGGATACTCCACTAGAAGTAAAGCATATAAGTGTTTAAATGCTAACACTAACAAAATTGTGGAGAGTGAAAATGTAAACTTTGATGAGCATACAGAAGTTCAAGTTGATGAATCCATCAAGAAACTAGAAGATTACATATCCTTTGTATACTTCTATGAAGGAATGCCTACTGGAGAAGAAGTTGCCAATCAAGTTGGGAATCAGTAACAAGTTTCAGTATCAACCGAGTCACAACCAGTAAATGTCAAGTTGCATTCAAAAGGTGAGTTGCAGAATGAAGAAAATGCACATTCTAATTTTGAAATCAATACACATGAAAGAGATGCTAAGCTACCTGAAAAAGATGTGCATAGTGACTCTAAAACTGAAAGACCAAACATAGAAACAAGGATAGAACCAAGGCTATCCAAGTATGTGAAAAGACATCAACGTACCAAAAAAAATCATTGGTGACAAGGAAGCTAGATTAATGACAAGGAAGAAACTAAGAAATGAATCATCTTTGCTAAGAAAAATTGAACCCAAAATAGTGAAAGATGCACTACTAGATGATGATTAGTGCAAAGCTATGGAAGAAGAGATTGATCAGATAGAGAAGAACAAAACTTGGACTTTAGTTCCAAGACCTCTTGATAAGAATGTGATTGGTGCCAAGTGGGTGTTTAGGAATGATTTAGATGAGGATGGTGAGATCACAAGAAATAAGGCAAGACTAGTCTATAAAGGTTATGCACAAGAAGGAGGACTGGACTATGGAGAAATATTTACCACTATTGCAAGGATGGACGAAGTAAGAACCCTACTTGCATATGCTACTTACAAAGGTTTTAAAGTCTACCAAATAGATGTAAAGTCTACTTTTGTGAATGGTATACTGGAAGAGGAAGGCTACATTGAACAACTAGAAGGATTTTTTGATGAAAACAACAAGGATATGGTTTGCAAATTGCATAAAGAACTTTATGGTTTGAAACAAGCACCTAGAGCATGGTATGAGAGACTACACAAGTATCTAGTGAAGATAGGATTTGAGAGAAAAAATGATAATAGCAACTTGTATATCAAAGCAGAAAAAGGTAAAGACATTTTGATATCTAAAATCTTTGTTGATGATATAATATTTGGAGGAAAAGATGCACTATGCAAAGATTTTGTTGATTAGATGAAACGTGAGTTTGAGATGTCAATGTTTGGGGTAATCAAATTCTTTGTTGGATTGCAAGTACATCAACTAAAACATGGCATATTTGTGACTCAATCAAAATATATCAAGGAGATACTCAAAACATTTGGCTTAGAGGATTCAAAACCAATTAGTACACCAATGGTAACAAGACATAAGTTATCCAAGAATGATGAATGAGAAAAAGTAAATCAAACAATGCACAGATCAATGATTAGAAAGTTACAATATGTTGTACACAATAGGCCAAACATTGCATTATCAATTTGAATAGTAGCAAGATTTTCTACAAGCCAAAGAGAAAATCATCTTATGGTAGTAAAAAGAATAATGAGGTACATAAAAGGAATAGATGACTTCAGTTTATACTACAAGAAGACTAAAAAGTTTGAGTTGAATGCTTACATGGATGCAAATTATGGAGGTAATATACATGACAAAAATAGCACTAGTGGAGGAGCACTCTTCTTAGGTAAAAGATTAGTCACTTGGACTAGCAAAAATCAAAGTTTTACCTCACAGTCCATAGTTGAAGCTAAGTATGTTGCTACTGCAATCAACTGCACCAATATTGTATGGATCAAGCATCCATTGAAACGTATAAAAGAAGAGATAACTAAACCTATGATACTCTATTGTGATAACACAAGTGCCATTAACATATCAAAGAATCTTGTGATTCATGCCAAAACAAAGCACATTACAATTAAGTATCACTATGTACGAGAACTGGTGAAAGGAAAATAAGTGAAGATGGAATATGTTAACTCAAAGGAACAAATTGCTAACATCTTCACAAAACCATTACCTAAAGATGCATTTGAGTATCTTAGAGGTAATTTAGGGGCGATATCTCTATCCAAGGCTTTTTGAGTAATAGTAAGACTATCCTACATCAAATGAATTGATTGCTGAAATGTTTTAAATTGATTTAGAGGATACTTACTTTAGGTTTTTCCTGAAGTAATTAAAGTACTAAAATTCCAAATCAGTCACAGGAAAGGTGATAGAGGGAGAAACTAGACTTCCTACAAATGCTACACTTGCATGATAATATGTTGAAATAATATGTCTTTGGCATTTTTGGCAAACAGGGACAAATAGTAGAAACTAATATCAAATCTATAGGATCAAATGTGTAGAGGGAGAAATAGTAGAAAGAAAGGAGAAAGGAAACAATAGCTAAGAGTGAGAACCAGAAACATAGGAATCAGTCAAGATAACATATCAAAGAGGGAGTAGAACCTAAAGGTGGAGATTTTACATCAGCAAAAAGAGATATCCCTAATACTTTGAAAGAGGGAGTTGCTTACAGAATTCAAAATTCAAAGGGAGTCATAAGAGATTCAAAGTTGCTAAATAGAATTTTTTTTTTTGGCATTTGGCTTACTGTTTTAACCTAGTTAGTATTTTGGTAACTTGGTTGATCAGTTTGGTTTGCCATTAATGCCAAAGAGGGACATTGTTGAAATCTAATTGAAAAGATCACTATTAAAGAAGGGAGACTGTTTAGAAGAAGGGATATTTTTAGTAAAGAATGTTTTTAATCATTATTTTGTCACTAATGTCAAACTTTCTATTTGTTGGAATGACAATTGCTTATAAAATTCAAGTACTCTCACTTAGTTGATTGATGAGGAGGATTTATTCAATAAGATGTAACAAAACCACCTAAGGGAAAGGTTGAGTTATGGTTTTGTAAAAAAGTACAAGGATCAGTTAAGAAAATGGTAAAATGATGTATTGAAAATACACTTAAAGATACATAGGTTAGATACACTTAGAAACTCTAGAAGAATAAGTTGTAACAATTTTTTTTACAAACCTTGACTAATATAGAGAATTCTAGAAAAAGAATCAGGTCAAAAGACCCCATGGTTTGAAAGTTATTGCAATTTTTTGATTTCAAGAGACATCCTAAGAATGCTTCAAAGACAGGTTCAGGGCATTAAATGACCTCATACAGGGCCAAAAAATGGGGGATGAGAAAATTTGGTCCATAGGGATATAGAGCTCTTTGAGAGCTTTTCAAAAATGTAAATGGTTCATCAATCGGAGCTACGATTCAAAAGTTATGCCTCTCGAAAGTTTGGTTACCATTTTTGAATTTTTCTAGTTTTGCACCGACTTCTAACGCAACTTCTGGAGACTTCTATTTGGTCGATGGATGACAACTAGAACTTTCTAGAATGTATTCCTAATCCTTAACCCTTTGGGATCTATTTAAGGACATTTCTGGCATTATAAAAGGCAGTTCGAAGTGGAGTTTGAGAGAAGGTATTGGGAGAAGAAATTATCTCCAGATTTATGCTATTGTAAGCACATAGGGCATGTTTTGGAGTCTGTTTCTCTGCACTAAGTGTACTAGCATATTTTCATAGTTAATAAAATTTTCTCTTTCTTGTTATGTCCATTTTGTGCTTGGGTTGTGTCCCCAACAAGTGGTATCAAGGCAAGGTTTTCCTGAGTGTGTAGACAGAGTGCGGACTGTGAGGTAGTTTGCACCAGGACTGTATGGTTGTGGGTTTGAGTTAAGAAGATGCCTCCAAGAAGAAAGCATGGTGGAAGGGCCAAAGCCATTAATCCTAAGGAGGTTAGAGCCCTCCAAAGGTAGGTTCAAGTGTTGCAGGAGGAGATCCATAGAGGAACAAATATTGACGCAGGCAACAAAAGTGAGGATGATAATGAAGAAGAAGAAATTGTACAAGAAGGGGAAGTTGAAGGGGAATTTTTGAATCAAGAAGAAGAGAGGCTTTTTAGGGCCATTACTAAGTTTGGGAAAAGACCTACAATTGATGTGGGTGTATTTTTAGGAAATCTAAAATTAGATGAGTTGATCGACTGGATCAATGAACTATAAGAGTACTTTGAGTATGAGAATATCAGGGATCCAGATAGGGTTAAGTTTGAAAATGTCAAATTGAAAGGACATGCCAAAATCTAGTGGCAAGAGGTTCAATTGGAAAGAAATAGAAGAGGAAAGTATAAGATCACAAGGTGGGATCGCATGGTGTACAAACTAAAGAAGTAATTCATTCCTGTTGACTACGAGCTTGATTTGTTTAAGAAGATGCATGGGTTAAAGCAAGCTGAAAAATCAGTCCAAGAATATACGGAGGAATTTTACTGACTTTTGATTAGAGTAGGGCATGCAGAAGTAAATAAGGAGAAGGTCGCTCATTATATCAGTGGGTTGCGACCTAGCATCCAAGAGGAATTAAGTCTAGTAAGAATGACCAGTGTTGAAGAGGCATACCATTTTGCCCTACAAGTTGAAGAGAAGCTAAATAAAAGGTTTGAAGGGAGACAAAGAGGGTGTGGTCAAGGAGGAAGGGGTAGTGGTAGGTCATCTAGAGGCTGAAATGAAACCCAAAAGAAAAATGAAGATGTGGGTAGTAGCAGGAATCATAGGAATGAGGGTTTCAACCGCTTCCATAATCAAAACTTTGGAAATCAAAGAGGAAGAGGTAGAGGACATGGACAAGGAAGAGGAGGCTTCTGTGGTACCTATTTTCATTGCAATGAAGAAGGTCATTGTGCCTTTGAATTCCCTCAACGACAAGGAAGGATAGATAGGAGAGCTCAGGGTCAAGCTAGGGTTGCTCATGTGGATGAGGATATACAATCATCACATTCAGAGGATGCAGAAAGAGGAGAGATTTTAGTAAATGAAAGGGTCCTACTAAGTGGTGAGATTGAACTAGAACAAAGGAGGAGTCTATTCCATACCAAGTGCAAGTGTGAGGATAAATGTTGTGATGTGATCAATGATGGTGGTAGCACTGATAACTTGGTATCAAAGGAGATGGTCTCTAAGTTGAAGCTCAAGAGAGAGAAACACCCCTAGCCCTATCGGATTTCTTGGGTGAAGGATGATCATAAGGTCCTGGTAAGTGAACAATATTTAGTGAAGTTCAAAATTGAGAGTTACCATGATGAAGTTCTCTGTGATGTTATTAAAAATGGATTTTTGCCATCTATTATTGGGTAGACCATGGCAGTTTGATAGGCATACAGTACATGATGGTCATGAAAACACATACTCTCTAACAAAGGATGGAGTTCGCCACAAACTGAAGCCCATGGAAAAGGAAGGTGAAAAGGTATGTAGCAATGCTAGGATTTTTCTTGTTGATGGAAGGAAGTTTTTAGATGGCATGAAACATCAACGTATGTGTTATGCTTTGATTCCTAGGAAAGATAAAGAAGTTAGTAGTGAAATACCACTCGAAGTTTTAGATTTACTAGGTGAGTTTGGAGATATCATCTCTAATAATGTTCTAGAAGGATTGTGACCGGTAAGGCAAATCAGTCATCAGATAGATTTAATCCAAAGAGCTAGTTTTTCTAACAAGGCTACTCACATGATGACTCCTACTAAAACTGAGGAACTAAATAGATAGTTTAGGAGCTATTGAGGAAGGGGTTGATTTGGGAGAGCCTGAGTCCATGTGCAGTACCTGCAGTACTGGCACCAAAGAAGGATGCAGAGTGGAGGATGTGTACAGACTCTCGAGCTATAAATAGAATAACCATCAAGTATCGGTTTCCTTTGCCAAGAATGGATAATCTTATGGATTGTTTGAGTGGAGCTCAATACTTCACAAAGATAGATCTCAAGAGTGCCTGTCACCAGATAGGGATATGAGAAGGAGATGAGTGGTAAATTGTCTTCAAGACCAAGGAGGGTCTTTATGAGTCGTTAGTCATGTCCTTTGGATTGACGAATGCCCCAAGAACCATCATGCGGCTTATGAATGAGGTACTTAAGAAGTTCTTGGAAAAATTTATTATTGTTTATTTGGATGATATTTTAATTTTCAACAAGACTTTCGAAGAATATTTATTCCATATTCGTAGTGTTCTTGAGAGTTTGAGGGAAGAGAAACTATTAATTAATCTGAAGAAGTGTACCTTTGCTAAAAAGGAATTAGTCTACTTGGGGTTTGTTATATCACTTGAAGGTCTCGAAATGGATCCAAAGAAGGTAAAATCCATCTTTGAATGGCCTACTCCAAGGTCTGCTACTGAGGTAAGATCATTTCATGGTCTAGTTAGTTTTTACACGATGTTCATTAAGAATTTCAGTGGCATATGTGCACCCCTAACAGACACAATAAGAGGGGATAGAAAAGAGTTCAAATGGACTGTGGTAGTTGCGAAAAGTTTTGAAATGTTGAAGAAGAAGGTGACAAAACAACCTGTGTTGGTACTTCCAAATTTTAGAAAGGTGTTCTAGGTGGATTGTGATGCTAGTGACAGTGTTATTGGAGCTGTATTGAGCCAAGAAGGTAAGCCTATTGCATATTTTAGTGAAAAATTGAATGATGTGAAGAAGAAGTATTCTGTTTATGATCAAGAGTTCTATGTAATAGTTTAGGCCTTAAAGAAATGGAGGCATTATTTATTGCCAAAGCAATTTTCTTTATATATTGATCATCAAGCATTACAGTACCTAAATAGCCTAGGTAAATTGAACTAGAGGCATATGAAGTGGGTAGAGTTCTTGCAAAGCTATACATTTTTGTTGAAGCATAGAAGTGGAAAATCTAATAGGGTTGCAGATGCATTAAGCAGGAGGCAGTTGTTGCTTATAGTAATGTAGGTTGAAGTAGTTAGGTTTGATGAACTCAGGAATCTATACCCTGAGGATCTTGATTTTGCTAACATGTGGAAAGCTTGTAAAGAGCCTATTGCTATAGACAGAACCAAGTGGCTAGACTATTTGATTCAGGATGGTATGTTGTTCAAGGGCAGTCAATTATGCATTCCAAGGAGTTCCATGAGGGAAAATCTAATTAAGGAGAAACATAGTGGAGGGATGGTAGGACATTTTGGTCAAGATAAGACCATGTCCATTGTCAAAGAACATTATTTATAGCCCCAAATGTCACAAGATGTGAAGAAGTTTGTACACAATTGCCAGGTTTGTCAAGTGGCAAAGGGATTTAGTCACAATACTAGACTATATCAGCCATTGCCTGTTCCATCTAAGCCATGGGAGGACATAAGTATGGATTTTTTTCTGGGATTTCCAAGGACACAAAGGGGTAATGACTCAGTATTTGTGGTGGTTGATAGGTTCTCCAAAATGGCACATTTCATTCCATGCCACAAAACTCATGATTCTGTCCATATTATAGACTTGCTTTTCATAGAGGTGGTAAGACTACATGTTCTCCCATGTAAGAAAACTCAGGTGCAGAAATAGCTTCCTACACTAATCTCATAAGGAAACTATGATGTAAATCCTATTAAAATCTTCTACACTTATAGATTCAATATCATGTAAACAATAATATTGCAGCCAACCATGCATACAGAAATTGGACAGAGAAATGAACACATAACACAAAGATTTTTCGGTGGGGGAAAACCTTTCAGTAAAACAACCCCACCCCTTCAGAACCTGCACAATGTATTATCTTCAACACAAGGTTACAATACACTTGCAATGCAAGTTCAACATCAACAACAAAAGACTCAAGTAGCTACTCGTAGTACCAACAAAACACCTTTTTTGCATCAAATCTCTTCACAACCCTAAAAATGCTTATAACATGCGCTTCACTTTTGCGCTACTCCCAAAGGTAAACTGTATTAGGGTTTTACCATTCTCCGAGAAAATAGGAAGCCCAAAAAAATTTTGAACCCCACTATTGGGGTAGAGTGTACAGTACTCAAACATCTTAATTGGCACATGTCTTCACCTATCATTGAATCTTCCTAACATAGCTCTTACATGTCATAGGAATCCATCATAACCATTTTAGTCATGATCTCCTTACACACAATTCAAGATGTCAACACATCAACATTATTTGCAAGAAATACATTTTACAAAAAAAAAATAAGAATAGGAATTATACAAGGTTGAGACACCTTATTCCTAACATCCCAAGGAGTATAGTTTTTGACAGAGATACTAAATTTGTGAGATATTTCTAGAGAACATTGTGGAAGAAGTTGAGAACAGACTTGAAGTTCAGTTCTACACATCGGTCATAGACTGATGGACAAACTGAAGTGGTAAATAGAAGTTTGGGCAATTTATTGAGATGTTTAGTTGGGGATAAGCCCAAGGGGTGGAATTTGATTCTACCACAAGCAAAGTTTTCTTACAATAACTCTATAAACAAAAGTATAGCTAGATCACCATTCCAAATAGTATATGGAAGTAGCCCAATGACTGCACCAAAATTGAGGAAGATAGAGCAAGTGGAGAGGACAAGTGCTGAGTAGAAGAATTTGTTGAACATATCAAATGTCTACATGAGGAGGTTCAGGCACACATTACTAAGATGAACCAATAGTATAAAGCTAGGGCTGATCAAAGGAGAAGACATAAGGAATTCCAAGTAGGAGATCTAGTCATGGTACACTTAAGAAAGGAGAGATTTTCAGCCGGTACTTACAACAAGCTAAAAATGAAGAAATTTGGCCCCTGCAAAATTCTGAAGAAACATGACTCGGGAAATGCATATGAAGTGGAGTTGCCAGATGGAATTCACATTTCTCCTATCTTCAACATTGCAGACTTAACAGAGTATCATGATGATGGTGCAGATGAGGGTTTGATACAGGAGCCATGTCCAATTCCTACTTCTAAGAACAAGGAGATAGAGGAGATTCTAGATAGTCGTATGGGCAGGAGTACCAGAAATAGGCAGTATGAAGAGTATCTGGTCAAGTAGAAAGGATAGCCAATAGAGGACTCAACCTGGATATCAACAGCTGAGGTTTCTCATTTGGGATTTCCTCTACCATCCATAAAGTGATAGGGTCACTTTTCAATCTACCCTAGGTGTCTGATGCAGGAGCATCCAGAGGTATAAGGGCAATCCTATGTCACCCAAAAAAAATGTACTTAGGCTTAGTTTTTGTTTCATGTGTTTTCATTTCTGGATACCCATTTGGGTCAAATAAAGGTTCAAACTCTCATAGTTCCACTATCAATGTTCTTGGTTAGAGTTTTTAATCACCTTGGGATATGTGTAAATGTCAAAAAACTAGGAGTATGTAATTGAGCCATCATTTTGGTGACCTAGAAGGCGTAAATTGGTCAGATGATTTTAATCATAATTTAGAGCATTCCAAAAAAAGACTTAGGTCAAAAGGCCCCACGGTTTGAAAGTTATTGCAATTGTTTGATTTCTAGAGACCTCTTAAGAATGCTTCAAAGTCAAGTTTAGGGCATTAAATGACCTCGTACAAGGTCAAAAAATGGGGGACAAGTGAAGTTGGTTAATAGGGCTATTGAGAACTTCGAGAGCTTTCCAGAAATGTAAACAATTCATCAATCGGAGCTACGATTCAAAAGTTATGCCTCCTGAAAGTTCGATTACCGTTTCTGGATTCTTCAAGTTTTTCATCGACTTCTAATGTGATTTCTGGAGCCTTCTATTTGGTCAGTGGATGCCAACTAGCACTTTCTAGAATGTATTCCTAATCCTCAACCCTTTTGGGTCTATTTAAGAAAATTTCTAGCATTGTAAAAGGCAGTTTGGAGTGGAGTTTGAGAGAAGGTACTAGAAGAAGAAATTATCTCTAGATTTATGCTATTACAAGCCCATAGGGCATGTTTTGGAGTCTGTTTCTCTGCACTAAGTGTACCTACATATTTTCATAGTTAATAAAATTTTCCCTTTCCTATTGTGTCCATTCTGTGCTTGGCTTGTGTCCCCATCAAGTGGTATCAGAGCAAGGTTTTCCTGAGTGTGTAGACAGAGTGCCAACTGTGAGGTAGTTTGCACCAGGACTGTGTGGTTATAGGTTTGAGTTAAGAAGATGCCTCAATGAAGAGAGCATGGTGGAAGGGTCAGAGCTATTAATCTTGAGGAGGTTAGAGCCCTCTAAAGGCAGGTTCAAGTGTTACAGGAGGAGATCCATAGAGGAACAAATGTTGCCACAAGCGACGAAAGTGAGGACGACAATGAAGAAGAAGAAATTGGACCAGAAGGGGAAGTTGAAGGGAAATTTTTGAATCACACAAAGGAGAGGCTTTTTAGGGCCATTACTAAGTTTGGGAAAAGACCTACAATTGATGTGGGTGTATTTTAAAAAAATTTGAAACTAGATGAGTTGATCAACTGGATCAATGAACTATACGAGTACTTTGAGTATGAGGATATCAGGGATCCAGATATAGTTAATTTTGCAAAGGCCAAATCGAAAGGACATGCCAAAATTTGGTGGCCAGAGGTTCAATTGGAAAGAAATAGAAGAAGAAAGGATAAGATCACAAGGTGGGATTGCATGGTGGACAAACTAAAGAAGCAGTTCATTCCTGTTGACTACAAGCTTGATTTGTTTAAGAAGATGCATGGGTTAAAGAAAGCTAGAAAATTAGTCCAAGAATATACGGAGGAGTTTTACCGAATTTTGATTAGAGTAGGGCATCCAGAAGAAAATAAGGAGAAGGTTGCCCATTATATCAGTGGGTTTCAACCTAGCATCTAGGAGGAATTAAGTTCGGTAAGAATGACCAGTGTTGAAGAGGTATACCAGTTTTCCCTATGAGTTGAAGAGAAGCTAAATAAAAGGTTTAAAGGGAGACAAAGAGGACATGGTCAAGGAGGAAGGGGTAGTGGTAGGTCATCTGGAGGCCAAAATGAAACCCAAAAGAAAATTGAAGATGTGGGTACTAGCAGGAACCAGACGAATGAGGGTTTTAATCGCTCCTATGATCAAAACTTTAGAAATCAGTTTGGAAGAGGTAGAGGACATGGACAAGGAAGAGGAGGCTTCTGTGGTACCTATTTCCATTGCAATGAAGAAGGTCATCATGCCTTTGAATGCCCTCAATGACAATGAAGGATAGATAGGAGAGTTGAGGGTCAAGCTAGGGTTGCTCATGTGGATGAGGATGCAAAATCATCAAATTCAGAGGATGCAGAAAGAGAAGAGACTTTTTTAAATGAAAGGGTCCTACTAAGTGGTGAGATTGAACTAGGACAAAGGAGGAGGCTATTTTGTAGCAGCTGCAAGTGTGAGGATAAATGTTGTGATGTAATCATTGACAGTGGTAGCACTAATAACTTGGTATCAAAAGAGATGGTCTGTAAGTTGAAGCTCAAGAGGGAGAAATGCCCCTAGCACTATTGGATCGCTTGGGTGAAGGATGATCATAAGGTCCTGGTAAGTGAACAATATTTAGTGAAGTTTAAAATTGGGAGTTACCATGATGAATTTCTCTGTGATGTTATTCCAATGGATGTTTTCTATCTATTGTTGGGTAGACCATGGCAGTTTGATAGGCATGCAGTACATGATGGTCATGAAAACACATACTCTCTAACAAAGGATGGAGTTCACCACAAACTGAAGCCCATGAAAAAGGAAGGTGAAAATGTATGTAGCAGTGCTAGGATTTGTCTTGTTGATGGAAGGAAGATTTTAGATGGCATGAAACATCAGCGTATGTGTTATGCTTTGATTCCTAGGAAAGATAAAGAAGGTAGTAGTGAAAAACCACTCGACATTTCAGATTTACTAGGTGAGTTTGGAGATATCATCTCTGATAATGTTCTATAAGGATTGCCACCGATAAGGAAAATCAGTCATCAAATAGATTTAATCCTAGGAGCTAGTTTTCCTAACAAGGTTGCTTCTAGGATGACTCCTCCTGAAACTGAGGAACTAAATAGACAGGTTCAGGAGCTATTGAGGAAGGGGTTAATTCAAGAGAGCCTGAGTCCATGTGCAATACCTAGAGTACTATCACCAAAGAAGGATGGAGAGTGGAGGATGTGTATAGACTCTCAAGCTATAAATAGGATAACCATCAAGTATCGGTTTCCTTTTCCAAGAATGGATGATCTTATGGATTGTTTGAGTGGATCTCAATACTTCACAAAGATAGATCTCAAGAGTAGCTATCACAAGATACGGATATGAGAAGGAGATGAGTGGAAAACTACCTTCAAGACCAAGGAGGGTCTTTACGAGTGGTTAGTCATGCCCTTTGGATTGACGAATGCCCCAAGCACCTTCGTGCAGCTTATGAATGAGGTACTTAAGAAGTTCTTGGAAAAATTTGTTACTATTTATTTGGAAGATATTTTAATTTTCAGAAATACTTTGGAAGAATATTTATTGCATATTCATAGTGTTCTTGAGAGGTTGAGGGAAGAGAAACTGTTAATTAATCTAAAGAAGTGTACCTTTGCTAAAAAGGAATTAGTCTACTTGGGGTTTGTTAGATCACCTGAAGGTCTCAAAATGGATCCAAAGAAGGTAAAAGCCATCTTGGAATGGCCTACTCCAAGGTCTTCTACTAAGGTAAGCTCATTTCACGGTCTAGTTAGTTTTTATAGGAAGTTCATTAAAAATTTCAGTCACATATGTGCACCCCTAGAACTAACACAAAAAGAGGGGATAGAAAAGAGTTCAAACGGACTACGGTAGCTACGAGAAGTTTTGCAATGTTGAAGAAGAAGGTGATAGAACAACCTATGTTGGCACTTCTAGATTATAGAAAGGTGTTCTAGGTGGATTGTGATGCTAGTGGCAGTGCTATTGGAGTTGTATTGAGCCAAGAAGGTAAGCCTATTGCATATTTTAGTAAAAAATTGAATGATGCGAAGAAGAAGTATTATGTTTATGATCAAGAGTTATATGCAATAGTTCAGGCCTTAAAGAAATGGAGGCATTATTTATTTCCAAAGGAATTTTTTTTGTATACTAATCATCAGGCATTACAGTACTTAAATAGCCAAGGTAAATTGAACCAGAGGCATATGAAGTGGGTAGAGTTCTTGTAGAGCTATACATTTGTGCTAAAGCATAGAAGTGGATAATCTAATGGGGTTGCAGATGCATTAAACAGGAGACAATTGTTGCTTACAGTAATGCAGGTTGAAGTAGTTGGGTTTGATGAACTCAAGAAGTTTTACCTTGAGGATCATGATTTTGCTGAAGCGTGGAAAGCTTGTAAAGGGCCTATTGTTGTAGACAGAACCAAGTGGCTAGACTATTTGATTCATGATGGTATGTTGTTCAAGGGTAGTCAATTGTGCATTCCAAGGAGTTCCATGAGGGAAAATCTAATTAAGGAGAAATACAGTGGAGGGATGGCAAGACATTTTGGTTGAGATAAGACCATTGCCATTCTCAAAGAACATTATTTATGGCCTCAAATGTCACAGGATGTGAAGAAGTTTGTACAGAATTGTAAGGTTTGTCAAGTGGCCAAGAGATTTAGTCACAATACTGGACTATATCAGCCATTGCTTGTTCCATCAAAGCCATGGGAGGACATAAGTATGAATTTTTTTCTTGAATTGCCAAGGACACAAAGGGGTAATGACTCAGTATTTTTTGTGGTTGATAGGTTCTCCAAAATGGCACATTTCATTCCATGCCACAAAACTCATGATGCTATCCATATTGTAGACTTGTTTTTCAGAGAGGTGGTAAGACTACATGGTCTCCCAAGGAGTATAGTTTCTAACAGAGATACTAAATTTGTGGGGTATTTCTAGAGAATATTGTGGAAGAAGTTGAGAACAGACTTGAAGTTCAGTTCTACACATAAGCTATAGACCAACGGATAGACTGAAGTGGTAAATAGAAGTCTGGGCAATTTACTGAGATGTTTAGTTGGGGATAAGCCCAAGGGGTGGGATTCGATTCTACCACAAGCAGAGTTTTCTTACAATAACTCTATAAATAGGAGTACTATAGATCACCATTCCAAATAGTATATGGAAGTAGCCCAAGGACTGCACCAGAATTAAGGAACATAGAGCAAGTGGAGAGGACAAGTGTTGAGCAGAAGAATTTTTTGAACATATCAAGCGTCTACATGAGGAGGTCCAGGCACACATTACTAAGATGAACCAACAATATAAAACTAGGGCTGATCAAAGGAGAAGACATAAGGAATTCCAAGTAGGCGATCTAGTCATGGTACACTTAAGAAATGAGAGATTTCCAACTAGTACTTACAACAAGCTAAAAATGAAGAAATTTGGCCCCTGCAAAATTCTGAAGAAACATGACTCAAAAAATGCATATGAAGTGGAGTTTTCAAATGGAATTCACATTTCTCCTATCTTTAACATTGCACACTTAACAGAGTATCATGATGATGGTGTAGAGGAGGGTTTGATGCAGGAGCCATGTCCAATTCCTACTTCTAAGAAGGAGGAGATAGAGGAGATTCTAGATAGTCATGTGGGCAGGAGTACCAGAAATAGGCAGTATGAAGAGTATCTGGTCAAGTGGAAAGGACGGCCAATAGAGGACTCAACTTGGATATCAACAGCTGAGGTTTCCCATTTGTGATTTCCTCTACCATCCATAAAGTGACAAGGTCACTTTTCAATCTACCCAGGGTGTCTGATGCAGGAGCATCCAAAGGTATAAGGGCAATCCTATGTCACCCAAAAAAATGTTCTTAGACTTAAGTTTTTGTTTCATGTGTTTTCATTTTTGGATACCCATTTAGGTCAAATAAAGGTTCCAACTCTCACAGTTCCACTATCAGTGTTCTTGGTTAGAGTTTTTAATCACCTTGGGATACGTGTAAATGCTAAAAAAATAGGAGTATGTAATTGAGCCATCATTTTGGTTAACTAGAAGGTGTAAATTGTTTAGATTATTTTAATTGTAATTTAGAGCACTCCAAAAAAAGAATTAGGTCAAAAGGCCCCACGGTTTGAATGTTATTGCAGTTTTACGATTTTTGGAGACCTCCTAAGAATGCTTCAAAGTCAAGTTCAGGGCACTAAGTGACCTTTTACAAGGCCAAAAAATGGGGGATGAGTGAAACTGGTCTATAGGGCTATAGAGCGCTTTGAGAGCTTTCCAAAAATGTAAACAGTTCGTCAATCGGAGCTACGGTTTAAAAGTTATGCCTCCTGAAAGTTCGGTTACCATTTTTGGATTCGTCTAGTTTTGTGTCAACTTCTAACATGACTTCTGGAGCCTTCTATTTGGTCGATGGATGTGGACTAGTACTTTTGAGAATGTGTTCCTAATCCTTAACCATTTGGAGTCTATTTAAGAACATTTCTAGCATTGTAAAAGGCAGTTCGGAGTGGAGTTTGAGAGAAGGTACTAGGAGAAGCAATTATCTCTAGATTTATGCTATTGTAAGCCCATAGGGCATGTTTTAGAGTCCATTTCTCTGCACTAAGTGTACTAGCATATTTTCATAGTTAATAAAATTTTCCCTTTCTTGTTGTGTCCATTCTGTGCTTGGGTTGTGTCCCCATCAAGTGGTATTAGAGCAAGGTTTTCCTGAGTGTGTAGACAGAGCGCCGACTATGAGGCAGTTTGCACCAGGACTGTGTGGTTGTGGGTTTGAGTTAAGAAGATGCCTCCATGAAGAGAGCATGGTGGAAGGGTCGGAGCTATTAATCTTGAGGAGGTTAGAGCCCTCCAAAGGCAGGTTCAAGCATTGCAGGAGGAGCTCTATAGAGGAACAAATGTTGTCGCAGGCCACGAAAGCGAGGACAACAATGAAGAAGAAAAAATTGGACCAGAAGGGGAAGTTGAAGGGGAAGTTTTGAATTAGGTAGAGGAGAGGCTTTTTAGGGCCATTATTAAGTTTGGGAAAAGACCTACAATTAATGTGGGTGTATTTTCAAGAAATCTTAAACCAGATAAGTTGATTGACTGGATCAATGAACTATAAGAGTACTTTAAGTATGAGGATATCAAGGATCCAGATAGGGTTAAGTTTGCAAAGGCCAAACTAAAAGGACATGCTAAAATATGGTGGCAAGAGGTTCAATTGGAAAGAAATAGAAGAGGAAAGGATAAGATCACAAGGTGTGATCGCATGGTGGACAAACTAAAGAAGCAGTTCATTCCTGTTGACTATGAGCTTGATTTGTTTAAGAAGATGCATGGGTTAAAGCAAGCTGGAAAATCAGTCCAGGAATATACAGAGGAGTTTTATCGACTTCTAATTAGAGTATGGCATGTAGAAGCAAATAAGGAGAAGGCTGCTTGTTATATCAGTGGGTTGCGACCTAGCATCCAGGAGGAATTAAGTTTGGTAAGAATGACCAGTGTTGAAGAGGCATACTAGTTTTCCCTACGAGTTGAAGAGAAGCTAAATAAAAGGTTTGAAGTGAGACAAAGAGGGCGTGGTCAAGGAGGAAGGGGTAGTGGTAGGTCATTTAGAGGCCAAAATGAAACCCAAAAGAAAAATGAAGATGTGGGTACTATCAAGAACCAGAGGAACGAGGGTTTCAATCGTTCCTATGATCAAGACTTTTGAAATCAGAGAGGAAGAGGTAGAGGACATGGACAAGGAAGAGGAGGCTTCTGTTATACCTATTTTCATTGCAATGAAGAAGGTCATCGTGCTTCTGAATGCCCTCAATGACAAGGAAGGACATATAGGAGAGCTAAGGGTCAAGCTAGGGTTGCTCATGTGGATGAGGATGCACAATCATCACATTTAGAGGATGCTAAAAGAGGAGAGACTTTAGTAAATGAAAGGGTCCTACTAAGTGGTGAGATTGAACCAAGACAAAGGAAGAGTCTATTCTGTACCAAGTACAAGACCAAAAAATGGGAGATGAGTGAATCTTTTCCATAGGGCTATAGAGTGCTTTGAGAGATTTATAGAAATGTAAACGGTTCATCAATCGGAGCTATGGTTCAAAAGTTATGCCTCCTAAAAGTTCAGTTACCGTTTCTGGATTCTTCTAGTTTTGCACCAACTTCTAACGTGACTTCTAGAGCCTTCTATTTGGTTGGTGGATGCCAACTAACACTTTCTAGAATGTATTCCTAATCCTTAACCCTTTGGGGTCTATTTCAGGACATTTCTAGCATTGTAAAAGGCAATTCGGAGTGGAGTTTGAGAGAAGGTACAGGGGGAAGAAATTATCTCCAAATTTATGCTATTGTAAGCCCATAGGGCATGTTTTGGAGTCTGTTTCTCTGCACTAAGTGTACTAGCATATTTTCATAGTTAATAAAATTTTCCCTTTCCTATTGTGTCCATTCTATGCTTGGGTTGTGTCCCCATCAACACCTCAATTTTATATTAGTAGACTTTAGCTCCACAAATCTCTATGAAACTCAACTATCCTTTCCTTAACTCGATCAAACAAACTAGCTTCAAACTAAGCAAATATCTCTAAAATCTTCTTCTCCACCACACCAAAAATATTTGCAATCATCCTAGGGTCCAATTATCTCAGAAGCATCTTCTAAAATCTTCACAAACCCTCTGCAACAAATCCACACTCTTAACAATCACCAACCAGATCAAACTTTTAGTCAACAAGATCAAATTTCCATCTTCGCAACCATAGATCCATCTACAAGTCCTCTACAATTATAATTCAGAGCCACAATCTACCACTTCACAACAAAGATGTATAGGACTTTAGAAGGAACAATCCACCACAAGATCAATGAGCTCCAATCACAATTAGATAATCTTCACCCCAAGTCCTAGTGCAAACTACCTCACCTTCGGCGATCTGTCTACATGCTCTAGAAAACTCACTTTGATACCACTTGATGCAGTGCAAAGAAGCAGAGTCCCCAAAGGATATCTCCTATCCCCCACCGAAAAACCATAAAGAAGAATATAAAAAATAACATAGAGATTTAGATCCACACAATGTCAATTCTCATAATAAGATTTCATCTGATATGCTTGGTTGTAAGGCCTCCTAGGTTACAACCAAATACATCAAAAATTACAATAAAATGTCAGCATGATATCGCAAAATCCACACTATGGTAGATGTAGACACCTAAATCTGATTACACCACTTTGGTAATCCTATTTAGTTATCTCTAATGGCATCATTAATTGAATTCTTATTTAATTAATCCTTTGCCATCCCCTAGCTGATTAATTTAATTAATCATCTATAGTCCTAATTGATAAATAAAATAACCTATTATTTATCAATTAATCCTATTCTTCTATCTAATTCCAAAATCCTCATTTATTAAATAAATCTATTTGATAAATAAAGCCCTCAAATCTAATAACCCCTAAACTATCATAAATCCTCCTTTTAGCCTAATCCACCCCATCCACCCATACTAACCAAGCTTGGCCACTAAATCACCCACCCTCACTGAATGCCATCCACTTGCATATCTCTAACAAGCTTTTCTAATCCTAAATCACCTCTAATCCCCCCCCCCTAACCTTGTCACATTCCATAAGTAAGCTTAAGACTTTCCTAAGCCAAGCAAAGTCAACAATCTCAACTCCCTCCAAAATATCCCAACCACTAAGCTTTGAATGCTCTTACAAAGGCCATAAAGACTCTTACAAGCCCATTCATTGCTCTTACAAGAAATTATGAAGGGTATTTATGAAGATATTATCCCTTGAGCCTCCCTTGCTTACTCATCCATCCCCTTGCCTCCATCCACTCACCCTATGACATGTGTCACTCCCTGGTTGGTGCTAAACAAGCACAATCCATGTGCTCCCCTTTGAGTGCATCTTAGCCCTCCTTAAGCTTTCATCTCTCCTTGCATCTTAACCCTCCAACCCTCAATCCCTTAGCCTATAAATTGAATCCCCTCCCAAGCCATTTCATCACAATCCTTGAGCTAAAGTTATAATGCCATTTTGAGAGCAAGTTTTACATCAAATCCATTCACCCAAGCCAAAATCCATCAAGAACACCATTGAAGCTAGTTTGAGAAGCCTTGAGCATACATACCAAATCTAAGCAAATAGACTCATCCCTAAATCAAGTGACCATCCTCATTGGGAGAGCCATTCTATGGCTCATATTATCATTTGAGGGTTTCACTTTGTCTCTCATATGTGTTATGATTTTTATGCTAGTTAATGCTTTGTTCTCTTAATAGATTAGTATTTCTTGCTAACATATTTCTCATATATAGTAGAAACCCCAAGAAGAATCTAAACTTGTACTCACAAGCCACCAAGAAACCTTCTTGTTTCCCAAGCCCACACTTAGCTTCTAGCTCTGCCCAAACTTCACTCCTCCTAGTTTCTCATCTTCTCCATGTTGAATGGCAATGATTCTAGACTCCACAAGACCCTCTACTTGTACTAAACCAAGCCACAAGTTGACCTAGTGTAGTAGACATTAAATAAACACTCACATTAAATACACCCCCAAGCCACAAGTTAGCTTGGCTACAAACATTAAATACATAACATAAATTAAATACTTAGGATAGGCCCCAAGTTTACAATGCATAACTAACTCATAAGACCACATAAGAATATGTACTTATACATAGGTCCACGTGCTAACCAACTATCCAAATTTAGGAATGTGCACACCAACTCACATGGATTGAAAATCATAAATATAATCTTTGAAGTCTGTCGGTAAATCAAGAACCCAACCCACAACGAATAGTCACCAAAATAGCTCTAACTCCAAGAGGATTAATCTAAACTCTATTTGCACTTAGGACAAGGTTGCCAAATATTCCTTGAACACATCCCCAGTTGTGCAAACCATAAGGTTTACAAAAATCCAAGCTCGATGCTCCCTCATCACAATTTTACAACCTCTATCTTTGATCAAGGAAGATCTTAAGCTTGGAGTATTTCAAATCATCTCACAAGGTAGATATTTACATATCTATTTGTACTTCTAACAAGCTACAAATCATTCCTGACAATGCGAGCCATCAGAAGGTGTTATCATAGCTCCTAACAAAGAAACTCATTTACTATAGTAGTGATCATATGGGATCACCCCACTATGATTTTCACCCTCTAATAAGGAATTTCATGATACCAAAATATATATTTTATGTGTGATGGTTTTTTGGTTTTTGAATATTGGTATCTTTAATTTACATGCATTCGTTATATGTAGTGTGGTTTGGAAGTTACTATTTTAATTTAATAAATTAGTGGTTGAAGTTTTAAATTACTTGTTTGTACTGATTCACCACCCCACACCCCCCCCCCCTCTCTTAGTACCTAATAATTCTAACAAGGATGTTCTAGTAAGTGTTCTTAAGGGTTTTTATGTCATAACAGGGACTCTTTAAGTGATCTTATGTTATAATGGGTTATATTATGTGATAATAGACCCTATTATGTCATAGTAAACCCTACTAAGGGGTCATAAAAGGTCATTCTAAGTATTTGTGTAGGTTTCTTAAGGGGTCCTATGTGTCTTAAAAGGTCCTAGGATGTACTAAGGGGCCTAAGAGTAATATTTTAACATCTAACTATACATGTATATTATCTATACATAGCATGGAAACATCTAGAACATAAACATAACATGTAAATATATGCAACTCATTGAGGTTAGAATAGGTCAAGGATTTAGTAGCATGTATTAAAGGATGGGCAGTTTCATATAGGGTCAAAAGATGTCCCATGATGTATTAGCATCCATTCTATAATGCCTTAAGAGGTCTTAGAATGTGGTAAGGGGTCTTAAGGGGATTTATGTTGCAATATATCTTACTATGTCATAATAAACCTTATTATGTCATAATAGACATTGTTATTTCATAGTAATCCCTATTAAGGGGTCATAAAAGGTCATACTTATTGGCATTTGGCATTTACATGAGAAGATTGATTAACATCACCAAACTAGCCAAATAAGGAACATGTTTTCATTGATAGAAACTCAGTGATAGAAGCAACCAACATGATTGGTGATACTTAGTCACAACTAATGAAGTAAGGAAAAGTGGTAGGTCAAAGGAAGATTGTTGGCAATACTCATTAGAAAGTGTAAAACTAAAGGAATGGTCACAAGAGAGGATGACATGATGAGCACACTTATGATAACAACTCATATTAGTGAAAGATTAACCATTCAATTATTTGAAACAAGGAAAATGTCCAAATGATTAGTACAATCAATGAGGTCAAAGACAAAGAAATAATGATGATTTTTCTTGAAAGAAGAGATAGTAACTTGATAGATCCTAGTTATACTTTTGTAGATTTTTCACCAGTTAATATCCTCTATAAGTTTGCATAGAGTTATTGAAATTACTGTGAATGAATAATCCACACAAACTAAAGTAGTGTTTTGCTATTGAAAATTACTATGGATGAATGAATCCACATGAATTGAACTAGTGTAGATTCTATATCACAAGAGTGGTAGAATTAATTGTATTCAACTCTTTTAAACCCAATAATGATTCTGGTAACACCAGAAATAAGACAATATATTCTAACTACATACAACCTATATTCAATCTTCTTAGTTGCTTATTGAAGGATCTAAGCAATACAAATCCACAAAACCTGAAGAACACCTACATGCAAGAACCTATCACGGAGAAGAAAAGACAAAGAAGAGGAAATAGTTTTTCTCTGAGAATATGGAAGATTATATTATCAGATTGAAAGAACAAATGAAATTTACGATTGATCAATCCTTATAGAAGGAGATCGTCAAACCTAAAAGGGAAACCCTGAGATGTAAATGACATTTAATAATTAATATTTAATTATTAAATGTAAATACAAGTGCATAAAGGACAATATTAAGGGACTAAAGGTAATTTAATAAATTAAATTAAATTAACCCTTTACTCTAACACCCCCCCTTAAGATGACCAACAATGCAGCTACAAAATATGAATGAAAAAGAAAAGAAACTACAATGCTGAAAGCAAACTTGGGTCTCAGCAACAAGGCCTAATGAGGTACCCAATCACAACCAAATCTCTATGAAACAAAGAAATAGGGAAAACCACATGGGAAAAACCCTACTCCAAAAAGAGATAGAAGAAGCTGAAAATCAAGAAAAGAAGGAAGGAAGGACTCATCACTAAGACCCCCAAAGGAAAAATTTCTTCAACCCAAGCATAGAACATAGCTAAAGATACCACGGAGATGCAAAAGGTTTAGTGAAGATGTCTGCAACCTTCTTAGCAGTGGGAATGTACTCCAAGCTCAGAGAGCCATCCTAAATTAGATGCCTAATGAAGTGCATGTGAAGCTCAATATGCTTGGTCCTTTGATGCTCAACTGAGTGGTAGGAAATGTGTATAGCACTTTGATTGTCACACAAAAGAAAGGTGGTACCATCAAGAGGAAATCCAAGCTCTAACATTAACTATTGAAACCATAAAACCTCCTAACTAGCTAGCATAATTTCCATGTACTCTGTCTATGTAGATGATAATGTGTGAGCATGTTGCTTCTTTGAAGACCATGTGATAGGACCATAACCAAGACATAGAACAAATCCATAAGTAGACTTTTGATCATCAATATTACCAGCCCAATCTGAGTCTATGTAACCAAAAATTTGAGGATCCCCTGATGTGTAGTGTAAGACATAACATGTAGTACCCTTGATGTACCTCAAGATACATTTGGAAGCTTCCCAATGACTCTCATGTGGATCATGTGAGAATCTAGAGACAAGTCCAACCACAAAGGAAATATCAAGATGTGTGTGTGTGTGTGTGTGTGTGTGTGTGTGTGTGTGTGTGTGTGTGTGTGTGAAGTACAATAAACTACCCACAAGTTGTCTATATAAAGTGGAATCCACTATAAGAGTAGAGCAAGTGGTAGATAAAGCAACACCTGACTGAAAAGGTGTGGGAGTAGGCTTGCAATCAAGCATGTTGAATCTCTGAAGCATATCAAGAGCATACTTTTTCTAGAATATGGCTATCCCATCTGAAGACTAAATAACCTATGGGCTGAAAAAATATTTCAAAAATCCAAGGTCTATCATCTCAAACTGCTCTCTCAAATATTGTTGAACACTAACAATCATGGAGGATGAGCTACCTATAATGATGAGATCGTCTAAATAAAGCACAAGTATCAATAAGTCAGCCCCATGATGTTTAATGTATACTATAGGATTGGAATGACACTGAGTGAATCATGAAGCAAGAAAGAAGGAATCCATCTTGTCATACTAAACCCGAGGGGCTTGTTTGAGACCGTATAAAGACCTTCGAAACCTGCATGCCGATGAAGAGTCATTGGTGCAAGAGCCCCTAGCCATCATATAATTAAAAGAGATAATAATTGATTCTTTAATGATTTATGTTCATTCATTTATGTTCCAATGTCATTCTATGTAATAGAATCCAATTGAAAAGAAAAGTTGTAACGAAAATGTAATGTTGTCCATATTGTTCTAGTTAAGGTCCTAATTGGTTTAATATGTCAAAATTTGTAAAATGAACCTTGAAAGGATTAAAAAAATGTAAAATTTTATTAAATGGTCTTTTCAATATGTCTTTAATGTTTATGCAAAGTCATGGTATCACATTTGTCAAAAGTCTCAAAAGCTTTCAAGAAGGTGAAGAGTTGCAAAAAATGTAACAATGTAAAATTGCATTAAAATTGTAAAAGGAAGTCCAAAGGTCATGGGTGGTATTTTTAAGGTCTAGAATGACCAATAAAATATAAAATTAATTTTAAGGTCAAACTAAATCAGAATGGAAGGAATTAGTAACATTTGAAGCAAATTTAGAGTGATTCTAACTTGTTATTTTGATTGGCTTTTTAGTTCTCTTGTTGTTTTTGGGCTTTGTACATCCATATAAAACCTAAAAATGATGTATTATTAATATGTTAGAGTAGTAAAATTATTAATCCTTCCATTTATTTTGGTTTGAGTTTATTTCATGCAAATTTGAGAAAGTTATGAGCATTATATGGATGACAGTTTTTTTAGATTTTCAAAGTTACAATCATATTGAAGTAACATGTACAAATACTTAATTGTTGTTTCAAGAGATGAAACTTATATTTATAGAAATAGGAATTAAAAAAAAATATTTGGTACATTTTTGTTAATTTTTGTATAGGTTATGACCGTTTTAGTGAAAATTGGTTTTTAACCATCTTTAACGAAGACATGGAAAATGGGACTTGGTGTATAGCCCATAACTTAGGATTCTACCATTGGATGTTTCTAAGTTTTGGATATATTGTTGGAAACCTAATTTCTCCTAATATACACTGTTAGATTGAAGAAATAATTTTTTGTTTAAAAGTTATGAATCTTTGTATGCAAGCCTATCTCATATGGAAGAATTGAAGTCTATGTTTTCAAGTTTGATTTATTATTTGATAATGGTGATTTGATGGATAATTGTATTAGGAAATATGTATTGATGCCTCTAGAATTTTGAATAGATTTTATTTAAGATGGAAATACATGATTTATTTGAGGTTTCTTGAATTTTTATAATGATACTTGCATCAATCTTGCACAAAACCATGAGGCTACTCCATATAGATCTCCTCATGTAGGTCTCCATGCAAAAAGACACTCTTCACATCCATCTCAAAATTGTGCACCCCTATGAAGTTTTAAGAGATAGTACAAAGTGAATAGAATTCATCTTGGCAATAGGAGCATGGGTCTTGGAGTAGTCAATACCCTCAACCTATGAAAAACCCTTTGCAACAAGACATTTCATATACCTATCAATAGAACCATCAACAACATACTTGGTATGGTACACTCACCGAAACCGAACCAACTAACTTCCTTTTGGAAGAGGACAAAGATCCCATGTGTGGTTATTCATCAAAGAAGAGTACTCCTCATCCATAGACCTATCCCACTCTAAGTGTCATGTCACCTGTGAAAAACTATGTGGATCATCTAAAATGGCATGACTCAATAGTCTAGTACCAAAATTTTGAGCACGAGTGTGATGAGAATATGAAGGATTGCCTGCCATAGGTCTTGTTGCATCAATGGTATCACAAGCCCACTTGGGAACTCACTAAACAATTAATGGAGATGGTAAAGAGGGATAAATAATAAGATCTTCCTTAGAGGATGCATAATCTCATCGAGGAGAAGAGGAAGTACTAGGTAGTGAGGGAGAAGCTAGTGATGGAGGCTCCATCTAAGGATAATGCTAATCAAACTAGACATCTCACTAAAACAAGACATCTCTAGAATTAAGATCAAACAACCTGTATGCCTTCACATTCTCATAGTAGCGAAAAAAGATGAGTGATTGGCTCTTCCTCTCCATGGTTTTTCGTTGAGCATCTAGAATAAATGCCAAAGCCTCACTACCAAAAATGCAGAATGTAGAAACATCGGGCTTGACATAAGTCCAAGCCTCCTCAAGAGTCAAATGTTGCAATGCCTTGTGAGGCATCTGATTCTAAATATAGTTGGAACAATTATAGGCTCAGCCCAAAATGAAGAACTCATAGCTCGAGACTATATCATAAAATTGTCCATCTCTCATAATGTCTTATTATTTCTTTCTACAAACCCATTATGTTGAGGGGTATGGGGAACTATGAACTGATGTTGTAAACCATGCTCAGTGCAAAAATCTCTGAAAGACTGATTTACATATTCCCTTTCATTTTCAGTGTGTATAAGCCTGAAAGAAAGATCAAACTGCCTCTCCACAAATGTCTTAAGATTCAAAATGAATCAAAGACATTAGAATTGTACTTCAAAAAGTACACCCATGTACATCTAGAGAAGTCATCTATGAAGGTAAGCACATATCAAGCAGCCAAAAAAGATGGAGTGGGGAATGACATAAGATATTATGTATCAACTCTAATGGTTCCTTAGAATGTGTGGATCTACCCGTCGGGAATAGATTTCTATGATGTTTTTCAAGTGCACAACCTTGACAAATACTATCCATACAAGGGATCTAAGGTAGCCCAATCACTAGCTCCTATGTACTCATCTGTTATAGATATCTGTAGTTGACATGGACAAAATGCTCATGCTAAAGCTTACTTATTATGTCTTCTTGAGCAATAAGAGAAACACTTTTAGAATTAGAGCTTTCAAAGCCATCAAACTAATATAAGTGAGACTGAAGATCAACACTCCCAGTAGAAACAACCAAGTTAGGAGCATTGAGGTCTCAAATAACCACATCATGTGGTGAGAAATCAATTATCTTACCATATTTAGAATGACATATCTGAAAGAGAGATAGGAGGTTCATAGAAATGGTCAGAGCCAAGAATACATCCTGTAGTGAACCACCCTCTAAAGAGATAGTTCCTAAAACTACAACTAAAATCTGTGTGGAGTCACCAACTACAATCTGTGTAGTAACACTCTGAGAAAGTGAGGTAACCAAATGAGGTGAGTGTGTCATATGGTGGGAAGCACCTGAATCAAGAATTCAAGTAGTTGTAGAAGATAATGCTCATGTAGAAAGAGCATGTGTTTTCCCTAAAGGAGGAGGTGGTGGCTTCAAAGAAGAAATACTATGCTCTTGAATGACCTTCTCTAAAGCAGCAAGATGTTTCCAACACCTAGAAACTAGATGTCCTTCCTTGCCAAAAAAACTATAAGGATCACTTGTAAAATTCTTTGTCTTGGAGGAAGACTCACTAGAATTAGAAGATTTACTCTTTGAAGTGGATTTCTAAGCATCTGATTTAGGAGTAGGCTTGGAGGAACTCTCACTGCCTACTGAATCTATCTAGGGCTTTGGGTTCTACTTTGGCTTCCTTGTAGGTGTCTGATTAACCAATACTTTTGTCTTTGAAACTATGATAGTATCCAATTGTGTAAGGTTGGACTACTCTCTAGTCAATCAATCACAAAAAAATCTCAAAAGTGGGCATGGTAAATTTGGGGCCCAAAGCATCCATAGTGGAACGGAAGGTAAAAGAGAAAATTTGAAAGTTTCATTGAATCTTTGATAGCACTCCTTATTTATCTTCTCTTTTCCACATCCCTATAAAAAAAATTTATCTATTGTTTGAACCTCATGAGAAAGTCCTCAATAGAGGGAAAAACATCTAGTATGAGTGAAGTAAGCTCTAACTCTATCTGAAGTGTTTAGAAAAAATTAATGGTACCAAAAAAGTCCTTGAACATGTCCCACATTTTTTGAGGAGTGGAGCAATCATCAAGATGAAACAGTAAGTTGTCTAAAACACTCAAAGAAATCAAACCCACGGCTTCATCCATCTTATTCTTGTGTTGCAAAGTTTGATATTGACTTTGAAAAATTGGTTGCATTGTATCTAAACAAGACAACAAACCCTTTGAATAGAGAAGTTGTTGCATAGCAGTTTTCCATGTGTGATAGTTATGTGGGTTTAGAAGAACTAGACAAGAAGAGGTCTCGGCCATTGTTTTAAGAATATGTTTTGAAGTTTTCTAATATATTGATATTGTAACAAAAACTACTGGAAAAAATACCCCCCATAATGCAAGAAATTGAATCCCAATTGCTAGAAGGAATGTGTATACAAGAAAAGAGGGAAAAAAGTTTCAGTTAAGTATCAAAAATACCTAGTAAAAAGAGATTGGTGAAATGACATAGAATTTGGAAATTTGTCAAGAATATTTTTTTGGTGCTTTTTTCAGATCGAAAAACTATGCTAAAATGATCGAGTTACAGCCCTTGAAAGATAGAAAGCATCATCTGACTTTGAGCAAAAAAATAGGTACCAAACTAGAAGAAAATCCAAAAAATACCTTCACCACCATGTGCATCTCAGAAATAGCTTTCCACAGATTTATTTTTTCCAAAAAATATCTCTATATGCTCAAGCTAGAGCCAAAAAGCTGACATGGCCTCTAGAAGTGCAATAAAAAAATTGAAACCCCAAAAAAAAATTAAAGGGGCTTAAATTTTGACCCTTGGCCCCCCACATGACCATGAGTTGGGTGGTGGTGGCCAGGCAATGGAGTAGAGGAGGTGCATAGGTAGAGGTGGTTGCTAGTGGCTACGAGGCAGAGGCTAAGCCAAGTTGAGTCCAAGTGGCAATTCTTGGCATTGATGAAGGAGCGGTGGCTAGATTGGTAAAAAGCTGTGTCGGAAAAAAAAAATGTGATCATTGTTTAAATCACCACCACTGGAAATTTGCAGAAAAGCCCTCAGAATTGCCCAGTTTCCAAAATTGATAAATTTTATATGAAAATAGGGGTTTTGACATCTTCTGAAGCCAACCGGAAGGTCTGCTTGGCCTCAAAGTGCTCTGAAATTCAGAAACCCCCCCCCCCCCCCCCCCCCCCCCCTATTTTGACAAAAAAAGTACTTGAAAACAACCAGATCTATTCCAACAAGCCCTTGTTCTCGCTTTCTTCAAAAATTGAACAAACTATAGCAAATCTGACTTTGATACCATAAAGGATTTGAGCAATACAAATCCACAAAACTTGAAGAACACTTGCATGCAAGAACTTGTCACAAGGAAGAAAAGAAAAAGAAGAGACAAGGGTTTTGCTTTGAGAATATGAAAAATTATATTATCGCTGAAAGAATGAATGAAATTTACAATTGATCAGTCGTTATACAAGGACGTAAAACCTAAAAGGGAAACCCTAAGAGGTAAATGACATTTAATAATTACTATTCAATTATTAAATGGAAATGCAAGTGCATAAAGAGAAAGCTTAAAGTTTAAGAAGAAAATAAAGGTAATTTAATAAATTAAATTAAATAACCCTTTACTCTAACACTTACAGACATAATTTGTGAATAATTGAAACTCAAAATTGCTCTAAAAATAAAATGTAAAGATATTTAGAACATGGTGTGAACAATATCGTGTCTTAATGGTGGGTTAAGAAAAAGGAGAATGAGGCACTTATGGATGTATCCTATAAAGAACATGTTTTACATAGCTTATTCATTGTAATTTTAAAAAAAAAAGACTATTTATATAAGTGGAGAAATTTCTAAATATAGGACTACATATAGCCATTAAAAATGGATTTTTCCTAGCATCACTAGGTTTTACACAAAGACTAGTGTTTACAATCATTTGCAAAAGGTCCAACTAATTAGATTGTTGCCATAAACAGATGTAATTCAACATGGACAAGATATTGATTTGGTCTCTCAATTACTCTTTCTATGATTCTGATGGATTCTTTATTTAGATTAACATAAACTATGCAACTCTCAGTGAGAGATTTCTAAGGTGAGAAGCTAAAACATATTGTAGAAGTGGAGAAACAGGGGTTGAATATATTCATACAAGGTTCAGTATACCTTGAGAATTGAAGCATTCTTTGCAGATTAAATCTATAATTTTTGTATCTTCAATGATCTTTTAAGCTAGCATCTGATTGATAAAAGACAACATCTCCCTAATCTTTTACATAGCAATCTTCTAAAGATACTCTTTACCAAAGGTTTGATCAATTCAATGGGAAAAGGAATTGACTTTCAAGGATCCTAATAATACTTCCTGAGAATAGGTTTGGTTTCTTTAGTCTGCACAAACAACATTAACAACCTTTTCAATAGAATGAGTTATTGAGATGCATAAACATCTCATTTAAACTGTCAAATTATTTTTCTTGATGTTTCATATCACACTCAGCGTTCCATCATTAGGAAAAGGAAAATTCATGATAAGAAATCCAAAACTAGCAAGATGTAGTTCAATAGGGTTGTCCTAATGAACTTATTATATCCCAAATTCATGGCATATACTAATACGACTAATAATTGCAATGAAATTGATTTCTTTGGTGGAATGGCTATACATAGTTACACAGATAGTGAACATCAAAATCACTGAGGTACACAACTTTGAATATTATGGGAATATTAGGTGAACCACGTAGAATGAAAATATGTGCATTAGAAAAGTGTTCCTAGAAAAGCAATGGAGTAGGCCATTTGTTTCTAACAAAGCTTACACAATTAGGGTTTTCATTCTTCCATTTCCCCAAAATGAAATTTTTCAATCTTAGAGAGGTTTTTTTTGAGGATTGTAGGCAACATAATTAAAAGTATCAACATAAGCTACATGATAGATAAATTGGATTCTCTCTTTCAAAAAATTTCATAGTGGATTCATCATGCTACTCTAAGAGCAATCACAAGAGTACCAATGTTACTTCAATGATAAGACTATTGATTTGATATTGCAATTATGTTCAATTTTAATAGTTTGAAAGTTGTGTCTCCATCTCCCCCTCTCTCCCTTTCTCCCTTCCCTCTCTACCTCTCCCTTTTGCAGTTCAAAAAAGTGCCCAAAGTCATTAATAGTGCCCAAAAAAACACTAACAATGCATGTCACTTAGAGACATCAACCTAAAAAAGCATCCACAATTAGGGCATCTATTATTTTATTAACCCCTATGTGCAAACATGTATTCCATCAATAAAATCCTACTTCTAACCCACTAATTAGTCTAGATTCAATTTTAAATGCATACCCAATGAAGATTACAAGAATAAGCAAACCAAAAATGTATTTTTTTACCTTAACTTACCACTTGTAGCTTATCTTCGTTGTACTCCTAGATTTGAGTAATTGATTGGTGACTTCTCATATCTTAATATCCGCTTATTTTTCAAGATGCTATCAAGGTTTTGGAGATTGTGGGTTGAATGCAAAACTAGATAAGATAAGATAGATAAGATAAGATAAATTTATTAATGTCCAATAGGAGACAAATGAGAGTTTAAGGGACTGGAAATGGTACAAAGGGGAAATGCCAGTAAGGGGGAGCACACAACAATGTTTGCAAAAAGAGCATGAAAGCAAAAACAACAAGAGAAACAAGAGATAGGAGAGCAACAGCTAAGAACTCCTCACAAGCGAGAAGTAGTCTAGAATGGAAAGGTGTACATTAGAGAAATTAGGTGCTCTGGAAGGTCGCCTCTGAGGTCTACAGAGAGTAGTAGTAGTAGAGAGACATTGTCGAGGGTGATCCCTGCAAGGTCTTATAGATATGGTGTGAATTGAGATAGTGCAAAGAGGCTGCTTCAATCCTTGAGCAGGAACCGTAGGACTGAAAAAGGAAGTGATGAGTTGCATAGGGATCGATGTCGAGCAAAGCTGGTGTTAGGATTAACCTTAGACAAAAATAACAGTTACATACAAATATAACCAATACCTCTAAGTCTGATTAGGATCCACATCACAATAATCTCCCACTTGGAGACTGATCAGACTCCACAATAATAACCTCACACTTGGAGACTAATCATAGCACTACTAAACTTGTAGCTCCCACTGGAATATCAAACCACCTGGACTCTATTGTTGTTTTATTGTTGTTCAGTCTAGAAGACCAATCAAAGCTGAAGAGGAATTTGGCTTCTCCCTTGTTGCAACCTTTGTAAATATATTTGCTAGATTATCATTTGTATGTGTCTTCTCTAGCTTTAACTATCCATCATCCAAAATAGACCGAATGAAATGGTGCCACAATTGTATGTGTTTTATCTTTGAATGCAAAGCTAAATTCTTTGCAAGATGAATGGCACTCTGACTATTTGTAAACAAATAATTGTCCTTCTGAGGGTGTCCCAATTCTTCCAAGAAGAACTAAAGCCATATCATCTCCTCGGTTGCCTATGTAGCAGCAACATACTTTGCCTCTGTAGTGGATAAAGTATTAACCTACTATAACCTAGAAACCCAACTCACTACTGTCCCACCAACATTAAATACATAACC
This sequence comes from Cupressus sempervirens, assembly GCA_028749045.1. Lineage (NCBI taxonomy): Eukaryota > Viridiplantae > Streptophyta > Pinopsida > Cupressales > Cupressaceae > Cupressus > Cupressus sempervirens. The sequence continues at coordinate 19,321,803 of CM053791.1, read as the reverse complement.
TATAGTACTCTGCCTGGTATCAATATCCCCTACCAAATCTGAGTCAACATAGCCTTTTAAATCAGTAGTAGATCTCCCAAAGTGTAAACACTTACTGGATTTTCCTCTCAAATATCTAAGAATCCATTTAACTGCATTCCAATGCTCAATTCCTAGATGACTCATATACCTGCTAACGACTCCCACTGCATGTGCAATATCTGGCCTTGTACATACCATGGCATACATTAAACTTCCTATAGCTAAAGCATAGGGTACCTTGGACATCTTATCCTCCTCTTCTTGTGTCTTTGGACACATCTCCTTAGTCAACTTCAAATGACCAGGTAAAAGTGTGCTGATAGCTTTAGCATTTTCCATAGAGAAACATTGCAACACCTTATCAATATAATTAGCCTGAGATAAAGCCAATTTCATGTTCTTTCTATCTCTGCAAATCTTCATACCAAGGATTTTTTTTGTTGCCCCCAAATCCTTCATAGAAAATGCATGTGCTAACTGGCATTTCAGCCCCTTAATACGATCCATGTTAGACCCAGCTATAAGCATACCATCAACATATAAACATAAAATAATGTACCTGTCATCATCCAACCTCTTAAAATAAACACAATGATCTGAATGACACCTGCTATATCCATGCTCATGCATAAACTTGTCAAATTTCAGATACCATTGCCGAGGTGCTTGCTTCAAGCCATATAACAAAAAATTCAATCTGCAGACTAAGTTCTCCTTACCTTTGTCCTTAAATCCCTATGGTTGTGTCATATATATCTCTTCATCCAAATCACCATGAAGGAAAGTTGTTTTAACATCAAGCTGCTCCAAATGCAAATCTTTAGTAGCCACAATACTTAAAACAGTGTGAATAGAAGTCATCCTAACAATAGGAGAGAATATCTCATCAAAATCAATGCCCTTTTTCTGTGCAAATCCTTTTACAACTAACCTGGCTTTAAATCTTTTCTTACCTCCATCCTCTTCTTTTAACCTGTAAACCCATTTATTTTGCAAAGCCTTTTTACTTGCAAGCAACTTACATAAATATCAAGTCTTATTTTTTAACAAAAAGTCCATTTCCTCTTTCATTGTAGACTCTCACTGAATCTTAGTATCCACCTACATAGATTCATCATAACATTAAAGTTCACCAACATCAATAAGTAAAATGGAATACAAAGAAGGAGAAAATCTTTCTAGAGCTCTACTTATCCTTGTTAACCATCTGTGGTATTTGATGTTATAGTTGTTGCATATCATGAAGAATTGCTGGAACATTAGCTTTTAGAGTATCATTCAGCACTACATAATCATTTTCTTTCTTCTCATGTTGTTGCAACAAATCTTTGTACAACACTTTCTCATTGAATATGACATCCCTACTTCTTACAATTTTATGATTTGAAAAATCCCAAAGCATATAACCAAATTCATTAATGCCATAGCCAAAAAATACATATTTCTTTGACTTAGCTTCCAGCTTGGTTCTATTTTCAGAAATCTATATGAGCAAATAGTTCACAACAAAAGGTTTTGAGAAAAGAATAACTCACCTTCTTACCAGTCCATGCTTCCTCTAGAATACCACAGCCCAAAGGAGTAGAGGGACCTCTATTAATCAAATAGACAATAGTATTGACAACCTATGCCCACATTATTAAGGGCAGCCCTGCATGCAACCTCATGCTTCATGCACGCTCCATTATAGTCATGTTCATGCATTCAGCCACTCCATTTTTTTGTGGAGTCCTTGGAACAATTTTTTGTCTACGAATACCATTTGCAGAGCAATAATCTTCAAATTCATGACTATAATACTCACCACCATTATCAGATCTGAGACATTTTAATTTCTTTCCAGTCTCATTTTCAATCAAGCATTTCCATTTCTTAAAAGTTTGAAATACATCAGATTTCTATCTAAAGAAATAAACCCATACTTTTCTAGTTGCATCATCAATAAATGTAATATAATAATGAGATCCACCAAGGGAAGATATCTAAGCTAGTCCCCATACATCTGTATGCCCAATCTCTGATTTTTCACTTTTATTTTCCTTCCTAGTCTTCACAAAACTCACTCTCTTTTGTTTTTCATACACACAACTTTCACATAAATCCATATTAACACATTTCAGACCTTCTAGAACTTTCTTTGAATGAAGTACTTTCATACCTCTCTCACTCATGTGACCAATTTTTTTGTGCCATGACACTGTATTAGAATTTATAACAGCTATTTGTTCCCCCTACCTAACTGCAGCAACTATTCCTAAACATTCATTTTTCTCTAAAACAATCAAAGTAGAAGGAACAATATAGCTTGTACAAAGATATAAGGTGCCTACTTTCACACCTTTTTCTACTACAAGGGAACCTTTTGAAACCTTCCAATTTTTATCATTAAAAGTAACTACATAACCCTCATCACCGAGTTGCCCTACTGAAATTAAATTCCTACTCAGCCTTGGAACATATCTTACCTCATCTAGTAGCCAATGATTCTCATTCTGCAACTTAATCTTAACTTTTTCTTTTCCAACAATCTGACAGGATTCATTATCCCCCAAATAAACAAGCCCAAAATCCCCTTGGACATAATCAATGAAATAACCTCTATGAGGTGCAGCATGAAATGAAGCAGTAGAATCTAAAACCCATGAATCATCAACACTTGCTAAAGATAGAAGCAAAGCATCCTCTTTGGATTTGTTACTTACCACATTTGCCTCCTTGTTCCCTTTTGGTTTATCTCCTTCATTGTTCTTTTGATTCAACAATCTTTCTTCTTATACCCTATTTTACCATAGCACCAGTAATCTCTCGGTCCTCTGGATTGAGACCTCTTCCCCTTTGACTTTCCTCTTGATTTCTCATGATTTCTGAAATTATTTCCTCTCTTAGTTGTTCTGCCTCTGCTTTTTGCGTTCAAAGCACTTCCTAATGTAGATCCACCTAAGGTTTTCCTACAAGTTTCCTCACTCAAAATAACATCAATTATATCATCATATTTTAGGGTATTAGATCTAGAAATAGAATTACTCACAGCCATTACCAAGCCATTTCAGCTTTCAAGCAAAGAACACAAAATCAAGAGAGCCCTAATTTCTTCATCAAAATTAATATCCACTGAAGGCAACTAGCTAGTAATAGTATTAAACTCATTTAAATGATCTACAATAGATCCACCTTCTGCCATTTTTATATTAAATAAACACTTCATGAGAAATACCTTATTTGAAGCGGAGGGTTTTTCATACAATTTCGCTAGGGTTTCCATCAAATCTTTCATGTGCTTCCAAGTTCCTTTCTATCTAAAAGATCCCATTCTTCATTTTTCATAGTTCCCTGGTTTTCATTTTTTCCTGCCAACGGCTTCCACAAATCCTTCTAATAAAGATAGTCATCCATTTGCATCTTCCATAATTGAAAGTTCTACCCATTAAAATTGTCAACCCTCAGCTTACCCTCATCTGCCATTGCTCCCACTCAACCATGAGACTCCCACTCTACCATGAGACCTTCCTGTAAAGAATCACTTTTTTTTAAAAAATGATAGTCTGGCTAAAAGGGAAAATGACAATTGTCTAGCTCCAATACCACTTGTTAGGATTAATCTTAGACAGAAATAACAATTACATGCAAATATAGCCAATACCAGAGAATAGTAGATCGCATAAAAGAGAACACAAGACACCAAGATTTAATGTGGTTCACCCAATCCCTAGGCTATGTCCACCAATAGCGAATGCAATATTATTATTATCCAGTGATCACAACCTAATTACAATTTGTTATCCCTTACAGCTCAATATCGCCGCAAGAACCAATTGTCGCATCGCACATTGAAAAATGCCTAACCCTAAGCCTTTTCATACAAGCTTTTGTTGCTTACAAAATTAAGGCTAGAATAATAGAAAAATAGTAGCTGACTCCTTTTACAATATAAAGTCACTTTTGGCTTCAGGGGCGCTAACCACAAAAACTCTCGCAAGGACGTTGCCCCTTGACCCCACCCTGTACTATGACAAGGAGCGCACCTGAGGCATTGCCCCTTGACCCCATCTTGGGGGTGATGCCCCTAAACCCCTGTAGAAATAATCTAGAGGGAAACTATGCCAAATAAACCTCTAAGTTTGATTAGGCTCTAGATCACAACATTTGGAGCTTTATAGTGTGCTCATGAAGCCACATGGTCTCCAGAAGGTAGAGTACAAGACAATGCTAGTCAATATATCTGAAAAATGAGGGAAGAGACTGATACTCTCTGAAAAGATAGTAGAATCAGCCTTAGATCTCATAGTAAATGGGACAATGAAAGATAAAGTGAGACTCGACCTCAACCTCCCCGAGGTGACAGAGCTGAAAGATCTTGTCCTCCTTGTCGATCTAGTGATCAATCTGAATATGTAGCCGGTGAGACCCCACCCTAAAAGATCCCAAGGAGATGTGAAGAGTGTGATTCCAACAATGGGTGAGGTACTAGGGGTGTAAAATGATCATGTCTTGGATATCAAGGAAGCGCTCAGCATAGAAGGCCATATGCAGACGGAGCCCACCTGGGGGGTTCCTCTAGGTCGTGAGAACATATTGCCTGTAGATGTCAAGTCTAACATGCTCATTCAACTCCCGTTGAGGTGGAAGAAGGTGGATTGGAGCATCCAGTGAAAATTGAAACGGGGAAAGATGATCCGTACTAATACCAATCAAGCCCAAGAGGGCAAAGAATTGAGTGTATCAGCAACAAGATCTATGACCAAAGTCTAAACCTACAACCTCCTTAGAGGAACAATAAGCCAAATAGGAATATCTGTGATGACCTTCGGGGGAATCAGTGAAGAAGCCAAACTAAATCAAAGATGGTCCCCAATCTGAAAGGGTGAGCACGAAATTCTGCTAGAACGATGTTGTGTGGTGTGGACCGGTGACATCTGATAATGCACCAATGGAAAAGAGTTTGGACTCTCTCAATAGAGGCCTAGTTAGACTCCAGGAGGGAGGGGGCCCAAACAGTAGAGCCATAGAGGACAATCGGCTTGACCAAGGAGTCAAGAAGGGACATCTTAGTCGTGGTGTCCTAGAAGTGGTGTCAAAAGCATTATCGCTCAAGAATAGTGAGGGACCCAAGCCCCTTGTTGACTCGAGCTTGCATGGTTGGTCTCAGGATAAATCGAGGTCCAAAAAACTTAACCCCCAAGTAAGTATATGAAGATGCAATCTCGATCTCAGTACCCTTGAAGTAAAAATGGAGGTGTGATGTCTTCAAATAATTGAAGACCATGACTTGAGTCTTGCCCAGATCTACAATAAACTCACGTGAGTCACAGAAAGAGGTCAAGCCATCAAGGAGCCATTGAAGACCATCACGGGAAGATGCTAGGAGAATCATATCATCAGCGATAGGAGAATAGAGATCAACACCTGATGTAAGTAACAACCATCATCAGGGAGTGAGCAACCACAAAGATATGCCTCAAGCTCATCAATGTAGATGCCAAAGAGAGTGGGGGAGAGAGGGCAACCCTATTTCACCTCAATAGTGCTCTGAATAGGGTCAGAGAAGCCTTGTGGAGTCTTGAATCTTCCCACCACACATGCGTATAACCTCATAATAGCTATAAGGAGAATCTTTGAGATCCTGATGTCCCTAAGACACTGAAAGAGAGCCGCCTGAGGAACAAAGTCAAAGGCTTTGCGAAAGTCAACAAAACAACAATAGACTTTCGTCAAGCAGTGGTGAGCCTTCTTAATGATGGCCTATAAGGTCAAAATGTGATCAGTGGTTTGAAAATCCATACGAAACCCAAACTGACCCCTAACCCAGCAATGTCACTGATCAAGTTCTCTGGACAGGATATCGTTCAGCACAGTCACATAGAATGATTCCTAGAATGCTCAATATGCAAGATGTATGATAATTGATGAATGATAATAATTAATTGATATTGCTAATAATGAATTAAGTGATTCTAATGGCTTCTCAAATGTTTTCAAATGCTCATAAAAGTGCTAGAATGCTCTTAGAATGAACAGATTCACTAGTTTGCCAAATGCTCAAGAGTACTAATTTCTCACAAAATGTTGCAATTAAATAAAATGGAAGGAAGGAAGCTCCTTTTATAGACTTTTAGGGACCTCCAACCTAGGTGACAAGATCTAACATTGGAAAATAATTTGGTGAGCTCCAGACTATAATTTACTCTTTATTGGATAATAATATTAGAATGAATATTTAGTAGGTGTAGTCCAAGATTAGGTGAACCACGTTAAATCTTTGTCTTCAATTATATTTATGTGTCATTTATTCATTTGCATTATTAGTTATATTTGCATGTAATTGTTAGATTCATGTCCTCTAATCCTAACACAGCATTTTGTAGCACCTTACACCATACCATCAATAAATAGATCAATTGACCTATTGTCAACGAGTAAAAATGGGCGCTTCAAAGAGTCACAATAATATACATTTTTAATGAATCCTCATTTGCTTTGAAATAGGAGAAGTGTATCAAATATAAGTATTATAGCTAAAAATAGTTTTGAGACTCTTCATGAGTCAGGTGAGTATTTGGGGTCGGTGAATCGAGTCAGCCCTACTAGGTCTGGATAGGCGAGTTGGGTCTGTCCTGATGGATTTAATATATGATAGCAAAAGGGCGAAGGCAGTGGTAAATCTTCATAAAAACTTCAAGGGTTTTGTTGCTTTGTCGAGTCACGACTGAGTCTAAGCTAGTTCACAAGTCAAGTTACCCTTGTTGAGTAAGGGTCAAATCTGAGTCTAGGAACTCTGTAGCTAACTTCAGAGGCCAATACTTTTACACAAATGCTCCAATAATTGTAAAAACTTTGCACAAATGTCCAACAGTGGTAAACAATTTGTACCAATAGACTTGGACAATTGATCTAGTTGCTAACATTTTTCCCCAAAATATGAGCCACTATTGGTTGTTGCATGGTTTCTTAATAAACCTTTGATTTTCAATATGATATGATCCCTAAGGACACATCCTCCCTCCCCTAAAACACCAAGTTTTGGAAATGGGGATGTCCCAAGGATAGGGAGATGAGTATGGGACAACCCCCAACCATCCCCAATTTGCCAGAAAACCAAGGAGACATCCTGAAAACTTGGGGACGAGGGAGGAAAAATAGGGGGATGTATAGTCATCCCTAGGGCGGCTAAGAATGCCGCAAACATCCCTCAACTATCTTGGGGACAACTGTTAGTCACCTTTATTTTGTACACCAAAAAAAAAAGGTTTTAAATGTGTTTTTTTGCACTGACTTGGACGTCTAGTGGGCCCCACCTCCCCATCATCCTTAGAAGGTCAAAAACAACCACATTGTGTTATTATTGACATTTGTTTTATTTTACATGTGAAGCTTGAGTTTATAGCACTAGCTGGGGTTTTTGTTTCGCGAGAAGATGTGATTTGTTTGATTCCAAAAGCTTGTGCAAGGGTTTGAGCTTCCTCTATTGTGTACCAAATATGAAAGTCTTTATGCTTCCATTTTCCATTTTTCTTAATAGATTTGCACCTTGAAAGAGTTCTATTTTATTTATTTTTGTTCATTGTTTCAACTCATTTACATTGCAAATTTAAATCTCAAAAAAAAGCACAATGAGCACCAATGGAAGTACTAGTAGTAGTGGTGGTGATGAGAAAAATGTGGTTGGGGATGATATTGCTAGTAGTGGGACTAGGAAAGAATATGATTCTAAAATTGATTTGTTTAAATGTCCTTCCACCATCATGAAGGATTATGCAAAGGGTCATTTCAATAGGAAAAAAACCTCTTCTCCAATTTTTCATAGCTAAGCCACAAGATAAAAAGAATGTGGGATTTTCATGTTTGTCATGAAGATTTTAGGGGCAGCTATACAAGGGTGAAGTCACACTTTTTAGGTGTTGCATGTCATGAGTCAAAGCTTGTCCTGACCTGACTAATGATGAGAGATTAGAGTGGCAAAGATTGCACTTAGAGGTTGAAATGGGTTGAGGGAAGGAATAGGGATTTGACAATGACATCACCCTCTATTCACTCATGATCATCTAGGCATTTGACATCTATCATTGGTACTAGTGGCAACCCTACTGAGGCTAAAGGAAAGAGGAAAATGGGTAGTGCTGAGAAGGGCTCAGTGAAAAGTTTGTTTAATGCACAAGTAAAGGAAGCTTGTGAGGTATCCATTGGTAGATTCTTTGTTGTTAATGGTATCCCATATCATACAACCCATTCTACTTATTTTAAACAAATGGTGAAAGATATATTGACTATGAATCCCTCATTTGTACCCTTGGTGAACATAAGCTATGAACCATCATCCTAGATAATGAGTACTCTAAGGTTGTTTTGTTGTTAGAGGATATCAAACATGCTTGGGTTAGGATGGGTTGCTCTATTGCGATAGATGGGTGGAAAAATATTAAATATCAGCCACTCATCAATATCATTGTCACATTACCTGTTGGTTCTTTTTTTTTGAAAGTCATAGATTACTCAAGAAAGAGGAAGGATGCAGAGTTTTACTTCACTATTTTAAGGGATTCCATAGAGGAGGTTGGGTCAGCTAATGTAGTATAGGTGATCACAAATTCTGTAGATGGCAGAGGGTGTTTACAAGCACATCTTATGGACCTCTTGTTGTGTCCATCTATTGAACAATGCATTGAAGGACATAGGGGAGATTGAGTGGATGAAATGGGTGGTGTTAGAAGCTAGAGAAGTGCAAATGTGTATATGCAACCCCTACACTTCACTTGCTCTATTTAGGTCTTGCTTTGAGGAGTTCCTCAAACCAGTCGAGACAAGATATATGAATTTTAATTATAGTTTATTTTTCTTTAGGTTTATTTTAATTTATAATTATTACAAACTTACATGTGATGTGTTTAATTTTTAACTTTATTTTAATTCATAATTATCTCTATTGATGGAGAGGATAATTGAGGTGCATGGGGCCCTCCAATTGATGGTGGTGAATCCAAAGTGGGGACAATGGTCCAATTCTAAGTCCTCTAAAGGAAAAGTGGTGAAGAAAAGGATCCTTGATGACAACTGGTGGTAGGTAAGTCACTTTTAAATTAAATGTTAGTCTTTTGCTTATTGATTTTCATACTAGCTTAAAATTTCTAATTCTAATTTTAATTTTTGTTTGCGTCTTGTAGATATATTTGATTTTTGATAGCACCCATTGTAGATGTCATTAGATATGTGTTAGCATGAATGTTGATGATACTACATTGGGGGAGTTTCCTAAGCATTGGAGAGTATTGACATGTTGCATTCATGACTGTGTTTGTCATTGATGTCAACATAGCATTAAGTTTGTAAAGATTGGCAATGTGGCAGATAGAGATCTTAGTTGTACAGACAATGTCTTGATTGTCTAGTGATGCGCATTCATGGACATGTTTGTCACTGTGTCTTGATGACATGGTTCAATGCGCAACACGTAAGTCAAAGATGTACAGAAGTTTTACCTAATTTACAAGGAACAGTACAAAGACAAAGTACTTGAGAAATGATTTCTGCTGTTTGCATTGCATCCTTTGGCAGTGATATAGTCTATTGATGCGTGATCAGCCAGTGACTTATGATAGTTTGATTATGATGTCAATGAATGTGCAAACCCTAGTTTCACACGTATGAGAAGTTGTATAGACTATGAGCTGACAGTGCTATTGTAATTATGAATTAATTAATTATCTTATTATTATTGATTTGGAAAGCCTCAAGGCTGACTCAAGGAATTATTTTGAAGATACAGCATAAAGGAAATATATTTTTCTTGTTTGTAAAGTGTATTGAAAAGTGGTGATCATTGTATTGAGTGCGAAGTGTGAAAAAGAGTATAGTGTTTACTGAATGCGAATAATTGATCCAAAGGATTATTGGATGTGAGATTTGTGATATGGTTACAAAATCAGGAGCAGAGGTTCAGTTGATAGGACAAAAAGAGGAAAGAGCAATACTATCCATTTCTATTATTCTACAAGGAATAATACAAAGATCATTTGGACAATGGGTTCATTGATCTTGCCCTTGAAGTTGTTTGGGAAGTGGGTCCAACTATCTTCCACAACTCCTAACAAGGTTGGCACAACTCCTAACAAGGTTGGAATCTCCTAACATAAATTCAAAGTCTCCTAATAGGGATTGATATGTATTAAATGTTGTTATTGACTCCTAACAGGGTTCATCCTCTAGCAAGGAATATTTATATTAGTACATCATGTTGTGGGTACCATCCCCACCGGGGTTTTCCTTCTGATCAAGGGTTTCCCTAGTTAACATATATGGTGTTATTGTGCATGAGTATCTTGTTATGGTTTATGATTATATTGCTCAAATGGTTAAAGTTTAATAAGGTTGATAATTGTGATATTAGTTGGATAATTGATTCACCTCCCCCCACCCCAAGTTATATTGGTGAATTTATATTCTAAAAATATGTTGATGCTAATGCTTAGTCTTGGAGAGATATATGACTTTTGAGAGCATGTTGGAAAATGAAGAAAATTGTTGATGCAAAAGATCCTACATTGGGGTTCTATGAGGAGTATGTTAGGCCTATTGTGACGTGAAGGTGGAACATAAAAAGTACACCGCTTCATATGACAGGGTTTGCTCTAAATCCCAAATGCTATGTAGAGTTGAGTGGAAGGGTCCCCCCATGTGATGATCCTAAGGTATTGGATGGCTTCACAAGAGTCATTGATAAGACGTATTCAACTCAATAGGCCTCTACTCTCCGTGCACAATTCCTTGACTTCACCAACCTTCATGGCCCAAACTTGAGTAAGCCACAAGCAAGGTTGGATAGGGCGATTTTGGAATAGAAAGATCCTATTGGATAGTGGACCTAGCATGGGAGAGATACACCAGAGTTGAAAGTATTTGCCACTCGGCTCCCTGCACAGGTTGCTAGTTTATCACTGACAAAGAAAAATTGGTCCACATATTCATTATCTACTCTATCAAGAGGCGTAGACTTATCTCTAAACAAATGGAAAAGCTAGTGGCAATGCATTATGCTCTTCGACTTACAGATCGTTAGACTCTAGAGTATTGGCAGACTCCAACATCCTAAGCATGTGGCCAAGATAGATAAGGATGTGATAGCACCAAGATTGGTTGGGGTTTCATTGGATGAGACTACACTTCATGTGAAGTATGATAGTGAGGATGAGGACTTTGATTATGATGCCATGGTGGTAGAAGCTAAATAGGAACAACAATCTACTTCATTTTTCTTAATTTCTATATATTATTTTTTATGTACTTAGAACATGATGATGAAACTTTATGGCAGCCCTGTAGCCTTTGGGCACATTTAGATTTTCATATTTCTATGATATTATTCACTACTAAACTTACATTTTTGTTTGCATATTGATAATTGAATATTGAATATAAATGACATGTATATTTGCAAAATTCAGTGTATATATATAGTTGTCCCCGTTCCCCCTCTCCATTCACTTTTTACCATCCCAAAATAGGCAAAACAACTAATAGATGAATTTCTAATGGGCCTCTAATTTGTTAAAGGTAGTTCACATATATTTACTCTTCCATGACATTGTCAAGATTACATACATACATTTCCATCCCACATGCATACATTTCCATCCCACATTGTGAAAAAGCACAATATTTAATAGAATTCTTTATCCAATTTTTATTTTGAAAATAATTTTAGTCAAAATTGTAAAAACGTTTCAGGACATACAGCTTTTCAGGCCTTCCAAAACAACCACCAAGCTAAATAAGTGCTTGCTTTATGTTAATTAAGTTTCAGGCTTTACTAGCTAAACTTTTTGTAGTTTTAATTTTAGTCAAGATTGTAAAAACGTTTCATACAGCTTTTCAGGCCTTCCAGAAACAACCAGCAAGCTAAATAAGTGTTTGCTTTATCTAAAATAACCACCAAGCTAAATAAGTGTTTGCTTTATCTAAAATAACCACCAAGCTAAATAAGTGTTTGCTTTATCTTAATTAAGTTTCAGGCTTTACTATTTTACACGAGTTAAGGATCCACAGATCCATTAATTTGCAGTGTTATTGAACTTACTGTGAATGAATAATCCATATGAACTGAACATATCTTCTTAGTTTAGCTTTGGCTGTTGACAGACATAATTTGTGAATAATTGGAACTCAAAATGCTGTAAAAATGAAATGTAAAGACGTTTAGAACATGGTATGGACAATATCATGTCTTAAAGGTGGGTTAAGCTAAAAAGGAATGATGCTCCTATGGATGTATCCCATATAGAACATGTTTTACATAGCATTTTCATTGAAAAAGAACCACCAGACTAATTATATAAGTGGAGAACTTTCTGAATATAGGACTGCTTATAGCCATTCAAAATGGAATTTTCCCAGCATAACTGGGTTTTGCACAAAGACTAGTGTTTACAGTCCTTTTCAAAAGGTCCAGCTGATTAGATTGTTGCCATCAACAGATGTAAATTCTACATGGACCAGATATTGATTTGGTCTCTCAATTAGCAGTTATCTGCATACTTCTACTCATTTGTATGATTCTGATGGACTATTTATTTAGATTAACATAAACTACGTAACTCTCTCCGAGAGATTTCTAAGCTGAGATGCTAAAACAGACTGTAGAAGTGGAGAAACAGGGGCTGAATATATCCATACAGGGTTGAGTGTACCTTGAGAATTGAAACATTTTTGGCAAATCTAATCTATAATTTTTGTATCTTCAACGATTTTTTAAGCTAGCATCTGATTGGTAAAAGACAACATCTCCGTCATCTTTTACATAGCGATCTTCTGAGATGCTCTTTACCAGAGGTTTGATCAACTCAATGGGAAAAGGACTCGACTTTTGGGGAGCCCGATAATACTTCCCAAGCACAGGTTTAGCTGCTTCAGTCTGCACAAACAAAATTGTCAACATTTTCACAAGAATGAGTTATTGACATGCATAAACTTCTGATTTAAACTCTCAAATTATTTATCTTAATGTTTTGTATCACACTCAGTCAATCATCAGGAAAAGGAAAATCCATGACAAGAAACCCAAAACCATAGTCTTGATGTTCTGTATCACATTCAGTGGTCCATCATCAGGAAAGGCACAATCCATGACAAAAAACCCAAAATCATGATCTTAATATTTCGTATCACACTCCGTGGTCCATCATCAGGAAAGGGACAATCCATGACAAGAAACCCAAAACCAAACCATGGTCTTGATGTTTCATATCACACTTTGTGGTCCATCATCAGGAAAAGGAAAATTCACGACAAGAAATGCAAAACCATGGTCTTGATGTTTCATATCACACTTTGTGGTCCATCATCAGGAAAAGGAAAATTCATGACAAGAAATGCAAAACCATGGTCTTGATGTTTCGTATTACACTCAGTGGTCCATCATCATGAAAAGGAAAATCCATGATGAGAAACCCAAAACCAGCAAGATGTAATGTATATCACCACATAAAAGGTTCAAAGGCTCAAATATTACTTTAAAACTTAGAAGAACAATGTGTATTCACATAGAAGGCTTAAATATCACTTAGACATTAGGACAATTTGATGATAGCACTCATAGAAAATGAGCTTTCTCCTAGATTAATTAAGTAATGATCATTTCTTGGAATTTGACATATCTTACCGCTTCTACCAGATGGTAATGAGGAATTTGAGGAAACAAGTGGTGTATGATATGCGTTCCAATGTCATGCTGAATTTTGTTGAACAAGCCATAGTCACGATCAATGGTGGACAGAGCTCCCCTGAGATAGCTCCACTCCTACAATGTTGTCAAACGAAGTAACCACTGGTAAGCAAATTGGCAATGGAGCAATGCAGTATCACTTTAAACCATCAAATAGTACTATCTGTACACACATAAACTGAAACAGGAATTCCTTGCAAGCCTCATACCGTTCCCCTGTACCAAGGCACTCGCTGGTTATGACCATGGTGATGTAAGTATGTTACCATATCCAGCCACATCACAAAAATCTGCCAAAGCCAACCCAAAATAAGCAAGATTCTATTATAGCCAATTTGCAATAAGGATGCTTCTAGCTTTATTAAAAAGATATTCCTTTTCAAAAATGTTTACAAAGGATGTGCTTGTCTAATAGAATAACAATAATCACAATGACAATAATCGATTGGATGATACTAATTGGCTTTTAGCCGTGCTTATTAGCCAGATTCTATGTACGAGTCATTTTTAAGTTTGAGTAGGTTTTTAGAGTTCCTAGGGATTCAAACACCTAATATGGAATACAGTAGTGGGTTTCTTGACCAAATGAGCATTTGAAGGAATGCAGATTTGGAATTACGAGGATAGAAAACATTTTCCTCTGCCTTTGGATTTATCTCATGTGTTAGAGCAATAATTAGCTGTGGAAGATAGGAATGTGTAATTGTTTGTTCTTTATTAGGCTCTTGGCCATTCTTTTTATATAGCTCTCTTTCCATTTAATAGATCTTTACCCCTTTTCTTTTGAAATACTGTAATACATTATGATTCATAAAATCATTCCACAAAAGAGGACACCAACGTCAAGTTTTCAGTGCTGGAACTAAAAGATACATGTTATATAGAAGCATGTTCATAATTTTTTTCCAAGTAAAACTCAGCAAATGTATTTACCCAGTAGGGCACAACATAGAGGTTGATAACCCATCCAGGATTCGTTATGATAGCAAGGGCAAGTAACAATGAAGCCATAGCAGTCCAGCATAAAGTTGAGATAAGAACGGCATTTCTCTCTTCTGGGGCAAAGAGATCAGAGTCAGGATTGTAATGGGAGCCACGCTTACCAGGACTTCTCAGCCACTGCAAAAGACCAAAATCATACAGCCCCACGAAACACAAAACATCAGAACTCACAAAAGTTCCCAACATGTAGCTGCTTGTAAGCATTCTTAATAATAGCCAACGAAAACGTTGCAGAAGAATAGAAAGAAAATGACTCAAAACATGGGCATGCTTACCAGGTAAAATGGATATATAAACAGTGCCCATGGGAGAGAATATCTCATAGTCCGACTTTCTGGCCTCAAATTCTTATACATCTTCTCTGTAACCTGTAATATTAGAAATCAGATACCTTATATAGAAGACTAGTACAACCATTACAACAGGTCAAGTTTCTCTTGCATTGGTCAGAAAGTTTCATAAGCCACAAAACCACTGCTACTGATAAATGCAGACAACAATAAAATAGAAACACAAAATTGAAGTTTTCACTCAATGAAATGGAAATTGAACAGATTAACAAAGAGAAATCTCAGGACATGGATTGTGTTATTCTTATTTATCTTTTATACAAACTTCCAAACATAACAACACAAATCCTACGGAAACAGCTAAAAATGATCAAAACAAAAAGAGTTCCCAAAATATACTCACTCGCTGCAGTATGAATAAGTACGACTTACTGAAAGCAAAACCTACAATGCTTTAAATAAAAACTATCATTGCTTCTTTCATACTAAAGCAATCATAAAATATGGCTATATTCAAAGAAATGCCCGATGCTGAACACCTTTAAAACTAGGTTGCAAGAGTACACGTACCCACGTACCGGGTACTCAGTGGTGAGCATCATAGCTAAGACCTTGATTAAGATTTCTGATTTTTTTGAATAGCAGCTTGTTGTTTATCAAGGTTAATTCAATACATAATCAATTTGAAACTTTGACACAATGCTGATTAACAGACTTTATCACTGTTCAAGTCAGCAGTTTATCATTTGCAATATGGCATTGTTATATGATTTATGACTTCTTGTTCATGTTTAAAGTCTGCCTTATCATATATTATTATTACAAACACATTGCAAATCTAAGAAAACAATACATTGCATTTGCAAACTTCATTAGTTTTCTTGTTTTGGAAAACCATTGTCATGACTCGTAATACGTAAGTTTGACGTACCCAAGTATCCCTATTTTGAAACATAGTCATACCCGTACCCTAAGTACCCAAACACCCCCAACCCCGTGAAACCTTTCTTTTAAAATAGCAAATGGAAGGAAAACTTATGTCACTAGGGTTAGCAACATGTCTCTGACTACCGTGCATATTCACTAGGCCTTTCTTAACTTAGTCCTGCGTAATAACAACTCGGATTTGCAGTTGAACACTCCATATAAAAACATTTTGTGATGCGAATCATTTTTACCAACAGTTAGTTTCTCATTCAACATAGTCATACCCGTACCCTAAGTACCCAAACACCCCCAACCCCGTGAAACCTTTCTTTTAAAATAGCAAATGGAAGGAAAACTTATGTCACTAGGGTTAGCAACATGTCTCTGACTACCGTGCATATTCACTAGGCCTTTCTTAACTTAGTCCTGCGTAATAACAACTCGGATTTGCAGTTGAACACTCCATATAAAAACATTTTGTGATGCGAATCATTTTTACCAACAGTTAGTTTCTCATTCAGATCCAAACTTAATTCTTTTTAAAAGAAAGAATAAACGGTAATATGCTAGTAGTTAAGGTACTTGAAAATCTGGAGTCGGACTCCCCCAAGAAGTCTGTCAGACAGAGGCTACCTTTATTTTTTCCTGAATTTGTTACTAGTACCCATCTTTCAACATTAGGCAATAATAGAAAGTTAGACATCACATTATTTGATAATGCAAAACAACAGCAAAAGAATTCAGAAAGAATGTTAAGCACAATGTGAACTGGAAATTTCACTCTGCCTCAAATGGAAAGATTTAAGCAGATGCTACCTTTATTCTTATCTAAAATTGCAATTAGATCCCTTTTTCAATAACATTGAGAAAAACATCATCTCATTTGTTAACGCAAAGCCATAGAAAAACTTTTATAAGGAATGTAAAACACACAATATGAATTGAAAGTTTTACTCTGCCTTAATGGCAAGATTTAGACAGAGGATACATTTAAAATTGTTACAGCAAAACATCCAGAAGGAATATAAAACAAAATATAAACTGAAAACTTTACTCTGCCTCAATGGCAAGATTTAGACACAAGCTACCTTTGTTCTTGTCTAAATTTGTTATTAGTTCCTATTTTTAATTACTGTGCAATAATAGAAACCATAACATCAGAATCCTTGTCAATACAAAGCTACAGAAAAACATTCAGAAAGAATATAAAACGCACAATCTGAACTGAAAACTTGAGTGTCTCAATGGCAAGAATGGAGGAAAAGCCTCACCGGATGCCAGGATTCATCCTTTTCCACATGGCCATGGTTCTGGTGATGGGTTCTGTGACTTATTCTCCTGCAAACAACGAAATCCATTACCGATTCAATTACTCCATGCGCAATGACGCTTCATGATGGGATTGTAAAAACGAATGTACAAAAAACCATAACGGAATGAACACAGCCCTAGTGGACTACTGATCTTCTTTGACAAAGAAATGTGAAAAGGTGAAAACCTAACTATAGTAGGCGGTCGAACGACCTGAGGCCGCGTAAGAGGGCTATAGATATTCAAATGGGTGCAATTGGATACAATTCATCACAAATCTGGTTATACTGCTGTAAGGATGTTACAAAATAATTCTGTAAGCGGTTAGATTTAATGCAGGCAGTCGATTATTATGAAGAAATATTCAGAGATTAACCAATTCCCTGAAGATATTCGCTCTGTGCCTATGGTAAACCCTATTACCAATTCCCATTGGTCACTTTTCTTAAACAGTGAGCTTTATTGAAAATATAGTCAGAGTTTCCAAATCCTTTAAGATATTTTCTGTGTCATTGAGCCCTAGTGTAAACCAGTTTTATCAAAGATCAGGATAGCCTACACCATTGTTTTCTCCCAATCCAATCCCACAAGACCTAAAAACAATCAATAAACATGTACTGCAACAAAAGCAATTCCAAAAGATGAATGCTACGCTCAATCATCAACTTTGAATACACCATTTACTTAAGAGCCAATCACACAAGACCTAAAAAACAATATAAGAGCCAAAACCACAAGAATTAAAACCAATACCATAAGATAAATGCTATTCATAATCCATTTACTGAAGCTGTACAGCGACAAAACTAGATTTAACAAGAGAACCTAAAATAAGATCTGAAGGACTAGGTATAAACCATTTCCATCAAAAGACCAGAAACAAACAATTGAAAACACATATATACCATCCATTGTAAGGCACCAGAATAAAAGAGTGAGTCAAATGTCCAATGGTGGCATTAAGTTCCTTGCTGTCTGAAAAGCTTCCATGGCCACTGAAAACCAAACCAAGCACACCGTTACACATGTCCAACCAATGCAATCACTAACAGAACAACATAGGTCAATCAATAAAAAAAGCTAAATACCATTTCCATGCTTTTAGGTAAGACTGTATCAGCATCCACGGTTCGGATCATACACAATGATCCATCATGAAAAGGAAAGAGTTAAGAATGTATCATTCTAATGATGATCCGAAAGATGTCATAAACACAATCGTACCCAAAAGCATGAATATAATATTATGCACAGTAGAAATCTGTTATCATTAAGCTACATACCAATCATGCCCAATGACAAAGAGTGCCCAAAACATGGTCCCCTGAGCAAACCAATACAAGGGCCAAACAGCCCAGCTGTTAAAATAGATGGCAAGGCCTGCCAAGATTAAAACCGCCATTACATCTGTAGCAAAATAGCTCATGGACCTCCAGCTGCTCTTCACCCAACAATGCTTAGGAATGGCTGCCCTGATGTCTCCTATTGTAAATGGCGGCATTGCAGAGGGATCAAACTCTTCAAACTTTTCACCATTCCTTGTATCTCTTTCCCTGCGCCCATCGTTAGAAACCATCTTGGATGGTCTTCTCAAGGGAGCAAGAACAGAGGATAAAAACCTCCTAACGGGGCCATATGGATTCAGCCCAAGCAGAGAAAAAGATGAAGGATTGTTCATTGCTGGAGCAACCATGGTAGAGCTTTTTTCCTCTGCCTGAGTTGCCAACCAGCAGGGCCTTGTTCCTTTAGGGAGAAAGATAATGGAAACACTGGGCCTTCTTATAGGAAAGTGCTCTTGGCTTTACCTTCATAGAATCCAAACTGTAGCGCTTGTTCAGCTACACATAAGTTGGAAGAATCAGTGCTTTATTTTTATTTATTTTAAAGCAAAGATATTTTTTTAAATAGGGCTTTAAAAGGGAACCTTCAGATAACTAAATTTTGATATTTTGACTCGCCTCTCAGCATCTAATTCAGATTAAATGTGGGATTTTTAAAAAGGTAGAATTTGGACGGTGTATTAAAAAAAATTGTATAATTTGAACAGGGTTTTAAAAACCTTTATGTTTTCAGTTGCGTACCTATTAAAAAAAGAGTTTTTTTGAATTTTGGCATCCATGAGCGAATCTATGCATGGTGCTACTAAGTTGAAAGGATTTCGGGATGGTTATAAAAGGAAAAGTATAAGGAAACATCGAATTTTTTAGGTTAACTCGGACATTGGATCTTTGATTACTTCAGTCGAAAGCAAAGTTGCCAGAAATAGAAAGAGCAAGTGTCACTTTCGCCACCAGCCGCTGCGCACATGCAACGAAGAACGCATGTCCCTTCCCCTAAAATCTAGTTGGTAAGGAGAATCTTGTTCGTCCTTTGAATGAATAAAATATAATAAAAACTCACATGTTAATGGTGGGCCCCACCCGACCCCTCACATGTTAAGGGTGGGTCCCCCGTGATCCCCCATGTCAGCTGCTCAGGACCCTTTTTCTTTCTGTTAAACAAAATAGATTTCTTTGGAACTCCGTAATATAATATTTTTATTATTCGATCTCTTTTGAACTCCTTAGAATAATATTTTTTCCTGCCTCGCTCGATTTAAATACCTTCCCCTTCTATTAAAAACGTTTAAATTAAATAGCTCCCCCAATTTTAGGAAATAAAATTGCAATTGGCTTTGGAGAAGAGACCGAGAATTAAGGGGCTTTAAGGCCTCACATCCCTTTAAAAATTGAACATACTTGTTTTGTAGTCATAGAAATGGGATCGTTGTGGGTATATTCAAAAAGCAAGAATTGATTAAGCTTCTTACATAGGACAAAAAAACAAAGACATCTAGAGTCGATGGTCTATTATTTTAGAGGAAGTAACTCTCTACTTTTTAAATTTGTTTTTTGGTTTTTTTTAACTAAAAATATATTAAAATTACTGAGTGAGTTAAGAGTACTTAAGTTTTAAAAACTAAATTAATAATTAGATCAATTGTGCAAGTTGTGCATTATTGGGAGATTTTAAAATATTAGATCAATTGTACTAATTTTTTTGATGTTAAAATAAATGGATAATAGAGCAATAAGGAATATGTTTTGAACTAACGCTTTAGAAGTACCACTTTTGTACCCTTGAAGGCATGATGGTTTCTACAATGTGTGTCTTTACAAACTAGAAGTTTGAACTATAGTTATGTGCACTTAAGGGTTGGGTCTCATTGATGGGGTTTCCCAAAATATAGAGTTGGAGTTGTTTGAGGTGTTTTAGGAATATTTAAAGTTGGTAGACTTAAGAATATTTGGCTTTAAAATTTAAGCTATGAAATTTAAGAAAGTTGGCAGTATCACGAATACAATAACTTTGTCTTCTATATATTGTGCAACAACAAAAATAAGTTAAGAAATCATTTTCCCTCCAACTTATTTTAATAAAAATCTAAACATAGATGTTTGACAAGTGACAAATAACATTCTTAAGTTGGTTTCATTGAAATCTATGTATTGTTTAGTAGTGTAGGGTGCACAAAGTTCTTTATAATGACTACATATTCCTCTAGGAAATCTTAGACATCCTATAGGGTATCTACTTTTTACATGTCAAAATTTAGACCATCAATACAATATTGTCTTGGAGACCAAAAAAAATCCTTTTATCTATCTGAACAAATACCTAACTATGTATGTTGCCTTGATGCAGGTGCATCCAGGGTGTAAGGTCAATCTTGCATCACCCAAAAATATTGTCAAGTTTTTCAATAGGGGCTATTTTGAGTAAGGTTAATATTAGCAAGTTTTCATTTGAACACATATTGTTTCAATTACTTTTCAAAAGGTCCATGTTTGTTATATTCTCCCTCTTGGTTATGTCATCATTTTATAATCCTTATTAGAGTTTCCTAGTTTCCTTATTAGAATTCAGCATATCTTACTTTGATTGATTGACTCCCTTAGAACCATATTTTTGTGAGGCCTTTCTAGTGTTCTTGGAGATAAGTTTGCATGCTTCCCTTGCACAAGAATATTCCCCATCCCTTATGAGAGAAAAGTCATCATCCTCTCTATTTTCCAAATCCTTCTAAACATTGGGACTTTCTCCAAGTCTCTCTATTGTCAATTGTTTATTTATTTATTTTTGGAGGGTTGTTGCTTCATGCTTAAGAAATATTTGTTCTTCCTCACTTACTATTTCAATACCTATATTGTAATATCCTCCCCTGATTTGAACTTTGACTTGTAGAAATTTAACTTAAGGAATATTGTCAAACACTTTGTATGCAAACTCATAAAGCTGATTTCCTCAACAAATTAATTTTCAATGAGTAGATTTACGAACAACTATGAAGTGACATTAAAATGCATAATACACATCATAACATTTTCACAAACACTTGGCACACATTCAACAGTATATGAAAAATCTGGAAACTCTTTCAATCTATTGATAAAATGGTGATTTTTAAATGTAGATGTGCACTTACAGCTACCTTAAAGGCTGCAACAACCATTCAGACTTGTGTTCAACAATTATTATGCAAAGTATCAAAATTTGACAGAAGAAACTTGGAATTAGTTGTCGTAGTATTTTGCAGATGTAATCGGCAGCCCTCCAAACTTCTAATCAGCCGAAAAAACAAGTAAACTTGATACCAACACTGTTCACGCCGTATTGTAGCAAAATACTATTCATGCCGACTGTAGCAAAATACTGTTCATGCGGCACTATAGCAATAACTAACTTCAGATCTACACCTCAAACCCTTGTAAATTTCTTTATGCGAACGCCCCAAATGAAACCCAATGTATTTCCTGAATTGAAAACACCCTTGATCCTCATGATTGTATCTTCCAACAGCGAAGAGAATGCTAGCAAAGAGGGATTCCGTCCTCCAAGCCCGATAATCAGATATCCAACAACATAACATTAATCTTCATCCAAGCATACAAAAAAAAGCTCTTCCATTTCTTTTATAGTGTTCTCACAAGAGCTCAATCCTTCATTTTCTCAATGTGGGATAAAACATAACTCCCTTTATGTACCTTATGTCTCGAATGTGTTATAAAAATAAAGGGAACTCTTTTAATTTAAATATTTCCCACAAACTATAGTCTATGCATTAATAAAGTTAAATATTTAAATTTAACTTTATAAAATGGCTTTATCAATGCATAACAAATCTTATCAATGATAAATAAGTTTTCCTATCGATTTTAAACAATTACCATCGACATACCACTGTGACTGAATGTCCGGCCATGTCCAAGATGACTTACTATAAATAGTAAGTATGCCCAAAGTTGCCCCAGAACCCCTCAAAAAGACCTGCAACTGAAACTATCTAAGCCAAATGGCCTCTAAGCCCCTTTAATGTCCTAGTTAGCCTACAGGACTGTGGGGAAATAGGCTAACGACAACATCATGATATGAATGCTAAAAAGGGGACATTATAGTCCGCCCTTCCCAAAATTGCTTGTCTTCAAGCAATTTCAGCTCTAGATGCTGCAATATCTGCTCATTTTCCCAAGTAGCATCCTCGATAAGTAGGTTCCTCCACTTCACTAGATACTCCCTGATAGTCCTCCTGCGAAGCACCCTCTCCCTGGAGTCAAGTATGGCCTCGGGAACCAAGATAAGCTTTCCCTCATCATCAAGAGGTGGCAATACTACTGAAGGCACCACATTGTGACCCAATGCCTTCTTAAGGCATGACACATGGAACACATTATGCACTTTACTGTCTGCAGGCAACTCCAACTCATAAGCTACTTCGCCCACTCTCCTGATTACTTTGAACGGTCCATAGTAGCGTGGTTTCAATTTCTCTGCTCCACTCTTCTTGAGAGAGGACTGTCTATACAGCTGTAACATGAGGTACACCATATCTCCCACCTCAAAAGACCTCTCAACCCTGTGCTGATCAGCATATTGCTTCTGCTGATTTTGTGCTTTTTGCAAATTTTCCTTCAAGGATCGCATAATGTCCTGGCACTCCTGCAAAGTATCCTTGGCCTTAGGCACCCTGCTGTCCCCAAATAACAAATCCAAAAAATTAGGAGCATCATACCCGTACAGTGCCATAAAAGGGGACATTTGAATAGACATATGGAAAGAGGTATTATAGCAGTACTCCCCTAGATGTAGCCACTTCACCCAAGCCTTCTGCTCTCCTGCAATGTAGTTTCGAAGGTACCCCTCAACCCATTTGTTCACTATCTCTGTCTGCCCATCAATTTGGGGGTGGTAGCTGGTACTCAGAGTGAGCTCTGTTCCACATAACCTGAACAACTCCTGCCAAAAGTGGCTCATAAATTTGTTGTCTCTATCACTGACTATGCTCTGTGGTATCCCATGTAGTCTGAATACCTCTCGAAAAAATAGTTCTGCTATTTGTGTTGCTGAATATGTAGACGAAATTGCAAAGAAATGTGCAAATTTCGTCAATCTGTCTACCAAAACAAAGATACAATCCCGACCCTGTGCCTTGGGGAGGCCTATGATAAAATCCATGGAAATGCTATCCCACTTCTTCTCTGGTATGGGTAGGGGTTGTAGTAAACCACCCGGAAAAGAATGTTCCTGTTTGTTCTACTGACACCCAGGGCATTCCCTCACAAACTGAAGCACCTCTGATTTGAGTCCTTTCCAAGTGAAGTGCTCTCTCACCTACCGATATGTCTTAAAGAATCTGGGATGTCCTGCCATTGGTGAATCATGAAATGCCCTCAAAATCTTCTGCTTCATAGCAGACCCGGGTACTAAATAAATCCTTTCCTTGTAGATGATCAGATCATTTACGACAGTGTATCGACTATCTTGAATAGCTCCCTCAATAATGCTAGATGCCCAACTATCCTTAGCATATTCTGCCAAGATCATCTCTCTCCAATCATCCATGACTATCCCAACAGCAAGCAAATGAGGCCTTCTAGATAAAGCATCTACAACAATATTTTTCTTCCCTTTAACATAGGCTATGTCGAAATCATAGGCCTGTAATTTACTCACCCATTTCTGTTGCTTGTCATTAAGGTCCTTCTTTCCAAGGAAATGTTTCAAGCTATTATGATCTGTTTTTACTGTGAACCGGCTTCCCACTAAGTACTACCTGAACTTAGCTAGCGCGTGCATGATTGCTAGCATCTCTTTGTCGTAGATGTTGTAGGTTCTCTCCACACCTCGTAATTTTCTACTCTCATATGCGATGGGATGTTTGTCTTGCATGAGAACAGCTCCTATGCCCTCTCCCGAGGCATCACACTGCAGCTCAAAGGGCCTGGTGAAATCTGGAATGGCTAAAACAGGACATGTACTCATCAGCTCCTTAAACCTGTCAAAACAATCTTGAGCCCTCTCTGACCACTTGAAACTATCTTTCTGTGTCAAATCTGTAAGTGGTGCTGCTATTTGTGAAAATCCCTTCACAAATCTGCAGTAGAAGCCACAAAGCCTGAGAAATCCCTTGAGTTGTGAAGTGTTCCTCGGTGGTGGCCAATCCAGAAAGGCCCTGATCTTGTCTGGGTCAACCCGAACACTTCCTGCACTGATAATATGCCCTAGATAGAGAAACTCTGTCATCCCAAACTCACATTTACTCATCTTGGCATATAATGACTCCCTCTCTAGAATACTTAGCACTGTATCAATATGCTTCAAATGTTCCTCCCAAGTATGGTTGTATATCAGTATATCATCAAAAAATATCAACACAAACTTCCTCAACTGATCTCTGAACACTCTATTCATACAGGACTAGAAAGTGGCAGGGGCATTTGTCAACCCAAAGGGCATGACTAAGAACTCAAAATGTCCATAGTGGCATCTAAAAGCTGTCTTCTCCACATCCACCTCTCTAACCCGTATCTGATGGTAGCCGGATCTCAAATCAATCTTGGAGAAGTAGCATGCACCATGCAATTCATCAATAAGCTAATTGATGCACGGGATAGGGTATCGGTTCTTGATTGTCTTCTTGTTTAGCTCCCTATAATCAATGCACATCCTCATTGTACCATCCTTCTTCTTCACCAATACTACTGAAGAAGCGAAAGGACTTTTGCTTGGCCGTATGTGCCCCATGTCAATCAACTCCTTAATTGCCTTTTCTATTTCATCCTTACATCTCTTTGGATGGCGGTAAGGTGTGATGATAACTGGCTTAGCCCCTTCCTCTAATTCAATAATGTGCTCGATTCCCCTATCCGGGGGTCTCCCTGGAGGTATCTCACCAAACACCTTAGTATGTTTGGTTGTTATTTTTTGTACATCAGGTGGATACTCTTGTTTATGCTGCTCTGTCATCTCAGGCATTACTCTAAACTCTGCTGCCCACTGCACCTGATCATGTCTAAAGAAACTCTGCATCCGCTTGAGTGACACCACTCGAAGTCTCCCATTTGAAAAACCTCTGAGCACTATCTTCTTACCATTTGCCTCAAACCTCATTTCCATTTTCTCAAGGTTAAATGTAAACTCTACCAGAGACTTCATCCAGTTCATCCCAAGCACCATATCCTGATCACCAATGTTGACCACAAAGAAATCTCCTGTCATGTCATAATCTCCCAAACGAAGCTGCAAATTGGAGATTTTCTTGGTACATTCAATTTTGAAGCCATCAACAACCATCACCTTAAATCCCCTATGCTCCTCTGTATGTAGCCCTCTGCGTGTCACAAACTTTTCATCAATGAAGTTATGTGTCGCCCCTGTATCAATGAGTGCCACAACTCTTTGTCCATCCAAGGTTCCCCTAACTCTGAAAGTGACGGCCTCCTATATACTTGACAACTGAGCTATCATGCTATCACCGCGTGCTTCCTCCTGTGAAGAACTATCATCATCTCCATCTGATTCAAATGACTGCTCTGAATCTCCATCTACTAACTCTTCGGCTGAAAAGTACTCCATCTGCTTAGCTTTTGCTTTCAATGGACACTTATGTGACAAATCCCAAGGCTCCCTGCAATGAAAAAAAAGCTTCTTCTTCCTGAGATCATTAAGTGTCTCATTGTCCAACCTCTTACTTTCCTCCTTAGCTGGTTGAACCTCTTTATGAAAAGGTTTCCTATCCTTATCTTTCCTTGAAGGGAAACTCTTTGCCTGGAATTTATTTTTTGAAAATGAAGAGGAATCCATGTCACGAGCTTTCTTAATGGCTTCCTACAAAGTGAGAGGGTTGAGAGCTTTAATCCACCCTCTCAACGGATCAGCTAACCCATCCATAAATAGAACTAGTATCCTCCGTTCAGATACATCTGTTACTAATACTGCAAGTTTCTGAAACTCTAAAATGTATGTTTCCAATGATCCCCACTGTTTAAGCTGAGCTAACTCCTTGAAATGGAGTTCTGGATCCTTCCTATCAAAACGTTCAATCAGCCTCTCTGTAAACTCCACATATGAGGTAATGTGTGCATGTCCCATAGTGACCATACCATGATGCCACCACTCGTGTGCTAACCCATCCAGATGAATTGCTGCGTACTTAATAGCTTCTTCCTTGGGCATAGGGTTCAATTGAAAGTATGTGTCAAGCTTTTGAACCCAAGCTCTTGCTGTAGACTTTCCTGAGCCATCATAATATGGTAACTCAAGTCTCCCTACTTTCTTTCGTAGCTCATAGCTCTGGTTCTTGTCATGTCCACATGGCATATATTTCATCCGCACATCCATATACTCCCTAAAGGTAATTGCAACAATAAAATCTGGCCCTCCGGCTTCCCAATCTCTCCTCAACTGGTCTTGTATATCAGTAATCTAGGGCTCTGGTATGAGCTACTCTGGAGCTCTAGGAGGAAATGTAGGAATCATGGGCCTTGAACTCACTGTCCTAGCTCGCTGGGGTGCATGACCGAAATTGTTCCCAACTTGTTCATCTCCATTATGTGTCCCATCCTGATCATTTCCATTCTAATTGTTACCATTCTGATTATTTCCTCCACCCATGTTAGCATTCAACCCCATTTGATGAGCCATCATCTGCATCATAAGATCCAATCTCTGATTCTGTTCCTGTGCCCTTTGTTCTGCTACCCGCTGACCCTGTACCAAGGTCTCTAATAATTGTAAGAATCTTTCCTCTCCAGGCTCTGGACCAACATTCCCGCGTCCACCTAATCTTGTATTCCTGTCATCTCGATCACCCATATTGCTGTCTTGATCAAAGAATACCTCTGTTGTGTCTGTATGACTGGATTCTATACCCCCCTGTATGGATGAACTAGACTGTTTGCTTTGCAGGTCTGAACTCCTACTTTGTCTTGCTCTGGTATTGCGGAAATTATAAGGCCCCTGTCGCATGCTCAAAAATAAATGCTCTGATTTTAGTGTTTTGACATTTCATCAAACACTTTCCCCTCTATCCGCTAGTTCCAAATTTCCTATAAGACCTCCATAGGATGGCAGGACTTATAGCTCTGATACCACTGTAATATCCTCCCCTGATTTGAACTTTGACTTGTAGAAATTTAACTTAAGGAATATTGTCAAACACTTTGTATGCAAACTCATAAAGCTGATTTCCTCAACAAATTGCTTTTCAATGAGTAGATTTACGAACAACTATGAAGTGACATTAAAATGCATAATACACATCATAACATTTTCACAAACACTTGACACACATTCAACAGTATATGAAAAATTTGGAAACTCTTTCAATCTGCTGATAAAAGGGTGATTTTTAAATGTAGATGTGCACTTACAATTGCCTTAAAGGCTGCAACAACCATTCAGACTTGTGTTCAACAATTATTATGCAAAGTATCAAAATTTGATAAAAGAAACCTGGAATTAGTTGCCGTAGTATTTTGTAGATGTAGTCGGCAGCCCTCCAAACTTCTAATCAGCCGAAAAAATAAGTAAACTTGATACCAACATTGTTCACGTCGTATTGTAGAAAAATATTGTTCATGCTGATTGTAGCAAAATACTGTTCATGCGGCACTATAGCAATAACTAACTTCAGATCTGCACCTCAAACCCTTGTAAATTTCTTTATGCGAACGCCCCAAATGAAACCCAGTGTGTTTCCTCAAGTAAAAACACCCTTGATCCTCCTGACTGTGTCTTCCAACAGCGAAGAGAATGCTAGCAAAGAGGGATTCTATCCTCCAAGCTCGATAATCAGATATCCAACAACATAACATTAATCTTCATCCAAGCATACAAAAAAAAGCTCTTCCATTTCTTTTGTAGTGTTCTCACAAGAGCTCAATCCTTCATTTTCTCAATGTGGGATAAAACATAACTCCCTTTATGTACCTTATGTCTCCAATGTGTTATAAAAATAAAGGGAACTCTTTTAATTTAAATATTTCCCAGAAACTATAGTCTATGCATTAATAAAGTTAAATATTTAAATTTAACTTTATAAAATGGCTTTATCAATGCATAACAAATCTCATCAATGATAAATAAGTTTTCCTGTCGATTTTAAATAATTACCATCGACATGCCACTGTGACTGAATGTCCGGCCATGTCCAAGATGACTTACTATAAATAGTAAGTATGACCAAAGTTGCCCCAGAACCCCTCAGAAAGACCTACAACTGAAACTGTCTAGGCCAAATGGCCTCTAAGCCCCTTTAATGTCCTAGTTAGCCTACGGGACTGTGGGGAAACAGGCTAACGACAACATCATGCTATGAATGCTAGAAAGGGGACATTACATATATCCCTTTAATCCTATTTTATTGTTCTCCTTTGAATTGATAGTTGTACCTTTTCCTAGTTCTATATTACTGAATTATGTTTCTATCGATTTGCCTTCCTCCAAATTATCCAAGCATTCAAGAGTAATATGCATTATCTTATTTTCCACCATGTTCTTATGTTTAGGGTTGGGGATGATGGAAAATCCCTTTTCCCTTACTCATATTTTTATTTGAATCCACTTCTATTTTCTTATTATATTTCCCTTTTTGTGTGATGATTGCTAAATTGTCTAGAAAGCATCGATCACTATCTAGATCAACTAGGATTTTAAACAACATCCTAGGTTTCCCAAGTCAGAATGATTCTTCTATACATATGAGAGACCTAGCACTTCCTCATTTTTTTGTAAGGTACCTAGGTTCTAGTATTCTGAAGGTAAATTTTTTGATATGATCCATTTTAGTATTCTTCTAGGGTTGGGATTAATAGATCAAAATAAACTCCTAATAAATGTAATAGAAAGAAAACTCCTCAAAGAATATGAACTTTTTCCAAATAATAATGTGTTCTTAACTTGAACTTATCAATGATGCATTTCATCTAGAATAATATGTTATTTTTCCTATCTATTCCTTCATTTTCTTGTCTACCTTTTCTTTCATAGCATTGGCATGTGGGAGATCATTGATTAGGATTGTTTTCATTTTCAAATTACCTTTTTCTCTTGCAAATTGATTTGAAAAATCCCTACTAGTCTCTTTTCTTTGGACTTTCCCATTAGTGGCAAACCTTGTTGTAATCTTCATCTACATTGTCATTCTCTCTTAAATATACCTCCAATCACTTTTCTCGTCTACTTCTCTCATCTAATTCCTTGCCTACTCTTCCCTTTTTAATGTCAAATGGGATCAAATTTTGGCCTTGGAAATTTTTGAGATGTCTAAAAATTCCAATTGTCTTGGCTACCAATATAACCCAACTTTTGCATTTTGCTCATCTTTACCTTAAAAAATATATATATAATATATAATTTTATTAAAAATAAATTATTTATTTTATCTAATACAAACTTTCTAGTCTGGTTCTTAAATTTAGCTATTTACATCTTATATTAATGTTTTTGTCATATTTATTAAAAATATTATTCTCTTAGAGACATGAAGTTTCCATAAGTTCATTATAACATTGGCAAGGATTATATATTGTCTAATAAATTTAGTTGCATTATTGTTAAGGTGTGTTTTTTTTCTTGCCATCAACGTTCAGACCCTACTAGTGTTTTGTTGTTGATTATTAAAATGGGGTCAAGGTCCCCTCGAGGTCATTTTTTTTACAAGTAGTTATGAACTTGTAGAATTTTTTTCAAGTATTTTTAATTTATTCCATATTTATACATCTATGTAAAACTTATAATTTTTATGCAGAAGATATTTGTTTTTATGTGGTCTTTATTTTCAACATATAATATTTGTATTTAATGTTGAAAAATTGGCATGCATTTGGTTGTTAAATGAAAGGTAAAAGGTAAAATTTTAACATGTACTCGTGTCATTACACTCCACCCCATGCAACCATCAATGTCGAGCTCAAAATCAATATCCTAGGAAAATTTAAAAAGTCTATTACTTGTAATGAATTTGTCCTAAATAAATTGGTTCTTACAAGTAGGAGATTGGAGAGTGTATAATGAGTGCAAAAATCTACCTGAGATGATCTAATTTAATTGAATTCAATTTTACTAAAGCATATGACTACATTTGTTAACCCTTAAGTCTCAATATGTCAAAATGGATAGGATTAAAATTTGTGAGAAAAATAAATGTTACATTTGTTGGTGCTAATGTTGCAATTATTTTCAATGGAGCCCATCTCTAGTAATTCCTCTTGCAAAAATATATCTACCAAGGTTTATCCCTTTGTTCATTTCTCTTTGTTTTAGTACTTGATGAGCTCGACTACCTCTTTTAAAATGATCTCTCTTCTAAACATATATATGGTATTTTTGAAAGGAAGAAAAGGTGCAAAATAACACTTACAACACTTAATAGTGGACAATTTATCTTCTATTTTTTTATTCTAGTAAGGGAGGTTATACAAATTTATTTTCACAAATTATCTTAACTAATATACTAGTAAAGAAACACATATAAAATATGCATGAAGTATCACCAAAATAATGCCTAAATTTACATGGGGAGAACCTGTGGAGAAGGGAAAATTCATAGACCTCAAGACCACTTACAATACTAATCTAGTAAGGGAGGGTACATGCAATTTTTTTTGCAGACCTTAACTTGTATACAATAAAGAAATACATCCAAAAATATGCATGAAGTATTACCATAATAATGCACAAATTTACATGAGGAAACTTTGGAGAGAAGGAAAAATTCATAGACCTCAGATTAGTTAAAGTCTTAAGTGATGAACTACCCCTTGTGTCACCTCACATCAACTAGTGCTCTAGTGAGTTATGTGATGAAGAAAAATAAATGATAAAGGGATTTGATTAACTAATAAAATGAAAAACAAGAAACTAAAATAACTACTAATTGATGTGAAATATTAAGAATATTTTGATTAGATTGAAAGTAGAAAAGAAATTACCAAGATCAAATGTCAAAGTTTGTGAGTTCATTGTCTTGGACACTAGTATGGGTCAAGGATGATAGTGCAAGTGTAAGATGATAGTGTAAGTGTAAAATGTCAACACAATGCATATTTGTATTATATAGTTAGGGGAAAATTTTTGAGATAAGATCAAATGAATGCTAACTAAGATGCTAGAAATATAATATTTTAATAATAGTAGTAAAGAAAAGTGATTAAGTATATAGATAAAGACATAATAAAGGATCATAGAAAGGTATACAACGAAAAGGACCAAATAATCCTAAGAATAACTCCACTTCTCACAAAATCTACACACATGGAAAACAAGGAAAACTAGGTTTGGGTTGTACAAGAGCTTGTCATGCAATCAACCCCCACTTTGGTGTTTCCACCTCCAAAGACAACCATATAGGAAATTGGTGATAGACAACTAAAAATGATAATATTCAATTATATATGATAGAAAATAACAATATTCAACATGCTTGAAAACAACTACAAATTGAAAGGATGGGTAATTCCCATTCAAAACCACAAAGCCAACAGCCAAATGGGGTGAAGGTAGAAAAAGTGAGACAATGAAGATGCAATCTTGTAAGGATGAAGGAATCAAGCATAAGTTGTCCCAATACAACAAGAGATTGATGGGAAAAAACAACTACGAATCTCAAGAGTGTGTAGACATGAAATGTAGCCAAGAGAGAGTAAATGAAACTCAAAATGAACTTTTAGCATAACTAGGTTGAATATGGATATTAGTGGGTGGTGTTAAGAGGCACTAAAGTATAGGGGTGGTAGTCGTAGAAAAATCACATGATTAGTGCATGTTTTGTTAATGTCTCTTAATGCACACCCATATTGGGTCAAACAAGTGATGTGGCCAAGAATCTTAGTAGGTGATGACAACGTTATTTGTAGAGTCTTGCATGGAATTTCATCTTTTGGCTAAGATGGGGACATCAAGTAATAGTAAATTACACGAGGGCACAAATTTATGACATTATGTTTTTCCCTCACTTTAATGAGCATATCATATTAGTGATGCAGGCTAAAGTGAAGAAAACTTGATTGAGTTATCTAAGGATGCTAGTCGATGAAAACAAATGTTAGATAAAGACTATGACAATAGATCTATATGAGTAGCAAGTTGTGTTATGCTAGGTAGCCCTACAATAGGGAACTTTTGATAGTGCACAATGTAAGAAGCAAAAGCTAGATAATCACATGATAGTGTACATATTTAGATGTGTGCCAAAGTGAGTAGCAAGAAGCTAGGTAGTTGAATGATAGGGTACCTATAGACATGTGCAAACACAAGTAGATGACTTAAACATCACACACTAAGACTTAATTCATAGCCTAAAAGTGTTAAATAGTCAAAGTTCACTTAGTTTTTGGAAGTTTAATTTCTATAGTGATCGAACACAAGTAACAAAAACTAAATATTCATGTAATAAGACAAACTTTGATCACACTAATACAAATAGTGAATGCATACTCTAGAGCAAATATTTTTTAAATTACAAAATGATGGAATTGGCCACGCAAAGGTAGACAAATAGATACAATTATTTTATGCTTTTTTACAAAAAAAAAAAAAACTTTAATGTAGAGGCAATGAGACAAATACAAGACAATCAAACAAGAAGACATGATAGATATAATAATAATGACAACCGCCCACTTAAAATGGATCTTGGTATGCCAACATGCAAAATGTGTCTATGCAATGTCACTTCCTTAACAAGTGACACGTAATATCCATGACATCCGAAATGAAACAAATGTGATCTTAGCTCTAATATCATGAAAAAATAAACCCTAAAAAGATTACTTTTACTTTTCACTACAAAAGTCAAAGCTAGCTATTCAAGAAATAGGGTTCACCGTGAAATATTATTTTTGGAATATTAAGACAAGTTAATTATTTCGATAAAATATTTAATTAAGAAAAGGTCGAACTATTTATAAAATCTTATATTTTTAAATATAAGCTCTAAACAAGATAAACAACAACAATACTGAACGATTATCGATAACTACTCGCTGTAAACAGGACTCGGAGAATCTGTTAGCACTCCTAACATTTCGTAAGACAAACGGAGAAAACAATGTTTGAGACCAGACAATTTGTATTTTCCTAGGCTGCCAAAACAGTACAGATTCCACTAGAAACATTTCAAATTCAAACACGTCTTCTGCTGCTCGCCACCTCCAGAGATTTGTGGCGTCGGGTGGCAATTTAAACGCTTCCACACTCCTTTGCCGCGTTGCATGAGCTTTTCCACGTCTCTTCTCATTAAATCTCTCGCTTTTCCCATCTTTTCGCTTTTTCTAATGTCACACCTGCTCAGTCCTCCATTCAACACGTCTATCAATTTTAGTACAATGGATACCAATGAATGAGTATTGAAGGAAAAAAAAAAACATGTAAAATAGCATCACTTATTTTTAAGATGATAATTTTTCACGTTACTTGTTATGCTATTTCTGGAAGTGATTGGATATATATTTTCTCAAATTTAGTACAATGGGACATGTATTATTGCAGACCAGGAAAAACGAAAGAGAAATTAAAGATGACAATTTTTTTCATATCTACTATTCCTTTCAATAATCAATAAGATTACTTGTTCTTAAGATAAAAATATTCTACATATTGTACTATCCTTAAGATAAAAAATTAAACACTATATATTAAGAACCGAATTCCTTTTAACTCAGTCTAGAGTGTGATGGTTTTCTTATGTCAGATTTTAAGAGTGAGACGGTTTATATAATAATAATAGTATGATTTTATGCTTTATAAAGCTATGGTTTTGAATACTTTATATAGCTGTTAGGGTTTATAAATTTATGGGAGTGAAGAATGGATGGAACACCTTCCTACATATTGTAAAATGTGGAAGAAAATCGACATATAACTGAAGTGAAAGAAGCGTGTAGTTGATTTGTTTGGCCATCTTTTCCAAATGTGAAAGAGAAATTTGAGTAAAGAAACAAATATGAAGGCATTGTGGTAGTTGTGTCAAGATGAAGTAGGTGGCGACTCTTTTAATACACACTCCATTGACAAATCTCTTTAATGGTATAGCTTTGCATTTGACACACCAGCAACAACATGTGCCAAATGTAATTGACAGAAGTTATGATGTTATAAATATCTTCTTAGAGTTTAGAGATTATTGGGGTTGATGGAAAGTATGTTGAAAGATGTTCAATTGGAAGTCCAAGTGTTTGAGCTTTATTTTCTGTCCACCATGCAAATAGAGCTTTGCAGATGTTTGTATGTTGTCACCTTTGCTTGACATTTGACAAGACACGTTGCTTTGTTTGTGGAGTCAATGGGGACAGTGGTAGATGTAGGTGAAGGCATTTAAGGCGTGTTGTGACACGGAGGAGTCCAATTTGCAATGCATCAGTTATCATGTCAAGCAATTGTTTCATGTGACAAATTTATATGGGAGTGCTCAAACCCAAGTTTAATTAAAAGCTCCCTTTTCTTTATGAGGGGTGAGTTTTAAATTCTAATTTTCTTTATGACTGAACTAAGTTGTCTTAAATGATATATAGCTATTTATGCATTCTATCTAAGTAACAACTAAAATTTAAACTTATAGCTAGTTAATAATATCATATTTCCACAATCCATCACTAATGATGATTATGTTTTTGGATTTGATTGTGTATTTTTTTTATCATTAACGTTTCGGATCACACTCTGTGATCCATCATCAGGATGAGAGAAGGATGTAAGATGTATGCAGACCAGCCAAGCCAAGTGGAATAAAAAGGAGAGAATGGAGGAGGAAAAGAAAGAGATGAGAGTAAATATTAAAAAACTTCTAAACTAGTGATTAGAATAAGAGAAGAGAAAAAAATAAGAGAGAGAGAGAGAGAGAGAGAGAGAGAGAGAGAAGAGATACCACCAAGAGGGTTAAATGAAACAGTTAGAGAACAAAAGGAAAGAACAAACCAATGAAAAAAGGGGTGGGGGGAAATGAAATATAGAATTATAAAATATATAAAAATAAAGAGAGAGACCAAAACCAATGACTAATAAAAATAACTATAACCACACCTATATACCTAAGTGCTAAATCTATTTAAAAATACCTAATGAGAAAGAAAATAAAGGAGGTAATGTAATTAAATCAACGCAAGACAAATATATGTGAGTGAATAAGTTATGTATTACTATATCACAAATTATAACATATATTAGCAAAAAATATAACAAGCGTTATGTGCAAAAGAATGAAAGAGAAACAAAAGAAGAAAGGGGGGACGCAAAGAAAAACTATAAAGGAAAGGATATATATATATATATAATAATAAATAATTAAAAATAAATAAATATACATATATACAAATGTGAGAAAAATATATATAAACAATAATAAATAGATAAAAATAAAAATAAAAAATAAATAAATATACATATATATACAAATGTGAGAAAATACACTCATGTGTGTGTGTGTACATGTGAGAGTGATTGTAAAAAATAAACAAAAACAAAAGCCAAACCTAGAACGAGAGAAATAAAATGATAAGTGAAAATAAAAATAATAAATAAAACAAGTGAAATATACAACTAAGAACAAGAGACAATAAAAGAAAGGGGATGTAATAAAGAGGAAGGGAATATATATATATATATATATACCTCAACGAACGAGACCCAAGTTAAAGCAATATAAATAAATCTACATAACTAATAAATAAATTTATACACAACCAAAAGCCAAGCCAAAGAAGCAAATAAAATTTTAAAATTAAAGAAATTAAAAGAAATTAAATGGGCAAAATTAAAAAGCTAGCATGCATAAACACTTGTGTGTGTGTGTGTGTATAATATATATATATATATATATATATATATATATATATATATATATATATATATATATATATATATATATATATATATATATATATATATATATATATATATATATATATATATATATATATATATATATATATATATATATATATATATATATATATATATATAAATGTGTGTGTGTATGTGTATGTGTATGTGTATGTGTATGTGTATGTGTATGTGTATATATATATATATATATGTATGTATGTATATGTATGTATATGTATATATATATATGTATATATATATAAATAATAGATATATATTATTTTAATATATTTGTTATATATTGTGAGCAATTATATATATATATATATATATATATATATATATAATACAATAAAATAATAAATAAAGATAACAATAATAACTAAAAAAGAAAAATACCAATAATAAGACTAATAAAAAAAAATTAAAAGAACAAATACACAAAGAAAAGAACAACCTCACACAGAAAGCTACAAGCTAGAGACACAAAAGTAGGAGAGAGAGAGAACACAAAATCAAAAATTAAAATGGAAAGGGGGGAGGGGAGGGGGGAAAGACCACCCTAAAAGGAACAAAGAGAAAGTACGACATAGGGTACACAAGATAAAGAAGAGCCAACAAAGCAAGAACACCAGACCATAAACTGGGAAGGAGCACAATCAACGATGTTGTCGGCAATCGAGCAAGTGAAGCAAAGGTTGCTAAGAGGAGTTCAAGGTCCACCCATCATCTCGATTAAGGTTGATGGGATGGTTCAATGGCTTCTTTGAGTTTCCTCTTGAGATAATTGTCCTCCTTGCAAAGGATTTGGGCCTACTCCAAACAAATATGATGTTTGGTAGTAGCAAAGTGCTCAGTTAGAGTAGATTTGAGGAAGCTATCATGCCTAATGTCTGCATTATGCTCACAGATTCTAGTACAAAAAGAATGACCAGTTTCTCCAATGTAGGGGGTACCACATGAACACTCAATTTTGTAAACTCCTGAGTCAAGAAAGGAGTCTTTGGAGTCCTTGAGATGGAGGACAAGATTACTTAACTTGGAAAGGGATCTGAAGGCAACACGAAGGCCCATTTTCATTACGATTTTGGCAATCTTTTGGGAGATGCCATCCACAAAAGGAATGGAAGCATGCAAAGGGGAGAGGTTCAAAGACAAGGTAGGCCTAGAGTTAGAAAGAAAAAAGGATTTGGCCTGGTGGAGAGCCCTAGAAATATGCTTACACGAATACCCATTCAAGTAGAAGACCTGCCAAAGATGAGACAACTCTTGGTCTATGTATTCATCATCACATATTCTGAAGGTTCTCAGGGAAAGGGTCCTAAGGATGCCAACTTTTTGGCTAGGATGGTGGTGGGAAGATGAATGGAGATATAAGTCAGTGTGGGTGGATTTATGATAAACACATTTGCTAAAGGTACCATCACGTTTCCTAATGAGAAGAACATCAAGAAAGAGTAGGTAGTGATCTAACTCTAGCTCCATGGTGAACGATATGCTAGGGGTTAAGTTGTCGATATGCCTATGAAAGTCCTCAAGTTTTTTGAGCCCATGTGGCCAACACACATTGGTGTCATCTACATATCGTTTCCACCATCTAGGTTTGAGGGGAAAGGAGTGGATGGCCAACTCCTCAAAATGCTCCATATAGAGGTTCACTATGACCAGAGAGAGAGGGGAACCCATGGCAACCCCTTCCACTTTTTCATAGATGACATTTTGAAAGGAGAAGAACGTGGTTCTTAAGCAGAACTCAACCAAGTCCGCAATCTCATCACTGATCTTGTTCTTAATAATAAGTATAGAGTCCTAAATAGGAACTTTGGTGAAGAGGGAGACCACATCAAAACTAACCAAGATGTCATCCTGCTCGGCCTTGTTGTCCTTAACAAATTGGACAAAATGTGAGGAATCCTTGATGAAAGAGTCAAAATTTCCAATCAAGGGGGAAATTAACTTGGCCAGGTGGGAGGCTAGGAGATACGTAGGTGACCCAATAGTGTCCACAATGGGTCTTAAAGGTATGCCTCCTTTGTGAATTTCAGGGACCCCATAGATATGTGGGGTCACTTCTTTGGATGGAATCAATTTTTTCTTTGTGGCTTCATCAAAGGAGGAATTAAAAACCAAGGCTTTAACTCTCTTTAAGATATTGGGGCACAGATTGCGGGTGAGAGTTCTATAGCTACTGGAGTCAAAGAGCAAGTCAAACATTTTGGAGACATAGTCTTGCTTATTCATGATGACGGTAGCATTACCTTTATTAGCTTTGTTAATGATGGTATCATTGTCCTTAATTAGACTTTAAAGGCAAGTATTTCTCCACATGGCACATTGGGTTTTGGCAGTTTCACACGTCTTAGGGTGACAACATAATCTTGTCTGACTGCTTCTGCCACATCATTTGAGAGAGAGTGAATAGCATTCTTGATCTCAATGAGGAAATGGATGTGCGGGATGATATGAGGGGAGCAAGAGAAACTAAGACCCTGTCTTAAAAAATTAAAAGAAAGAGGGTCTATGATTGCATTGGACAAGTTGACAACCAACTTGTTTTCCCAATCTCGCATCGCTAGTTTATAAAATATGTGATAAATCTATTACAATAAATTAAATTTTTAAAAATAAAACTTGGGTACTTCATACAATTGTGCACTTATTTGAGATGCATTCTCAATCTTTCATACAAATTTTTATAAATGTAAAGTTTTGTTTTATTTTTAAAATGTTTTTGGTACCTCTACAATTAACACTCTAATTGTAAAATACATTCTAAAAATATAAAATATTTTCTCATTCAAAGCTAAAGGCGAGGACTCTAGCTCTCCAAGAGCTCTTGTTTCTTATTTATTTAAAGAAGTTGTCAATTTGTAATTATTTTACTAAAACAATTTACTTTGTACATAGTTTTCAATATGGATAAATTCGAGGTTATGGTTAATATGGTTGATAGAGTGTATGATATAGATATGAATATGTCTTACATTGGATATTTGGCGAATGAGAAGCATATGTATAACTAATTTTAAGATTTCAAATATGTCTTATATTATAGATTTATTTTTTTAAATAACAATTATTTAAGACTAAAAGAATAATAATGTTAATTTTGACAACTATCATCAAATAACTATCAAAGTGCAGTCCACAAAAAATTTCAACCCTTTCATAAGGAGATTCCCCCACATCTTGGTAAGTCTTCCTTTGAACTAAGCTTTTCCCTCATTAATGTTTGTTGTCTTCTTAGTAGAAAGTTATTGTTCACTCTCCACCTCCCAAACATTTGTGACACTCTCATAGTTCATTTGGCTGGTTGGAGGAGGGAGAGTCTAGTTTTTACAATAGATAAATTATGTCAATTTCAATATATAGTTGGGCAATTTCTCCTTAGATGATTGCTTTTACAAAATCACTATTCTTCCCTTCAATACTTTGATACTAATGAAATTTCTGTTGATTCACAAAGAATAATTTTCTCTCGTAGAAGTTTGAATTCTCATTGATCACCCTTTGAAGCATTCAATGTAGAATATTCATTAAAGAAGATGTCTTTAGGTGTTCTATATCTATAAGAAGTGAAGATTACTATTATTTTTTTGTTTGTGTAGCCTATTATGTTATTTGGCCAATTATCTCTATGTTTTGCAACAAGCACAATGATGGTTGTTAAGGAATTGTCACCTTCCTCTTTCCTCAAGCTATCAACCACAAATTTCCCCCTACCAACTATCTGATCTGGATCCTTATATGTCATAATCATTCAAGTTCAATATTATAAATATATATGCTTCCAATGGTAATGCTAGATATTTCTTTTGTGGGAACAAATTTCTCATTCATTTTCTCCTTCGATTTGGGTTATGTAAAAGGATGCTAATATGGTTGATACAACATATGATAAAGATATGAATATGTCTTACATTGGACATTTGACGAGTGAGAAGCATGGTATTATATGCATAATTAATTTGAAATATTAAACATTAATTCTATTGAAGGTAGAGAAGAATGGTACTACTTCTCTTAATATAATTAATTCTATTGAAGAAGTCGGTTACCTCTTGGCTCATTCTAGATGTCTCAAGGGTTGATAAACACAATATTTGTACCCAAATCCTCAACTTAGCTTTTTAAGAGTCACTTTGTGGATAGTTATTTTTCAACACTCTTACAAGACAAGAAACACATCAAATAGGCCATGAAGGGCCTACATGTTTTTTAGCAAACATTTAGGCTTCAACAATTAGTATCATAAGATAACATAACTTATAATAAAAATTCTCACCATTTCTTCTTAGCCTGTCTTCATAGATGTCCCTATGGGAAATATTTCTTTGTATATAATTAAAAGGAAGTTGACCTATTAGGTCACTAAACCTAATGATCTAGTTGAGGAATTTCAAATTTGTTCCAATATTCTTGTAGCTGGACATTTGTATTATTCCTCATGTTGGAATCCTTCTAAGACCTTATATATAAAATTAGACAAGCTTCCTTGTGATCTTCTTTTGTCCCCTTTAGAAAATCATTGGGGTTTTCACAAGGCAACTTGAGGATTATAAAACCTCAATTGAGATTTGGGTAGTTTACAAATTAGACCTACCTACCATGGTTTGGCCCTTTGTACTAAGTGTATCATTCATGCACTTTAAGGAAATGGATCATAAAAAATATTTTATGCAATATATGTAAGATATAGCTATGAAGATATCTAAAACCCAAATGGGAATCACAATAACAAAATCATAATGAATTTGACAAGAATAAACTATGTATTCAAGAATAAAAAATGCAATATAAATAAATACAATGGATTATTCATTATATAAGAGATCCATTGCTCATATTTCTAAGGTGTGTTAGGATTTAACCACAGACAAAAATAGCAATTACATGCAAATATAAACAAAATCAAGATCGTATAAAAGAGAACACAAGACACCAAGATTTAACATGGTTCAACCAATCCCTGGGCTACATCCACCAACAAAAAGTCCAATATTATTATGATGCAGTGATTACAACCCAATTACAATCTATAATCCCTTATAGCTCAATACTATTGCAAGAACCAATTTTCACATCACACCTTATGAAAATCCCTAACCCTAAGCCTTTTTATACAAGCTTTTTGCCACTTACAAAATTAGAGATAGAATAATAGTAGCTGACACATTTTACAATATAAGGTCATTTTTGGCTTTGGGGGTGTTGCCCCCGAAAACTCCTACGAGGCATTGCCCCTTGACCCCACCCTATACTATGATAGTGAGCACACTTGAGTACTGCCCCAGGACCCCGCAAGGGTGCTGCCCCTTGACCCTATCTTGGCAAACCCATATAGAAATAATCTGGAGGGAAACTATGCTGAATAAACCTTTGAGTCTGATTAGGCTCCACATTACAACAATCTCCCACTTGGAGACTGATCAAACTTCACAATAATAACCTCCCACTCAGAGACTAATCATAGCACTGCTAAACATGTAGCTCCCACTAGAATATCAAACCACCATGGACTATGTTGTTATTTTATTTTTTTGGGTCTAGAAGACCAATTGAAACTGAAGAGGAATTCAACTTCTCCCTTGTCACTACCTCTATAAACATATCCACTAGATTGTCACTTGTATGCATCTTCTCCAGCTTTAACTGTCCATCATCCAAAACTGGCTGAATGAAATGGTACCACAACTATATGTGTTTTGTCTTTGAATGTAGAGCTGAATTCTTTGCAAGATGAATAGCACTTTGACTATCTATAAAAAAATAATTATCCTTATGAAGGTGTCCCAATTCTTCCATGAAGAACTTAAGCCATATCATCTCCTTGGTTACTTTTGTAGTAGCAACATCGTCTGCCTCTGTAGTGGATAAAGCATTAACCTTATGTAACCGAGAAACCCAACTCATTGTTGCTCCACCAACAAGAAATACATAACGTGTAGTACTATGCCTGGTATCAATATCCCTTGCCAAATCTGAGTTAACATATCCCTATAAATCAATAGTAGAGCCCCCAAAATGTAGACACTCACTGGTTGTTCCTCTCAAATATTTGAGAATCCATTTAACTACATTCTAATGCTCAAGCCCTAGATAACTCATATACCTGCTAACAACTCCCACTGCATGTGCAATATCTGGCCTTGTACATACCATAACTTACATCAAGCTTCCTATAGCTAAAGCATGAGATACCTTAGACATATTGTCCTCCTCTTCTTATGTCTTGGGACACATCTCCTTAGTCAACTTCAAATGACCATGTAAAGATGTGTTGACAGCTTTAGCATTCTCCAAAGAGAAATTTTGCAACACCTTCTCACTATAATCAGCTTGAGATAAAGTCAATTTCTTGTTCTTCCTATCTCTGTAAATCTTCATACCAAGTATTTGTTTTGCTGCCACCAAATCCTTCATAGAAAATGCATGTGCTAACTAGTGTTTTAGCCCCTTAATGTGATCCATGTTAGACCCAACTACAAGCATATCATCAACATATAAACATAAAATAATGTAGTTGTCATCATTCAACCTCTTAAAATAAACACAATGATTTGAATGACACCTATTATATCCATGCTCATGCATAAACCTATCAAATTTCAGATACCATTGCTGAGGTGGTTGCTTCAAGCCAGATAAACTTTTCTTCAATCTACACACTAAGTTCTCCTTACCTTTGACCTAAAATCCCTAGGGTTTTTCCATATATATCTCTTCATCCAAATCACCATGAAGGAAGGTTTTTTTAACATCAAGCCGCTCCAAATGAAAATCTTCAGTAGTCACAATACTTAAAACAATGCACATAGAAGTCATTTTAACAACATGAGAGAATATCTCATCAAAATCATTGTCCTTTTTCTATGCAAATTATTTTACCACTAACCTAGCTTTAAATCTTTTCTTACCTCCATCATCTTCATTCAACATGTAAACCCACTTGTTCTATAAAGCTTTTTTACCTATAGGCAACTTACATAAATCTCATGCCTTATTTTTTAGCAAAGAGTCCATTTCTTCTTTCATCGTAGACTC
The DNA here is from genome assembly GCA_028749045.1 of Cupressus sempervirens. NCBI lineage: Eukaryota > Viridiplantae > Streptophyta > Pinopsida > Cupressales > Cupressaceae > Cupressus > Cupressus sempervirens. The sequence continues at coordinate 19,278,363 of CM053791.1, read as the reverse complement.
CCAATGAATCTTTGTATCCACCTGCATAGCTTCATCATAACATTCAAGTTCACCAACATCTGTTAGTAAAATAAAGTACAAAGAAGGAGAAAATCTTTCTAGAGGTCTACTTAGCCTTGTTGACTGTCTAACATTCACTGGGGTGTGTGGTATTTCTTGTTGCAGTTGTTGCACATCATGAGGAATTGTGAGAACATCATCTTTTGGAGTATCATCCAACACTACATAATCATCTTTTTTCTTCTCAAGTTGCTACAATAGATCTTTGTACAACACTTTCTCACTGAATATGACATCCCTGCTTCTTACAATTTTATAATTTTTAAAATCCCAGAGCCTATTACCAAATTCATTAATGCCATATCCAACAAATACACATTTCTTTGACTTAGCTTCCAAATTGGTTCTATTTTCAAAATCTATATGAGAAAATGCTTCACAACTAAAAGTTTTTAGAAAAGAATAACTCACCTTTTTACTAGTCCATGCTTCCTCTGGAATACCATAGCCCAAAGAAGTAGAGGGACATCTATTAATCAAATATACAATAGTATTGGCAACCTCCACCCACATGTTTAAGGGCAACCTTGCATGCAACCTCATGCTTCTTGCACGCTCCATTATAGTCATGTTCATGTGTTTAGCCACTCCATTTTCATGTGGAGTCCTTGGAATAATTTTCTATCTATGAATACCATCAGCAGAGCAATAATCTTAAAATTCATGACTATAATAGTCACCACCATTATCTGATTTGAGACATTTTAATTTCTTTCTAGTCTCATTTTCAACCAAGCATTTCCATTTCTTAAAAGTTTGAAATACATCAGATTTTTGTCTAAGGAAATAAACTCATACTTTTCTAGTTGCATCATCAATAAATGTAACATAATAATGAGAGCCACTAAGGGAAGATACCTGAGCTGGTCGCCATACATCTATATGCACAAGCTCTAATCTCTCACTTTTCTTTTCCTTCCCAATCTTCACATAACTCACTCTCTTTTGTTTTCCATACACACAACTTTCACAAAAACCCATATTGACACATTTCAAACCTAGTAAAACTTGCTTCGAATGAAGTTCTTTTATACCTTTCTTACTTATGTGCCCAAGTTTGTTGTGCCATAGTGCTATATCAAAATCTACAACAACTATTTGTTCTCCTTGCTCAATTGCATCAACTATTCCTGAACATACATTTTTCTCTAAAATAATCAAAGTAGAAAGAACAATATAACCTATACAAAGATATAAGGTGCCTACTTTCACACCTTTTGCTACTACAAGGGAACCTTTTGAAACCTTCCAATTTTTATCATTAAAATTAACTAGACAACCCTCATCACTGAGTTGCCCTGCTGAAATTAAATTCCTACTCAGCCTTGGAACATGTCTTACCTCATGTAGTAGCCAATGATTCTCATTCTACAACTTAATCTTAACTTTTCCCCTTCCAACAATCTAACAGGGTTCATTATCCCCCAAATAATAAAGCCCAAAATCCCCTTAGACATAATCAATGAAATATCCTCTATGAGGTGTAGCATGAAATGAAGCACCAAAATCTAAAACCCATGAATCATTAGCACTTTATAAAGATAGAAGAAACCTCTTTAAATTTGTTACTTATCAAATTTGCCTCCTTGCTCCCTTCTGGTTTATCTCCTTCATTGTTCTATTGAATCCAACAATCTTTCTTCTTATGCCCTGTGATGAGACCAAATATTGCCTTTATTTCATGATAGTTTTAAGATACTTTGTTGATACTCTATTTTATCTTTGTCAAAACATTTGTGGACCTATGTTTACTGAACCTATGATAAACCTATGGGTAGAAACTATGCCATCTTTTGCTAGTATTATGTATATTATGCAATATTTCATATAGTTATCAAAATGTGTGTTCTTATATTTGAATTTAATTTGATAAATGTTTATTTGCAAACATGTCTTTGTATTGTAACTAACATGTTAATGAAGACTAAAAGATGATTGGAGGAATTCAAAAGTTGAGTACCAACAACATTCAAGGAGAAGAGAATGCTAAGGAGCAGCCATGGTAGAGGAAAGTTGTGACGGTTCTAGAAGACACGACAGCAAGTAAGGAGGAGCTATGAAGACTTATTGCCTTCTCTACATTTATTCTATGGTGAGCAGATGTTCAGACTTTATTATTCCCACCTTAAGCCATTATTCCTTCTTTTTGCCTGGAGTTGTTATTTCCTTCTTTCTCTCTTGCAGATTTAAAGCTAGGTCATTTACTTTTCTATTATGGAATAAGTGTTGATCTCCTATATATAGGAATCGACCCAAGTGTGTTAGTTTAGCCAGTTAGAAGAAAGAGTTTATGAGAACAGATTGTTAACTTTTATAGTTTTGTGTTATGTAATGAATTTATGAAATCTAATGAAATAGTTTTTGGCTTCTATCTTGTGTTAGTAGTTTAGTGAAGCTGACCAAGGGGGCCCACTTGGAAGGTGGATTAGATTAGGATAGAATAGATTTATTTACAAGCATTCATAGTGTTGTAAGTAGAAGTTGTAAGTTTTTTCCTATAGCATCACACTTTGTGAATGTTCCTGCAACATATGTGAGAATAGTTATAATGGATGAACCGAGTTGGAATATTTGTTATCCTTTCATTGTATTTCCAGTATTCATAGAGTTAAGTGTGTTAGTTTCCTACAACAATAGTGTAAGTTCTTTTCCTTGCATTTTACTTTCCTGCAACACAAGCTTAGTGACTCATTAAGAGACCTAGTGCACATATTGTGCCGACCATTTCAAGTATATGTCCCTGGGTTGACAAGATTAAATGCACCTCATAGTGGGAAAAATAGTCCTTAGTTCGAATATATTATTCCTAAGCATGGCCTAGAGCATGACTATGATACACCTATTGTGAGGCAGATCATTTTTGGTGCCATTGTCGAGGATCGTGTCAAGCTAGGAGCAATTTTGAGTCATAGTTCTTAGATAAATTTTTTTTTATAGAAATCTCTAGTTTGAAGTTTCTTTTACCAGTGTGAAAAGTTTAATTGGATGCATCGAAGAGGAAGACGACAATATGAATATGGTAGATTTCTTCCACCAGGGCCTGTCAATTTGAATGAAGAAATTGAAGAAGAAGAAGTTGAGTTACTTTTTGAAGACACAAGCCCTATTTTTCCCATAGCATCATCATCAAGAGCTAAACCAACAGATATAAGTGGTCTTTAACCTTAAACTGAAGTATTGGCTAGTTTTCTTGATAACACTACTCTGAATCCACCAATTGTTAATCATCCAGTGTCCAATGTCCCTTTTTAGTAGCAACCTCATAATTTAATACCTCCAGTCATGGAAAAACCTACCTTTCCATTTCCTCTTCTAAGTCTTGTAACCAATGCTAATCTTAAGAACATACCCTCCACTGCTCTTCCAAAGTTCTATGGCCTTGCAATTGAAGACCCTGATACTTTCTTATTTGAATTTGATATACTTTGTCATAGTTTTGACTACAACATTGATTCCCATAAGCTTAAATTGTTTCCAGCAACATTAAAAGAATCAACTCTATGATGGTTCATGGGCTTAGGAGCCAATGTAGCAGGAAGTTGGGATGAGATGTAAACTCTTTTTCTAGATAAGTACAAAGAGTATTGCAAAGCATCTAGTTGAAGAGGAGATGATGTCTTCAGGATATCCCAAAAGGAGGAAGAAACATTGGAAGACTATGTTTCATGTTCTGTATATACACTGTAGAAGAACCCTTACATTTGTTATCTGAGTATTCACAAAAGCTAGTCTTTCTAAGAGGTGTGAATGATGACTATCTAGAAGTATTAGACTTGATGGCTGGTGGTGACGTATATCAAGCTTCCTAGGATGACCTCAAGAAGATTTTTCAGAACTATTCAAGGTCAACCATGAAGAAAGGTTGAGGACCTCGTTCCACACTCACTAAAGGCATCAATCAAGGGATTTCAAAGCTCGAGATATCTAACCTATTGTCAAATTTCAAACAATACATCATCAACGATGTCACTACACATTTGGACACAATGATTGTAAAGAAGAAGCAAGCCGAAGCTAAGTTATAACTAGTTGAATACTGCCCTCATTGCCAAAAGTAGAAGAAGGACTGCCAATGTAAACTGGTCGCAAGCATGGAGAACCAACATCTACCAATTGAGTACATCAAGATAGATGGAGATGATGAACAAGTATTCTTTGTTGCTCAATGCTGACCATGGGCCCAACGTCAAGGTATGCCTAGGACCCCTTGCAAAATTCAAATTCATCTGGTAATCAATGGAAAAATTGTAATCCCCAAGGTCCTCCCCAAAATCAATCCAATTGGAACAATCATGGGAAAAATAAGCAGCAACAATCCCAATGGCCTCAGAATTCCCAACCATCTTGGCCTAACCAATAGAGTAACCAATGGAAAAACCAACGGAACTACTGGCAAAACTAGTAGAACCAATGGCAACCACCCCAAGGGATTTGGCAGTCTACAAACTAATGGAGGGGATCTTAACAATGGCCTAACCAAAATACTGGTGCTCCACAATTACCACCTCCAGTTCAACAACTTGCTCTAATGCCACCACCTACAAATCCTGGACCTCAAAAGCAAACATAGTTACCTGCACAACCTCAGCCAAACCCAAATAGCCAATAGCCATAGCAACCCATGTATAGTGTTGATGCTTAATAGTATCTTGCTTACACTCTAAATGTTGTTGATATACATATGAGATCTGGTACAACTTTACCAGCGCCTAAATTGCCTCTTATAACTAAAATACCAGACTCTCCTACAGCATCAAAACTCTCAATTACTAAAATCATTGACTCAACCAATGTTACTATGTCAACCCAAGTTCAACTAGCAGTGGAACCTCCATTTCCAAAAAAGCTGATACAAAAGAAACTTGAACAAATAGAGGAACAACCTTTTAATATTGTTGATCAACTAAAAAACATACATGTCCAAATACCCCCATTTCAAGCTATTAAGGATGTTCTAATTTATGGAAAAGTTATTAGGGAAGCTTGTTCGAAGAAACTTGGAAGGAAGAAAAAGGACCCCAACACAGTCCATGTTGTGGGAAAATAGGTTGACATCATGCTAGGGAAATTGATTACACCAAAATATTCTGATCCAAGAAGTCTAGTAGTGAATGTCAGTCTAAATGGTTAGTTTGTTAAAAATGCTTTAATAGATGTTGGAGCTGCTATAAATGTTATGACCAAGGATACTATGAAGAAGTTGAAAATATAAGGACTAAGGGCTACACCAACAATTTTGCAACTTGTAGATAGTTCTACTATTACCCCTGATGGGATGATAGAAAACATAGTTGTAACCTTAGATTCTCTAGATTATCCTATAGACTTCATGATTTTATCCCCCAAAGTTAATTTATCTGGTTACCCTGTCATCCTAGGTAGACCATGGTTAGCCATAGTTGATGCAAATATAAGTTGAAAATAAGGGAATATGACCATATTGAATGGCCAAGCAACAAAGAAATTTGATTTATATCCTCTAGCCCAACCATTACCAGATGTAAGCACATCTATTGGCCAGATTTAGGGGATGAAGAAGAAGAGTTAAATTCTATAGTATAGCTCATGATGTCTCATAGATAGTCTTTTCTAAAATTGCAAGAGGAAGATTCAGTACTTCAGAGTATCCTCACTAAAAGATGTATCTGAAAGTTTTGTGTTGGAATTAATCACATATGAGGAATGTGATAAGAATTGTACTTTGCTCAAAGAACCTGGAATTCTTTATCCACTTTTACCTTGGGAATTAGAAGCAAGTTCAATCTCTGAAGCTACTATGATAGAGTCCACCACTACTATTGAATTGACTAAAGGTCATAATCTCCATGTTAATCCCAAATTAACACCCACACAGATGGAATAGTTTAAAGAATTACTTCAAAGGCATGAAAAGGCCTTTGCATGGGACTATAGTGATATGAAAGGGTTGAGTCCTACACTGTGTTGTCATAGGATATATATTAATGAAGGGTATCTACCACTCTATCAACCCCAAAAAAGGATAAACCTAAGCCTTAGAGTGATAGTTAAAATTGAATTGCAAAATTTGCTTGATGTATGTTTTATTTATCCTATATCTAATAGTAGACGGGTATCATCCCTAGTCATAGTGCCTAAAAAGGGAGGAAAATGGAGAATTTGTGTAGATTATAGAGAGTTGAACAAAGCTACCAAAAAGGATCACTTTTCTTTACCATTCATAGACCAAGTTTTGGACACACTAGCTGGAAAGAAGTATTTCTCTTTTCTAGATGGGTATAGTGGTTACAATCAAATCAGTATTGCTCCTAAAGATCAAGACAAAACCACATTTACATGTCCATGGGGTACTTTTTCATACTCTATTTTACCATTTGGTCTATGTAATACTCCTGCAACATTCCAAAGAGCAGTTATTAGCATCTTTGTTGATATATCACATGATTGTATGGAAATATACATGGATTACTTCACAACATTTGGAGTCACTTTTGAAGAAGCAATGGTGAATCTTGAAAAGGTTTTGGCAAAATGTCAAGAACATAATTTGGCACTTAGCAATGAAAAGTGTTTCATGCTCATGCAAGAAGGCGTTGTACTTGGTCATTTCATATCAGCTGCATGAATACAAGTGGATCCAGCTAAGATAGAGGTAATTCAAACATTGCCCATACCTACAAAGTCAAAAGATGTAAGATCTTTTCTAGGTCATGCTAGATATTACATACATTTCATAAAAGATTTCAACAAAATAGCCAGTCCCTTGTATAAGTTACTCACAAAAGAAGCTAAATTTAGTTGGACATTCGAATGTGATGAAGCCTTCCCGTAGCTTAAGAAAATTTTGACTCAGCCCTAGTCTTACAAGGCCCTGATTGGAATTTACCTTTTCACATATATACAGATGCCTCTGATTATGCCATAGGTGCAGTCCTAGCACAACAATCCCAAAATCTTGAAAATGCAATCTTATCAGTAAGAGCCTTCATGGACTAGAGCTAAACTACACTGTGACTAAAAAAGAATTGTTATCAATAGTTTATGCCCTTAACAAATTTTGGCATTACATAATTGGCTATTCCATATTTGTTCATACTAATCATGTAGCAATTAAATATCTCATGAACAGACTTGTTATAATAGGTAGGTTGGCAAGATGGTTACTATTGTTGCAAGAATTTGATATAACTATTGTTGATAAGCCTGGAAAAGCCAATGTTGTAGCTAATTATTTATCAAGAATCCATCATGATGATACTGACACTACTTTGGTAGATAATGCATTTCTGGATGAGTATTTATTTCATATTGTTGTTCAAACTCCATGGTATGCAGACATTGCTAACTACATTGTAGCCAATTAAATACCAGCACATTTTTCTTACAAGGAAAAGAAGCTACTTGTAGAGAAAAGTTTATGTTTCTCCTCCATAGATAATCTCTTGTTCTACACTAGACCTGATCAAGTTATGAGAAGATATGTGAGAGAAGATGAGACATATGATATTCTACATGCATGTCATAATGAACCATGTAGAGGACACTTTGCAGCAAAAAGAATAGCTTTCAAAATCTTGACAACTAGTTATTATTGGCCTATACTTCACAAGGATGCAATCAACTATATAAGGAAGTATGACAAGTGTCAAAGGATGGGCCAGCCAACAAGAACAAATGAAATGCCTCTTAATCCTTAGATGGCATTAACACCATTTGACAAATGGGGAATGGACTTCATTGGTCCAATTGATCCTCCATCTAATCGAAAATCCTATATTCTTGTGTGCACTAATTACCTGATAAAATGGGTTGAAGTTAAGGCTATGAAGTATGCTCGTGATGAAAAAAGTAGCTAAATTTATGTATGAAGAGATTTTTACTCACTATGGTGTACCCAAAGAGTTAGTCACTGACCAAGGTGCGCAATTCACCTCTAATATAATCTTAGAGTTAATGAAACAATATAACATCAGGCACTAGAAATCTAGTCCTTATCATCCTCATGCTAATGGATAAGTAGAGGTCACAAACTGTGAGTTGGAGAACATCCTAACAAAAACAATCCATTTGCACTATAGGGATTAGACTAGAAGATTACAAGAAGCTGTTTGGGCTTAAAGAACAACCTTGAAGACTACTATAGGATTCACACCATTTGAGGTCTTATATAGTAAGGTAGCAATCCTTCCAATTGAATTTGAACATAAAACTCTAAGGACAACATTGGCATTGGATATTGAACTTCCTGTAGCACAAAGAGAATGTCTTCTACGAGTAAAAGCACATATTTGTGTCACCGTTTGTGATACCAAAACCTATTTTGGTCAAATCTCATTTCTCTATCAAAACTCATTTTTTTTCAAAAGCTAAAAATACCCTTTTATAGATCTCAGATTCAATATCATCATTATATAAATTTTTGAGTGTTTTGATTAGTTATAATATGTTATAATCTCAAAGTATTATAAGTCGATATTTCAACATTTCAGAAGATGCTCCCTCAAAAAAGGAAAAAAAAATAGTAAATCATATCAAAAGAAAATTAAAAATTATATTTATCTATAGAGAGAATCCTCTTCACAAATATGTAATTTTTTTTCAAGAAGGTATAGATTTGATAGGAAAGTTTTGACGGGAGGAAAAAACTGTTGGATTTTGATAAGGTCAAACTTGAGTACTTATAACAAAGAAAATATACATCAAAATTTTTTTAATTTTTTTTTTGTGCACTAGCTATACATGTCATCTATAAGATATTTTAAAATTAGAACAAAAAAAGATGATTTGCATATACTTGTTTGATGGGAACTACACCCTATATTTTTTATAGTTAAGAAAGGGACTTCAAAATAAAATAAAATGAATAAATTCTTACTCAAAAAAATTATAAAAATTATAGGTGTAAAATTCATCCAATTCTACACATTTCATCAGTTTACATCATCTTCATATTTTAAACAAAAATGCCTTTTTTTTGTCACTAATGTTGAACTCTCACATTCTGATATCACGTTTCTTTATAAAAGGTGACACAGGTTTGTGCTTTTACCCCTACATCTTAACTCTTTGGATGAGATGTGCAAAGCTACTTTGAAACATATTGAACTAATACAGAAACAAAGGAAATAATGACATGATTCTCATATTATCAGTAAACAATTTCAAGTTGGTGACTAGGCACTATTATATGATTCCAGATTTAAAGATATCCAGGAAAGCTGCAAACAAGATGGTTGGGACCATATGAAATTAGTCATGTCTTTGATAATGGAGCTGTTCAACTAACTACCATTGATCCAGTACCTTTCAAGCTATTAGTCAATGGTCATAGATTGAAATTATACGAATGGCCCCAAACCAAAGAGGACTTCCTATAGTAGTTTTAGCAGCTAGATTCAAATACAATTCAAGTAACTCTTCCTATAGTCGAAGGTGTCAACCTTCACACTGTCGCTCTTCAACATTAGTTTCTTTGTGCATGCTCATAATAACGACTTTATGTTCACATAAAGTTCACTTTTCTATTCACTTTTTCCTTCCATCTCATCTCTCTACCTTCCACCCATCCACTTCATCTCGTTTCTTTATCTTCCATCCATCCACTTTCCACATCATCAATTTCTCATGTTTTCAATAAACTTCATGAGATGCTGACAGATGCTGTTGATGATGATATCACTTCTACCACCTTTTTTTTTGGTACATGCAATAATTAGATTGGTAGGTATAATATTTTCAAATTATTCTTCACTTATAGTCCACAAATTTTGTTAATTATATTTAATACTACATAATTTATATGACGGTGGTGTTATGCCAGTCCCTTACATGTATTAAGTCTGACAAGTGTGGACACTTGTCCAAATTTAGTAGGGGATAAGGAAGGTCACTAATATCCAATGACATTCTTGTTTATCCGTAAAGATTTTTCCAAATCTTTGCATTCCCTTCATTAATGAAAATTAATTGCCATAAGTACACAAATGAGGTGTCATACCCCTTATTTTTTAATGATTTTCTATGTCAAGCTGTGATGTGACTTGTCTTTAAATTTTATGTGATCCAAACCCCATTTTCAAATAATTCTCACACATATTCATGGTTTACCTTTATTAAGAGCCATATTATTGTGCATGACAATTTGTTGTGTCATTAATTGCTTGTTAAAACAAAGAAGTGTGAGTTGAGTCTGTAAAATAACAAAGCAGCTTGAATCCAAAAGGGGGAAAAATAGAGTAAGTAGAGAAGTGTTAAGAAAATGGGAGGATAGTTGCAGAGGAGAGAACCAGTAGAACATATAGTGTTGCTCTTAGACGTAGAAGTCATGAGAAGGTTTAATGCATGTAGATGGCTAGGGTATTTCTTGAGTTTGACTGCATATGATGAAGAGGTGGTCACAAAATTTACAAGGACATTCAACAAGGGTGAAGGTTCTATTTGGGGTTTAACAATTATTGCAATAGAGGGATGCATTGCTGAAGTGACTGGGTTGCCTGCAGTTGGAGAACATTACCCCAGCACACATGATGCGAGGTCAGCAAGAGCTCAATTTACTAAACCACCTGATCCTCAAATGGACATTACAAAGCAAGGTTGCAAGAGAATGTCACTGTCACCACCATAAAATGAATTAGCCATGCATATTATCAGGTATTTTACATGCAAAGGAAGATTCTCATACTTGCATGCACACCATTTCAAATTACTTAGTTGTGTAAGGCATAATCTTACAGTAAACATTCCAAATTTATTGTATAATATGCTTTGTATTAGTGTGGAAGAGACTCAAAAAGGAAAAGATAATTTCATTACTCATCATGCCTTAATCAAGTTATTGATAAAGAGGTCACTTAGTGATGTATCTCCCATGACATGGGATGAATTTGTGCAAGCCAAAACTCTGCAACCCCAAGCTACCCCTAGTGAATAGCCTAGTGAGGAAAATGTCCCTACCAATGAGCCTACTGAACAAAATACCCAAGAGGTTGAAGCCAAAAAGACCCAAGAGAATGTGCAAGAAACTATCTCTGTTCAAGAAAATGTGCCTTCACCTATGCAAGAGACCCTGAAACCTACTTCTAGTAGAGCCAAGAGGAAACAAAAACTGCAAGAAGAAATCTCTATTCAGGAAAAGGAAGAGCCAAACCCTACAATTGTAAGACAAAAGAGAACAAAGAAAAGTCCTGCAACAGCTACTCCTGTAGCAGAGACACCCAAAGGGAAAGGTAGGCAAAAGGCTGTGATGCAAGAAGAAACCCCCATAAGGAGAAGCCCTAGGATGAGAGGGAAAGTTTCTAAGGATTCTACTTTGTCTAAAACATCCACTAGGGAATTCCCTGTGCAAATTGTTTCTGATCACTTTCCTCCCCATCCTGAGATTACAAGCATTCTCAAAAATTCTACTGAGGAATGTAGGGATGAAATCAAAAAAAAATTAGATGATACCCCAGCAGACCTACCAGGTACTTCCAGCCATAGGGACAAAACAATTCCTAAATATGTTGATCCAAACACTGCCCTAGTTCCCCATACATCAACATGGATTACTAGTTTTGTAGAACATTTATGGCAGGAATAGAGAAAGAGGAAAAGAGATCATGAAGAAGATAGTGGTGCTATCACACTGTAGAAACTCCTTTTTTAGTTGTGTGGAAAACATCTCTTTTCTGAAGCCTTGTGGAAAGAAGAGAAGAAAAAGATGAATAAGATTATAATATCTCAAGGTGAAGAAATTGCAAATTTAAAGGAATAGTTAGCAAGCCAAAAGCAACAAATGGACCATGCCCTCAAGTTAGATAATCAAGCCCTTGCTTGTAGACCACCACCAAGAGTTTATATGTTAACTCTTAAGAATATTAATGCAGAGTTCAAATCAACACAAGAATTTTATGGACTATATCAGACTCTACCACCTTGGCAGTAGAATTTACTTTATGAATTATATGTTCATAATTTTTTTATCCCTTCAGAGACTTAACAGAATCCCTTGCTTTACATAGGGGATATACACTTAAGAGCCCTCATGTCCTGGATGTCCAATGAAGCAAATTATGATAGGAAGCTAAATAATTACAAGGATGAGGAAAAGATAGAACCCTTGCCTTTAAGAGCAGAGAGTAGCAAGCCAGATGAAGTTCTCAGGGATTGGTTCACATTAACCTATTGAAAGAAGAATCCAAAAGTAAGGAATAGGATCTTTGTTGCTAGAGCTAAGGTTTATGCTGATTATGAAAATTTTCCCTACTTTTCTTTCCAGAGAGCTATGACTGGTGCTAGGAGTAGATGGGCCAAACTGTCTGAATCTCTTAAAAAGTCAGAACCACATAGTCCTATCAACTTGGAGGCAACATTTCACAGGGTTCCAAAATATTTAGAGTTAGGGAAGTAGACCAGATCAGAGTTGTGGTGTCCCCTAACAATGCAACCTCCAATGCTCCTATGGCCTTTGTATGACATTAATGCCGATAGACTCGACAAGCTACAAGAAGATCATAGAAGGGAAGTGTGGGAGAGAACCAGAGGATTTTACTACACTTTCAAGAGCAATAGAAAAGGAAGGAAAAAGATCAGAGAGTTTAGGTCATTAACAAGGAAGTGCAATGCTTGAGGACAAACATTAGATTAGCAGGGGGTAGATGATGAGACCAAATATTTCCTTTATTTCATAATAGTTTTAATATATTTTTTTGATACTCTATTTTATCTTTGTCAAAACATTTGTGGACCTATGTTTACCAAACCTATGATAAACCTATGGGTAGAAACTATGCCATCTTTTTCTAGTATTATATATATTATGCAGTATTTCATATGGTTATCAAAATGTGTGTTCTTATATTTGAATTTAATTTGATAAATGTTTATTTGCAAACATGTCTTTGTATTGTAACTAGCCTATTAATGAAGATTGAAAGATGATTGAAGGAATTCAAAAGTTGAGCACCAACAACATTCGAGGAGAAGAGAACACTAAGGAGTAGCCATGGTGGAGGAAATTTGTAATGGTTCCAGAAGACATGGCAGTGAGTAAGGAGGAGCTATGAAGACTTATTGCCTTCTCTACATTTATTCTATGGTGAGGGGATGTTCAGACTTTATTATTCCCACCTTAAGCTGTTATTCCTTCTTCCCGCTTTGAGTTGTTATTTTCTTCTTTCTCTCTTGTGGATTTAAAGCTAGGTCATTTACTTTTTTATTATGAATAAGTGTTGATCTCCTATATATAGGAATCGACTGAAGTGTGTTAGTTTAGCTAGTTAGAAGAAAGAGTTTATGAGAATAGACTATTAACTTTTATAGTTGTGTTTTTACAATTCTGTGTTATGTAATGAATTTCTAAAATGTAATGAAATAGTTTTTGGCTTCTATGTTGTGTTAGTAGTTTAGTGAAGTTGACCAAGGGGGTCCACTTGGAAGGTGGATTAGATTAGGATAGAATAGATTTATTTACAAGCATTCGTATTGTTGTAAGTAGAAGTTGTAAGTTCCTTCCTGTAGCATCGCACTTTGTGAATGTTCCTATATCATATGTGAGAACAGTTATAGTGGATGAACCAAGTTGGAATATTTGTTATACTTTCATTGTATTTCTAGTATTCATAAAGTTAAGTGTGTTAGTTTCCTGTAGCAATAGTGTAAGTTCTTTTCCTTGCATTCTACTTTCCTGCAGCATAAGCTTAGTGACTCATTAAAAGGCCTAGTGCACATACTATGCCGATCAATTCAAGTATACATCCCTGGGTTGACAAGATTAAATGCACCTCATAGTGGGAAAAATAGTCCTTAGTTCAAATATATTATTCCTGAGCATGGCCTTGAGCATGACTATGATACATCTATGGTGAGGTGGATCGCCCTGTTTTACCATAGTACCATAAATCTCTCAGTCCTCTGGATTCGGGCCTCTTCGACTTTGACTTTCCTCTTGATTTCTCACAATTTTTGGAATTATTTCCTCTTTCATTCATTCCACGTCTTCTTTGTGCATTCAAAGCACTTCCAAATGTAGATCCACTTGAGGTTTTCCTACGAGTTTCCTCACTCAAAATAACACCAATCACATGATCATATTTTAGGGTATTAGATCCAGAAATAGAATTACGCATACCCATTACCAAGCCATTCTAGCTTTCAAGCAAAGAACACAAAATTAAAAGAGCCCTGATTTCTTCATCAAAATTAATACCCATAGAAGATAATTGACTAGTAATAGTATTAAACACATTTAAATGATCTGGAAACAGATCCACCTTTTGCCATTTTCATATTAAATAAACACTTCATTAGAAATACCTTATTTGAAGTGAAGGGCTTTTCATACAATTTTGCTAGGGTTTCCATCAACTCTTCCATCATCTTCTCTTTTGTAATGTTAAATGTCACTAATAGTGCCAGGCATAATCAAATGCTTCCAAGTGCCTTTTTTGTCTAAAATCTCTCATTCCTTATTTGTCATAGTTCTCTAGTTTTTAGTTTTTCCTTCCAATAGCTTCCATAAATCCTTCTAATAGAGATAGTCCTCCATTTGCATCTTTCATAACTGAAAGTTCTACCCATTAAACTTGTCAACCCTTTGCTTACCTTTTTCTACCACCACTCCCACTCAACCATGAGACCTTCCTACAGAGGATCACTAAAAAAGATTACAACCATCTAGCTTTGATACCACTTGTTAAGATTTAACCATGAACAAAAATAACAATTACATGCAAATATAAAATATCAAAAAATAATAGATCGCATAAAAGAGAATACAAGACACCAAAATTTAACATGGTTCACCCAACCCCTAGGCTACATCCACCAACAACTAGTCCAATATTATTATGATCTAGTGATTACAACTTGATTACAATCCGTAATCCCTTATAGCTCAATACCACCACAAGAACCAATTTCCACATCACACCTTATGAAAATCCCTAACACTAAACCTTTTTATACAAGATTTTTGCCACTTACAAAATTAGGGTTAGAATAATAGAAAAATAGTAGTTGATGCATTTTACAATATAAGGTCATTTTTGGCTTTGGAAAAACCCCCTCAGGGACATTGCCCCTCGACCCCACCCTATACTACAACAAGGAGTGCACCTGGGGCACTACCTCAAGACCCCACAAGGGCATTGCCCCTTAACCCCATCTAGGGGGCACTACCCCCAAACCCCTGTATAAATAATCTGGAGGGAAACTGCACAACAAGTTGATTACAAAGGAGTGAATGAGACAATGCTAATTTTTATTGTCTCATTATATGATTACCAACATGAAAATCTATCACTTCATGTAAGGTGGATAGGTGATAGTGTAATAACACTAGAAAAGGTGGATCACCATCAAAGGTAGAGAAGTCATCCATCATTTAATGGATATAATGAAATAATAAAATAATAATTCTACCTACAATAAAAATTCTCTAGATACTCCTATTTAATTCCCTAAGTAATCTTGTAATTACAACATAGGTGTGAATTAACCAAGGTAAGATGACTTAATTACACCAAAAAATGTTAAAGTTTTTAGTCAATTTAGGAAGTTTTTATCTTTTATATATGAGTGTTTATTATATGAGATAAATTAATATTATAATAGTATATAAAATTATGATTATATTAATTATAATATTATTATTATAAATATGTTTAAATAATAAATTATATTGTTGAAGTTGATGAAAGATCAACCCCACAGCTCCCAAGAATCACCTGCATGCAAACACCTGTCACAAAAAGAGAGAAGCAAAAGCTATGGAGGCTGATGAGAAAAAAGATAGATTGCTATTATCAACAATGAATTGGTTAATAATTACAAAGAGAGATCGTCCTTATAAAAGAGATCAAAACCTTAAAAAGCTCTAACCTAGATTGTATCATAATAATTAATAAAAGAATTAATTATCAGATGCTTAAAGTTTAGCTTAAGTAGACTAGAGTTAATTAGGAAATATCTAATTACTCTAACACCCCCCCTTAAGATAAAATTAGTGAGTAGCTAAAAATCTAGAAACTACTATTGAAAGTAGATTTGGGTCTCAACAACAAGGTCTAAAGAGGAACCCAAGCACAACCAAATTTTTGAAATTAGGAGAAATAGAGAAAACCACATGGGAAAAACCCTACTTCAAAAAGAGATGGAAATCATGTCAAAAAGAAACTAGTGAAAGACTGAAGAAGCCTCCAAACTAGGGAATGCCCTAGCAGATAGGAACAAAAGATGATCATGAAGAACACCATTAAAGCATGTAGAAGCTACAAAACTCTGTCAAAAGTAACTATTGATCTAAATAACCTCCATTTAAATAGAACCCGACTAGGTAGAGAAGATTGTAATCTAGATCGAATCAGGAAGCACACAAAGGAAAACAATTGAACTTGAAGATACAGATGACATGAAACACCAAAGCTTGAAGAGTTGATCAATCAAACCAAGGAAGCATGAGAAACAACAGAAGAATCCCCCTTAATGCAGACAAGGGTGAGGTGATAAGCAACTAGAAAAGTGGGCCAAAAGAGTTGCATGCCAAGGAACCATGATCAAGATGTGAAAAGAAGTACATATGTGTGTACTGAGGTGATCAATCTGAGACAAATCATGAGGCTAATGTCACGGAAGGGACACTCACTAGACAAAAGAAGATGGAAATCAAAGGAAAAAATCAACCCCCATGAACCTTTAATCAGAGTAGTGCATGTACAATAAGGCACTAGATATGGTGAATACCAAGAATATAATAATTTGCATGAGTGTCCTCAGATGACATTGCTCAAATTAGAAGGCAAAATAAGGCAAAACAACATAAATGAAACTATAGATACAATATGGCACTTTATCTCAGTGTGTTTGCAAATGATGCCTAAATAGACCAGAAGAGACATAAGACTAATACAATAAATAGTACAAGTCATGACAAATCATCTAAAGCAACAAAATTGATCCCCAAACTTGAAACAACCAAGATATCCACCAAAATGCAAAGTTGCAAAAGATTGAATAGAATGTTCCTGGAGTAGAATCTAGAAAAGCAACTAACATCATTGGAAAGAGCTCAAAAAGATATTTCGAATAATATAAAGAATTCCTAAATCAGAGATTGGATGTTCAAGATATGTCTCCCAAAGAGAAAAATTGTACCCTTGACTTTGATAGCAGAAAAAACCATCAAAGAAGAATCAAAATTGAAAACTAATTGTACCACTAAGACAGGCTCAGAACCAACTTTTCAGTGATATCTTGTTTGCAAAAAATGGAGTTTGTATGTCTAAGATATGACCAAAAATGCTAAGGTAGGTCCAAACAGAGCCTAAAGAGGTGACAAGAAGGCTAATGCAGTGCTAATATGGTGCTAATGTTAGCAAGTGACGAGCCCAAATTTGATGGAAAAATGACCTTCAAGGAAAAAAAATGCTAGAAAAAAACCCCATGCTAGAGAAAAAGTCCAACTACCAAAAACAAGAGCCGGATCAAAGGGTCGGTGCTGAATTATAAATCGATGGCCAATAAAGACATGTGGTAAAAAGAAATCCTCATGTGCATGTCAAAATACCTTGTTCACCAGGAAAAATTACTCACCATGTAGGAAGGGTTAAATCCAACATAAAACCACCCTACAAAATGTGAAAGCACTGAACTTGGAGAAAATTCTACTAATATGTAGTCTCCAACCACATTTCCATGAAGCTCCTTGAAGTGTAGTCAAGAGTTGGCACCATGTGACAGAGAAGGTAGCGTGTTGTACCGTTGAATTTGACAAGGTAATAAAGTAGTATGGACTGGCTAACAACACATAAACAAGGGCTCCAGTGGTGATGTGGAGGCCGAGTGGCAAAAAAAGCATTGAGCACTTTTACTAAGTATTGAGAGAGCCCATAAGAATCCTTAGTCCCTAATTTACATGGTCTCCATAACAACAGGTCCACCAAAAAGACTGTTGTACATGGTATGCAACTACTAAATATTGCACGAGGCCTATTACAATAGGCAAATCACCTGAGCAAGATCTCAAAGCCACTCAAAAAAGGTCCAAGGGAGGATTACCACACCAAAAACAAATGGAAGAGGGCCATCAAAACTCACTAATAAGTGTTCATGGTGTGGAGCTCATGGATTTCATAGAGAAGAAGTGCAGGGGCAAAAAGTAATTCATCAAGCAAGATTGGTTCATTGCTGCAACCCTCTATACCAACTCATTGCTGCCTATTCTAACCATGTAGAAATGTTGCAACAAAATGTGTGAGGAGTAAATAAATCCATGGGTAATAACAAGACCACCAATCCACAACAGGCCATTCAACAAAGAAAAAATGTGAAATCAATGGGTGTGGGCTAGAAATGAGGCCAAACCTCTACTATCAAAAGTTTAAAAAAAAATCAAATGACCTCATTACCGGTAGTGTAAAATGGTGCACAACCTCCATCAATGCAAAAACAAATGTATCAGCTACTTGTCCACACCAAATTCAGCTCCCTTGATCAGTGCAAAAAAAAAAAGTGTTCTTGATGTGGTCTGAGGTCAAACTCCAACAAGGGTATGAGTACCCATTTGTTAATGTGTCCTGCCCCCCAAAAAAAAAGGAAAAAAAACCAATGCAATCCTAAGGCACAAAGAAGATTCACAAACCACAACATGCGGGAGTCAAAGTTTGGAGGGGACATGTAGATCCTCAATGTAGACGACTGATAAAGGCTTGACCCCATAAAAGCTTGCGGCAGACCTTTTTGGGAGGGGGGATCAAAATTTACATGTACATCTCCACTTCTAAGGTGTCGTCCCATCACGTCCCTTTTGAGATTTTAACTAAATCAAAATTTGATTAACAATCCCTCCAAGGTTGGAAATTTCACACACACACAAAATGTTTATGCCTCGATTTGCATGCTCAGTCTAAAATAGCCTAGGTGCAAAAAACATTTGCCTCTAATTTCAATAGTGTCCAAACTAGACATATATTATATGAAAATAGGGGTTTTTGAGTGCTCTGAGTGCAATGGTGATGTTTGTTTGGGTTCACAATGCTCCAAAAAAACAGGTCCCCCCAAATTCAATACAAAATCCTCTGAAAGCCATAGATCTAAAAATCAATGCCAAATCTCTCACAAACATAACAAGGGCATGAAGATCTGAAGCTCTAATACCATGTTGAAGTTGATGAAAGATCAACCCCATAGCTCCCAAGAATCACCTACATGCAAACACCTATCACAGAAAGAGAGAAGCAAATGCTATGGAGGCTGAAATTGCTAGATCCATAGATGAGACATTCTTGATGAGCAAAAAGATAGATTTCTATTATCAATAATGAATTGGTTAATAATTACAAAGAGAGATCATCTCTATAAAGGAGATCAAAACCCTAAGAAGGTCTAATCTAAGTTGCATCATAATAATTAATAAAAGAATTAATTATTAGATGCTTAAAGTTTAGCTGAAGTAGACTAGAGCTAATTAGGAAATATCTAATTACTCTAACATTTATTAAAAAATGAATATGTCCCTAGAAGGGATATATTCCTTCATGGATTATGCTATAAGAGACGGAGTTGCATTTTGGAAAACATATACGGAATAAGCTATGTCATTACACTTTCAAAAATCCTAAAACTTTATCATGGTATTAGAGATAGGTTAAGTTGTGTTGCAACATACTATATTCAAAAATAGATGATGGCCTTTGAGATTTTGAACATAGAGGACAAGCATGGTTTTGCACAAATTGGACTCATGAGAAACATTATAAAAGAGAATATCTGGAGAAGCAAGTTAATATCTATAGTATCATTGCTATAAGCTTACACCTAAAGCTTACACTCATGTTGCACAAAATAATAGTCATACCTTGCATGTTGTTGTTCAATTATTGTCCTTTTAATAAGTCCAGTGGAGAAGTGCAATCACTGGTTCTCTTTTTTTTTGGCAAATAATGATGGAGATGTTTTGTTAGCAGCGGTGACATGGTGGCAGGTAACAACCACCTTAGAATTAAACATGGAAATCTATAAAATATTGGGTTTAGCTTACAAAATCATAAGTGATGGGTCACAGGCCTGATTGGGATTTGAATGGTTTCATGGGTTCACATTGGCATTTCTAAAGAAATTCTTTTTTAGACTTAACAGGTTCATTCATACCATCATTTATGAAGATTAATTTTGACATCTTTCACTATTGATTAATGTTATGAATGCCTAGCACATGGGCAAAGAACAATATTCCCATGTCTGCAAGCTAGTTAAATATCCTATGGACACACTCGTGCATGGATGGAATATATGCAAGGACTATTTATGCTCAAGCATGAGCCATTGTAAGGAATTGGAGTTTTTTTCATACATAGAGTTAGGGTGGACTTGTATTGTGGCTTATGGCTAAGGTTCCTCTAATTGGAACTAACATTCAAGAATATATTGGTAGCACAATCACTCTAAGCATTCAATTCAATGGGCATCTACCCCTTTGGGTTTCATCCAGATTATCAACTCAACTATTTCTTATTATTTCTTCTTGATAATTATAGATTAAGGGGGAGTACACCCATGTGGATATCCAATGTATCAAATGAAATTCCAAATTTGATGTTAGCACATATGATGAATGCACCCTCTCTCTATGGTGATGGCAAGGAGGAAGATGCAAACCTAAACAACCACCATAAAGAACATTAACAGTGGTAGGAAAGAGGGCATCCAAAGGTAGCAGATGACTACAATCTCCATTAGGGCTAAGATGGAAATTGATAGGGAGGTAAATAACCACTAAATGATCTCATACAAGTTGCACTACCAACATTGAGGACATAAAATAGGAAAGATAGTAGTTGAAACAAAAAGAACCAAGAAGATAGAAAAAGTCTCTAAGACAGTGACATTGATGCTTAGAGGATATAAATGTATCAAAGGACTATAGGCCACTGATAGAAAAAGGTGGGAATGAAGCAATGCTACCATAAGGGCTAAAGGCTTTGGGCATCGACCCAATAAAGATAAGTATTAAGGTATTCTTCATTACTAATTTGATCAATTATAAATGTTCTTTTCTAAGTTTAAATAAATATCATATGGGATATATAATTGAGAATATATATACAATGATATATATATATATATATATATATATATATATATATATATCTAGTTAGTCTAAATGATATTTTTTTATAATAATGTTTGTTAAATACAAAGAGATTTATTATAGGAGTATGAAAGGTAACATTGCATATTATGCTATCTTACTTCTATTATTGAAAATATAAAATAAAGAGTTATGTTACAATTATTATGTTATTGTTAGTAATAAGTATGATCTAGATTACTAACATTCTAATAAATATTAACATTCTTATTGTTATTTTCAATACGTATCATAAAAGATATGTGCCTTGATCTGTTCCTCCAAGAATGTTCTTGCATGAAAAAGAGGATTGATATCAGGCTTAAGGGGAGTCTCATGCTTCATTAGAAGCATATTTGGATGAGGGGCTTAGAAGATTGATGTTTAAAGGAAGTCTAACACATTTTTTTGAAGAAGCAACTAGAGGATATGGTTCAGTAAACCTTCGGTAATATCGGTCATATTGATTCAAAGGGAGTGAACCATATTGAGATGGATTCTCTAGTGATCAATAAATTGTTGAAGTCAAGAGGATTGTGATTCATGAATATATCTTGTGACTTTGTGATTTTAATGGATCTACCTCCTTGTGTACATCATGAGGAAGTGACGACTTCCAAATGATGTCACTTATATTTGTGGATGTTATTGTAAGGTGATGATCTTACAATAACTTATATTATGAGATCAAACAAATTGAGTATATTGTGAATGTTTTTCATCTCAACATTCTGGGAGGCCTTTACTCAAAGAGTCCTTGGTGAATATCATTGATATTCTGGGAGTCCAATACTCTTGATATCAAATTTGATATTAAAATTTTTCAGTAATTGGTGAATAATGTTGATATTCTAGGAGGCCAATACTCTTGATATCAGATGTGATATCAAACCTTGTTGATTATTTGGTGAATATTGTTGATATTCTTGGAGGCCAATACTCATGATATGAAAACTTTTTGAGTACTTGGTGGATATCAAATGTCAATATTCTAGGAGACCAAGACTCTTGAAATCAAAATAGTAAAAATCTTCTCATTAAAGATTTTCTTAATGTGTCATTTGTAAAGATTGTCAATGGTGTAATATATGTCTTATGTTTATCCTCCCTATCTAAGAGGGAGTGTTGATGTTTGGCAACTTTAGTTAACTAAATTTTGTGCTATACATTTTGAGTAAGTATTGTACTTAAATCATGTGAATATATATTTTGTGAGACCTACAACTGTGTGCTTAGATGTCATTAAATTGACTATCTTTGAGTTGTTTGTATAAATACATATTAGAGATATTGGTAAGTATGCATTTTGTGAGACTTATGACTAAGAGCTTAGACATTAATTATAATGTCTTTGAGTTATTTGTATCAATGCAAACTAAGTGTTTTACCAACTAAGAACTTAGATATCATTAAATTGAATGTCTATGGGTTGAGTAAAATAGTGATAGACCATTATCCTTGATTATCAAATTGTATTTATCCTTCTTGATGAAGAGGGAGTGTTAAAGTTTTTAGTCAATTCAGGATATTTTTATCTTTATATATGTGTGTTTATTATATGGGATAAATTAATATTATAATAATATATAAAAATATTATTATATTTATTATAATATTATTATTATAAATACGTTTAAATAATAAATTATATTAACAAATGAATATGTCCCTTGAAGGTGCATATCCCTTCATGGATTATGCTATAAGAGAGGGAGTTGCATTTTGGAAAACATATACCTAATAGGTTATACCATTACACTTGCAACAATCCTTAAACTTTATAAAAAACAACCCCCCCCTAAACGCAACTCAAATATAATGTACCAAAGCTAACAATGCAAGATGGGTCTTGACTACTAGACCACGTTAGGTAACTATGCACAAATGCATAAAATATCACAAGAAAAAAAATCTCCAAAAGAGAGATGAAAATATAAAATTTTCTCAAGGAAGGATAAGAACAAATCCCCATGTGAGAAAACATTCCCCCATAAGAGAGAAGAAGAGAGACCATGCACCCCTCATCCATACATTTAAAGAATATGCATCAAAAGTATATTTTCTCCAAACCAAATGTAACACCCCGCCTAAGAACCCAAAATAAATTAACCTAAAGTTTTACTAAGTTTGTCAAACATTTTTTTTGAAAGATAATAAAAAAAAACATATATAATATAGCTGAAGCAATAATAACAAGAGATAAAATATAGTGGAAGCATTAACTCACATACATAACAACCATCATAAATAAATTACATCTCCTAAGGTTCTGTGATGTTGAATCACATTTAAGTTTAATTAATACTAAATCCAATACACACCATAACCACATCAAAGAATAATCACAAGTACAAATCTATTTAAATAATATACAATTATTTTGAATGCCACTAGGCAATAATCAGAATGCGCAATCATCCACTGAATAAGTCATAGGGTATGAAAGGCTAAAAGAATATACATCATAAAATAGATTACATCATCTTGTAAGATCTATGAAATCAAATATAGTGCAATAGAGTATAACCATCCATCATAGTACATAAGAATAAAATGAAAGATAATACAGAATAGGGAACTCTAGCCAAGACATCAAACTGTTAGATCTCAATGGTATAAGAAAATGCATTACCACCTGACCTTGTGGAACCTAAATGATCCACTCCCATAGCACTAAGGAGATAAACTCAAGTTCCAAATGGATATCCAAAACACAAGTCAAATCCAACATCTAGGTCAAGGAGAACTTGAAAGCAATCTAACTCAAAGGGTGCCAAGAAACAAGTATCAACTAATCCCAGAGACAACACAGACATGTAGGAAATCTATTATACAAGTGTGCAAGTGTCATCACATGAGCCAGCTCTAAGGCTACCCTGATAGCTTCGCTAGACTCCAACCCCCTAGTGGCTCTATGCAACACTAGTATCCTTTCGTATAGGCAAGGCATACTAACAAGTCAACTCTAAGGTTACCCTAGCAATCTCTCAAGACTCCAACCCCCTAGTGACTTTATGTGGCACCAATTTCTAATTAATTCATTTTAATCCCATTTAATGAAATGTTATCACTTATTAAAACAACCTATAATGGGTTACCTAGGCAAACTCTTTAGGGCTCCGACCTCCAATGAAAACCACTTCCCAACATGACATAAAATAACCTACCCTAAACTCAATAAAAGATAAAGTCTCATATGACCATAAACCACACATTAGTTCTTAAACAAGCAATTGGAAAGTACAAAAATAGCACTGATCAAAATCACAAATTTCACCAATACAATCATCCTAACAAGATTGATCCAAAATCTAGTACACATATACCAACCTATGACATAAAATGACATCCCCAAAAAAAATTACACAATCACCTTAGTCCTATACAAGCAACTGGGAAGCAATCCAAAGATAACTGATTGAAAAGCAATCCAAAGATAACTAATCGAAGACTCAAAGGTTATACCAAAAAAGTCACATCATTCACTTTAGTTCTGCACAAGAGAAATGAGAAAGCACAACAAAACATCTGATCCAACTCATCATAGAACACACATGACACATTACCAGGGTCAGGTATAAAAGATCATAGCCAAATGAATTGTAATATCATCATAGAACAAAACCCCCTAGCCTCTAGTAAACATCTTGATTTGGTCAAAGCTAAGTCAAAATCTGAAACCCACAAAAGAAAACCACACATCACATAAAGCACATACAAAAGTAACCTTCATAATTCGTTAGGTTTTGAAAACACAATAGTTCAGTTTTTACTATAGGTTTCCAAGTTCTCATTTTTTGTTTTCAAATACAAAGATTCAACAATAACTAGGGTTTTAGTTTTCTTTTCCAAGTATTACTATTTATAGAGTTTTCAATTTCAATTAGGGTTCACGTTTTTGTTTTCTCAAGGTATTAAATTACCAAGGTTTTCGAATATAAATTTTCCCTAGTATTATAAATCATTTTCATATATTTGAACCATATAAACACATCCAAGCTTATAAAAGAAAACATTAATTATCCCAATTAATTTATTTGATTTACAATTTACTTTAGAAATATATTTAAAGAATAAAGTAATGAATCAAATTTTCAAATAATTAAATTTTGAATTTTAAAAATACTTATTAAAAATGCACAAAGATGAGTGATTTTGAATCTGCTGGTTGGCAGGTAGGTGGGAAACTGGTCAGGGAGAATCTAGCAGGAGGTACAGACCCAAGAGGAATGGAAGGGGGTGCTAAGAAGAAGGGTGAGTTAGAACCTTTGGTCGATGTGGATGATGGGAAGCTTTTGTGTGTATCTACTAGAAAATCTTTGCGAGAATCTAATCCTTTTGGTGGGTTCTGTGTCCCACCATTGGGTTCCTTCGCTTTTCAAGTGTCGGGACAAGATCTCGAGAAGGAGAAAGATATTGTTCAACCCAACAAGGAAAATTCCTTAGTAGGGTTGAAAGAAGGGTTCTCAGAAAGTAGGACTTGGTCTTCTCTATTTGGCAAGAAACCTACTGGTAAATCTCTTTTCCCATCAGTGACTGCTAAGCCTTGTTGCAAGAAAGGTGAGTTTCAAGTTTTTATCCTAGATCCTTTAGTTGATTTTTCTATGTCTTCCATAGATTCCACCTTAGTGGGTAAATTTCTAGGGGCAAGACCAGATCTAGATTCTCTAAGAAATATGATTAAGAGGAAATGGGTTATTCGAGGAGAGGTAGATATTGCACCTATGTTGAATGGTTTCTTCTCATTTTTCTTCAACTATATCGAAGACCTAAATATGGTTCTTTGTGGTGGACCATGGTCCTTTGGTAAAAGTTCTCTAACTATTAAAAAATGGGAGCCCAACATGGATCTCTCTGATTATTTTTTCTTAACCACTCCCATTTGGGCTAGACTTCCTGGTCTTCCTCTTGAATTCTGGCATGAGGATATTTTTAAAGGTGTTGCCAGTTCCTTTGGTGAACTTGTGGCTTTGGATAGTGCTACAACTTCTAGAGCCAAACTTCATTGTGCCAGAATCTTTGCTAAAGTGGCTGACCTGAATCATCTTCTTGATAAGGTGGAACTTATATCCAAGCTAGGTAAAAAACCTCAAGAGATTCTTTTTGAAGATCTTCCTAACTCTTGTTATGCTTGCAAGAAACAAGGGCATCTAGTTAGAAATTGTCCCTCCAAGAGTAAAAAGCTTCCAAGCAGTGTTTCAGTAGGGAAAAAGCCCAAGGTTAACCAAAAGAAAGTTTGGAAACCCAAAGTTGTTCTTAGACAAGCTCAAAAGAATAATGAAGAGTTTATTGATCCTAATGTTGAGGTGGGAAAAGAACCTTCAGTCAAAGAATCTAATGCTCGATAGGTTGAGTTGGGGAATGTACCCTCTTTTGAGATTGCTATCTTAGAGATAGTAGGACATGGTGAGAATACTATTTCCTCATAACCTATACAAAGACCAGAGGATTTGACAGATCTATCAAAACAAATCATTATCTATCAAAGGATAGAAGATGGATGGAGAGATATGGAGGACAAAATCAAGCTAGAGGAAGGCAAATTCTTGGCTGATGACGAAAATATTCCTGAGGAGGGAGATCTTCTTTCTTCTCAAACTAGGGAGATCTAGGTGTCCTCTCAGGCTGATGTTGACTTTCCTTTGGATAAGTCTCTTTCCCTAGAAGTTGTGAAAGACTCTAGAGAAAACTCAAAGCTTATATTAAATCAAAGAAAAAGGATTGATAACAAGATTATCACAAAGGGAGTAGAAACTAGAAGTAGCAAAATTGAACAACAATATAAGAAGAATCCTCTTTCTTCTACTCCAAACAAATCTGGAAAAAGAGTGGAACAGCCTTCTAAGGTGAAACCAGATGTTGGTTCCCTGGACAAATGAGGAAGAAAACCCAACAAGAAAACCAGAGAATTGGAAAGTATGCAGAATATTGTTGATGGGAGGTGGGAAACTATTCTAGATTTTACCCCTAAAAATAGGATATGAAAATCATAACTTGGAATATTAGGGGGATGAATAGCATTCACAAACTGGATATTTTTAGGAATTTTGTTAGAGAACAAAAGCCTAATTTTCTCTTATTACAAGAAACTAAGATGAGTAAAGAGAAGACGAAATAGATTAAAGCTTTTAAAAATTATTTTATAAAGGCTAGCAATTCAGAAGGTGCATTAGGGGGAACTTTGATGTTATGGAAGAAGAATTACTCTAGATCTATCCTAATTGAAAGAAAATATCTTATGATAGCCAAAAACACTAATGTGTACCAGAAGGATGGATGGTATATAGTGAATATCTATGCTTCCAACACTAAGCAACTAAGGAAAAAGGTTTGGGAGATTGTTTCCAATTTTAAAAGTAAGGACTATTTTGGAAGATGGATTATAATGGGAGACTTCAATGTGGCTCTCTATGATCATGAAAAAATGGGAGGTAATGCTACCCAGCTAGAAGGGAGATTGGATTTACTGGAATTTATAAATAAAGAGGGCTTAATGGATATGGACCTCCATGGAATTCAGTTTACCTGGAGTAATAAGAGAGTAGGTAATGAATGTATCCAGGCCAGGCTCAACTGTGCTCTTATTTCTCTAGATTGGACTAAAGATTTCATGTGCAAGCTAGAAGCCAATCAGAAAATTGGATCAAATCATTTCCCCCTCATATTTTCAGTTGTGAAGATTAATCTCAAGAAGAATTTTCCTTTTAGATTTGAGAAGATGTGGCTGCAACACCCTCAGTTTGAAAGTAAATTGGAAGAATGGTGGAGTATTGATATTGAAGGGACGACCCTTTATAGAGTTGCTTCTAAGCGTAAGAATATTAAAAAGAAAGTTAAAACCTAGAACAAGAACAATTTTGGGAACATCTTTGAGAAAAAAACTGTAATGAAGGAGGAAATTCTTAAAACCTAGGAAAAAATTTAGAAGACTGGTTATACTCCTAATATCCTCATTGAAGAAAATGAAAAATTGGCTCAATATCATGACATCATTACTAAAGAAGAAATCTACTGGAGAAAAAGGTCAAGGCTGTTATGGTTGAGTCAAGGTGATAAAAATACTAAAATTTTCCATCTCTTTACTCTTAAACATAGGGAAAAAATTCACATTTCACACCTTAAAAAGGGAGATCTGAAGATTATAGAGGACAATGCCATCATGGAAGAAATGGTGACTTTTTTCTCTTCTCTTATGTTAGCTGATCATAACTTAAATTTGGAGAGTCAAGCTGAATTCCTTAGAGTGATTCCTCCTCTAGTTTCAAAGGAACAAAATAAAATGTTAAGCTCTATACCTAAGGATGATGAAATTTTCAAAGCTATCAGCTCCCTAGGAGGAGTTAAAGCTCCTGGGCCTAATGGTTTTCCCATTTTTTTCTTCCAAAAACTTTGGAAATTCGTGGGCAAAGATCTTTGTGATGCTGTGAAGGAATTCTATGGAGCCAAATGTCAACTCCACCTTTCTGTGCCTGATCCCTAAGAAAATTGGTGCTGACTCTCCTGATCTTTTCAGACTGATCAGCCTTTATAATTCTTTCTACAAAATTATTTCCAAAGTTCTTACCTCTAGAATTATCCAAGTGATCCCTTTGATTATTGCTGAGCAACAAAATGACTTCATTCTTGGTAGGCAGATCCTTAATTCTATCATCTCTGCTCATGAGAATATTCATTCCTTATCTTGTTCTAACAATCAGGGGTTCATTATGAAAGTGGATATAGCTAAGGCCTATGACAAAGTTGACTGGTCTTTCCTCTTAAAAATTCTTTCTGCTTTTGGTTTTGATCACAAGGTTGTAAGTCTTATTCATCAAATGATCTCTACCTCTTCTATTGCTATTTTGGTTAATGGTAGCTCATCTCAATTCTTTTATCCCTCTCAAGGTTTGAGACAGGGTGATCCTTTATCTCCTATCCTTTTCATAATCATGGTTGATTTCTTGGGGAGGCATATTGGGGATTTGATCCATAGAGGTTTCATTAAGGGTTTACAACCTTCCTCCCATCCTCTCTCATGGACAATTTGTTGATGATACCATCTTCTTGGGTAAGGTTGAAGTTAAGGAAGCCAAAAATTTGAAGCAAGCTATTAACTTATATTTCTCTACCTCTAGTCAGTTGGTTAATTGGAACAAAAGTGTTGTGTACTTTATTAATACCCCTATCCAGAGACAAAACAAAATTCCTAAAATCCTTGGATGTTCTATAGGATCCCTCCCCTCTTCTTACTTAGGCCTCCCTCTAGGTCTAAAGATTCTTGATACCTTCTAGGAAGATCTTATTAACAAATTCAGTATGAAACTTGCAGAATGGAAAGGGAATCTTTTAAGCCAGGCAGGTAAGTTAACTCTTCTCAAAGCTTGTCTTCAAAGCATACCTACTTATGCTTTAAGTCTCTTTAGAATCCCTACAAAATATGCTAAGTCTATTGAAAAAATTCAAAGAAATTTCCTATGGACTGGTTCTAAGGAGAAACAAAGAATGCCTTTAATTGCTTGGGATAATGTTTGCAAACCATTAAGAGAAGGGGGTTTGGGAATTAGGAAAATCAGATGTATGAATGATGTTCTTTTAGAAAAACAAGGATGGAGAGTTTATCATGATAGCAAAGAGTGTTGCACCATATGGAAACAAAAATACCTCTTCAATGCTAAATCCCTTCCTAATTTCTTCTCCGCTCCTGATGTTTTTCATCCTTCCTCTATATGGAGGGCTATTCAAGGTACCAAGAAAAATCTAGGAAAAGGATGTTCATGGAAAATTGGTAATGGGCTTCAGGTGAAATTTTGGGAAGATTTTTGGTTAATGGATCATCCCTTATTTGAGGATGTCCTTGACAATGATCTTGTTGACCGATGCAAGCAGAGATTTGGCATATTAGTTAGTCATTATTAGTAGAATGATTCCTGGGTGAATTTAACCGATGTTGATCAAGGCTTCTCCAATATCTAGTTATCTCTGAATGTTGTTTCTCTGTATCATAATCATGAGGATGAGGTTATTTGGCATGCTAACCCTAGTGGCCATTTTAAAGTCTCTTCTATATTCACCTCAAAGGATAAGGGAAGTCAACCTCTTCGGTCTCATGCCTAGATTAAGGGTCTCATTCCCAAAATTAATATCTTCTTTTGGATTCTGCTTCAAAATAAAATTCTTACCCTAGATAATTTTCAAAAGAGAGGTATTAATGTGGTTAATAGGTGTATTTTATGCAAAAATGGTTTTGAAGGTAGAGACCATATGTTTTTGAATTGTTCCTACACCTAGCAAGTCTAGACAAAGATTCTTAATTTCTGGGGTATAACATGGGTCCATCAAAACAATGTGGAGCTCTCTTTTAGAAGATGTCTTTGCCCCTCTAAGGATCCTAATGCTCTTTTTCTTTGGAAACTTATTCTCCCTCACCTCTGGTGGGGAATCTGGAAAGAAAGAAAGAATCAAATTTTTAGGAGTAAAGATTTTTTGGGATGGGTGCTTGGTCAGAATATCATTAGAGCCATCAAGGAGAACTTTAAATCCTAGAGAATTTCTGAGCAAAGGTTGCACTTTGAGAACCCTTTACGGTCTGAAAGGTCCAATCTAAAAACTGATAATCCTAGATTGACTATAAAATGGAAGGCACCTCCTTTTGGATGGATCAAAGGGAACTTTGATGGAGCTGCAAAGGGAAACCCGGGAAGAGCAAGATGTCGAGGGGTCCTCAGAGATGAGGTGGGTAATGGTATTGATGCTATTGCTATCCTTTTTGGTAAATCTAATAACCACATTGCTAAAGCCACTGCTGCCCTCTATACTATTAAGCTAGTTGTCGACTTGGGGTATTCGAAATTATGGTTGGAAGGTGATTCTTTAAACATTATAAATACCCTAAATAATAAAAATGGTATCTCATGGTCTATTGAAGCTATGGTTATGGAAATTAAAACCTTAATTCAAAAGTTTGATAAGGTGGTCATTTCCCATACATATCACGAGGCCAATGGTGTTGCTGACTGGATAGTCAACTGTGCTATTCAAATGGGGCATAAGGTGAGGTGTCATGAGGAATTAAAAAAGCATGCTAATCTTAAAATGATTATTAATTATGAAGCCATTCATTCCAAAGTGGAAAAGATTTGTTTGGATTAGCAATTTAATGATTTGGTGGAGTGGCCTTACGACTATCAGATTACCTTCCCCAAGGAGGTACATTCATGTGAATGTTATGTGGTTTCAGCACGTATCTTCTAAAAGGTGACCTCCAATTCAGGTAACTAAAATTTGGTTTCCTTTCAAACTCTCTGCATTTTGTATCTGGGTGTTTCTAGTTTTGTGTTTTCTTGGTAGAATGAGGGGTGAGCCGCATAAACAAGAACCCAAAAAATGTGATGACTTGAAGGCTCGTTAGGATGTTTGGAAGATTCTTTAGAAAGAGAAGGTGGTTAGTTATCTAGAGCATTTGCATGGCTTCAAACCCCATATGACTACCACTTTCTTTAAAAATTGGGCCGATGACAAAGTCACTCTCCATGGAGTCACTATGAAGCTTACTGAGGAATTCATTTCCGAGGTCACAGGGCCCCCCATGCGTGGCATTAAGTTCTCAAAACAAACTAGTATCTCCAATGTGGCCTATAAAAATTTTTTGAAGATGAATGATGAGGAGAAGCAACTAGAAAAGAGTGGAGACTTCTTTGATGTGGAGCAGATTAAAAGTATCTGGTGTGATGTGCTTTGCTGCATTCATGAGTATTTTATCCTAGATGGTAGGAACAAAAGAGTTCTCAAATTTCATTTTTTTTTCCTCAACCATTTTAGATACAAGGGTAGAATTTCTTTCCCTTTCTATCTACATTTTTCGTTGCTTCAAAGTTTATTTGCCCATAGGAAGAAGGAGTCTCAACCTATTTTACATGAAGATCTGATACTTCTTATTGAGGGCTTTTGTAAAAATAAGTCCATTACTTTCACTCCTTCTGATAAGAAGAAAGGTTCTTTGTCCAAGAAGTGTATGATGGATGGGAATCTTAAAGGGAAAGAAAAGGTTAAACCTAAACCCTCAAGTTCTTAGAAACATATTGTTGAAACAGAGTCAAAGTTGGAGAGTTCTGAGCATTCTGAGAAGGATATCCCAGAGGAAGAGGAAGGGACACATGTTGGGGAATTCAGCTCAAATTTGGAGGGATATCTGGAAATAAAAGGAAATTTTGATAAAAGAAAAGGAGGAGGATACTTTAGAGGGTAACTCAGAACAAAGAATCTCTAACAATGAAGGTAATCGCACTGTGCCTGGGGGGAGTGTTAAAGACAAAGACAACTTAGTTGATGATCAATTACTAAGAAGGATGTGGATCATATGGTTCTGGATTTTAATCCTACTACAGAGACTGGGGAACAACAAAAGGAGGATCCAATTCAACAAGAAGCCCCTATTGAAAATAGAGAGGAGGTCCAGATGGATAGGGAGGAACAAATGGATAAGGTTGATTCCCCTTTACATGAGAGTACTGATGACATTTGTGATTCACCATAGAGGGACAACAAGCTTTCCTTCCTACATTCTACAAAGCTCAAAGCAGACTTTATTCTCCAAGTTGATTCTTGGATCTATAATGAAATTATGGGGCAGAAGAAGAAAGTGGAAATAATGCAACACAACCAGGATGTTGATCAAGCCATAATTAATCACTTGGAGGTACAAATGGGAGATATCCCTAAAAAACTTAAAGATTATGAGTTAAATCTTTGGATGCTCATCAAGGAAAGTGGTACAAAAATGGAGCAGGTAACATCAAGCATTTGTGCCACTATAGCTAGCCTTGGAAAAAGAGTAAATGAAGACACTATTTCTTCAAAGGGCTCGAGTAAGAGGACAAGGCAGAGTTTGAGGAAGAAATCCTTCCAACCTACTGTGACTTCGGTTGCCACTTCCATTTAAAACATTGCTACAATTGAGATGGAGGCTGTCAAGATGATTATGAAACTACAATAGAAGGTTTGGGTCTTCTATGTTGTTTTTTTTTATGTATAGGTCCTTTATCTGGTCTATGTTTTTGGTTTTGGTTTTTGGTTCTGGTCCTATTTTTTGGTAAAACTTTGTTTCATGTTCCAGGTCCTTGTAAAACCTGGATACTTTAATTGAACTTTGCTAGTGGTTTTAGGTCCCCGTAAAACCTGATTTTCTTTCTACTTTTCAGTAGGTTTCAGGACTATTCTTGGTGGTCTTAATTGCATATCTTTCTTATTTTTGTTAAAGGGTTTCGGGGCCCCTTCAAAACCTGCTTTTACCATAATCTAAAACAATACTTATTAAAATATTAATAATTATTATTATTATCAATTATTACCAAAATAATTTTATATTTATTAAAGTGGTAAAAAGTTTCTCAAAATGGAAACACACTAAAAATCAAAAAGGGTGAAAGGTTTCATTTTCAAAGAAGAGAAAAGGCAAAAACAGAGGGCTACTTTTTGGTTTTTCGCTCTTCTAGGGTTTCTTGCTTCATGCAAACTTTTAGTTTTCTATGTACATCTTTTCATCTGAACTTTCTTTTTGTAAGTGTCACTTGTCACACCGCATTTACTGCAAAATTTTTTAAGGCTAGGATATAATGGCTTCGGCCAGTGGTGAAAAAGTTGTTTCTAGTGTTCACGCTACTACTTTGATCTGCCATGGCGCCGCCATAGAACAAATGCCCGCGCAATTTTTTCCTGAAGATTTTTCATGAGATAATCTTGACATTATCCTTTGCAAGAATTTGATGCTGCATGTGATTGGTTAGAACAACATAGCTTGATAGGTTATTTTGTGGGTAGGAATCCTCTAGAAGCTATGCTTCGAGAATGGGTTAACAAGAGCTGGACTCCTCATGGAGTCCACCTTGACATTGTGCAAAACCTTAGGAAAGGTTTTTTTTTTAATTTCACTTTGCTAACACGTTGCAAGAAGACACAGTCTTTAATAGTGGGCCTTGGTCTTTGCATTCTTCTTTGCTTGTTTTCAAAAATGGTCACGATACTTCTCAGTCTCGGATGATAAAAAGCTTAGGGTTCCTATGTGGGTCAAGTTCCTAGGTTTACCCCTACCATGCTAGCCTTTCATTGAGTCCATTGCCAAAGCCCTTGGCAAAGTTGTCACCAAGGAGCTTGAGAATTTTTTTAATGCTCACCTACAATGATGTGTTTGTGTCGAGTTGAATCTTTCCAATGATCTTAAAGATTTTCTAGAAATTCAGAGTGGGGCTCAAACCTTCTCCCAGAAGGTGCTTTACTTGAACCTCCCCACACTTGTTATAGGTTCCAGTCCATGGAACAAAAGATCAAGGACTGCCCTTTGGCTACACCTAGGGTCAAGCCCATGCCTAAAGAAGCATCTGATGACATGAAGAAATAGAAGTCTTTTTGGCCCTTTTTGTGACCATTTGTCTATAACATACTAAACTTTATCATCTTTTAGTATAAGTGTTTTGAACTTTTGATGTATAAAGTATGGACATAGGGCATAAAAATGATAATCAGAATTATATCTAAAAAGGGGTTCATTTTGTGGTAAAAATATTTCTTCATGAATGTTTGATATGGGTAGATCTTCCTGCAGTCGAAGAGATTGCAAAAACTGTTAGTTGAATAATTAATGCCTTTTCTTTGTAAACTAATAAATGTAAATAAATGTTTGCAAGAAGTCTTGTGTGTATTAAATGTTGATCGCAAGAATACAAGCTGAGCTGGAGTTATTCAAAAACAAACTGAGAAGGAATAGCGCTAAGGCATTGATGGTATTAAAGAGAAGCGTTATGATACCATTGTAGCTGGAGACTTGGCGGCAAAGTCAGAAGGGACCTATTTTAATGAATAATAAAGAGGGACCTGATAAAATGGTTGAGCAAGGAAGAAAGCATCAAAGTGATCGGTTAAACATGCAAAGCATGATACCTGGATTCCTGGAAGATATTTAAAGTTAGATAAAAGAGCAGATCTAGCATTTTCTATGATCTATATTTGTGGGAAATTTAAGGGATAATTAATGTTTTTACAATTGCATGCTTGCAGTCTTAAGTTGTAACTGACTTTCCTTCATGAGGAATTCATAATTATAAGAGTTTTTTTTTTCCTTCCTTTTAAATAAGAGCTCATCTGTATCTATGAGGTTAGGTAGTGAGCAGACAGATAGAGTTGATAGACATCTTGTTTTCCAAGTTATTATAATATTGCATATTTGAATGAATACATGACTTTGCTGAGTTTTTATACTTTTGTCTAAGTTGATCTTTTCCTTCATTCTTTTTTGGGGGCCCACATGGAAGGTGGAGTTTGCTTTAGTAAGTAGTAGTTAGATTCAATTTTCTAAGTTAAGATTAGAACAGTTGTTCTTGCAGCCACTAGAAACAGAACCAGTCACTATTCCTACAGCAGTAGGTGCATAGATGTATGGTTAAATAATTAGAATTCCTTTCCAAGTATTTAATATTTGTCTTTCCTTTGGATAAACTAGATTTCCTTAATGGTTATTGCATTCAAGGTAGTAGTGACTTTTAGAAAAACTAGAGCATATACTTTGCAAACATCATCTCAAGTTCACACTCCTAGATTAACATTTAATGAAGATCAGCATAGTACTTTGGTAGTAAGGGATGTCCAATCCTCTAACTAAAAAGGTGTTATATTGATTAGACCATGTCTATCAAATAGGCTGAAAGAAAAAAAGAAGAATGGTTTATTGTTGGGTGTAAGGGCAAGGCTCCCTCAAATCCCTTGCACCCCAAGCAATCCTATGATGCAGTCACCTCAGTTCCTCCTATCCCCATAGGAGCATCAATTCTAGCTAGCGTAGGGACACAAGTGGTAGACAAAGGAACTACTTTTGAGGTTTCCTAGGTTTCAAACCCTACCAGCATGTAGGAGATAAAGGTAGCTGCTAGGGCTTCTGCCTTGGCTAGGGTGCATACTCCTCTTGCTGCTCCCTCCTAGTACCACTAGCAATGCGACGTTCTTGTAGTCCTCTTGGATATGTGGAGATACTAGAGGCAAAATGATAGGCTTTAAGTCTAGAGGGTTTTCCATCTGACTTCAACCATGTTTCTACCTTCTTACAAAATAGCTACTCATGTCTTGAGGACGAAGATGATATGGAAGAGTTCTCATGAACTTCCTATCATGGAATGTTCGAGGTCTCAGAGACCTCCGTAGAAAGTACTATGTCCAGGATGTCCATCATAGACTTGGTAATTTAGATTTTCTCTAATTGCAAGAAGTTAAAATTTATGGTTTTATGCTTTCTTTAGCATGTTGTGTAATTTGGCAAGATGGCATAATGTTTTCTTCCCAGCACAAAGCTGGCCGAGGTGGTGTAGTTACTCTCCTGTCACCTCGCCTTCATTTTGCTATTATTTCGCATGGTTCTGACCCCACACAGAACTATTTGGTTTTTTCTTTCCATCAACAATCATTCTTTTGGAGTCTTTAATGTTTATCCTTCCAATGATGCTGTCAAAAGATCCTAGATGTGGGCCTAGCTAGTGAACAATTTGCCTCCAGCTACTTGGGTCATGTGTGGGGATTTTAATATGGTTGAAGTGGCCTCTAAAAAAGATGACATTCTACCTTTTCACTAGACAGCTAGGGATAGACAAGCCTGGTATTACATGCACAATAAATTGGGCCTTTTTTATCCCAATACCAACCACCATCAGGATAGTGGGGTTTGGCACACTTGGTCCAACTTTCGAGCTGGCTGTAACTGCATATTAAAATGCCTCAATTATGCTATGATCACTACGCAATCTTTTTTGTCTTTTTCTAAGGATCGAGATCTACCTATCATTCCCCTACTAGATGTGACATTATCTGACCACTATCCCATTTATTTTTTCATTTCTTGGCAAACAACTATCCCGAAGGTGGCCAAGTCTTAGTTCTTCCTCAACACATTAGTGTTGATGCATGCTTCCACCATCTCGCACATCCTACGTGTCTGGAATTTGGAGCCATGTCCATATTCTTGAAGGGGATGGATTCAATGGTGGAATGATGCCATTACTAGAAGTTCTTGGTTCCTACACATCTATGGATGACAATTGGCTATGTTCAGAAAATGGTCATATGAAGCCAACATGCTTGCCCTCAAAAAAGCCTCTAAGGCTCTCACCATTAATCCCTTTGATGTGGATTTACAAATTCAGCTTGCCAAGCTTCACCATGACAAACAAATTGCTGATAATTTTGTTTCTTGCGGAGCCCAAATCAAACCTCATCTCCATTGGTTGGAGGTTGGCGACAAAGCCTCCAAGGATTTTTTTCAGGCTCTTTGTGCCCGTCATACCAATGTTGGGATTAAAAAGATCAAACAAGGAAATGCTATTCTATCTAGTCTCCTTGCCATCCTACAAGCATTTTTTCATCACTATGAGAACGTCTTTGCTTCCTAGGGAAATTCGGTGGCTAAGGAGGAAGCTCTCAAAAAGTGTATTTATGTTACTCCAAATCGCCTAGCAGTTGAGCAACATGCTTTCTATGAGAAACTTCTTTCCCTCTGAGACCTTAATGAGGTGGTCTATTCCATGGCTGATGACAAGTCCCCTAGGTGTGATGGGTTTCCTTGTGAATTCTACAAACACCTTTGGGAGCATATAGGTCCTGATCTGCAAAATTTTTATCTTGAAGCCTATCATTCTAAAAGCTTAGGAGCCATTATAAACAAAGGAAATATCAAATTCATACCTAAAGCTGGTGATCCAAAGGATATATGCAGTTGGAGACCCATTACCCTTTTGAATGTGTCTTATAAGATTATTGCCAAGGCACTCTCTCTCAAAATTAGGCACATGTTGCCTTTAATTATGCGGCTTGAGCAAATTGGCTTCACCAAGTCTAGATATATTCTTGATAACATAATTGCTGTTTGGGAGGGAATGGAATGACTCACAAGTCCAATCAGAAGGCTATCTTTTTAAAGATAGATTTTGCTAAAGCCTATGATCGCATTCAATGGCCCTTCATCATGGCTATGCTCCAGGCTCTAGGTTTTGGCCCCAATTTTCTTATGTTTGTGGAGATGCTCTTTGGTGATGCTAATGCTTGCATTACCATCAACAATTTGTAATCTGAGGCTTTTGGACTTTTTCATTCCATCAGGCAAGGTTTCTCGCTAGCTCTTGTGCTTTATGTCCTTATTGTGGAAATTTTTGGCTATTTGCTAGCGCATTCTGTGTCCTCAGGACTGGTTTGTGGCATTTCCTTGCCTGAATCATCCTCCCAATTAGTCAATGGACATTTTGCTGATGATTCCTTTCTTACGCTTTTAGAGGACAAAGAAAACATCAATAATTCTTTAAGTTGCTTGGATGCCTTTTGTCAAGCCTCTAGTTCAATCATTCAATGGCATAAAACACTCTGCTTCCATTAGTCATTTTTGCCAGCTCAACCTTGACTCAGCCAGTTTGAGTGGAAATGGGCTACACATGGAGAAATCTTTGGCTTTCTTGGCATTCCTTTTGCATTCCAAGCGTCACTTGTGGAACTTTGGAATGTTGTGCTAGCCAATATTAGCAAGAAGCTTGACTACTGGATCACAAAGCCACTCTCCCTCACTGGGAAATTCTAGATTTGTTCAAAGATTCTAGCAACTACTCATGTGTACTACTCCTCCTATTGGGCTCCATCCAAAGCTTCATACATGAAACTGGAAAGATTGCTCAGGGATTTTCTCTAGGCCTCTAGTTTTGATCATCATGGCTTTCACAGAGTGGCCTAGGATTTTTGTTGTCTCCCAAAAGAGTCTAGTGGTCTTGGACTATTGTCCACTCAGAAACAAGGCCTTGCTCTCTGTGCAAAATGGATTATAAGGGCTATTTTAGGAGATGAAGCTTGGAAGATTCTAGTTCGGTATTGCATTTCTTCCAACTTTCCTGTCAACATGCCTACATGGAAGTGGATTGGTTTCCAAACCCTTCTCATCATGTGTGAGCCAGTGGCCATTCAGGGCTTATTTGTTGTCAAGAGTATCTGGAAAGCCTGGGAGGCTATTAACCTTTGGCTTCGATGGGTTGGAGATGAGTTCCACAATGGCCTCTCCTTGACTTAGCAAAACATTTGGTGGTCTCCCTTATTTTCCATTCAGGGTACTCCTCTCACCAAGACTCAAGGGGCCAATGCTCTACATTTTTTTAAACATGACATTAGAACTCCTAAGGACCTCTTTTCAAGGGTCACGATGAGTTTCAAGACCTGGAAAGATATGCAAGTACAATACCACCTTATCCGTTCAGATCGACAAACTTTTGATGTTCTGCTTTCTTCCATCCCTGTTCACTTAGTTCATAAATAGGGGATTCAATCTGTTCAA
This sequence comes from Cupressus sempervirens, assembly GCA_028749045.1. Taxonomy (NCBI): domain Eukaryota; kingdom Viridiplantae; phylum Streptophyta; class Pinopsida; order Cupressales; family Cupressaceae; genus Cupressus; species Cupressus sempervirens. Next base: position 19,238,902 of record CM053791.1, on the reverse strand, counting down.
CCTTGGTGGCTTGATTGGAAGTGGTATCCTGCCACTCCATTTTCTAATTACAAGCCAACTTTGGGATACAGATGGCTTTCGCCTCATCTTCCGATGGTGGATATGCTAAACCAGAGATGGCATTTTCAATCTTCTCTTTCTCAATGGAGAAAACACTTTGATACCATTTGGAATGCTATAACTGAACCCAAGATTGTGCATTTTTCTTGGTGCTTGGCCTTCTAAGGTCTTCCCTTGGGGCCTCGGCTCAAACACATTGGGGTTCTTGATCCCAAATGCCCCTTTTGTGGACAACCAGAGTCTTTCTTGCATATTTTCTGGTTTTGTAAGCATGCTGAAAATTATTGGCACTGGATTCATGACTTTTTTAAGTCATTCAGGCCTAAGTCTTTTTCTTGGCACATGATCTTACTGGGTGACTCTCCCAGATTTCCTCAAAAGTTCACCCAAATTTGGCATACCTTCAGGCTAGACATTTTGTTTTCTCTATGGAAAGATAGGAATGTTGTTCTTTTCACACATAGTTTTTTGGATGTTAACATTGCTATGTACACTAAGGCATGCATTTGTAATAATGTAATTATGCAGATTCAGGTGCAAGCTAACAAAGTTTCCCTTGAGGTAGCTCACCTGCAAGAGTTGTTGAACCACTGGGGCAATGCTCCCTTCACTATTTCCAGAGTTCCTCCTGATTCCTCAGCAGATACCTTGACGCCTCATGGCTGCCGTCCTCAGCGCCACTCATTAGGCTGCCACTCGCACACCCTACACTCCCAGGCTTCCCACCACCACTCTCCCAGTGGTGGTGATGGTGGATGGAGGTGCCGCTCAGTTTCCCCACCCTGTGGTGGTTCTGGTTGGTCCCCGAAGACTCCTCTTGGTACTCATCATGCGCATTCTGGGAAGTGGCCTTTCCTAGACTTGGCAATCTCTCCTACGTGGCCAGAGGTTAAAGATGTGGAGGTTGCTACTGTTACTGATGTTGCTGATGATGGCTAGACTGTTCCCAGTCCACCCCGCAATCCCAAAGATGATTGGGGTTTTCATGACAAAGATGATCCACCACCCTCGGCTAGAACTACTTTAGCAGCCTGAGGTTGCCTTATATGTTTTTTTTTTTAATGAATAATTTGTGTTTCTGGCTGTCGCTGTGTTTTTAGTCTAGCTTCGACCGTGTGAACTCATTCATGGGGTGATCTTGTATCCCCTAACCCTTTTTTTGTGAATTGTAATCTGAGTATTTTTTTAAATAGAAAAGGACTATTCATCAAAAATGGAAACTTTTCAAAAATAGAAACCTATTAAAAATAGAAACTTTCCAAAATGGAAACCTACTAAAAATGAAAACTTTCCAAAAATGGAAACTTGCTGAAAAAAAAATTTCTAAAAAAGAAAACTTGCTAAAAAAAAAACTTTCTAAAAATGAAAACCTACTAAAAATGGGAACTTTCGAAAAATGGAAACTTGCAAAAAACAAAAACTTCCCAAAAAATGGAAACATTCCCAAAATGAAAACTTGCTAAAAATGGAAACTTGCTAAAAATGAAAACTTTCTCAAAAATGGAAACATGTTAAAAATGGAAATTTCTCGAAATGGAAACCTACTAAAAATGAAAACTTTCCCAAAATGGAAACTTGTTAAAAATCAAAACTTTCCTAAAATGGAAACTTGCTAAAAATGAAAACTTTGCCGAAATGGAAACTTGCTAAAAATATAAAATTTTCAAAAATGGAAACCTGCTAAAATTGTAAACTTTCCTAAAATGGAAACCTGATATAGCAACCCAGATCAAACAATCAACCTTATAAATAAATTAGATTTTCTCTTTTCCAAAACCACCATTTTGATTAAAATCAAATCCATCATGAAACACCCAATTTACCAAATAAGGGTTTTTAGATCTTAAATTGTTTAGAAACATTTTCAAAATGAAAAACAATAAATACACAAACAAGGGTTTCAAATTAAATCACTTACAATTCAATAACGAAAATCAATTTTCTCAAACAAGGGGTTCAACCCACATGAATTCTAAAACAGATCCATCAATTAAAAAGAAGACATAATAATTTCATAAAGGAAACTACTGCACAAAACTCACGAGATCCTACCTCGATCTAACGCAAAATAATGAATGCACAAAACACATAGAATTTTCCTTCTCTTTTGAAAACCCTCTTTCAAAAATTAACTCCTCCAAACTTGTCTGTGGAGAAAATGAACTCTAATTTCCCAATAAAGAGTTTTTCCCCCAAATCAAGGCTTTGCTTTTGCAATCTCGTGAAAAACCCTTTTCCTTTATTATTTTATTATTTTAATTTCATGCACAAGCTTTATGCAATTTAATTAAAATAGACTTTATTAAATCAATGCTTTCTCTATGAGACACTTTTAATATAATATTTATTAATTTGATTAATAATATTATTTAGAGTTTATTATTAAAATAAAACTTCTAAATAAATTATTATTAAATTAAATAAATATAAAATGCCAAGATTAGAACTTTAATAAAATCTTTTAAATTTTTTTATTTATTTAATTAATTTCTCAATTAATTAAATATAATTAAATATTGAATTTTCTCAATAAAATTTCCATTAAATTAAATCATGTAAATACTCTTTTAATTTGATTTAATTATAAGAATAAATCACAATAGACCCACAAAACCAAATACGACAACTCAACTAAAGACAAAGAACAAAATCAAACTCCAAGGTAAAAATCACAAATTCACGTCACTTGATGAATTCAAATGTGTAAAAAACTTAGATACTTGTCATACTTTCTAGGACAATTGGCTTAGATTAGGGTTTGGATTCAAGAATTATCTCCCCACTTATACCATTGAGATACAGCGATAGGGTACGCTCATCCTAGTAATTCAGAGAAGTTGATACCCGGTACCTACAATCTGCATAAAATCCATCCATGTACATACTCATATATTCTAAACTAAACAGGCAATGGCAGGGAGTGGTACATCATGCAGATCTCAAGTAGCAGGTGACTATGACTCCCTCCCTCAACCACATTAGGAACGTCAATCATAAAGTAAAACATACACGTACACCATACACATGCAAGTATGGGGTAAGTATCCATAAAATTGCATATAAATCATTCATCTAACTTACATCATGCGATAACTAAAATTGATGTATGAACGTACATATATAAATTAAGTATGAAATACATTTAATCTAATCTGGAAACCAAGTACTGATAATCATAAACATAAACATAAAATAGGCCTAAATGAATCCGACAATACAATTAGAAAAGTCAATTAGGGGTAGGCAATACACCAAATGTAGAAGATGCTCTGTGCTTGTTGAATAATGTTCCTACCCTTACAAAGAAACAAACCACATGTATATAAATAAAGGCTTGCTAATTTTGAAAGGAAAATGTAGGAAGAAACCTAAAGATATACAACATCTTTAAAAATAGCTCAATTTTCTCCATGTTGATGCTAAAATTTGCCTCCAAATCAGCTTAGTGGGCCTTGTTTCTAAAAATGACAACCAAAGATCTAGTGAAGATGATTGTAGAATAATATGTAAAGACTCCTATAAAGATAAATAGACCTCTTCCTTGATGTTCGTCCAAAGTATCAACACCCATGTCAAACTATGAAAGCTAATCATAAAGGGAATGAAGAAAAAGGTCAAAGTATTCCCCCATAATAACTAAAGATGGATAAACTCCATCAAACACAATATGAATATCATCAATAGTGTCTCCCAAATTTACAAGATATGACTCCATAAACAAACCTACAATAGCTATCAATTTTTAATGTCCCAAGAAACTATGATTGGCAGAAATTGTATATCATGTTGCAATATATCACAAGAAGACAAAATTGTATTCAATCAAGAGAACATAGACTGTAAAGATTCTATATGATGAAAAACCCCTATATCTATAATCCATCTCCTTGAACCATGACCTATAGCAACACAAAGAACTTTTCCTTTCTTACATGTCATAAAAGTGTTACTCTTTTCATTATTAAATTATATATTTTGTGAAGAATTTAAATTATGTGTTCTTGAATTTAAACTAATTGTATTCCTCTCAAGAACGTGCTTCAATTCATCAATATCATTCTTATAATAATGGTATTCTTCATGTCCATTCTTTTTTCACAATATGGACAATTAAGCTCCTCCTTTGATAATTCTCCCCTTAGGAGAGGATAATTGTGCCCTATCCTTGTTTGGCTTTGTTTTTTCTTTCTTTTCTTTCTTGTTACAACCTTTTTGATGATGCTCCATCAATGTATTTGACTTGGATGACTTAAGAATTTCATTGTGATCAACTTAAATGTCTCAAGCACTAACATCTCTGCAAAAGAATCAAATGATGGTATAGTGTAGGAAATTCTCATTGTCAATTGATGATTCTAGAAACTGGAAATAAAAGTTGCATGCTCTAAAGATAACTTCCCCAACAAGCTGAAGACTAACTGTGGATCCTTCTTCTCAATACCACAATCTTTTAGTTGTGCTCTTCACTCATTTTCCTTACTAACACAGTCTTGAATTATAGAAAAGTTCTTAGGATCCAAGTTAGGAATTTCATTATCAAGTGTGTGTCCCTTATTCTCATCCACTTGACCAAATAGTTTAGAAAGCTTATCTCAATCTTCCTTTAGAGTTTTACACTTTTTAATAGGAAAGATAAGGTGATAAATATTTCCTAAATATTCCAAAATCCATAGCACTTTATATATATTAGTATCTAATGACTCTAAAATAGTTCCATCAATGAATGAGGTAATAATTGTTGCATTAATTTCTCCCATATATTAATTTCTAATGGTGCATAATTATGTGGAGTTAAAAGTGTAATTGTAGGAGAACCCATAACTAAAAATGTGTGTGTGTGTGTGTGTGTGTGTGTGTGTGTGTGTGTGTGTGTGTGTGTGTGTGTGTGTGTGTGTGTGAGAGAGAGAGAGAGAGAGAGAGAGAAATCCCTAAATCCACTCAATTGAAGTACCCACCCCCTGCCCCTGACAAAAATAATAATAATAAATATATCTTATGATATCATATGTGATATCAAAACTTTCTGAGTACTTGGTGGATATCTAATGTCGATATCCTGGGAGACCAAGACTCATGACACCAAATGTGATATCAAAATAGTGAAAATATTCTCATTAAAGATTTTATTGATGTCTCATTTGTAAAGATTGTTAGTGGTGTAATATATGTCTTATGTTTATCCTACCTATCTAAGAGGGAGCATTGATGTGTGGTAGTTTTAGTTAGCTAAATTTTTTGCTATACATTTGAGTAAGTGTTGCACTTAAATCATGTGAATATGTATTTTGTGAGACCTACAATTATGTGCTTAGATGTCATTAAATTGACCATCTTTGAGTTGTTTGTATATATACATAGTAAAGATATTGGTAGGTATGCATTTTGTGAGACTTATGACTAAGAGCTTAGACATTAATTATAATGTATTTGAGTTATATGTATCAATGCATAGTAAGTGTTTTACCAACTAAGAGCTTAGATATCATTAAATTGAATGTCTATGGATTGAGTAAAATGGTGATAGACCATTATCCTTGATTATCAAATTGTATTTATCCTTCTTGACTAAGAGGGAGTGTTAAAGTTTTTAGTCAATTCAGGATGCTTTATCTTTTATATGTATGTCTGTTTATTATATGAGATAAATTAATTTTATATTAATATATAAAATTATGATTATAGGGTAAGTGCAAGAAGTTGGGTCGCAATTTTGCAGAAGTCAATTCCGCCTCTTCATAAATGGGTACTAGATTTGTTAGAATCAGGTACCCGTTATGGTTCGGGTGCCTAGTCCATATTCAAAAATTGGGCACCTAATTTTTGAATACGGATCAGGCACTTGAACCATAATTTAAAAATTGGGTACTTGATGTACAAAAAATATATAACACATTTTTTGTGGGGTTTTTTGTCATTTTCATGCTCATTGTTGAACGGAAGCCCGATTTATGCTTGGAAACGGGAACCCATTTTGTGTTTTCTACTATCTCCTAGCTATTGTTTTTCATTCTATGAGGTTTTTTTTTTTTTTTTTTTTTGTATTATTTAATTTCATTGTTTTTAGTTTTTTGCTTTATAGTTCTGTCAATTTATTACTTTTTTCACGTTTACTAGTTTGTATATGAAAAATTCTACATTTCCATTGTTAATCATTCTATATTTAGATTATTGTTAAATTAAAATCTCCACAAATTAAAATTTCATATGTTTTTATAGTTAGATATTCATTTTTATTTTTATTTTGTAGATGTTCATTTAAAAACTATTATTTTAAATGTTTTGATGTATTTAATTATATGAGACATAATTAAGTTAAAGTGATGGATGATTAGATAGTTGCATTAGATGTTTAGATTGTTAAACATGTATTTACATTGATGTTTTAGATTTATTTCAAATAAAGGTACGTGTAGGATCATGCTCAACCAAACTATGGCCTTAAGTGGCAGTGAAAAATCAGCAAATCAAGGTTATGTCAACTTGACACATAATTTTAAAGTGGTTCTGCACTTTATATCAAAAAGTTGCAAGAAAATAATTAGTATGAAATTGAATGTAGTTTCTAAACTACTAGGCCTTATCTGAAAAAAAAATTGATTGGTCAAAAGTTAGGATTTTACTATAGTACTACAAAAATTTTAGGGCGAAAATAAAAAGTAGGTGTATGTTTGACCACCTTAATCAAAATCAAATGATAATATTTTTTAATATAATTATAGATATAAAAAGTAGACTCGTGCCCAGATGTGAAGCATATTTTTGGGTATTTTTATTCTAAATAAATAATTAAATATGAATTTTCTACTATAAATTTTACAAAATTTAAAAAGAAACACTGTGTTTGACCACCTTAACTAATTGAAAATTTTACCAAATTAATTATTTTTCCTTATACTAGGTGAAGCATAGAATGTGATGCAACTTTTGGATTTCAAATATGTTATACCATTTGAAAATTATAGGTATTTTTCAATCAATATGTCAATCAACACTTTACAGTCATCTTCATTAAAAATTAACTAATAAATATTTATTGAACTCAGAATTTGATAGCAATTATATCAATGGAATCTTGAGAGTGTTATAAAAAAACCTTTTTTATTTCATTGAATTTCAATGAAAATAATATTGTCAAATGGCTACTCGAAGTCTAAATGTCAGTGAAACCTTTCTCAAACACTTTTTTTGAGTTGACTAAACAAGTTTGGTAAAGACCAAGCCTAATCGAGTACTCGATTTCAAATCGACTATCTGATATTAGATTAGATATGCAATATGAAATCAGGTACCTAAAAAGTGGTGGCCAAACTTCTTTCAAGCATTCATAGCCGAGTCTAAATTTTTAAATTTTTGAAATTTTGGAGTGAAACCACCAAAATATTGGAGGGAAACCAAAATATGAGAAGTGTGGGTATTATTATTACATATGATAATGATTATTATTATTAACTGTTATTATTATATATAATTATTATTAAATATAATATAGTAATAAATATGATTATTATTATAACTAAATATAATATAGCAATATATATGATTATTATTGTTATATAATCTAGTAATATGTTATTATTATATTAAAATATAGAGTATTACATTATTATTATTAAATATAATATTATCAAGAAATGCATCAAAAGGGGTCATAGGTTTCAACGCATTCAAACCAACCAAATGGGTCCCTATGGGTCTTAGGGCCCATAGGGACATATGTTGTCATGAAATGCATCAAATGGGATCATAGCTTAACTTGTGACCCCTTTCAATCCATTCGAACCAACCAAATGGGTCCCTAGGGGTTGTAGGGCCCCTAGGGACATATGTTGTCATGAAATGCATCAAAAGGGGTCATAGATTATCATATGACCCCTTTAGACACATTCAAAACAACTAAATAGGTTCCTAGAGGTCCTAGGGACCCTAGGGATATATGTTGGCATTGAATGTGTTGAAAGGGATCATAGGTTAAGCTATAACCCCTTTTGACACAGTCATAGGTTAACCTATGACCCCTTTCAATGCATTCAAACCAACCAAATGTATCCCTAGGGGTCCTAGGGCTCTTAGGTACATATGTTGTCATGAAATGCATCAAAAGGGGTCATAGGTTATTATATGACCCCTTTCGAAGCATTCAAACCAACCAAATGGGTCCCTAGGGGTCTTAGGGCCCATAGGGACATATGTTGTCATGAAATGAGCTGAAAGGGGTCATAGGTTAACCTATGACCCCTTTCGACGCATTTGAACCAACCAAATAGGTCCCTAGGGGTCCTAGGGCCCCTAGGGACATATATTGTCATGAAATGCATTGAAAGGGGTCATAGGTCAACCTATGATCCCTTTCAACATCTCTAGGGGTCCTAGGGCCCCTAGGGAAATATGTTGTTGTCAAAAGGTGTCATAGGTTAACCTATGACCCCTTTCGATGCATTTGAAACAACCAAATAGGTCCTTAAGGGTCCTAGGGCCCCTAGGGACATACATTGTCATGAAATGCATTAAAAAGGGTCATAGGTTATCGCATGACCCCTTTCGATGCATTCGAAATAACCAAATAGGTCCCTACGGGTCCTAGGGCCCCTAAGGACATATGTTGTCATGAAATGCGTCAAAATGGGTCATAGGTTAACCTATGACCCCTTTCAATGCATTTGAACCAACCAAATGGGTCCCTATGGGTTCTAATGCCCCTAGGGACAAATATTGTCATGAAATGTGTTGAAAGGGGTCATAGGTTAATCTATGATCCCTTTCAATGCATTCAAACAAACAAAATGGGTCCTTAGGGGTCCTAGGGCCATGAGGGACATATGTTGTCATGAAATGCGTCAAAATGGGTCATAGGTTATTGTATGACACCTTTCACCACAATCAAACCAACCAAATAGGTCCCTAGGGGTCTTAGGGCCCCTAGGACATATGTTGTCATGAAATGCATCAAAAGAGGTCATAAATTACCTATGACCCCTTTCGATGCATTCAAAACAACCAAATAGGTCCCTAAGGGTCCTAGGGCCCCTAAGGACGGACATATGTTGTCATGAAATGCGTCAAAAGGACCTATGACCCCTCCCCTAGGGACATATGTTGTCATGAAATGCATCAAAAGGGGTCATAGGTTAACCTATGACCTCTTTCAATGCATTTGAAACAACCAAATAGGTCCTTAGGGGTCTTAGGCCTCCTAGGGACATATGTTTTCATGTAATGCATTGAAAGGGGTCATAGGTTATCGTATGACCCCTTTCAATGCATTCAAAACAACCAAATAGGCCCCTAAGGGTCCTAGGGCCCCTAGGGACATATGTTGTCATGAAATGCATTGAAAGGGATCATAGGTTAACCTATGACCCCTTTCGATGCATTTCATGACAACATATGTCCCTCATTTCATAACAACATATGCTCCTAGGGGCCCTAGGACCCCTAGGGACCTATTTGGTTGGTTCAAATGTGTTGAAAGGGGTCATAGGTTAACCGATGACCCCCTTCGACACATTTCATGACAACATATGTCCCTAGGGGCCTTAAGACCCCTAAGGATGTCAAAATGGGTCATAGGTTAATCTATGACCCCTTTTGACGCATTTGAACCAACCAATGGGTTGTCAAAAGGGGTCATAAGTCAATGCATTCAAACCAACCAAATGGGTCCCTAGGGGTCCTAGGGCCCCTAGGGACATATGTTGTCATGAAATGCATCAAAACCTTTCGATGCATTTGAACCAACCAAATGGATCCCTAGGGTTACTAAGGCCCCTAGGGACATATGTTGTAATGAAATGCATCGAAAGGGGTCATAGATTAACCTATGACCTCTTTCGATGTCTCCTCTAGACGTCCCTAGGGGTCCTAGCGCCTCTAGGGACAAATGTTGACATAAAATGCATTGAAAGGGGTCATAGGCTTCAATGCATTCAAACCAACCAAATGGGTCCCTAAGGGTCCTAGGGCCCCTAGGGACATATGTTGTCATGAAATGCATCTTTCAACACATTCAAACCAACCAAATGGGTCCCTAGGGGTTTTAGGGCACCTAAGGACATATGTTGTCATGAAAATGAGTCCCTAAGGGTTCTAAGGCCCCTAGGGACATATGTTGTCATAAAAATGGTTGGTTTGAATGCGTCAAAAGGGGTCATAGGTTAACCTATGACCCCTTTCGATGCATTTGAACCAACCAAATGGGTTCCTAGGGATCTTGGGGCCCCTAGAGACATATGTTGTCATGAAATGCGTTGAAAAGGGTCCATAGGGGTCCTAGGGGTCCTAGGGACATATATTGTCATGAAATACATTGAAAGGGGTCATAGGTTAACCTATGACCCCTTTCAACATATTGAAACCAACCAAATGGGTCCCTAGGGGTCCTAGGGGCCTTAGGGATATATATTGTCATGAAATGCATTTTGACGCATTCAAACGAACCAAATGGGCCCCTAGGGACATATGTTGTCATGAAATATATTGAAAGGTGTCATAGGTTATTGTATGACCACTTTTGATGCATTCAAACCAACCAAATGGGTCCCTAGGGGTCCTAGGGCCCCTAGGGACATATGTTGTCATGAAATGCGTTGAAAGGGGTCATAGGTTAACCTATGACCCCTTTCAATGCATTTGAAACAACCAAATGGGTTCCTAGGGGTCCTAGGGTCCCTAGGGACATATGTTGTCATGAAATGCATCAAAAGGGGTCATAGGTTAACCTATGACCCCTTTTGATGCATTCGAAACAACCAAATGGGTCCTTAAGGGTCCTAGGGCCCCTAGGAACATATGTTGCCATTAAATGTGTCATAAGGTGTCATAGGTTAACCTATGTCCTCTTTGAATGCATTCAAACCAACCAAATATGTTCTTAGGGGTCCTAAGGCCCCTAGGGACATATGTTGTCATGAAATACGTTGAAAGGGGTCATAGGTGTTCACATGACCCCTTTCAACACATTCAAACTAACCAAATGGGTCCTTAGTGGTCCTAGGGCCCCTAGGGACATATGTTGTCATGAAATGCATTGAAAGGGGTCATAAGTTATCATATCACCCCTTTTGAAACATTCAAAATAATGTCATGTCCCCTTTTCAAATAATTAAAAATAATAAACTTTGCTAAGGCAGACAAGCTCCAAAAAGGTGAAGTTTCAGCAAAGGGGCTAATATTTGGAAACCAATGGACTAATAAATAAAAATTATTATTAAATTATATTTTATTAACCCCTCTTGGACGTGAGTTAGGGTTATGCCCTCTTTTAAGGGGTTTGGAGGCATTTTGGGCTCATTCCAAAACTTGATTTTTGCTCATTTCTTGTTGTTCTTCAGAGGCTGCCAAACCTGTGGAGAAGGAGACCCAAGAATGGGAGTTTTCAAGTTTATAGGAAGGCTAAGGATGGTAGTTTGAATTCATTCCATGTGCACGCTCATATAGAGTTTTCCTTTGTGCTAAACAGTGCAGATTTGTGGGTTTTCGGGTGTGTTTTTTGTATGAGTTTGGTATTTTCAGTTGAGTATTTCATATCAGTTTGGGTTTTTGCTGTATTTCAGATAGAGCTGAATATATGTATTGGGACATGATTAAACTTCTGAGATAGATTATTAGTGTTTTTGTGGTGTTTATGGGCATTTTTGTGTTAATTTCGGGAGCCCGATGAGCATAGTTTTTGTCCTACATTTGTGAACTGTTGTGTAAAGGCTATGCAGATCTGGAAATTTCATTTCATAGGACATTATGCTGCTGAAATTTCTGTAAAAAATGTCCATTTTCAAATTTATTAATAATTTGTGAAGTTGTGAAGTTTTTTGGCACTATTTCGGACATACCCGATTTCAGTTTTATTGAGAAATTGGTGGATCTTTATAATATTGGTTGTTTGATTTTAAATATCTGATTTGAGGCTTTAAATATCATAAAAAATTAGTAAAGGGACATTTCAAACAAGCAAATAGGTCCTTAGGGGTCCTAGGGCCCCTTTGGACATATGTTGTCATGAAATGCGTCAAAAGGGGTCATAGGTAACATATGACCCCTTTTGATGCATTCAAACCAACCAAATGGGTCCTTAGGGGTCCTAGTTCCCCTAAGGACATATTTTTTCATGAAATACATTTAAAGAGGTCATAGGTTAACCTATGAACCCTTTCAATGCACTCAAAACAACCAAATAGGTCCCTAGGGGTCCTACGGTCTCTAGAGACATATATTGTCATAAAATGCATCAAAAGGGGTCATAGGTTAACCTATGACCCCTTTCAATGCATACAAACCAACCAAATGGGTCTCTAGGGGTCCTAGGGCCCTTAGGAACATATGTTGTCATGAAATGCATCGAAAAGAGTCATAGTTTATCGTATGACCCCTTTCGACGCATTTGAAAGAACCAAATAGGTCCCTAAGGGTCCTAAGGCCCCTAGGGACATATGTTATCATAAAATGCATTGAAAGGGGTCATAATTTAACCTATAATTGCTTTCAACATCCCTAAGGGTCTTAGGGACCCTAGTGACATATGTTGTCATCAAATGCATCAAAAAGGGTCATAGGTTAACTTATGACTCCTTTTGTTACATTCGAATAGGTCCCCTAGGGACATATGTTGTCGTGAAATGCATCAAAAGGGGTCATAGGTTATCATTTGACACCTTTTGATGCATTCAAAACAACCAAATAGGTTCCTAGGGGTCCTAGGGCCCCTAAGGACATATGTTGTCATAAAATGTGTCAAAAGGGGTCATAGGTTAACCTATGACCCCTTTCGACATCCTAGGGGTCCTAGGGCCCCTAGGGACATATTTTGTCATGAAATGCATCAAAAGGAGTCATAGGTTAACCTATAAACCCTTTTGATGCATTCCAAGTAACCAAATGTGTTCCAAGGGGTCCTAGGGCCCCTAGGGACATATGTTGACATGAAATCCATTGAAAGGGGTCATAAGTTAACCTATGACCCCTTTTGATGCATTTGAACAAACCAAATAGGTCCCTAGGGTTCCTAGGACCCCTAGGGACATATGTTGTCATGAAACTTGTCAAAAGGGGTCATAGGTTAACCTATGACCCCTTGTGATGCATTCAAACCAACCAAATGGGTCCTTAGGGGTCCTAGGGCCCCTAGGGACATATGTTGTCATGAAATGCGTCAAAAGGGGTCATAGGTTAACCTATGACCCCTTTCAATGCATTCAAATAATAATTATATATATGTGTGTGTGTGTATAATTTATTAATAATAGTAAAAATCGTAATAATATAATATAATAATCATATATAATATCCTATTAAATATTCATATAATAATCACATTGTTTCCTACCTCAGTATCATCATTTGGGTTAGCCATACCTATTAATTTGGAAAACATAGTTTCTATTAAAAAAACCTATATTTTTACAAATTCAATTAAAAATAACTAATTTATAATAACATTCATTCAAAATATTAGAAAAAACCAAAAAATCTTACCCTTATCATATACCCATTCCAAAATCTAATACCCAAATGAAGGTCAACACTCAAACCAAAAAAAACACAATGTAAAAAGAGCTCTCTGGTTTTTTTTTAAAAAAAATCTATGTTACAAGTTTCGGGTATCTGATTTCATATCGGATACTTGATTACCGATTGGATACCTCAAAAGGCTTAGTCCTAACTTTTTAGCTTTAGTATCAGGATGGTTGAAAAAACCAAGAGCAGATTTTGAAACACTTTCAGATGTTTTCAAACTCTATTTTTTTCACATCGCCACTTTTTGGCACACCATGATCCTGCACATACCCTAATAGTAATTGTAAATTATTTTATTGTACATATTTTTTTTAAAAAGAGGGGTAAAAATTTATTCATTCAAAGCTAAGTTACAAGGCAAGAGCCAAAGGCCCAAAATAACATTACATACTCTTGTCCTCTAGTAACATCTGATCAATGATCTCACAATACTCAGAAGGTAACTCATCCCTACCATTAATAACCCATCTTCCCACATTCTCTGAAGCCCACTTTGCAAAACAATCTGCCACTCTATTCCATTCGCAAGGGATATGACAAAAGGAGACTGAGTCTAAGGAACTAAATATACCAAGAATTTGATTGGCCAAAGAGGCAATTTGCCAACTAACATCTTCCAACCTATGGTTATTCAACATATCCACAACAATCTGAGATTCAAACTTGCAAATGATCTTTCGCCACCCTAATGAACATCCACCCTTATAAATAGAGAGGAGAAAAATTGCTCCACCATCATTGCCTCTACCAATAGCCCCAATACCAGCATGACCTGGGTTCCCTCGAGAAGACCCATCTATATTGATCTTCAAGAACCTAGTCGAGGGAGGAGACCACCTACCATCCTAGCACACCTATTTCTTACCATGGCTCGATCTTTTACTGGGAGTACATCCCTGCCAATTATCTCTCAGGTTCAGATTCTTTACAATACCCGGATCCCTAGGATCTATATTAATAGACATATCACACTTTGCATAGATTGTCTCCTAGAGCCTATTAAGAATCAACTTCCACAATTGGGAACTTTCTAGTTTGGAATCACAAAAGATTCTATAATTCCTTTCTAGTCAAAGGTTCTAAAGAAAGAAGATCAGACCCACCAACCAAGCAATCTGTAAGGAGGTCTTTGTTGGAGGTCTTCCCAAGCTTTCCCAGAACTCAATAATGGAAGAAGCATGAATATAACCATGACACCAAGCCTCCCACCATCTATGCCATATCTCTCTCGAAAAAGGGCAGAGAAAAAACAAGTAGGAGACACACTCTTCATTATGCATACACAGAACGCAAACCAAAGGTCCCTGAAAACCTTGTTTGCAAAGATTCTCCCAAGTGAGGAATTTCCTCTGAGCCAACAACCATAAGAAAAAGTTACACTTGGGCCATGGAAAGCTATTCCAAACCTTCTTCCACTAGTTCACTTCAACTAGATCATGTAAGTTCCTATCAAGAATAGCATAGCCTTAAGCCACTGTAAATTTACCTTTTGGACTAGGACTCCAAGCCAAGTTGTCCCTCGCATTGAGAGAGCTACAAAACCTATCCTCTAGAACTCTAGAGAGAAGGGCCCCATCCTCATCAAAGCCACCCATCGGCCACTCCTAAGAATCCTTCCAGCAAGTCATCTCAATCTGCCCCAGGTGCTTTAAAATCTTTAAATGCTCCACCTTAAGCCAACCTACATTAGTGAAAGATTGGGATGGGGAAGAAGTTGGGGATAACTAGAGAGAATGGGAGGATGGCCATCCCACGAGTCTTGCCAGAACAAAGTATCTAATCCCCTATGAAAAATCTAGAAGAGCCCTTCCTTAACTAGTTGGGCTCCCTTCTTAAGAGTATCCCAAATATAGGAGCCTTTACCCACCAAAGGAAGATGTAGTACCTCAAAGATATCCGCACCAGAAAAGTACTTATCGGAAAGAATCTTAGTCCAGTCTTGATCTTGATTGTTACACCATTTCTAGTATAATTTGGCTGCCAAGGTTGAGACAACACGTGCCATCGAGCGAAGCCCAAGGCCACCCACATGTTTCAGCCTACACACATACTCCCACCTGACAAGGCTCCACTTCAAGGATAGAAGGCCACCAGACCAAAGGAATTGTCAAGATAAGGTATCAAATTCCCTCACAAAATTAGAGGGGGGAACTTGAACACGACACCTGTAAATGGGAAGAGACTACACCACAATCTTAAGCAACACCACTCTCCCAGCAGAAGATAACCATATGTAGGTCTAGTGACTAACCTTACTCCTAAATTTATCCAAAATCGCTTGCTAGTAAGCCGTTCGCTAAGCACCTAAGACCAAAGGAACCTCAAGATACATTAGAGGAAGGGAACCAATTTGGAATCTAAGAATTCTAGCAATCCTATTTTGAATAAGCCGAGGAGTATTAAAGAAATAAATAGAAGACTTTTCATCATTAAGACTTTTTCCTGAGGCTTTCAGATAGATATCCAAATCTTTCCTGATATTCACTACCTCACTAATTCTAGCCATGCCCATCAATCCGGTATCATCCACAAACTGAAGATGAGAACACAAAGGAAAGTTCCTATTCCAATTCCAACCTTGGATAAAACCGTGTCGCGGCTGAGCTTTTAAAAGTCTTCCAAGACCTTCTGCCATGATAATGAACAAGTAGGGAGAAAGGGGGTCACCTTGCCAAAGTCCCCTAGAGGCACAAAAAAACTCTGAAGGCTCTCCATTAATGAGAATTGAGTAGGATGGTGATTTCACATAGCTAAGAACCCATTCGACCCACTCCACAACAAACCCAAAAGTCAAAAGAATTTTTTGTAAGAACTCCCAACTCACCCGATCATAAGCCTTGTCCATATCCAATTTAATGAACATAGCTTTCTCCTTAGAAGTAGCCATAGAGTGGATTGCCTCCATTGCTATCACAATTCCATCCAAAAAAATTCTTCCGTCCACAAAGCCACCCTGTTCAGCAGAGATCAAAAAACCAAGGAATGGCTTGAGCCTCTCAGCAATCAATTTGGTGATGATCTTATAGACAACATTGCATAATGCTATAGGCCTGAATTGATCTAGCTGATCAGCCCCTTCCTTCTTAGGTATGAGAGCCAAGAAGGTAGAATTTAAAGACTTTAGCGTCTATTTATTCTTTTATGATTGTTGGACCATGTCCAGGAGATCATACTTTACTATCTCCCAGAATTCTTGGAAAACCTCAATTAGGAAACTCGTATGGACCAGGGGCCTTACCTTTCTTCATATTGAACACAATTTTCTCTACTTCTAGAAGAAAGAAAAGGCTTAAAAGGGTGGCATTCATCTCTACAGAGACTAGGTGAGGGATACAATCCAATATATCTTGCTCCTCAAGCCCAACACAAGGATCCTCCCTAGAAAAGAGACCAAAGAATTATTTGACCACTTCCCTAGAAATATCTTCACAAGAAAAAATCTGAATTCCATCCTCTAAGACAAGAGAGGAGATAGAGTTCCCATGCCTTCGAGCCTTGATAGAGTTGTGGAAAAAGGCAGTGTTCCTATCCCCTTCCTGGAGCTAATCAATACGAGATTTTTGCTTCTAGAAAATCTCCTCCCGAAGCTCCCATTCTTCCAGCTCCTTAAGAGCTAGGGACTCAACTTCACTCATCTTAGAATTCAATCCTTGATCCTAAATTTGACGGGTAATCTTATCTAGCTTGGTTTGAGTAGCAGTCTTTTAGACATGTAGATACCTGAAGCACTATTTAATCCATCTCTTAAGCTTGTATTTCACATGTTGAAGTCTCTTACTAAAAGTATACATGGCCATACCATGATTAGGCATCCCCTCATACCACCAATCCACCATAAGATTAGGTAAAGACAAGTCTTTGAGCCACATCAGCTAGAATTTGAAAGATGGATTCTTGGTGACTCTGTATGAAGTGATGGAAAGCTTAATAGGAAAATGATCTAATCCCCTCTAGTCAAGAATTTCAGAACTGGTGATCCACTTGTTGTTTGTCCAATAACAGGAAACCAAAAATCTATCAAACCTTTCAAAGATAGCCTCACCACCACATCTGTGGTTATTCCAAGTAAAGACACAATTAAACGGCTTCACAACAATAAGAAACAATTTGCCAATCATATCTCTGAGCAGATTTGAGGATTGGTCCAATCTAGCTAACCCTCCTCTTTTATCCTCCAGGCTAATAACTGCATTAAAATCTCCTACCATAATCCATGGGAGATAAGGTTCTAGGGATATGATGAATCTAATATGGGTCCATAATAGGGATTTACCTAGAAAGTCCATAGGAGCATAAATATTGGATAAGAAGCATCTTTCTCCATTCTCAAAGCTAGTGGCAACCAAAGAAATGGAAGATCGGCTGGAGATCCACCATAATGGGGAGACTTTCCTTGGGTCCCATAAGCATGCCACCCCTCCTGAACTATTCAAGGTAGCCACCCCCTACCAAGAGCCCTGGGGCTAGATATACGCAGAACAATTAGCCAATCCATCCAATGAAATTTTAGTTTCCCGAATGAAGACCATATTAGGAGACTGGGACTCAATTAATCTACGAACAACCTTTTGTCTATGGATGTTGTTCAACCCCCTTACATTCCATGATAACACAATCATTTATGGGGTTGAGAAAAATGAGAATCAATGGGTATCACAGAGCCAGACTCCACCAAAATTTCCCCCATTATCTTCACTTTCTCTTGATCACTCTTCCTACCACTTTTAACTGGCTTGTCTAAAGGCCCCTTCTTAAAGGATTTTTGTAGAATGCCTAAAATAATAGGAGCCTTATTACTTTTTGTAGAGTCTGATGTCCCCTTAGACCTACGAGATTTAGTGGCCACCAAGACTGGTCCTTGCGAACCCTGTGAACCACAAAGATCCTCGATAACCTGAACGAGAGGGGTCAAATCAATATCCAACTACTCGGCTTGTAGGTCCCCTGTAACTAGAATCTGATCCCCTCTCTACATATCTACTTCTCGAGTCTCATGCTGACCTTTGGCCTCATAAGAGAACTCGACTGGGATGCCTTCCTCTTGGACCATATCTCCAAGAGCCTCAAACTTGTTAAATGTGCCATCAGTTCACCTATTTGTCCAAGTTCTCCTCTTACCTTTGCCCTTATTACGAGATTTAACCTGAGTAAATCCCTCACTGTCAACGGGTCCATTAGATACCTTGGCCTTTCCCTTATCCTCTCCAAGGGGACTAGGAGCATCCAAGGGAGGGTTCTTATACCTAGGGAATTTGTGAAGAAGATGCCCATATTCATAACAAATTCTGCATCTAAATGTTAAGGTCTTGTAATCCAACTACTGAATCCACGAAACAAAACCCAAACATATCTCAATAGAATCTAGCAATGGATTATTTAAATCAACTTCTACACAAATATGAGCAAAAGAAATTACCTTTTGATCTTGAGTCTGTGTAGCCGATCCCATAGGTTTTCCAAGAAGCATAGAGATTGAGTGAAGAATATCTTCCCTCCAGAATTCTAAAGGAAGTCTTGGCAAGCAAATCCACACCGGGACCTAAGAGGGGATTTCCTCAGCAGAGTTAAAGCCTGTGTGCCAAGGCTTGATGAATAGCCCCACCTAGTTAAAGAAATAAGGGCCACCTTCAAAGGCCTTATTCCTATCTGACATGCATGAGAAGATGATCATAAAGTAATTGTTAGCTGCTAACAGAATCTCCATATCTCCCTCAAGTTCCACACATAATGAGCCCAAGAATCCAACACAAGCAGCGAAAGGTGAAGGCCAAAAAATTTGCAAATAAGAGCATGATTGCTCTAGTACTCGACATCCTCTAAAACCTGTTCTAGTTTAATAACCAATATTGGTTAGACCTTAGCTTTTTGCAAACATCCATTAGTTTTTTGTAATCGAAACTTCCCATTTGAGGAAGTTTCTCCTTCCCTTGATTGGGGTTTACCCTTCAGAGCCATACTACTAGCATGCACCCCTGAATCTGATTCACCCATCTCTAACTCTCCACCAGAAGGCAGGGGAGAGGCAACAATAAGATCTCCCACTCACACCAAACCTTGATTAAGCAAAAGAAGAGGGAAAGATGGGGCAAAAGCCCCTCAACCCCTCACCACCACCGACCCTCCCCATAGATGTGGCTAAGGTCAAAGCTGCTGCAAGCATTCACCCACGGGAAGAAAAAGAAAAAAGATACAGTGCAAAAAATGTGCTCCCAAACTATAGCATGCAGCAAGCCCCACACCAGAGGAAACATGCCTTAGGGACCAGGGAAGATCATAGGTCGGGTCTGTGTGCCCTAGCACAATAGTCGTGCGCCATTTTCCTTCATCACAGTCCTCTCTCTTATGCTCACTAGTCAGTTTATTGTACATATTAAATACATGTTTATGAAATATTTTTCTAACTCTAATATATTAACTTATTTCCTTATTTGTATCCTTAATTCAACTATATAATCCAAATTTTAGGTAACCATAATCCCTACAATTAAACTATAATCCTAATTTGAATGCTAACCATGTAATCCAATTTTAACTAGATCCATAGTAACATTGACCTTAATTTATGTACATCCTAATTGAACCCTACATAATGGACATAATTTGAAACCCTTACTTCAATCCTACATCTAACTCTAAACCTTAAATGCCTAGCTCTAATAATAAGTTAAGTTTCAAACCTTATATTCCTAACCCTACCATATAGACAATAAATTCTAAACATAAATGTAAACCATGATGTTAGCTACCCATATCCATACCCTAAC
The DNA here is from genome assembly GCA_028749045.1 of Cupressus sempervirens. Lineage (NCBI taxonomy): Eukaryota > Viridiplantae > Streptophyta > Pinopsida > Cupressales > Cupressaceae > Cupressus > Cupressus sempervirens. Next base: position 19,218,572 of record CM053791.1, on the reverse strand, counting down.
ACTAAACCTAACCAAGTTTTATGAACTCATACCCTTAAATGTTATTTCTAAAACTTAACCATGTAACCGTAATCTTGAAGTTTAAGGTGATAGATGTATGTTTGAATTGAATGTAAATTTAATATTTTATGAAGATGTATTAAATTTATAAATTCGTAAGTGTTGAAGTCTCTCAATTATTCACATATGCTCACATGTATGAATTGATAACATTATATAAAAAATCTAGTTAGAATTTATTTTAATTTTTAAATAATAAATAATCAATCTTTATGTATTAAAATAAATTCTAAATGATATATAAAATAATAGATAAAAGTAATTTAATTTTATATCAAATGACCTAGAGCTATGTACATGTATATGTATATCAAAACAACAACTTGGTTCTTATTCAATATATTAAACTTGAAAGTTTCCTCTATCACCTCGAATAGGCCCCTAGGACTTGGTAAGACAATATAGATCCATGAACCTTTTTTAAAAATTAGGTTTTTCTAATGTCACAAGTTGATTTTATTGTCTATATTTTACATATAACATAACAATGAAAATTTTTCTTTTCACTTAAATATATACTAAATATCTAACATGGAAGTTTTTCTCAAAGGTAGAATTAATTTAATTGGGGATAAGACTAGCAAGCTCACCTTATGGTGCAGTAGGTATGCCGAGCAGATATTGACGGTCAATTAGAAAAAACCATTGGTGAAGGTTAATTAGAAAAAAACATAGGTGTATTCTTTTGTGTACATTTGTACAACTAATAGATAATAAAAAATCTCTACAATTAGGAAGATCTAATCATACTTTATTACCATAAGCCTTAACCTTATCAAACCCTATCACAAATAGTAAATCATAATGGTAAACGAGGTACAAAATCTTAATATTAATCATGACATAGACTTAAACCATTATCCTAAACCCTATTACAAATCATAACTTTAACCATAAAACTAACTATATTCCTAAGTCTAACCTAAACCTAACCATAACTGTACAATAAAAATCTAAACCCTAAACATAAAACTAAGTGTAATGTGATCCCTTACCTTAAAACCAAAATTTTAACTCTAAACCCTAGATTCATGTAACTCTAATCCTAACATTAACTAATACCCTAATCCTAAACAATAATAACAAAATCCTTAACACAACCTTAGCCCTAATTATGACATAAACCTATTGTTTCTTCAATTCTATTTGTGATTTTTAATAAGTCATGTTTCCCTTCCAAATCAAATGTATTACAATCCAAAAATATAATTAAACAACAAATATATTATTAAAAATATTGTATTACTATCTAAAATTAAATATAGATTTGATATTTATATTGTAAAAAAGTGATATTGCAATAAATATAATTGTAAATTTAAATAGTTTAAATTTAAATTTAAATCTAATTTTGATATAAATATACACTAAATAAAAATAAAAATTTAAAACCTTTATCACAAATAAAAACTAATTAAAATTTAAAATTTAATATATTTTATATAAATATTAATTAATAAACAAATAAATTCAATACAATTGAAATTGTAAAACATTTATTGGAATTATAAATATGTTGAACTCTTAAATATCTAATTATCCATTTCAAATAACAAAATACCTTCAACACAAACATTATCCACACATAGTTATAGTTTTTTTAAAAATCATATTACTATTAATATTTCTTTATTCAAAATGTCGACCCATTTCCATAATTTTAAAAGTGAAATTATTTCCACTCTTCCTTGCAATAAATATTTAGAAATTTAGAGTTCTCGTATATTTTGAATAGAAATGTCTACAAATTTGATATAACTATTGCAACTATAATTAAAAGCTTATTGCTTACTTCTAATTTTATAGTGAAAAACTACACGCATTATTCCTAATTCAAAAAGACTTGTGAGCTTTCAATCAAGTCCATCAAGCTCTACCCTATTTATCTCATGTTACATGTCCTTGGCCCAATAAATGACAAATGGCAAAATTTTAATGAAAAATGTTAAATCCTAAATCTTAACCAACATATATTAATGCTCAATTTAGTAAAACTTAATTTTGTAAATGTTAACACTTTTTTGAAGTCTACGCACAATCATAACACTAACCTTTTTTAAAAACACTTCTAATCCTTAGCCTAATCTTGACCATAATCTAAATATAATTTGAATCTTAATCCATACCCTAACCTATACTTTACAATCATGTATGTTTATGATGTCCACAATGTTTCTTTAATCCAAATATATTCTCTCCTCTTTTTGTTATATTCAAGTAGTTAAAGATGTATTAGATGTAAATTTTATATGGTTTTAAAGATGTATTTATATTGATATTTTAGATTTATTTTATTAAATAGTAATTTTGTACATTTTTATGTTGTTTACATATATGCATATTATATTTGATGGACCCACCCCCACCTCCACCCCCTCCCCCACTACCGCCGCTACCCCCTCCATCTCTACCTCCACCTCCACCCCACCTCCATGACCACCTAGTCCTCCTCCACCACCTACCCTCCAGGATTTACTCAAGAGCATGAGGCACAACCTTCGTGACCTCATGCAAGATATTCAAACTATTAGGCATGAGGCCCATCCTCCCCTCACCTACTCTGCCTTGCAGATAACATGCAAGGAATTATACAATCTATTGAGCATTTAGATAGTGATATAGATAGCTTTAGACTATGGAAGAAAACCATGTGTTCCTTCTATTCTAACAACCTATCTTATAGATAGGTCCATTAGTTGAAATTTAAAAAGAACATTTTAAAAGATATTTCGTAAACCCTAAGACATGTCTTGAGATAAGCAAGAAGAAACCTCACATATCTATTAGATGGTGCACACATCCTTGTGTATCACAACAGTTTTGGGAGCAGTGGTGGATGGTATTTGATCATCCACCACACAAAAGTCATGAGGTTCCCATTTACTTTCTTAGGAAACTATTGGATGAGTTTGAATTAGGTTTGAAACCCAATTATTTTATTAGAGAATTTTAGGGAGTTGGTGGAGGGATGCCTCAGGATAGGCCTAAGGCAAAGCTCAAAAAAAATGAGGAATCATAGATGTCCTCAATGTCTTGTTTCTCTTCTTGCACTAGTTTTCTTAGTGCCTCTTCCATCATCAAGATGTGCCATCTACTCTTACTTCATTGAGTGCCCTTTCAGGAAATTTAGCAAACCAATGGATGCAAGGGATAGATATTCATCCACTTGGACACGTTTGTACTAGTTGTGGAGGTATATGCAAAGGCCCCCAAAGGATGTCGATTCAGCATAGGATGGCCATGATACCAAGGGCATTGATTTTGATGATGAGGTGTACACTCCTCATGGTGGTGGTAGTGATGAGATTGATATTAAGTCATTTGTTGACCTTCTTTGTGGAGAGGGAGAGAGTCAAGAGCAGCAGGTAAAAATTTAATTAAATTTTATAAAGCAAATTATTATTTACTTTCTACATATATGCATAATTGTATTAACCATATTAATGTACAATGATTTTCAATTAATAGAGGATGGATGATATTGTTCCTCCTAGGAAAGAGTATAGTCTTTTTTCAAAACCTTCAGATGTTGATATCCCTCATACGGTATGCACTTTGAATTACAATATAAATAATCTACATTGGAACTCAAATTTAATAACATGTGCTCATATATTCTTTTTATCTAATTTTGTAGGGATTGTCATCTATTACACAGTAGAATACTTGTACAACTCTTGATCCATCAACCACTGAGGCACAGCCTCAGATACCTATGGTATGAACTTTTGAAGACAAATAGTTTGTACTATTTTTATGTACACATTGTTATTAGCTCAACTTCAACTTCAATTCATGTATAATAATGTATTTTTGTTTTACGAACAGGAGATGGATTGTACTTTTCCATATAGGCCTCAGCATAGTCTATTTTTGACTCCATCTCTACCACCACCATGAGTAGTGTACACCTCATAATCAAAATCAATGACCTCAGCATCATGGCCATCCTATGCTAAATCAACATCCTCTGGGGGCCTCTGCATATACCTCCACAACTGGTACAAACGTGTCTAAGAGGATGAATATCTATCCCCTACATCCATTGGTTTGCTAAATTTCTTGAAAGGGCACTCAATGAAGTAAGAGTAGATGACACGTCTTGATGATGGAGGACGCACTAAGAAAACTAGTGTAAGAAGAGAAACAAGACATTGAGGACATCTATGATTCCTCGTATTATTGTTGAGCTTTGCCCTAGGCCTACCCTAAGGCATCCCTCCACCAACTCCCTAAAATGCTTTAATAAAATAATTGGGTTTCAAACCGTATGTATATATATATATGTTTTTATTTCAAAAAATTGTAGTGTAAATTATGTACTTCTTAATTTATGTACTTTGTAATTCATGTATATATAATTTTGACTCAAGTTTTATGTATCCATGATATTAGGACTATGTCACCATGAGTGTTGTTGGGACAAAAGGACTAAGCCAGATGGAGGTACAAACATCATCCTTTCAGGTCAATATTGTGATTTATACGTAGTTCATTATGATCTTTATCAACATTTTAAAATTTATGCATTCTATTATAGGACCTCACCACTACTACATTTGGTATTTTTGATAGTCCACCTCGTCTTGTTATAGAGGGACACCTATCTCATGTGGTATTATTTCAAATAAGTACTAAATATTTTAATTTATTTGCAAGCTATATTTTGAAAGTCATTTGAATTAAGCTTGTACATATTGTCTTCCTAGGATGTGACACACGATGCCCCACAGGGTATCCCACATGATGAGACACATCATGTTACACAAGATGATCCATCTAAGTCCTCTTCATGTGGAGTAAAGAGGAATATAGAAGATAGATTAGGTCTTTTGGCACCTTTAGATTGTGCTTTTATGACACACATTGTTTATTTTGATGCACTTTGTATTAGGACAGTTAATTGTATTTATATATATTTTTTGACTTCATATATCATGATATGACATGTTAGACCCATTTATATATTTTTACGACTTCTTATCATGCTAATGTATCCAATATAGATTATTATGTTATCATGTTGTAAGTGTGAACCATTTTCTTTATTGTGACATATTTTATTCAGGTTATGACACATTTTGTTAGTATATGGTACATGAACAATAATTTTAATAATTTTAATTAAATATAGGAACATTAATTTAAACATGTCTGAATGTAAAAGTAATGGAAAAATATAGGAGGCAATTACTTTAATTGACAAATAAATTAATATCAATTGCACACCTTTAACTTTCAAATAGAAGTTAACTCCTATTTTTTACACAATTGAACTCATATATTATTAAAAAAAAGTGAAGTCATATAAATTTAAAACAAGTGAAGTCATATATATGTAACACAATGTGAAGGAGATAAATAGAAGTGAACTCCTATTTTTAAATGTTTACAAAATGTTTTGATTTCAAAATAAAAAATTGGTTCAACACGTTTTTTCAAATGAGGTCTTGTAAAATAAAAATTTAAAAGAAAAACACAATTTGAAATGTTAATAAAAGCATAAATTAATAAGAGCTGTCTATATTATGTAAATATGTGTAATGTATGTACTCACTATGTGTAATTGCACAAGATGTTGATATTGGATCCACCTTAAACATTTAAATTTGCATAAGTTGTACTTGAGACTTGAATAAGAGGTATATATAAGTTCTCTAATTTTCTATTGATAGTGCATATATATACATTTAAATTATATAAGTTGATGCAAGAGCATCTAGTGGTGTAAGGGAAATCCTGTATCACCCAAAATATGCTTAGTGTTAGTTTCTATTTAATATTTCTTTATTTCTGGATACCCATTTGGGTCAAATAGAGATTCCAACTCTTATAGTTCTACTATTGGTTTTTTGGGTTAGAGTTTTTGAGAACCTTGGGATATGTGCCAATTTAGAAAATAGGCTATTTTTTAATTGATCCATAATTAAGATGAGTTAGAGGGTGTAATTTGGAGAGATGATTAGACTTGTAATTTAAAGTACTCCAAAAAAAGAATCAAGTCAAAAGGCTTTACAGTTTGAAAGTTATTGCAATTTTAAGTTGCCTAGAGACCTCCTAAGATCACTTCAAAGTTAGATTTGAGGCACTAAATGGCCTTGTAAACACCCAAAAAATGGAGGAAAAAAACTTTGGTTCATAAGGCTATGGAGTTCTTGGAGAGGTTTTTAAAAATGTAAACAGTTCATTAATCGAAGTCCTAGATCAAAAGTTGGACTACCATTTTTGGATTCTTCTAATTTTACACCAACTTTTAAAGATGAGTTAGAGAGTGTAATTTGGAGGGATGAATATAATTGTAATTTAAAGCACTCTAGAAAAAGAATCAAGTCAAAAGGCTTTATGGTTTGAAAGTTATTGTAGTTTTAAGTTTCCTAGAGAACCCCTAAGAGTGCTTCAAAGTCAGATTTGAGGCATTAAATGGCCTCGTACAAGCCCAAAAAATGGGGGATGAGGAAATCTAGTTCACAAGGCTATAGAGAACTTGGAGAGCTTTCTAGAAATTTAAATGGTTTGTCAATTAGAGTCCCATATCAAAAGTTATGCCTCCTGAAAGTTGGACTACCATTTCTGGATTCTTCCAATTTTACACCGACTTCTGACATGTTTTCTAGAACCTTATATTTTGGTGGTGGATGCCAAATGGAATATTCTAGAATTTATTCCTAACCCTAAACCTAATTCAGGTTACTTAATGCCATTTTTAGCATTGTAAACATAGTTTTTGGTGGAGTTTGGGAGAAGGTACTATGAGGAGGATTTTTCTCCAGAATTAGACAACATTGTAAGCCCCTAGGGCACATCATTGAGTTTGTTTTCATTGTGCTGAATGTAACAACATATTACTTCTAATAATAATATTCCCCTTTTCCTGTTGTGTTCATTTGATCTTGGGTTGTGCCCTCATCAAGTGGTATTAGAGCGAGTTTTCTTGAGTTTGTAGATAGAGTGCCGACTATGAGGTAGTTTGGACCAAGACTATGTGATTGTGGGTTTTGATATAGCAAGAAGATGCCTTGATAAATGGAGCATGGTGGAAGAGCCAAAGTTTTTCTTCCTAAGGTTAGATCCCTCCAGATACAAGAGGAGATTCATAGAAGGATGAATATTGTCATAGGTAACGAAAGTGAGGAGGCATTACAAGAGGAGATTCATAGAAGGATGAATATTGTCATAGGTAACGAAAGTGAGGAGGAAAATAAAGAAGAGGGCAATATTGTGTAGGAAGGGGAAGGAGATAGAGAAGTCCTAAAAAAGGTATAGGAGAAGCTTTTTAGGGCCATTGCCAAGCTGGGAAAAAGACCTAAAATTGACGTTGGCATGTTTTGAGGAAATTTAAACCCAGATGAGTTGATCTACTAGATCAATGAGCTAGAGGAATATTTTGAATATGAGGATATCGGGGACATTGACAAGGTTAACTTTGTGAAGGCCAAAATGAAAGGCCATGCCAAAATCTGGTGGGAAGAGATTCAGTTGGAAAGAAATAAAAGAGGAAAGGAGCAAATCACAAGATGGGATTGTAGACACCTAAAATCCCTTAGAAAATAAAGTATTTTTATTTTCTGAAAAGTCCTTGATGACATCATCATTTATTAATTAATTAATTATTTAATTTATTTATTTATTTTTATGCCATTAAATCCCCTTGTCTTAATTTAAAATATTTAATTAAAGAATCCCTCCCAAAAATGTTTAAATCTTATTTAAACATTATTTCCTTATTTATTAATTATTTAATTAATAAATTGACCAAAAAACCCAAAATAAATATTTAATTTATTTTTTGCCCAAAACTTGGCCAATTTCCTTAAGACCACTAACCTCTTCCAAAATCTTCTAATCCTTCTTTAATTTTGATTAAAGGCTAATCCCATCATTTCCTTACCCTAATCCCAACTCAAAATATTTAACTAAGGTTAAATATTAATTCTCATATTTATTAAAAATGTTTTAATGAATATCTCCTCAAACCAAACCTATGAGATAAATAAACTTTATTTATCCTAACCCTGAGCCTATCCCTAAACCCCCGTTTTAGCCTAATCCACCCCATCCTCCCATACTAACCAAGCTTAGCTACTAACTCACCCACCCTCATTGAATGCCATCCACTTGCATATCTCTAACAAGCTTAGTCTAATCCTAAATCACCTCTAATCTGCCCCATAACCTTGTCACATTCTCTAAGCAAGCTTAAGACTTTCCTAAACCAAGCAAAGTCAACAATCTCAACTCCCTCCAAAATATCTCAACCACTAAGCCTTCAATGCTCTTACAAGGCCATAAAGACTCTTAAAAACCCATTCATTGCTCTTACAAGCCATTTATGAAGGGCCTTTATGAAGATATTATCCCTTGAGCCTCCTTTGTTGACTCATCCTTGCCATTTTTTCCATCCACTCACCCTGTGACATGTGTCACTCCCTGATTGGCTGTAATGAAGCACAATCCATGTGCTCTCCTCTCATGCAATCCTAGCCCTCCTTAACCATTTCTCCAGCCTTGCATCTTAGCCCTCAAACCCTCAAGCCCTTAGCCTATAAATTGGATCCCCTCCCAATCCATATCATCACAATCCTTGAGTTAAAGTTATAATGCTAGTTTGAGAAACCAAAGCCCTTAACCATACCCTTATAATGCCAAATTGAGAGCTCACAAAGTTACCAATTTGTCATTACCCATCTCCACCATTGAAGCAAACTTGAAGCCCTTTGAGCATACATACTAATCTTTCATTTAGACTCATCTACCAACCAAAGAGCTAATTCCTATTGGGAGAGTCCATTCATTTGGCTCACATTCCTAATTAAGAGTTCCTCTTTAGTCTCTCTTATATGTTATATAAATCTTTGTTAGTTGATACTTTGTTCTCTTAATAGATTAGTGTTTCTTGCTAACATATTAGTATATACATTTTGGCACGCCTAGTGGGACCCACTATGGGTCATTTAATCATCCATTTCTATCTATATGTTATTTTTTCTAACAATCTAATGTTTCTTGTTGTTTGAGTGATTTGTAGGGTGTTTCACTTATTTTTGCAGGTTGAAGAACACACTTGGGAAGAAAACATACCCTCTAAAACTCGAAAATAATCAAAAAAATAATTTTTTTTGGAAAAATCTATGCATTTCAGTTATGTTCACACAGTGTCGTCTCTGCAGATTAGTGTCTTCGTAGATTGGCATCTGCGCCTGGTGAACTGTCGTCTGTGCTTGGTAAACTATCATCTCTGCAACCTCAACTATCATCTTGGCAGATTGGCATCTGTGCTTGCAAACTATCATCTCCGCCTAATGAACTGTCGTCTCTGCCTGTTATTGTTGCATTTCTGTTTTAGCATCTCTCTTTTAGGAAAAAGAACCAAAAATTTTGATTTTATTTTTTTCATAGTTAAGCTTCAAATTTTTGAGATTTTTTGGGTTACTAATCAAATTGGCTTTTTGTAGCTATTGCAGGTTGGAGCACATATGAAGCCACTAATCATTTTTTTGCAAGTTCTCCTTACATGGTTTAATGCATTTGAAAAATGAACTTGAATGTTTAAACACTTGTCTTTGAATGCATGTTGCTAAAATGAACTTGAATGTTTAAACATTTTTCATTGAATGAATGTCGCTCAAACACAATCTTGAATGCCATGGATTAAAATCAATTTTTTCTTGGAATGCATGATTAAAACAACAAATCGATTCTTGAATGCCATAGATCAAATAATCATCTTTTGGGGCATAAAAAGAATCTACACTCTAGAAACTTTCTAAATTATAAAAATCAAATAAAGACACTCTAAGTGAGTTTGTAGTTGGACTCACCCTCTTTAATCACCCATCAATTTAACCATTGGTTGCAATCTCAGTGCCATCTATGGGGATGGGTCCACCTAAGAGGGTGTTAAGTGCTCCACAAAGATCAAACTTCACTTGTGTTTTTATTAGTTTTTCTAACTTAGAAATTTTTTTGAATGGACATTAGGCTTGCTAACACTTCTTTTGGGCATTAAAATTTGAACAAATCTTGACGTGGAGGGCCCCCGGGTGCATGCTTGAAACTGAGTTTTACACATTTTTCTTTTTGGACTTAAAACAAAATCACACCAACTCTTGAATGCCTTAAAGAAAATTAATTGATACTTGACGTGGAGGGCCTTCGGGCATGCAGGTTTACTTTTTTGTTGATCTTAAATCTTCTTGGTGTATGCATTCTTTGATCGATTTTACTTTTGTTGACATTTCAAAGTTGGAATTGAATATTTGCATCTTAAACATGAGTGCTTGCAAAGTCTAGATCAGCACACATAAGAGTCAGTTGGTAAAAGAACAAATGTGTTTTTAAGCCCAAGATCATCCAAGTCTTCTCTCCCCTTGTCATCTTTCGAGACCATCTTGGGTGCATAAGATTAGGATCCAAAATCTTGTTTAAGTTTTAGGAGGCCTACTTGGGGATTTCATCACCCCTTGGACGACCTCAACTCCAGTGTTTCGGCGGTGTATAAAGATCGGGAGGTGAATCTAAAGACACCTCTCTTGAAATCAAGATTTTGTCACTCGAGCTAAGCCTCAAGGAACTTTATACCCTTGAGAAGTGAAAGAGGAGAAGTGGGTTACCGCTCCTCTCGGCTGTGTGACATCTTTTTGGTTTCATCTACAGATTTGGACCTCATGTACCTTGGGTATATTGAGGACTCCCTAGCTAAACCAACTGTCAGCCTTGCAGACAACCATCTAGGGTGTTAATGTGTTTGAAGTGACTAATCAAAACATTTGTAAAACATACACACTCCTTGGCACAAGTATCACATTCTGAGAATCAAAAACTTCTATCTGGTTGTTCCTATCTATTGCTTGATTTTTTATTTGTTGAATGAATGTTTGCCAAACTTGGTCAATCCTAGCTTAGGGCATACTTACCGTAGTCACTACCTGTTTCAGGAGTTGAACGAGTTGAGGAAAAACAACCAAGATCTCTCAAAGCCAAGAAGATTCAAGAATTTATGTCAAAACAACTCAAACTCAAACATAAGTTTCACAAAGTCAAACTCAAGCCATCTCAGGCATACCAAGAACTTTGAGCCAAGAGAAAGGAAATAACACCAAGCCCTCGAATTTCCAAACTCCACAAAGCAGAGGACAAAGCTGTCGACGAAGCCCTTCAAGATGCTTGGTTAGATCGCACTATTCGACTTAACCAACATCCAAGAGTTAACCATGCTTATGCATTACCAACTAGGCATGATTTCTATGATTAGACCCCCTTGTTTCTCCACATCTTCTTACATAAGCTCCACTTTAGAGTCATCCTTGTAGGTAAGCCAGCCATCTTTAGTCCTCCCCTTAAGCATTTTAGCTCATCCATCTCATTTAAAACCAAACCATCTAGCCAAAAATCCAAAACTTCGCATCCAAGCCTTCAAAATTGTTGTCACTTTGCCAAAATTTTGCCATTCCTAACATCTTCCAAATCCACCAACCTCACCAAGGTTATCCCTTTGACAAATATTTGTTTAGGGTAATCTAGCTTTGTCACTTGTCATCCCTCATCACCTTGAGCTAAAGGTTGAGATCCACAAGTAGTCAATCTTGTGTTCTTCCTAAAGGATCATCAGTCTATCCTTAAGTTGACACAATCACCACCAAGCTTGCACATAGGAAAGTAGACCTTTCATGCTTTGGCAACATATCTTTGAAGTTAGAATCCCCAACCCAATCCTACTTACATTTTGTCATACAACTTTGCCTCAACCTAGGAAATCATTTGCATAGAAAAGCCTTCCCCTTTTGCATCCATTAGCATTATTGCATCTCATCCCTAGGAAACATTCTGCATTTTCATGCCACCTGTCACTCGCTTAGCCAAGAAGAAGGAAACAATGGAGCCCTATCATTTGGATCAAACAACATCGCTCCCCTTGAGCAGTCAACCATCTTTCAGCCCAGAGAACACTATACCATCACCTACTGACATTGAAGCTTTCATGAACCAACCAGGAAATGCAGTATTGGTGAACACCATTATAGACAAAAACAAGGAAACAATCATGGCTAACTTTTGAAGGGACAACATTGGAGCCTTTGACTTTGGAAGACCTCCTCCCTTATCAGAACCATCTCAACCACTATTTGAGCAACTACGACTCCCAATAGGCTCTTATGATTCAAATTATCCTCAATATGTGCCAAAAGAAGAGCCTCAACCCATCCCATATGATCCAATAGACCTAAATATACCAGCCTCCACCCAAGTTGAAATCTCCCTTCCGCAAGCTAATCCAGCCACCACCACTCCACCATTGGTCCATACCACTCCATCCCAAACCCCCTTCACCCAAAACACCTCATCATTCACTCCCTTCACTATTGTTGCTGCTGCTCCCCAACCCAGCCTTCCAAATCCACCCATCTCCCAAATCAGTGCTAGTATCTTTGGCCAACCTCAGCAATATACAACAAGGATGCCACCCATGGGGCCAAGTAATCAACCTTTCATCAGCCCCAGCTTGTTTACCTTAGCTTAGAACACAATTCCATCATTTCCACTAGGTCCTTGGAGCTCAGTGCCATTAGCTACAAACCCACAAGCTACTACCCTCACTCCACAAAGCTATCAAACCCCACTAGCTACTACCAATGTTCCGCCAAGCTCTTAAGTGACCCAAGCTCTTGCCACCACTCTACCAAGCTTTCAAATCTAGCTGCCAAGCTATCAAACCCCATCAGTTCCATTTCCAATCTTTCAATTCCCACCACCTCCACCACCAACTAATCCATTACCTCCTATTACCAACTATTTTTCTATGCCACTTCTAGGAGGAAATCCACCACCACCAACCACTAATTACTTGGCCTCTTTTGCCATGCAGATACCTTCCCAAAAGGGGGCACAACCAACATATATTGGTCAAACTCCTCAAATCCAAAGTCAAGTCCCACAAGCTCCCCAATCCTTTCCCCAAGCTTCACACCCATCTTATACCTTACCTCCACAAAGCAATCCATTTATCCCACAGCTAGCTTATGTTCCTCAATCCCAAACTCAAATCCAATATTAGCAGCAAGCCTTGCAACACATGTAGCAATATGTGCCACCTCCACCTCAGCAACCCATCATCCACCATTTAGTTTCCCAAGCCATGTATAATCCCTACCATCCCATACCTCAAAGCCATCCATATTCCATTGCCCCATCTAGCACATACCTACCTCAGGGCACTCCTACATTGGGGGCACCCCAGCCATCACCCATTAATTCAGAATGGGAAGCCATGAAGACAAATTTGAAAAACATCTAGGAGGGAAATGATCCAAAAACCTTCAAATTTGAGAATGTGTGTCCTTACTCATTTGACAGAGCCATTACCATGACACCATTTCCCAAACACTTTGAGACACCCAAGTTTGACAAATTTAGAGGAAAAGGAGAACTTGTCACACATATCAAAGAATTTTACATGCACTACCAAGAAGTGGCATACGATGATGTCTTCCTCTTACGTCTCTTTCCCAAAAGCTTGGCCGGACCAGCTCTTGAATGGTTTTATAGAATACCATGTGGCACAATTAAAAACTTTTTTGAATTGTTAGAGGCATTTGTAGCCCAATATGCCCATCTTGTTGAAGCAGAGCTATCAGTAGTTGATCTTATCCACACTAAGAAAAAAGGTGGAGAAAGCCTTCCTAAATATCTGCAAAGATAGAAAACCCTTACCACCCGCATATCTTGCACCTTGCCAGAATGCCATTTAGTGAAAATGTTTATTGATAATGCCCATCCTAGCTTGGCTCACCACATGACCATAAACTGTTTGCAGACCTACAAAGATATCAAAGAGAAAGGAATGATCCTTGAGCAAGGACTCATTAAAGATGGTGTGGTCAAGATTTACAAGGAAGCCAACCAAAATCAAACACATTCAAATGATAAGTCTAGGTATTGGAACAAAAATAAGCACGTTGCAACAGATGGCATCACTGACACTAGACATGTGAATATTGTTGATCCTTCTCAAAACTAGTCCAACCCACCATATCAATCAAACAATCAACAAGCTATCAACTACCAACAACAAAATCACCAAAGCTATCAAAGCCACAACCCAAGACCCAACTTTCAAGGGTATAGCAATCATGTTAATGCCATCAATGTAGTTGTAGGGCAAAAGCCCAGATTCAAACTTGCACCCAGCAAATCAACCCAAGCCAATCCAAAGCTGCATGGTACAAAGATAATGAGTACTACAAATTTCATAGGGTAAAAGGTCACACTACCCTCAAATGCATGAAACTAAAAGATTATGTGCAGGACCTCATTGATCGGAAAGAAATTACCGTTGGTGGCCAAACCTCTCCCAATGCAGGCTTACAGATCTATCAAAATGCTTTTCCTCCTCAGAACAACCAAAATCCTAGAAAAGAACCTATCCAAACTAACAACAACAACACCAAAAAATGCCAGCCAAACCAACAGCATGGGAAGAACAATGACCACACTTCATCCTATATAGACTATGGTAGCCTCATCAGTTGTATATTTGAAAAAGAGCCTGATGTCAATGTTATCAATATCCAAGGCCCAAAGAATGAGTGTACAGTCACCACTAGAAGAGCGCGATTTAACATCGCAGCTCCACCAGTGTCACCAGCACCATCAACTCCATCAAAAAGCTAGTACAATATCTTGGAACACCTCGGGAACATGCCAGCCCAAATCTCCATTTTAGATCTTCTCTACACTAGTCCTGTGTACAAAAACATCCTTGATAGTGCTCAGAATCTTGTGTCCCTTTAGATATCAGTGCTACAGATTTTCATAATCTTTTTGGACACCTATCCTCCTCATATGCCCTATCATTCAAACCCACCAACATACCCGTGGTCGAGCCAAATCACACCCTTCCACTTTGCATAGCCATCATCGTATCCAATTTTGCCATAAAAAGAGTAATGATAGATAATGGATTAGCCTTGAATATTTGCACCCTAAAATTCATAAAACAAGCTGGGTATACTGAGGTAGATATCATCAGTGAGGTTATCACCATCAAAGCTTATGACAACTTAGAAAGAACCATAGAAGGAACTATTTTGCTGCCAATCAAGGTTGGGCCAGTCATCCAAGAAACACTCTACCATGTTATTGATCTAAACCTACCATTTACCATCCTCCTCGATCGCCCATGGGTTCATTCCATGAAAGCCATTCCATCCACTTACCATCAGTGCGTCAAATTTTTGCATCAGGGCACTAAGGTAACCATCCATGATGATCTAGAACCCTTTGCTTACTGCAATGCGGTTGAAGCTTCATATGCAAACCATTGCCCTAGAATTGATATCAGCACAGCCATTGCCAGCTCATCTCACACTTGTAATGACCTAGAAACCATCCTCACCTCCACCCTATCTACCGTGAAGATCAATAACAAAGGCTATGGAGAGTATAGTCTGTCAGATGCATTTGTTGTCAGGGCACTCCCACTTGATCCACACGCCCATGGATGACTGACATATCACAAAGCTAAGGAGATTCCACCTCCTCAATACAAACAGTTTGGCCCAACAACCTTTGTATCCTCAATAATCCATCTTCATGAGGAGCTCACTCCAGATATCAACAATTGGTTACATAAGGATGCACCTCCAAGAAATCAAGCACGCCTTGATCACTTCAGCCAAAAGTATCCCCAAGAACATAATCTCATCACTAACAAATGGAACTATCAAGGTGGTGGTCTAGGACCAGAGGACAGAGGCATGCAGTGCCCCATCGATGCACACAAGTGGGAATCAAAGTCAGGTCTTGGCTTTGGCATACCCACAACTGGGGGCACCAATACGGACTGTCACGCTTTTTCAAACATTCATCGCGACCTTGTCAAAATTGAAGACATTCCTGAGGAAGTTGAAAAGAGAGCCTACGATGATATCCTAGACCAAATCTTCCTCGAAGACTTTGTTCTCCAAGAACTATCCATCCATTTCATTGGCTTACCACTCACCCATCCACAACTCATAGATTGGGACCAACCAAGCGTCATACACATTGATGAGTTCACATCAGAGGAAGCACTTCTGAGATTCATGGGAGCTAAAACTCCTCGCAAGAAAACAAAGCCAGATTTTTCCTATATCTATGAGCTAGATCCCAAGGGGTATTTTGGAGAAAATCCCCAACCTAGTTTTGATACACCCAAAACTAGAACTAAGGTGAATTCGGGACTAGCTAAGGTAGCGAAGAGAACCCCTCAGCAAGAAAATCCAGAGTCACAAGCAGAACATGAGGATTTAGCATTACCTCCTCAAGATAATCGACCAGAGGTGTCTCCTATTCTAATTGAGGATACTAAAGAAGTCAACATCAATTCTTTAGATATCCCCAGACTTGTTCACATTGTTGCATCCCTATCACAAGACCAAGCTGACCTCCTCTTTGAGGTCTTAAGAGAGAACATTGGCTGATTTGCATGGTCATATCAAGACATGCCAAGACTTGATCCAAAGCTTGTAGTTCATCATCTTGTAGTCGATCCAAAGATCAAGCCCGTCAAACAAAAGCTTAGAAATATGCACCCCAAAGTGGCATTACTGGTCAAAGCTGAATTAGAAAGAATGTTAGCTGCTAAGGTTATCTGACCTATCGACTACTCAGAGTGGATCTCCAACATGGTCCCCATCACTAAACCTTCAGGTGACATCAAAATCTGCACTGATTTCAGAGATCTTAACAAAGCTTGTCCAAAAGATGATTTTCCCTTGCCCAACATAGATATGATTGTAGATCTTACAGCTGGACATGAAATTTTGTCCCTCATGGATGGATTTTTTGGGTATAATCAAATCAAGATTGTAGAAGAGGATCAGCATAAGACATCATTCACTACCCCTTGGGGAACCTTTTGTTACAACATGATGCCTTTTGGCCTAAAGAATGCTGGGGCTACCTATCAAAGAGCTATGACAGCCATTTTCCATGATCTTATCCATAGAATTTTGGAGGATTATGTGGATGATATCTTGGTTAAATCTCATACCTTCATGGATCATCTTGCTGACCTGGAGAAAGTCTTTGATAGGTTAGCAAAATATCATCTCATGCTGAATCCCAAGAAGTATGTCTTTGGGATCACATCTAGCAAGCTTCTAGGCTTTATAGTTTCTAAACAAGGTATAGAGATCGACCCCAAGAAGGTCAAGGCTATCTTAGACATGCCTCCTCCCCAGACACTGTGACAACTTTGCACTCTTCAAGGAAAGCTTCAATCTGTTCGATGCTTCATTTCCCAGCTTGCAGATAAGTGTACGCCATTTACACATTTATTGAAGCACGATGAAAAATTCAAGTGGGATCCTTTGTGTCAACGCAGCTTCGATCAGCTCAAGCAGTATCTCACCAATCCCTCTATCTTGGTTCCACTAGTTCCTGATCGTCCCTTGATCTTGTACATATCAATAATGCCTACTGCACTAGGGGCACTTCTAGCACAACTCGATGACTACGGCAGAGAAAGAGCCATCTACTACATTAGTAGAACCCTAGTTGGTTATGAACTCAATTATACTCCTATAAAAAAAGCTTATTTGGTAGTTGTTTTCTCAACTCAAAAGCTTTGCCACTACATGCTAAGTCATACCATCCAACTAGTCTCCAAGATTGACCCTCTCAAGTATATGCTCTCTAGAACAGCACTTACAGGCTATTTGGCCAAATGGGTTATGCTCCTTAGCGAATTTGACATCCAGTATGTGGACAGAAAGGCAATCAAAGGGCAAGCTATAGCAGATCACCTAGCTAATGCACCTCTAGTAGATACATATCCTTTGATCATAGAATTTTCAGATGAACATGTCTATATAATTGAAGAACAACCCCCATGGAAACTTTATTTTGATGGCTCATACACATCTCATGGATCAGGGGCAGGAATATTGTTGGTCACACCTCAAGGAGATTACATTCCAAAAGCCTTCAAGCTATAATTCCCTAGCAGCAACAATATAGCTGAATATGAGGCCCTCATAGCAGGATTAAAGATAGCTGCAAAATGGAACATCATTGAGTTATAAATCTTTGGCGATTCTTAGCTCATCATCAAGTAAGCCCTAAATGAATATCAAACCAAAGATGAAAAGCTATTACCCTACAAAGAGCTAGTTGATCAGGTAACCCAGCATTTTACAAAGCTTCAATTTACACAAGTGCCTCGAATACAGAACAAAGCAACAGATGCTATGGCTACTATCAGCTTGCTCTTGGAAATTCCCCAAGTAGCTACATAGTATGAGTTTTTAGTCGAATAGCTCCTCACACTCACCTATGCAAATGAGGATTCAAACTGTGTTTGCATCTTGGTTGGTCCCCAATCCCCTTGGTACCATGAGATTTACGCTTACCTTAATGATGGTATCATATCCCCTCACCTCACATGTACCCAACACCAAAACCTCATTCAAAAATCATCCCGCTATGTTATCATAGCCAATACCCTATATCGTCGAGGTTATCATGATACTCTCTCTCAATGTTTAGATGAAAATGAGGCCGTAATGGCATTAAAAGAAGTACACTCTGGACTTTGTGGTGCCCACATGAGTGGTATTTTCCTAGCATGAAAAATCCTTAGAGTAGGCTACTATTGGCCTACCATTGAAGAAGATTCCTGTGACTTTGTCAAAAAGTGTCTCCCATGTCAGCAGCATGCAAATCTTGTGCACGCTCCAGCACAAGATCTACAACCTATTGCACCACCTTGGCCTTTCGCTTGTTGGGGCCTTGATCTAGTTGGAACTATCACACCTCTCTCATTAGATGGACATAAGTGGATAATAACAGCTACAGACTATTTCACTAAATGGGTGGAAGCAGTCCCCCTAGTCTCAGCTATAGGAGTTCAGGTCTCCAAGTTCATCTTGTACCACATTGTTTGTCGCTTTAGCATCCCATCCACCATCTTCACCAACCACGGAGGTAACTTTGAAAATCTCAACATGGATGAATTATGCACTTCCCTCCACATCCATCACCACTTTTCTATCCCATATTTCCCACAAGGTAATAGTCAGGTAGAGGCAACTAACAAAACCCTCCTCAAAATCTTAAAGAAAGCTGTCAATGATTCTGGCCGCGATTGGCACCTACAAATAAATCCAGCCCTATGGGCCTATCAAACTTCCTTCCATAAATCCACAGGCACAACTCCATACTCCTTAGTCTATGGTGCCGAAGTGGTACTACCTATAGAGGTTGAACTTCCCTCCTTGTGCATATCTTTGCAAGGGCAAATATCAGATGAAGAATACAAAGTAGCTCAGCTCACCCAACTAGATCTCTTAGATGAGAAGTGACAACAAGCCTATGATCATCTCACAGTCTATCAAACTCATCTCAAAAGAAATTTCAACAAGAAGGTGCTTCCACAACACTTTCAGTCGGGTGACATGGTCCTCAAAGAAAACATGAAAGTCCAAGCAGATCAAGAAAAGAAAGGCAAGTTTGAACCTACATGGCTTGGTCCTTATATTGTCACTACATCCTTTGGTTCTAGAGCCTATCAACTATCTACACCAGAAGGAGAACTCTTGAATGATCCTACTAACATCATTCATCTCAAGAAATTATAAGCTTGAAGATCCTTGGTATACCCAGCTTTTGAAAAATACAAAAAATAGTAAAGAGAAATAAGCATCCAATGGTGAAAACTTGGCAATTCAAGCACCTTGGATAGGTACTTTGGTGAAAGCTTGGTAATTCAGGCACCTTGTGTATTAAAACTAATCCATTATCTATCACTATCCTATCCCTCATCCATCCACCCACCATCCCATAAAACACCTTCTTGTTTCCTTGGTGTTTCGACCAAATATCCAAAATCTAATGGAGCTTGTAAATACCTCTTGTATAGCTTGTAAATCTTGTACCTCAGGTTGTAAATCTTGTACCCCAGCTTGTAAATCTTGTATCATCCCTTGTATCATAGCTTGTATATCCAAATCTTTTCCAAAGCTTGTATTATATGCCAAATCTTGTATCCTAGCTTGTATCCTATCATATGCACATAAAGAATCCCATTTTCCTTAAGCTTTTTGCAAACCATCTACCTATCTGCCTATCAATTATTATAGGAATCCCACCCTTCATGAACATTTCCATCTCACAAAAACCAAAACATGAACAACCTTGTACATTTGTAACATATCTTGGTCCATCATCTTGTACATCCTCTTTAGCTTAGTACCATTGTATCTATCTAGCTTTCATGTTAGTTCCTCCTTGATCAACATCTTGCACACATCGCACAACCCTTGGTTAGCTATTTCAATGCATCCTTTAGCTAGATCTCTTGTCACCAAAGTCTTATCCTCTTAGTTCAGCTTGCCAAATGCATCACTCATCCAGATCCATCAGCTTAGGTGCTCTCTGATAGATCCTTGTAGGATATAGCTTTCCTCATGTCTGATCTTGGTCCATTAGTACCTCGTCCTACCCATCTCATTGCCAAATGGTTCTCTTTTGGATTTTTGTTTTCTTTTGATTTGGATTCTTCCCTTTTGGGGTCTTGAAGTATCTTTTCCAAACAATCTTTTTGTTCCCTCCTCAAGGTTGCCACGATCTTCCATATCATGGTATACTGCGAATGGAGCAATCTGGGTGTACAGTTTTGATCAAGTCTTTTATTTGTTTTTCTTTTCTACTTGTGGGTTACCTATTGTCGGTTCCACTCTAATTCTTCTAAGATTCATGTGTGATGTTGGGGCACTCCTTGCATGTTTTTTTTGAGTCAGTTCGTCAGTCCTTTGGACAGTTGGTGAAAAGGCCTTGTTATTCTTGGTAATATTGGCAATTAACCAACAGTCCTATAGCAAATCTAGTGCTCAACTACATGGTGGTACTTCTCTTTGAAGTATTCCCCTGCTCAATAAGCTTCAATGGATTCCCTTCATTTCCATCATTCCCCATCCATATCTAGCATCCATCTCTCCTACCCCAAGCTTATGCATTAGTATCTCTTTGAATCAATCTTCACTCTTAGCTTTAGGGATCCACAATCCTAGTCTTAGGGATCCACCAATCCAATCAATCCACCAAGCCTCATCTTTCAAGATCCACAATCCTAGTCTTAGGGATGTTTGAAACCCATCTTTCACCAATCTGACTCTTTGAAATGTTGTTGCATCAGCTTTATAATCCCCTCATCCATCTCCCTATCCTGGATTCCTTTTTATAGTGCTCCACTCCTTCATCCTCCACCTTCCCTGAAGTCTTAAGCTTGCTTCCTCTTGTGCCTCTGACCTCCCTTTATCATTCTCTCATAGTGAGAGTTTGAGCTAATTTAGCCCCTTCTTGTTGCCAATCTGAGTCTCCTTGCTCATCCTAGATTCTTTTATTTTTTCAAGAAGCTGTCACGCCTCGCTTTCTCTTCCCGCCGCCTTCTTGAGGGGGCATCTTGCAGTCCGTTCTCTCCTCTTCTGCTCTAGCCTTGGGCATCTTATTTTCTTATCTTTGATGCCATGCCACTTGCGGCATCACATCAAAAAGGGGGAAAATGTAGACACCTAAAATCCCTTAGAAAATAAAGTATTTTTATTTTCTGAAAAGTATGTGATGACATCATCATTTATTTATTAATTAATTATTTAATTAATTTATTTATTTTTATGCCATTAAATCCCCTTGTCTTAATTAAAAATATTTAATTAAAGAATCCCTCCCAAAAATGTTTAAATCTTATTTAAACATTATTTTCTTATTTATTAATTATTTAATTAATAAATTGACCAAAAAACCCAAAATAAATATTTATTTTATTTTTTGCCCAAAACTTGGCCAATTTCCTTAAGACCACTAACCTCTTCCAAAATCTTCTAATCCTTCTTTATTTTTGATTAAAGGCTAATCCCATCATTTCTTTACCCTAATCCCAACTCAAAATATTTAACTAAGGTTAAATATTAATTCTCATATTTATTAAAAATATTTTAATAAATATCTCCTCAAACCAAACCTATGAGATAAATAAACTTTATTTATCCTAACCCTAAGCCTATCCCTAAACCCCCTTTTTAGCCCAATCCACCCCATCCACCCATACTAACCAAGCTTAGCTACTAGCTCACCCACCCTCATTAAATGCCATCCACTTGCATATCTCTAACAAGCTTAGTCTAATCCTAAATCACCTTTAATCCCCCCTAACCTTGTTACATTCCCTAAGCAAGCTTAAGACTTTCCTAAAATAAGCAAAGTCAACAATCTCAACTCCCTCCAAAATATCCCAACCACTAAAACTTCAATGCTCTTACAAGGCCATAAACACTCTTACAAACTCATTCATTTGTCTTACAAGCCATTTATGAAGGTTATTTATGAAGATATTATCTCTTAAACCTCCTTTTTTGACTCATCCTTGCCCTTTCCTCCATCCACTCACCCTGTGACATGTGTCACTCTCTGATTGGCTGTAATGAAGCACAATCTATGTGCTCTCCTCTCATGCAATCCTAGCCCTCCTTAACCATTTCCCCATCCTTGTATCTTATCCCTCAAACCCTCAAGCCCTTAACCTATAAATTGGATCCCCTCCCAAGCCATATCATCACAATCCTTGAGTTAAAGTTATAATGCTAATTTGAGAAGCCAAAGCCCTTAACCATACCCTTATAATGCCAAATTGAGAGCTCACAAAGCTGCCAATTTGCCATTACCCATCTCCACCATTGAAGCAAACTTGAAGCCCTTTGAGCATACATACTAATCTTTCATTTAAACTCATCTACCAAGCAAAGAGCTAATTCCTATTGGGAGAGTCCATTCATTTGGCTCACATTCCTAATTAGGGGTTCCTCTTTAGTCTCTCTTATATGTTATATTAATCTTTGCTAGTTAATGCTTTGTTCTCTTAATAGATTAGTGTTTCTTGCTAACAGATTAGTATATACAGGGATCACATGGTGGACAAACTAAAGAAGCAGCTCATTCCTGTTGATTACGAGCTTGATTTGTTCAAGAAGATGCAAGGATTAAAGCAAGTGGAAAAATATGTCTAGGAATACATAGAGGAGTTTTACTGAATCCTTATTAGGGTGGGGCATGCGGAAGAAAACAAGGAGAAGGTTGCTCATTACCTTAATGGGTTAAGACCTAGCATTCAAGAGGAGTTAAGTCTGGTTAGAATGACCAACATTGAAGAGGCTTACCAGTTTGCCTTGTGAATTGAGGAGAAGTTAAACAAAAATTTTGATGGAAGGCAAAGAGGGCATAGTCAAGGAAGAAGGGGTAGTGCTAGGTCATTTGGATGCCAAAATGAGAACCAAAAGAAAAATGAAGATGTGGGTACCAGCTGAAACTAGAGGAACAAGGTTTCAACTGCTCCCATGATCAAAACTTTGGAGATCAAAGAGGAATAGGTAGAGGACATGGACAAGGTTTAGGAAGAGGAGGATTTTGTGGTACCTATTTTTATTACAACGAAGAAGGTCATCATGCCTACGAATGCCCTCAACTCTAAGGAAGGAAAAATAGGAGAGTTAATGGTCAAGTGAGGGTTGCTCATGTGGATGATGATGCACAATCATTGCATGCAGAGCATGGAAAAAGAGGAGAGGTTTTAATTAATAAAAGTGTCTTTCTGAGTGGTGAGACTAAACCTAGACAAAGGAGGAGTTTGTTTCATACTAGGTGCAAGTGTGAGGGTAAATGTTGTGATGTGATTGTTGATGGTGGAAGCACTAACAACTTGGTGTTAGAGGAGATGGTCTCAAAGTTAAAACTCAAGAGGGAGAAACACCCCCATCCCTATCGGATTGCTTGGATGCAGGATGATCATAAGGTCTTGGTTAGTGAGCAATGTTTGGTAAAGTTCAAGATTGGGAACTATCATGAAGAGGCTCTTTGTGACATCATCCCAATGGATGTCTGCCATTTATTGTTGGGAAGGTCATGGCAGTTTGATAGGCATGCTATACATGATGGTCATGCAAATACATACTCTCTGACAAAGGATGGAGCTCACCAAAAATTGAAGCCCTTGATAAAGGAGAGTAAAAAGGTATGTAGTAGTGCCAGGGTATCTCTTGTTTATGGAAGAAAATTTCTAGATGGCATGAAACGTCATCATATATGTTATACTTTAATTCTCAGAGAGGATAAGGAAGGTAATAGTGAAGTACCACTTGAAGTTTTAGGTCTATTAAGTGAGTATGGAGATGTCATCTTTGATAATGTTCCAGAAGGGTTGCTGCCAATAAGGCAAATTAATCATCAAATAGATTTAGTCCTTGGAGCTAGTTTTCCTAACAAGGATACTCATAGGATCACTCCTACTAAGACTAAGGAGCTAAAAAGACAAGTTCAAGAGTTTTTGAGGAAAGGTTTAATTTGAGAGAGCTTGAGTCCATGTGTAGTACCTATAGTGCTAGCACTAAAGAAGGATGGAGAGTGGAGAATGTTTACAAACTCTCAGGCTATAAATAAAATAACCATCAAGTACTGATTTCCTTTTTTAAGGATGGATGATCTTATGGACTACTTGAGTGGAGCTCAATACTTCACAAAGATAGATCTCAAGAGTGGCTATCACTAGATATGGATATGAGAGGGAGATGAGTGGAAGATTGCATTCAAGACCAAGGAGGGTGTATATGAGTGGTTAGTCATGCCCTTTGGAATGACCAATGCACTAAGCACTTTCTGTAGACACCTAAATTTGATTACACCACTTTGGTAATCTAATTTAGCCATCTCTAAAGGCATTATTAATTAAATTCTTATTTAATTAATCTTTGGCCATCCCCTAGCTGATTAATTTAATTAATCATCTATAGTCCTAATTGATAAATCAAATAACCTATCATTTATCAATTAAATCCTATTCTCCTATCTAATTCCAAAATATCCATTTATTAAATAAATATATTTGATAAATAAATCTCTCAAATCTAAAAGCCCCTAAATTATCCCTAATCTTCCATTTAGCCTAATCCACCCATACTAACCAAGCTTAGCCTCTAACTCACCCAACCTCATTAATGCCATCCACTTGCACATCTCTAACATCCCTAATCTAATCCTAAACCCAAGCCTAATCCACCCCCTAATGTTGTCACATTCCCTAAAAAAGTTTAAGACTTTCCTAAACCAAACCAAAGTCTCCCCTCAAAATATCCCGACCACAAACTTGATGAAGCCCACAAACCCTTAAATGCTCTTACAAGCCCACTCATGACTCTTAAACCTCTCTCACTCATGACTCTTACATACTCAACCTCCCTCATCAAGCCTTTAACCAACCCCTTATCCTATCCTCTCACACTCATCCTCCTTGTGACAAGTATCACCTTCCCATTGGTGCTAAACAAGCACAATTCATGTGCTCTCCTTTGAGTGCATCCTAGCCCTCCTTAAGCTTTCATCTCTCCTTGCATCTAAGCTATCCATCCCTCTACCCCTTGGCCTATAAATTGGATCCCCTCCCAAGTCATTTCATCACAATCCTTTTAGTAAAGTCATAATGCTAGTTTGAGAACCAAATCCATCAACCATACCCTTATAATGCCAAATTGAGAGCTCACAAGGCTACCAATTTGCCATTACCCATCTCTACCATTGAAGCAATTGAGCAAGCATATTGAGCATACATCCACATCAAAGGACACATCTACCAAATCAAGGAAGCATGGGGTGTTTCCTCTCTTAGGTTTGCATTCCTTAGTTTGCTTTCTTTGTCTAAACTTATATGTGAATTTAGTTTTAGTTTGTGAATGTTTCTCTTATTGTTAATGTTCTTTGCACACTAAATCTTGTTCTACACCTTCATGCAGCTTATGAATGAGGTATAAAACAAATTTTTGGGAAAAAAATTTATTCTCTATTTGGGTGATATTTTGATTTTCAGTAAGTCTTTGGATGAAAATTTATTGCACATTCATAGTGTCCTTGAAAGGTTGAGGGAAGAGAAATTATTGATTAATTTGAAGAAGTGTAGCTTTGTCAAAAGGGAGTTAGTCTATTTGGTGTTTGTTGTATTAGTTGAAGGTCTTGAAATGGACATAGAGAAGGTGAATGTCATCTTGGAATGACCTACTCCAAGGTCTACCACTGAGGTGAGGTCATTCCATGGTTTGGATAGTTTTTACAGGAAGTTCATTAGGAATTTTAGTAGTATATGTGCACCCTTAACTGAAACAATGAGGGGGGATAGAAAAGAGTTCAAGTGGACTACAAGAGCTACAAGGAGTTTTGAATTTCCGAAGAAGAAGGTGAGGGAGAAACCTATGTTGGCACTTCCTATTAGTATCAAATTCATTTTGACAATTGAGTGTCAACACACTTAAACATTTCTCAAGATGATGTCGAGTATAATATAGAAGTTGAGCTACAATGTATGTCGGGCCAAAGAATGCAATAGGTGTTAAGTGATCTTAAGGTGCCGAGTGAAGTTCAAGTGTCGAGTCACTTAGGTGATGAGTAGAGTATAGATGTTGAGTGAAATAGAATTCCTATATGTGTCGAGAATCAACAAGTAGTAAGTGTTGAGTAACATAGAATCAACATATGAGTTTGTAGCTTCACAAACTCAGATGTAAACCATTTTTGGAGCTAACATAGCATGAATCTCAAAGGATCTTGAAGATAAGATCAAATATTTTGCATTACCTATGAAATAAACATGCAGCCAATAAGAAAAATGGAGAAGGCATGCAACCAATAGGAAAAGCGCAAGAGTTGAGTGGGAAATGAAGAGTAAATATTGATCGTAGATTCATAACTAACCCTAAGTCTTCGAAATCTCTAAAAGGATTAAAATACCCTATTGTATGTGCACATATGAGAAGTGTATGGGTAAATTATAGTGAAGTGTAGAGGGGTGTTTTCAAAGACTTAGAGAAGAACATAACAACATTATAGAATCTAGTTGATCAAGAACAAAGTATCAGAGTTTCAAAGAGTGACATATCAGATCAAACAAGGATCAAAGTAGACAGATTAGAACAAGGATTTGAAATTAGCAATTAAGGATTGCAAGTCATTAGATCAAGACATTCTTCTATACTTTCTAACCATTGTATTGTAATAATGAAAATCCTATGTTGATAGGTTGGCCTAACAACTATTTAGGTTTAATAACCATATTGTAGATCCTTAACAAAATTGTAAATCTTTTAGCAAGGTAGCATTCCAAGTGAATGTTTGTAAATCCTTTAATCAAGTTACTTTTAACAAGGTGAAAAGTCTATAATAGGATAGGCCTTTCACAGGACAGACCATTGGAAGTGGTCAAACATTATAACTTTGAACAGTTACACATTGTTGCAATGATACTTTATGGGTGTCATCCCCACCCTAGCTTTACCTTCTCATTTTGGAGAGTTTCTGGGTTACCAAATTTTTGTGTTATTTATTTTCATGCATGTCTTTACTTTCATGTTTATTAGATGAGTTAGATGCATGTGGATGATATCAGTTAAAAGGATTTGTAAAAGTTAAAATTAGGTACTTCTGATTCACCACGCCCCACCACCCCCCCCATCTTAGAAGTAAATATTCCCACTTGTTAACTCCAACAATTGGTATCAGAGCCAAGTTCTCCCAAGAAGGAGCCTTACAGCTTGGAGAAAAGATCTAGAAATGGAAGTCTACAAACTTGGGAAGATCATAGAGAATTAAGCAATTGATATACAACTTGCTTTACATGCACTGGAAGAAGTTAGAGAGGAATTGAGAAAATCCTTAAAGAGAAGAAGAGAGATTTCCATGGTCGAAAATGACACACAGTACAAGGAGATTGACACCTCAAATCTATTTTCAAATGGAGATTCCAAAGAGTTTGATGCAGCAATAGCAGACCTAATAGAGAAGAATAGAGCTCAAGAAGAAGAAATCAAAACACTCAACCTTGAACAAGAGTCACAAGCCATGATGCTTTGTGAAGTGACTAAATAGAAGAAAAGAGCCATTCAAGATAAGGCTATGCTAGAAGAATACAAGAGAAACCTTGCCAATAGACTACAAGAAAAGTCAATTGAGATTGCAAGAATTTCAAACATGTAGCTAGACACCCTGAGCCAAATGATGAATGCATATCATGAACTGAATGTCAACGATATTGAGATCTCTACATTGAAGATGTAGAATGAACAACTACAAAATGATCTAAAAAAAGTAAAGGAGATTGTAGAAAGCTTCAATAAACCTAATGAAGTAATCAAGTACTTTGAGTAGCTACTGAAATTACCAAGGGCTAGCAATGATACTTCAGGATTAGGATTCATCAACACTAAACAAGGAGAATTATCCAAGACTACAAAAGAAAGGAGTAACAAAAGTAAGAACACTAAACCTACTTGTCATTTCTATGGTAAAATGAAAAATAGATCTAATGTTTGTAGGAGCAAGAATGCCCATCAACCGTACAAGCCTAAGAATGCAAGTTATTGTCATAAGTGCAAAAATCAAGGACATCAAGCACATAAATATAGGACTAGGACTATCAATACACCAAGATTTGAAGGTCACTACTATAACTACAAGAAGTATGCACATAGAGCTTTTGACTGCAAATCAAAACCTATGTGGATGCCAAATTAGGCAACAAGGGAAGGTAACCATGGTCATCACTACAATTAGGACTACAACACCAGATATAGCTATCATTACTATCAGGAATATGGACACATTCCTAAAAATTTCATAAGGACACATTTTAGAGGGAACTACAGCAGATGGTTGAGCCAAACCACATGCTTTAGTTGCTTGAAGACTAGTCATATCAGTAGGAATTGCCCAACAAAGTCAAAGGCACCCAACTCAAAGAATGGCAAAGGTAAAGAGAAGGTAGATGTTGAACACATCAAAGGAGAAACAAATAAGACATTGAAGAAGAAAGATGGGTGTAGCACATCAAATGAAGGGATCACTTCACCTAACAAGTCAAGTGGTGACACTTCATCAAACTAAGCAAAGAGAAGGCATTAGGGACTGATTTACAAAGTTTTATCATACATATGTTCCTAAACAAGCAAGTACTAAAAAGAAGAGATCAACATGAACAAATATGTAAAGTTAAAATTTCAAGATTTCACAAGTGTTGCCAAATTGACCTCAGATGTAGGGATAACTTTAAGAAACCCCTCCTGAGAAAATTATGTAAAATGCTGGCAAATTCAACATTAAATATGCAAGAAAAATTTCTAATCGAGGGTGATTTTTCCATTCGAGGCAAGGGAGAAATTTATTTTCTATTGGTAAAATTTTCCTTTCTGTATCAAAATTTAATAATAACTATGGCGAATTAATTTTATTTTTTTGTGTATGAAAATAAATGTAGGCAATTTTTTTTTTGTTGGTCAAATATTTTTCGTAATGTAAGAGGCAAATTAATTATTTCATATAACACAAAATATTAATATAGATGGCTAATATGTCAATTTCTAAAGAAAGATTATTTAATTTTTTGGTGAATTTATAGTCACAAGTTGTCTATGGCCCACATGCCAAGTGTACACCATATAGTGTACTTGTAGTATGCCAATCCATTAAGATTCAATTAATAATGTGTCCTTTTTTATTACCAATTGGTTGTAATCACTTTTAATGTTATCATTTTTATGGTGAAAGAAATTAATCTGGACTGTCAATGTAATATAGATCAATGGCTTAAGATCTATTTCAGGCCTAATTTTAAATGCCATGCCATAAAGTCTAAATGTTCCCAAAATTAGGACACATGTCCCAAAGACCAAAATAGTTAGCTAAACAGGGGTAGTTGGAGACACATGTCAATAAAATTGTAGGCGATGCTCAACCTGAGGGAAAATATTATTTTATTTTAAGGGCGAAATAACATTGTCCAATAAGAAAACATCAAGGACAGATTGGCAAAAAATTTAAAATAATTATATTCTAAATGTAGATTACATTGGTGATTGAACCGATATTTGGGACCAATTATGTGTAAACTAATGAGTGATTATCCTGGGATCTGGACCCAAATTATTTAATATCTAGGCAATGTGGTTCACCCCATATGTAGGTTTTATTCCCCAAGTTGCAATTTTCCAAAGATACAGAATAGCCAATTGGTGAAGATTCGCTACTAAAAAAATCACTGCTCAGATGCTGAGTAAAAATCCAATACATGTCAAGTTGATTGTCAAGACTGTAGGAGCTGAATGATTAGTAGGAGCCGAGTTAGAAGTCAAGTGAAGGAGAAATTTTCAATTGAAGCCAAGTAAAGAATACTATTGTGGAAGCTGAGTGTTGAAAAGATAATGGAAGCTGAGTAATGTAAAATCCTTCAAAAGCCGAGTGGATAGTTGTAAATGCACTAAGCATTAAATGTGATGAAAATAGGGTATATTATCATATTTTCAATCATTTTTCTTCATCATGAATGAAGAGAAAAGACAAGAAAGAGTGCAAAGCGAGTTTATAAGTAGAGATTCCAATGATTAAGTAGAATTCAACAACATTCTAGCATGATTTCATCGATCTTTAGGTATTTATGTCTATGTTGAGTTACATAGTTTAATATTTTCTTCATGTTAAAACCCTAGAATTGTGAAAATGGCTTCTATCTCTAAGAAAATTTAGGAGAAGGAACCTTTCGAAGTCCAACTAGTGTCCAATGAGGTCAAAAAACTCAATTTCCATCCAATACCAGAGGTTGCATATAAGAATGACCCAACTGGAGCCCTATCCATCATACCCCCTAAGGTTGTAATGGTTTAGGATGTAAGGAGATGCTACAATTATAAGATTGGAGCCATAGGTGACATGTAAATGAGGGAAGCCTATGAACAATTATGTGAAAATGGAGTGTTGAAAGAAGAGTACAAAATTTTTGAAAACAAGGGTTTAACGCATGCCCTAGAATTCCTTACAGTGCTCAAAATTGAATGGATTAGACTAGTGCTTAGTATAATATACGATGGAAGATTATGGTTGGAGGATGGCCCAATAAAAATCACAAAGAGAATTTTTCATAGAGTGATAGGGTACCCAACCCTAGATCAGTCGAAGAAACTTAGGAGTGATGCAAAGGAAGCAATTGAGAAAAATATTGGTGCCAAGTGGAACAAGAGAGGGATGAAAATTGATACCATTCAAGACCCTCTAGTTGATTTTGTTCTTAGGGTGATTGCACATAAATTCTAACAATCCAGCAGACTTAACACTGTGCCCTGCATTGCAGTGGATGTTGGTTACAAATTGGTGAAGAAGGATCATACTTATGATCTTGCAAAACTACAACTGCAACAAATTAATGAGAATTTAGCAGGAATCAGGAGAACCAAGGGAGCCCAATGCAAATTTGGTGTTTTTTTGATATGTATTTTCTTCTATGTATAGAATGAGTTACCTTCTTTTGGTAAAGTAGTCTAGAAAATTAATAGGTCTATTATAGCTCAAGTTAATGAATACATAGAGCATATGGAAGCTAATTTTGAGACCCTAATGACTAGCTATTTTGAGGACTTTAAGAAGACAATGAAGCAAAGGCTAAGGATTCCTGTGTCATTAGTAGAGAAACATGTAAATAAAATATGTTTTCTTTTAGATATAGACTATACATACATTCAAGCTACCATACCAAGAGTGAGATGTTTAAGACCTCTTGGGTATGAAATAAATATAGATGAAGCATCAATAGTAATAACTACATTATTAACATAGGAAACAGACAAGGAAGCACCACATTTTGGAACTTATGACATGGGTGAGATCAAAAGTGGATATAGATTTGAAAACTACCTCCACTTTGAAAAAGAAGGATAAGCTTTTCAAGAAGCTAAAGGCCAAATTTGGGGAAGGCACTATAGAAGAAGCAGAAGAAGAAGACTACAAAGCCAACCCCAACCAGGCCAACTACAAGGGTAGATACTAGGACTACAAATCAAGTGACAAAAGAATAGGAGAAGAAAAAGGCAACATAACAAGGAGGACCTATAGAGCAAAAGAAAAGAATAAAGCATGTTGCACCTCTTGAATCAGATGAAGAAAGGACAGAGTCTGATGAAGATGAATTCAAATTGGTAATCCATTCTACCACATCTAAATTGGAAAGCATTTGCAATAATATTATAGATAATGTTGATTTAGCTGGTCTAAAGACCATTGACTTTAATAAGTTGTCAAAAGAACAGTAGAACATAGTGGAAAATTCAATCTACACTATGATGGCTAAGTTCAAGACTACCCCACTTGAACTAGATAATTCAATACCTAAGGAACTAAGCTCATTAGTTGAGAATAAATGGTATTATTGTCTCAAAATGGAGAAATAAATAAGGGAGTCTACATTGGCTCATGTAATGCTAGATCTTACTAAAGGTCAAATAACTAAAGCTAGCAAGAAACATGGGAGCAAATTTGCACCCAAATACAAAGCCTTCAATATTTTGTAGAACCAAATTGAAGATGTTATGAAAAAGTCCACACAAATGTGGAAACTAATATATGGATGGATAGTAGTCAAAGAAGGGCAAGAAGACCCATTTGAAGGAAAAAATGATGAAGAAGAAGAAGAAAATGGGAAAGATGAGGAAGGAGAGAAAGAAAAAGAAGAAGAAATAGTGGAGAAAACACATGGTGAAGAGGCAATAGCTAAAGAGCAGCAAATTGAACATAGTGTCCAAGACATCCAACTGCTACCACCAAGTCCTCCACATACATCACCTACAAAAATAGTAATTGTCAAGGATGTTCCTGACACATCAGGTCAAAACATCAATCCTTTAACTGCAAAGGATCTCAAAAAGATCCTTCACCAAACCACAATGCAATCACAGCTTTGTACAAATCTAATTGGGGTGAGTGTGGATGATTTGTAGAAGGTTGTAGCAGAGATAACAAGGGAGAAGGAAAACATTCAAGTACCATCTACACAACCTTCGACAACTACAATAGATCAACCTAAAGAGCAAGAAGAATAGGATAAAATTTCTAAGGTTGATAATACAATAACAGTCACAACAACTATCGAAGAGCTAGCAAAGGAAAAAACAGGGCAAGATGTTCCTAAAACACACACTCAAGGTGCACCTCCTCAAATCATCATTGTTGACTAAGGTAGTAGAGAAGAGGAGAAAGAAGAGGAGAAGTGCCCTAAGGAGTAGGAGGCAATACAAACATTGTTGAACTTGCCTACCTCAGGGACTCCTACTAAGAAGTTGAGCACTAATGCAGTACCATTGCAAATTTTAGCACTAGGCTTGAGCTCCACCAAGGTTGCAAGGGCACTTCACTATGGAGACCCTACACTTGATGAAGAAATAGTCATACCCAGTTATGACTCAAGAAATATGAACCTATAATAGATAAATGATGTGTAAGAGGCACTAAAGAGAAGGAAGAAATAAGAGATACTCAAAAATGAGTATAAGTAGAAGCAAGCACTAGTGGAAATTAAAGATATATTTCTTGATGCTTTCAGCCTACAAGTACCTAAAGAAACCCAACCTATCATGGAGAAATTGTCCAACATAGTGGACTAGGTATAGAATGAGGACCTTGACACTAATATTAAATTATTAGAATGGTCAGAAAAGAAGTTTCATATGAAAGTGAATGAGAAAATATCAAGTGAAATAGCACTTTCCCAAGTAGAATGGCTAAGAAGATTGAAAAAGTGAAGAAAGTACTTGAGAATGTATTCTCATTGTACACTAAGTTGTGTGATTCATCATATTTCACACAAGAAACTAGCCAAAGGATAATGAGCTTGAAATGAAATCTCAAGATTTTTAGCACTCAGCTACCCAAAGATCTAGCTCAAAGTGAGAAGTATTTTGTAGCTACACTTCACACACAAAGTTAGTTGTATTGACAATAGAAGAGGCTAATATCTAGGCCAAATTGATGCAAATTAAATCTTCCATTACCCCACATTTGGAAGTACTCCATAAGGAACAAGCCTATGCAAATAATGTTCTAAAGAAAGACCTTAATCTTTCTACACTAGTAGGCCTTGTTCATCTTGCGACAGAGACAACCATCCAGCACAAGTCATTGGAAATTGCTTTAGATAATTGGGATTATTCTCTCAAGATGATTATGGAGATAAATAAAACATTTTTGGCAAAGTATTCTATTCATCCTTATGACCCTTTGACATAAGTGTCAAAAAGGGGGAGATATAGTGTGTAAATAATATAATGCTTTGGGGGAGATGTGAATAAGAATGGGAGATAATACATTTTTTGATGGAAATAATGAATATCTAGAGGTGGAGATATTCACATTCACATTTTGAGGAAGTAATTAAAGCCAAGAAGGATGCAAAACTGCAAGAAGATGTGAAAGGGAAACATATATAGAGTACAAGAAGCAGAAACATGGTACACAGATACAGAAACAAAGGTAGACAAGGTAAATAGTATCAGATACATCAACATGAGACACATTCAGCACATGAATTTTGGTTATAGGAATGGAAATGATGCATCAACTTAGAGGGAGTTACAATTTTTTTGAGGTATATAGAATTTTCAAAAAGATTTTCAAGTCTTGTACATATGCTAAACAAAATATGTAGTATACTCATAGAGATCAGATTTATAATGTTTATTTAAGTGTTTTTGTCACTCATGTCAAAGGGGGAGATTGTTGGTCTCAGATTGGTTTTGACAATTGAGCGTCAACACACTTAACCATTTCTCAAGATGATGCCAAGTATAATATAGAAGCCGAGCTACAGTGTGTGTCAAGCCAAAAATTTCAATAGGTGTCGAGTGATCTTCAGGTGTCGAGTGAAGTTCAAATGCCAAGTCACTATAGCTATTGAGAAAAGTATAGATCCTGAGTGAAACAAAATTCCTATATGTGTCGAGCATCAGCAAGTAGTAAGTGTCGAGTAATACATAATCAGCATATGAGTTTTTATCTTCACAAACTCAGATGTAAATCATTTTTGGAGCTGACATAGGATGAATCTTGAAGGATCTTGAAGATAAAATCAAATCTTTTGTATTACCTATACAATCAACATGCAACCAATAAGAAAAATGGAGAAGGCATGCAACTAATAGGAAAAGTGCAAGAGTTGAGTGGGAAATGAAGAGTAAATATTGATCATAGATTCATACCTAACCCTAAGTCTTTGAAATCTTTAAAAGGAGTACAATACCCCATTGTATGTGTATGTATGAGAAGTGTATGGGTAAATTATAGCAAAGTACAGAGGGGTGTTTTTAAAGACTTAGAGTAGAACAGAACAACATTGCAGAATCCAGTTGATCAAGAATAGAGTATCAAAGTTTCAAAGAATGACATATCAAATCAAGAAAGGATCAGATCAGACAGAGCAGAACAAGGATCTTGAATCAATAATTAAGGATTTCAAGTCATCAGGTCAGGACATTCTTCTATACTTTCTAACCATTGTATTGTAATAATGAAAATCCTATGTTGATAGGTTGGCCTAACAACTATTTAGGTTTAATAACCATATTGTAGATACTTAAAAGGATTGTAAATCCTTTAGCAAGGTAGCATTCCAAGTGAATGTTTGTCAATCCTTTAATTAGGTCACTTTTAACAGGGTGAAAAAGTCTTTAAAATGATAGGCCTTTCATAGGGCAAACCATAAGTGGTAAAACATTGTAACTTTGAATAGTTACACATTGCTGCAATGATACTTTGTGGGTGTCATCCCCACCCTAGTTTTACCTTCTCATTTTGGAGGGTTTCTAGGTTACCAAACCCTTGTTTTTTTATTTTCATGTATGTTTTTACTTTTATGTTTATCAAATGAGTTAGATCTATGTGGATGATATCAGTTAAAAGGATTTTTAAAAGTTAATTCACGCCCCCTACCCCCTCTCAAAAGTAAATCTTCCCACTTGTTAACTCCAAGACTTCCCAATTTCAACATAGTGTTCCAAGTGAATTGTGATGCTAGTGGTAGTGTTATTGGGGTTCAAGAGGGTAAGCCTATTGCCTGTTTTCATGAAAAATTAAGTGATGCAAAGAAGAAGTATTCTATTTATGATCAGGAGTTATATGCAATAGTTTAGGCCTTAAAAAAATGGAGGCATTATTTATTACCAAAAGAATTTGTCTTGTATACTGATCATTAGGCACTGTAGTACCTAAATAGTCAAGGTAAATTGAATCAGAGACATTTGAAATGGGTAGAATTTATGCAAAGCTAAACATTTGTATTGAAACATAGAAGTGGAAGGTCTAATAGGGTTACAGATGCATTAAGTAGGAGATAGTTGTTGCTGATAGAAATGTAGGTTGAAGTGGTTGGGTTTGATGAACTCAAGAATCTATACCCTGAGGATCCTAACTTTGCAGAGGCTTAGAAGGCTTGTAAAGAACCTGTTACTCTAGACAAGACTAGGTGGCTAGATTACATGATCCAAGATTGTAAATCTTGTTTAAAGGAAGTCAATTGTGTATTCCAAGGAGTTCCATGAGGGAGAACTTGATCAAGGAGAAACATAGTGGAGGAATGGTAGGACACTTTGGTTGAGATAAGACCATTTCCATTATTAGTCAACATTACTTTTGGCCTCAACTATTTCAGGATGTGAAGTAGTTTGTGTAAAGTTGTCGAGTATGTCAAATAGCCAAAGGATTTAGTCAAAATACTGGACTTCATTAGCTATTGCCTATTCCATCAAAGCCTTGGGAGGACATAAGTATGTATTTTTTTCTTGGATTACCAAGGAAACAAAGGGGTAATGACTTTGTATTTGTGGTGGTTGATAGGTTCTCCAAGATGGCACAATTCATTCCATGCCACAAGACTCATGATGTAGTGCATAGTGCAGATTTTTTTTTCAAAGAAGTGATGAAGGTAAATGGTCTCCCAAAAAGTATTTTTTCTGACAAAGATACTAAATTTTTTGGGTATTTCTAGTGGACTTTGTGGAAGAAGTTAAAGATAGAATTGAAGTTTAGTTCTACACATCATTTGCAGACTGATGGACAAATAGAAGTAGTGAATATAAGTTTGGGAAATTTGCAGAGATGTTTAGTAGGAGATAAGCCCAAGGGATTGGATTTGATTCTACCACAAGAAAAAATTTCTTACAACAATTCTATGAATAGGAGTACTCATAGATCTCCATTCCAAATTGTGTATGGGAGTAGTCCAACGATTGTACCAGAGCTGAGGAAGATGGAGCAAGGAGAGAGGACAAGTGTTGATGCAGAAGACTTTGGTGAACATGTCAAGAACCTACATTCGGAAGTATATGCACATATTACCAAGATTAACCTATAATATAAGGGTAGAACAAATCAAAAGAGGAGACCTAAGGATTTCTAAATTGGGGATCTGGTTATGGTATACTTGAGGAAGGCACGATTTCTAGTGGGTACCTACAACAAGTTGAAGATGAAGAAATTTGGTCCTTGCAAAATTTTGAAGAAACATGATTCAGGAAATGCATATGAGGTGGAGTTGCTAGATGGGATTCACATTTTTCCTATTTTCAATATTGCAGACTTAACTGAATATCATGATGATGGTGTAGAGGAGTTGATGCTGGAGCAATGTCCAATTTCTACTTCTAAGAAGGAAGAGATTGAAGAAATTTTGGATAGTCATGTGGGCCGGAGTACCAGAAATAGGGAGTACGAAGAATACCTAGTAAAGTGGAAAGGACAACTAGTGGAAGATTCAACTTGGATATCTGCAATGGAGGTTGCCCATTTGGGTTTTCCTCTACCAACTATAAAGTGATAGGGTCACTTTTCAATCTACCTTGGGTGTTTGATGTAGGAGCATCTAGTGGTGTAAGGGCAATCTTGTATCACCCAAAAATATGTTTAGTGTTAGTTTCTATTTAATGTGTCTTTATTTTTGGATACTCATTTGGGTCAAATAGAGATTCTAACTCTCATAGTTCCACTATTGGTTTTTTGGGTTAGAGTTTTTGAACACCTTGGGATATGTACCAATATAGAAAATATGTTATTTTTTAATTGAGCTATAATGAAGATGAGTTAGAGGGTGAAATTTGTAGGTATTATTATACTTGTAATTTAAAGCACTCCAGAAGAAGAATCAGGTCAAAAGGCTTAACGATTTGAAAGTTATTGCAGTTTTAAGTTGCCTAGGGACCCCCTAAGAGTGCTTCAAAGTCAGATTTGAGGCACTAAATTCCCTCATACAGGCCCAAAAAAAGAAGGATGAAAAAATATTTTCCATAGGGCTATAGAGTTCTTGGAGAGCTTTCTAGAAATGTAAACAGTTCATCAATCGGAGTCCTAAATCAAAAGTTATGTCTCCCAGAAGTTGGACTACCATTTTTGGATTCTTCTAATTTTACACCGACTTCTGACGTGTTTTCTAAAACCTTTAGTTTTGGTGGTGGGTGCCAAATAGAATATTCTAGAATGTAATCCTAACCCTAAACCTAATTCGAGTTACTTAAGGTCATTTTTGGCATTGTAAAGATAGTTTTTGGTGGATTTTGAGAGAAGGTACTATGAGGAGAATTTTTCTCCAGAATCAGACAACATTGTAAGCCCCTAGGGCACGTCATTGAGTCTATTTTCATTATACTAAATATAAGAGCATATCACTTCTAATAATAATATTCTCCTTTTCCTATTGTGTTCATGTTGTCTTGGGTTGTGCCCTCATCATAAGTACATCTATAAAAAGAGCACAATAAAGAAAAAACTTACATTTGTGTATTTTGTAGTCATCCCACTATACCATCTGCATTTGCTCTCTTTTGCAATGCATCTATGATTTTCTCGTACTCATCCATTGAAATTTTCCATAATACCTTATTGGCAGGTCTCCTTTTGTATCTTTATAATTTGATATTCATTGCCACAACCAAATGAGAATAGTGTAAAATCTCTTTTTTTTATTGGTAGTCTTCAAATCCTTGTGAACCATTTCTTCTTGTTAGGTATGTACATAGCCAAGTGCCAGCTACAATGACAACCCCAATTGGATACTCAAACCCATCATCATCTACTTGATGACATATCAATTTTTTCTTAGGTTCCACACATCTAGCTAGCCAATTCTTAGTGTGTAAATCATTATCATTAGGTGCAATAATAGCATAAACATGTCCTACAAGATAAGATAAAGTACATCTAAACAATTTAATCACATGTGTAAATAAAATAATAATATATTAATGACATGTACTTGAATTATTTAATGACATGTACATAAATAAATAATATAAATTGAAGCATGATCACAAAAAAATTTAATTAAATTGTGTATACCAGGTTGTATGAGGTCTAAAATATGACTTTAGTCATCTTATGCAAATGTAACATTTGGGCCTTCATTTACTATATCATCTTGAAAATGTGTGCTAGTAGGTGTTAATGATTTATGTTGCCAATCTTCAACCCATTCTATATTCTTGCTTTCTTCCCATTCACCTGCAAGACAAAACTGACAAAAACAAGCAAACTCCCTAGTCCATATAGTCCAAGTGTTATAATCTGAACTCCTAAATAAGTGTCATTTAGCTGAGCCACTAATTGTGTCATGGTCATATCCTGAAAGGATATTCTTCTCTTTAACTATGTAGAAGAAACATCTTATTGTAGAGTTCTGACTTGATCCTATGTATAAATATTTGTTACATCATTCAACAATCTCATGTGCATTTTTGAATTTGGTTTTTTCCTCAAATTTTAATTGCTCTCTACAAAGAGCTCTCTTCACACATGCACCAACACCATCATGTTCTCCTCTACCATGTCCAACCTCAAAAAACCTCCACACATGTTGGATATTAGTTTGCCTATGTGTCCTACTCAACCAATAGAACATTCTAGCATTCTTGAATTGTCCTATACAATTATCTAACCATATTCAATATTGTGTCATTTGAATTTGTCTCTCTTTTAAATTATCATAAAAGACATTGAAACAATATTGGACAAACTCAGATGAATGAAGTTATTTGGATCACTCATATAGAAATGGTACTCTCTAATATTTTTTGATCCTCCTCTATACTATCAAGTGCATGCCTATAAACTATATTAAAAAAAATTGCTACTTGCACTAAATTGTAATATTGTGCTTGTACGTCATCTTGTGGTGCAAGTGTGTAGTTCTTTGCAAAGTCAATAGCTAAAATTATAGTACCAATTGGAAACATATTCTTACATATGCAAAATTTTCCATCAATCCATCTACCATATTGAGAGTGTTTAATATATTTTGGTAGGATAAAACTCTTAAACTCATCCATAAATGCATGACAACTAACTTTATCTGTAACTAGATCACACCTTCTTCCAATCTTCCCATCCTTCAATGGATATTCAATAGTTTTGAATCTTTTTACATCAACTAATTATTTTTTAAAAGTAGTCAAAGAATTTCCATGCAAACATTCATCTAACAAAGAAAGGTTGCCACACATATCACATGTACCAGAAAGATATGCATTGAAAATAAAATATTGGTCATTAGGTGACTTAAAAAACAAACCTGATATGCAATCATTTATAGTTTGAGGCAATATTTTTATACCACACTCCAAAATTTCTTCACTATGCATGGTACCATGTATAAATTGAAATACATCATAATGGTAATGAAATTAAACATGAGTTTTACAAAAATATGTGATTCTTTCCTTGTTAATCCTTACATACCATGGTTTACACTTTTCAAAAGATCATTGACTAATGGTAATAGTTAACACCTTATCATCTAAATTTTTTTTGAACAATTTAGTTTGAGTCATGTTCAAAAGGTGTTTAGGTTGTGGATCAGGTATTTTTGAGCCAACTCTCAATTTAAGAACATCTCTTGAATTAGGTGAAACTCTTGTATTATATTGCCAACAAATTTCAACTAAACTCTTGACTTCACTAGTAAGTTTTATATTAGATCTCAGGAGTCTACCACTAGAAGTCCACAAACTATTTGTTGGATCACATTCAAAGTTAACTCTTCTCTTTACAACTCTTTCTAAAGTCTTACGATTCACATTAAGATATCCACTTATGTTACTAATCAATCTTTTGTGAATAGTTTGTTAACTAAACTTGTTGTTATTGCTCGTTGTGTTGCATTATTATCTTTTGAGCAACTTCTCTTTCCAATAACATCAAAGGCACTAGCAATAGTGGATACAACTTTTTTTAAAGACTCATTTTTATTCTTGGGTTTTGCATACATTCCTAACCTTTTTATTGCTTTTAACATTTTAGACATTTTAATTAGTTGCAACATCAATTGACATTGAAACCCAAATTTTTTATTATTAAAAAAATCTATATAATCTATTATCATGTGTCTTAATTTGTCTCCATCAAACTAATCCTTGAAGATTATCTAGCACATCATTATAAAAATGAAAATTATGTTCACGCACTTCAGTATCATTCAAACATGTTTGTTTAGTACTTGGTGTTTCCATGTCTACATTCATACCATTGTTATTTTGAATTGGCATTTCATTTTCATTGTTATTTGGAATTTGAATCTCATTTTCATTTTTTCTTAGTATTTCTTGCGGGGCTTGTATTTCCATTGGATTTTTTTGTGCATGATCATTTGACAATCTATTCTCATGAAGATAACCTAAATTATTTAAATTGCAACATGCATCTAGAAATCACTAATTTTATCATGAGAAAAAACTCAAGGGTTTGGAGACACACCTGTATTAGATTTTTTATTAGAATGTGCACTTGAATCTCCTTGTATTGGGTTCTCTTCTTCAGCCTCTTCATCCATCATGGTATCCTTGATGTCTTTCTCTTCTAAAACATTGTTCAACTCTCTCATTCTTTATCTTCTCTCTAGTTGACATTGTGCTTCATTCTCTTTGTTTGTTGCAATCTCCTCATTTGTTAGAACTTTTATTTTATTATTTCTTTATTGT
Source organism: Cupressus sempervirens (assembly GCA_028749045.1). NCBI lineage: Eukaryota > Viridiplantae > Streptophyta > Pinopsida > Cupressales > Cupressaceae > Cupressus > Cupressus sempervirens. The sequence continues at coordinate 19,176,678 of CM053791.1, read as the reverse complement.
TTTGATCCCATGTTTGCACCATTTTTTAATTCAAATCAATAGCTTGCAAATTGAAGAAGATGACAAAAAAATAAAATAATTGCAACAAAAATTCATTGTTGCAGCTCAAAACTATCAATCAGTCATTGTAATGATTGATAAGTTCTTTGTGGGGCATCTTTTAGGGCCCAACAAGTACTTAAGAATTGGAAACAACTATAGACTCGATTCTAATCATGCACCTTATTTTTGAAAAGAAAATTGGGTGCCTGATGCAGGAGCATCCAGAGGTATAAGGGCAATCCTGTGTCACCCAAAAAAATGTACTTAGACTTAGTTTTTGTTTCATGTCTTTACATTTTTGGATACCCATTTGGGTCAAATAAAGGTTCCAACTCTCACAGTTCCACTATCAGTGTGTTTGAAAATCTCAAAAAAATAGGAGCATGCAATTTGACCATCATTTTGGTGACCTAGAAGGTGTGAATTGGCCAGGTGAATGTAATTGTGATTTAGAGCATTTCATAAAAAGAATCAGGTCAAAAGGCCCCACGGTTTGAAAGTTATTGTAGTTTTTCGAGTTTTAGAGACCTCCTAAGAATGCTTCAAAGTCAGGTTAGAGGCATTAAATGACCTCAAAAAGGGCCAAAAAATGGGGGATGAGTGAAGCTTGTCCATAGGGCTATAGAGCACTTCAAGAGCTTTCCAAAAATGTAAACAGTTTATCAATCGGAGCTACGGTTCAAAAGTTATGCCTCCCGGAAGTTCGATTACCGTTTCTGGATTCTTCTAGATTTGCACCAACTTCTAACGCTGCTTTTGAAACCTTCTATTTGGTCGATGGATGCCTACTAGCACTTTCTAGAATGTACTCCTAGTCCTTAACCCTCTGGGGTCTATTTAAGGAGATTTTTGGCATTGTAAAAGGTAGTTCAGAGTGGATTTTGAGAGGAGGTGCTAAAAAAAGAAATTATCTCCAGATTTATGCTATTGTAAGCCCTTAGGGCATGTTCTGAAGTTTATTTTCTCTGTACTATTTGTACTAGCTTATTTTCTTAGTAATACAATTTCCCCTTTTCTGTTGTGTCCATTCTATTCTTGAGTTGTGTCCCCATCAAGTGGTATCAGAGCGGATTTTCCTGAGTGTGTAGATAGAGCGCCGACTATGAGGCTGTTTGCACCAGGATTGTGTGGTTGTGGGTTCGAGTTAGAAGATGCCTCCATGAAGAGAGCATGGTGGAAGGGCTAGAGCTATTAATCCTGAGGAGGTTAGAGCCCTCCAGAGGCAAGTACAAGCATTGCAAGAGGAGCTTCGTAGAGGAGAAAATGTTGCCGCAGGTGACAATAGTGAGGATGACAATGAAGAAGAAGTAATGGGACCAGAAGAGGAAGTTGACGGAGAAGTTCTGAATCCTGTAGAGGAAAGGCTTTTTAGGGCCATTACTAAGTTTGGGAAAAGACCTACAATTGAAGTGGGTGTATTTTCAGGAAATCTGAAACCAAATGAGTTGATCGATTGGATCAATGAACTGGAAGAATACTTTGAGTATGAGGATATCAGGGACCTAGATAGGGTTAAGTTTGCAAAGGCCAAACTGAAAGGCCATGCCAAAATCTGGTGGCAAGAGGTTCAATTGGAAAGAAATAGAAGAGGAAAGGAGAAGATCACAAGATGGGATTGCATGGTGGACAAATTGAAGAAGCAGTTCATTCCTGTGGACTACAAGCTTGATTTGTTTAAGAAGATGCATGGGTTAAAGCAAGCAAGAAGATTAGTCCAAGAATATACAAAGGAGTTTTACCAACTCTTGATTAGAGCGGGGCATGTAGAAGCAAATAAGGAGAAGGTTTCTCATTATATCAGTGGGTTGCGACCTAGCATCCAGGAGGAATTAAGTCTAGTAAGAATGACTAGCGTTGAAGAGGTATACCAGTTTGCCCTACGAGTTGAAGAGAAGTTGAATAAGAGGTTTGAAGGAAGAAAAAGAGGGCACGGTCAAGGAGGAAGGGAAGTGGAAGATCATCTGGAGGCTGCAATGAAACTTAAAAGAACAATGAAGATGTGGGTACTAGCAGGAACCAGAGGAATGAGAGTTTCAACCGCTCCCCTGATCAAGACTTTGGAAATCAAAGAGGAAGAGGTAGAGGACGTGGACAAGGAAGAGGAGGCTTCCGTGGTACCTATTTCCATTGCAATGAAGAAGGTCATCGTGCCTTTGAATGCCCTCAACAACAAGGAAGGAAAAATAGGAGAGCTGAGGGCCAAGCTAGGGTTGCTCATGTGGATGAGGATGCACAATCATCACATTCAGAGGATACAGAAAGAGGAGAGACCTTGGTAAATGAAGGAATCCTACTAAGTGGTGAGAATGAACCAGGACAACAGAGGAGTTTTTTTCGTACCAGATGCAAGTGTGAGGATAAATGTTGTGACGTGATCATTGATGGTGGTAGCACTAATAACCTGGTATCAGAAGAGATGGTCTCTAAGCTAAAGCTCAAGAGGGAGAAACATCCCCAACCCTATCGAATCTCTCGGGTAAAAGATGATCATAAGGTCCTGGTAAGTGAACAATGTTTAGTGAAATTTAAAATTGGGAGTTACCATGATGAAGTTCTCTATGATGTTATTTCGATGGATGTTTCCCATCTATTGTTGGGTAGATCATGGCAATTTGATAGACATGCAGTGCATGATGGACATGCAAACACATACTCTCTAACAAAGGATGGAGTTCGCCACAAATTGAAGCCCATGAAAAAGGAAGGTGAAAAGGTATGTAGCAATGCTAGGATTTGTCTTGTTGATGGAAGGAAGTTTTTAGATGGCATGAAACATTAGCATATGTGCTATGCTTTGATTCCTAGGAAAGATAAAGAAGGTAGTAGTGAAATACCACTTGAAGTTTCAGATTTACTAAGGGAGTTTGGAGATATTATCTCCGATAATGTTCCAGATGGATTGCCACTAATAAGGCAAATCAGTCATCAAATAGATCTGATTCCAGGAGCTAGTTTGCCTAACAAGGCTGCTCACAGGATGACTCCTACTGAAACAGAGGAGCTAAATAGATAGGTTCAGGAGTTGTTGAGGAAGGGCTTGATTTGAGAGAGCCTGAGTCCATGTGTAGTACCTATAGTACTTGCACCAAAGAAGGATGGAGAGTGGAGGATGTGTACAGATTCTCAAGCTATAAATAGGATAACCATCAAGTATCGATTTCCTTTACCAAGGATGGATGATCTTATGGACTGCTTGAGTGGAGCTCAGTACTTCACAAAGATAGATCTGAAAATTGGTTATCACCAGATACAGATTCGAGAAGGAGATGAGTGGAAAATAGCCTTCAAGACCAAGGAGGGTCTTTATGAGTGGTTAGTCATGCCCTTTGGATTGGCGAATGCCCCAAGCACCTTCATGCGGCTCATGAACGAGGTACTTAAGAAGTTCTTGGGAAAATTTGTTATTGTTTATTTGGATGATATTTTAATTTTTAGCAAGACTTTGGAAGAACATTTATTGCATATTCGTAGTGTCCTTGAAAGGCTAAGGGAAGAGAAACTGTTAATTAATCTAAAGAAGTGTAACTTTGCAAAAAGGGAGTTAGTCTATTTGGGGTTTGTTATATCACCTGAAAGTCTCAAAATGGATCTGGAGAAGGTAAAAGCCATCTTGGAATGGCCTACTCCAAGGTCTGCTACTTAGGTAAGATCATTTTATGGTCTGGTTAGTTTTTACAATAAGTTTATTAAGAATTTCAGTGGCATATGTGCACCCCTAACTGATATAATAAGAGGGGATAGAAAAGAGTTCAAATGGACTGTAGCAGCTGCAAGAAGTTTTGAATTGCTGAAGAAGAAGGTGACAGAACAACCTATGTTGGCACTTCTAGATTTTAGAAAGGTTTTCCAGGTAGATTGTGATGCCAGTGGCAGCACTATTGGGGCTGTATTAAGCCAAGAAGGTAAGCCTATTGCATATTTTAGTGAAAAATTGAATGATGCAAAGAAGAAGTATTTTGTTTATGATCAAGAGTTCTATGGAATAGTTGAGGCCTTAAAGAAATGGAGGCATTATTTATTGCCAAAGGAATTTGTTTTGTATTCTGATCATCAGGCATTACAGTACCTAAATAGTCAAGGTAAATTGAATCAGAGGCATATGAAGTGGGTAGAGTTCTTGCAGAGCTATACATTTGTGTTGAAGCATAGAAGTGGAAAATCTAACAAGGTTGCAGATGCACTAAGTAGGAGATAGTTGTTGCTTACAACAATGCAGGTTGAAGTAGTTGGATTTGATGAACTCAAGAATTTGTACCCCGAGGATCCTGATTTTGCTAAAGCATGGAAGGCTTGTAAAGAACATATTGCTATAGATAGAACCAAGTGGTTAGACTATTTGATTCAGGATGGCATGTTGTTCAAAGGTAGTCACTTGTGCATTCCAAGGAGTTCCATGAGGGAAAATCTGATTAAGGAGAAACACAGTGGAGGAATGGCAGGACATTTTGGTCGAGATAAGACCATTTCCATTCTTAGAGAACATTATTTTTGGCCTCAAATTTCACAGGATGTGAAGAAGTTCGTACAAAGTTGCCAGGTTTGTCAAGTTGCCAAGGGGTTTAGTCACAATACTGGTCTATATCAGTCGTTGCCTATTCCATCAAGGCCATGGGAGGACATAAGTATGGATTTTGTTCTCGGATTGCCAAGGACACAAAGGGGTAATGACTCAGTATTCGTGGTGGTTGATAGGTTCTTCAAAATGGCACATTTCATTCCATGCCACAAAACTCATGATGCTATCCATATTGCAGACTTGTTTTTCAAAGAGGTGGTAAGACTACATGGTCTTCCAAGGAGTATAGTTTCTGACAGAGATACTAAATTTGTGGGGTATTTCTAGAGGACATTGTGGAAGAAGTTGAGAACAGACCTAAAATTTAGTTCCACGCATCACCCACAGACTGATGGTCAAACAGAAGTGGTAAATAGAAGTTTGGGCAATTTTCTGAGATGTTTAGTTGGGGATAAGCCCAAGGGATGGGATTTGATTCTACCACAGGCAGAGTTTTCTTATAATAACTCCGTAAATAGGAGTACTTGAAAATCACCATTCCAAATTGTATATGGGAGTAGCCCGAGGACTGCACCAGAGCTGAGGAAGATAGAAAAAGGGAAGAGGACAAGTGCTGAAGTAGAAGAATTTGTTGAACATATCAAGCATCTACATGAGGAGGTTCAGGCACACATAACCAAGATGAATCAAGAGTATAAAGCTAGGGCTGATCAAAGGAGAAGACATAAGGAATTCCAAGTAGGAGATTTAGTCATGGTGCACTTACGAAAATAAATATTTCTAGCCGGTACTTACAACAAGCTGAAAATGAAGAAATTTGGCCCCTGCAAAATTTTGAAGAAACATGACTCAAGAAATGCATATGAAGTGGAGCTGCCAGATGGTATTCAGATTTCTCCCATTTTCAACATTGCAGATTTAATAGAGTATCATGATGATGGTGCAGATGAGGAGCTAGTGTTAGAGCCATGTCCAATTCCTGCTTCTAAGAAGGAGGAGATAGAAGACATTCTAGATCATCGTGTGGGTAGGAGTACCAGAAATAGGCAGTATGAAGAGTATTTGGTCAAATGGAAAGGACGACCGATCGAGGACTCAACTTGAATTTCAGCAGCTAAGGTTTCCCATTTGGGATTTCCTCTACCATCCATAAAGTGACAGGGTCACTTTTCAATCTACCCTGGGTGTCTGATGCAGGAGCATCCAGAGGTATAAGAGCAATCCTGTGTCACCCAAAAAAATGTACTTAGACTTAGTTTCTGTTTCATGTCTTTACATTTTTGGATACCCATTTGGGTCAAATAAAGGTTCCAACTCTCACAGTTCCACTATTAGTGTGTTTGAAAATCCCAAAAAAATAGGAGCATGCAATTTGGCCATCATTTTGGTGACCTAGAAGGTGTGAATTGGCCAGATGAATTTAATTGTGATTTAGAGCATTCTAGAAAAAGAATCAGGTCAAAAGGCCCCACAGTTTGAAAGTTATTGCAATTTTTCGGGTTTTAGAGACCTCATAAGAATGCTTCAAAGTCAGTTTAGGGGAATTAAATGACCTCTAAAAGGGCTGGAAAATGGGGTACAAGTGAAGCTTGTCCATAGGGCTATAGAGCGCTTTGAGAGCTTTCTGAAAATGTAAACAGTTCGTCAATCGGAGCTACGGTTCAAAAGTTATGCCTCCCAGAAGTTCGATTACCATTTCTGGATTCTTCTAGATTTGCACCAACTTCTAACGCCGCTTCTGGAACCTTCTATTTGGTTGGTGGATGCCTACTAGTACTTTCTAGAATGTACTCCTAGTCCTTAACCCTCTGGGGTCTATTTAAGGAGATTTTTGGCATTTTAAAAGGCAGTTCGGAGTGGAGTTTGAGAGGAGGTGCTAAAAGGAGAAATTATCTCTAGATTTATGCTATTGTAAGCCCTTAGGGCATGTTCTAAAGTTTATTTTCTCTGTACTGTTTGTACTAGCTTATTTTCTCAGTAATACAATTTCCCCTTTTCTGTTGTGTCCATTCTGTTCTTGGGTTGTGTCCCCATCAGTGCCGGATTCTAATGCCGTGGGCGGGAATTTCCCTTTGCATCAGGTTTTTCCTTGGGAAAAGACATGGTATAGGCTTGGTGGGACCAAGCCTATGCCTTTATGTATCAAACTTTGACTAAGGCAATTAATCAACAATTTAAGGGATTGTCGTAATTTTTATACAGTCTTCCCCATTGAATTTGTTGACAAAATTAAAACCCATTATAGGTCTTACTATTCTAATTTCAAAAATATAAATTTTATAGTGTTATGAGTTCATTTTCTATTTTTGCATTATTTATTGATTAAAAGTGTCTCTTAAACATAAAATAGTGAGATTCACTAAAACTTTAATAACTTTTTAAATTTTTCATATTTCTTAAATTAATTTACATGTCATCAATCTTCACACAATTCTTTTGAAGTTAAAAAAAAATCCAAAAAAGTTAAAATTTGATTAAATTATGATGCTCGTACATGAGAGGTTTTAGAAATTAGCTTAATCATCAATTAAAAATTAATAAATAAATAAAATTCATTAAATAATTAAAGAAAATTATTCACATCAATCTTTGGTGTGTCAAGTAACTTCGTTTAAAAGGATTCACAAAAATTCATTTAGTTGTTTCAAATTATGGTGTCCGTACACAAATGTGGTATGGTCTTGAAATAGACATTTTGAAAAAGTGATTTTTATGGATCCATACCAAAAAAAAATATCATATGGGTATACAAATAAATTACATATTCATAAAGGAGATTCTAGGCACTACAATTTGTTTTTCTGAATTTTTTATATATAAATAATCTTTAAATGCCTCAAATTTTGGCATCAATTGAAAATATATTTCAAAACCAAGAAAAACGATTCCACTTTTTGGCCAAAAGTGAGACCCAATTTCTTGCACTGGCCCTAAATTTATTATAATAATAATAGATTATATTAACAAATGAATATGTCCCTTGAAGGGGCATATCCCTTCATGGATTATACAATAAGAGAGGGAATTGTATTTTGGAAAACATATACCTTATAGACTATGTCATTACACTTGCAACAATCCTAAAACTTTATCAAAAACAACCCCACCCCCCTCCCCCCCCCCAACCTTCCGTGCAACTCAAAGATAATGTACCAAAGCTAACAATTCAAGATGGGTCTCAACTACTAGACAATGTTAGGTAACCATGAACAAATGCAATAAAATGTCACAAGAAAAAAACTCCAAAAGAGAGATGAAAATACAAAATTCTCTCAAGAAAGGATAAGAAGAACAAATCCCCATGTGAGAAAACATTCCCCCCATAAAAGAGAAGAAGAGACCATTCACCCCCCATCCATACATGTAGAATATGCATCAAAAGTAGATTTTCTCCAAACCAAATGTAGAAGATGATCCATGCTTGTTGAATAATGTTCCTCCCCTTACAAATAAATAAACCACGTGTATATGAATAAAGGCTTACCAATTTTGAAATGAAAATGTAGGAAGAAACTTAAAGATATACAAAATCTCTAAAAATTGCTCAATTTTCTCCATATTGATGCTAAAAAATCCCTCCAAATCAACTTAATGGGCCTTGTTTCTAAAAATGACAATCCAAGATCTAGTGAAGATGATTGTAGAACAATATCTAAAGACTCAAGTGCCTCCAATAAAGATAATTAGACCTCCTCCTTGATGTTGTTCCAAAGTATCAATACTCATGTCAAACTATGAAAGCTAATCATGAAGAGAATGAAAAAAAGGGTCAAAGTATTCCCCCATAATAAATAAAGATGGATAAGTATTCCTCCATCAAATATAATCTAAATATCATCAACGGTGTCTCCTAAATCCATATGATATGACTCCATAAATAAACCTGTAATATCTATTAACTTTTCATGTCCCAAGAAACTATGTTTGGAAGAAATTGCATACCATGTTCCAATATATCACAAGAAGCCAAAATTATATTGAATGAAGAGAACATATACTATGAAGATGATGTAGGGAGACTAATGGGAACTAGGGCCAAAGGCACACCTAGCTACCAAAGCCACTTGCAAGAGTAAACATAACAAAACACAACGTAGAGCACAACAACAAAAGGAGATAGAAGAGAAAAACACTTATTAATTCATCAAATTATCATTATGCATGCTTGGCTATGAGGCCTTCTAGGTTACAAAAAAACAATACAATTTAGAATTTGATATTTAATGATGATCTTTGCATTCTAACTCTCCAGACAAAACTATCCCTTCTCTCTAACTCCTACTTACTCTTCTTGATACCTAAAACTCGATCCTAAACCTCCTTAAATACTTGTGCAGCCATAGGTTGGCCTATCATAGAAATTAAAACCTATATTAAATGCATGCACATCCACAAGTCAGCTAGCAACAATTATTAAATAAAAACACCAAATTAAGTACCTACAAAGTCAGCCCAAACTAGAACTATACATAGACAACTCGGTCAAAGAAGAACTAAGGAAAATAATGTCACTCGAAAATGCTCGTCATATACTAGAACTCGACATCAATAGGAACTCGACACCAATAGAAACTCAACATCAATAAGGAACTTGATACCAACAAGGAACTCAACACCAATAAGGAACTCAACACCAACAAGGAACTCAACAATGCTAGGAACTGCAACTCAACAACAACAGAGAAACATGAAAAATATGCTAGATAGAAATGAAACCCTAGATTCTCCTACATAAGACAACTTGGGGTGAAAGAAATGATTCTCTTGAATCATGAAACTAGAACAACCCATGTTAAATCCAACTTAGATTGGGAAATTCATGTAGCATCTTCAACTGGTTTGTTCTTACACTTCACCAAATACTCATAGTAATCTTTTCCTCTTGTGTTTTAACCAATTATCCAACCCAATACCTATTCAACCTCTTTAATTTGCTTCTTAGGATAATAATCTGATACAACAACTTCATCATCTGACTCATGATACTTATACAAATCAGTAACATTGAATATAGGAGATATACCCATGTCATTAGGTAACTCAACTTCATAAGCATTACCACTGTCAAACTTCCTCAAGATCTTAAAAGGTCCAAACTTCTTCATCTTCAACTTACTGTGTGTTCCTCTAGGAAATCTACCTCTCTTTAAATGAACTATCACATCATCACCTACTTCAAAAAATTTATGTCTTCTAGACTTATTAGTATTCTCCTTATACTTTTGATTACTTTGTTCCAACCTCAACTTCAGTTCCTTACATAAAGAATCCACAAAATCAGCAAATTCTTTCCCTGTAGCACTTCTCTTTTCTTCACTAGTAATATTCCTCAAATCTGATATTCCTCTAAGATGCATTCTAGTAACAATCTCAAAAGGTGTTTTCCTTGTACTCGTATTCATAGAATTATTATATGAAAATTTAGCTTGTGTCAACATTAACTCCCAATTATATGGCTTATCTCCAACTAAGCATCTCAAAAAATTACCCAAGCTTCTATTCACAACCTCTTTCTATCCATCTATCTGTGGATGGAATTTAGAACTAAACTTCAACTCAATACCCATCTTCTTCCACAAAGTCCTCCAAAAGTAACCAACAAACTTATTGTCTCTATCATAAATAATACTTGCTGGTAATCCATCCAATCTAATAATCTCTTTGAAGAAAATTTAGCAGCATGCTCAACATCTTATGTCTTTTTACATGGTATGAAATGAACCATCTTAGAAAATCTGTCCACAACAAAAAATATGGAATCATACCCCTTTATTGTCTTAGGCAATCCAAGAATAAAATCCATACCAATTTCTCTCCAAGGTTTCTCAGGAACAAAAATAGGTGTATACAAACTAGTATTCTGACTTAATCCTTTTGCAACTTGAAAAACTCCAAAACTCTTTAAAAAATTTTGAACATCCTTATACATTTGTGGCATATAATACTTATCCTTCAATAAACTCAATGTCTTATCAAATCCAAAATGTCCAACCAATCCACCACTATGTTTTTCCTTGATCAAATTAACTCGCATAGAACTTATAGGGATACACAACTGAATTCCTTTGAACAACATACCTTCTTTAATAAAATACTCATCATAATTTCTCTTATGCTTAATCACAAAAGTGAAACTTTACAAGTACTCAACACACTTCATATGTCTCTAATTCAATTTATGTTGACTCCCCAAATACTGTAAACCTTTATGATAGGTATACAACACAAACTCCTTAGGAATCAAATAATGTCTCAACTTCTTCATGGCTTGAACAATTGCATAAAATTATTGATCATTCATAGAATACTTCCTTCTAGCATCATTCAACTTCTCACTAAAGAAAGTAACATGTTTACCTTCTTGACTCAAAGTAGCTCCTATTATACTACCACTTGCATCGCATTCAACTTGAAATATCTTATTGAAATTAGGAAAATCCACTACAACTAACTTAGCAACCTTTTGTTACAAACTCTTAGAACTCTTATCATCTACATGAGCTTGAACTCCTTTTTATCTCCCCTCATTTTCTTAGTCATAGCATTACAAACAGAACTGAAATTCTTTATAAACTTCCTGTAAAAACTAGCCAAACCATGAAATGATCTTTACCTCACCTACATTTTCAGGTGTAGGCCATTCCAAAATTTCTTTAACCTTCTCAAGCTCCATTCTCAAACCATCAGCTGAAATCATAAATCACAAATAGACAATCTCCTCTTGAATAAAAGAAAAAATTTCCAAGTTAATCATCAAATTCTCCCCTTTCAATCTCTACAATACTTGTCTAACATGCTTAAGATGTTCTTCATTAGTCTTACTAAATATTAGAATATCATCTAAATAAACAATTACAAACTTACCCAAAAATTTCTTGAGGACCTCATTCATCGACCTCGTGAAAGTACTATGTGCATTAGTCAAACCAAAAGGCATTACCAACCATTCATACAAACCATGTTTTTTCTTGAAAGCAATCTTCCATTCATCACCTTCTCTGATTTTGATATGATGATTAGCACTCTTCAAATTAATCTTGGTAAAATACTTTTCTTCACTCAAACAATCCATTATGTCATCCATCCTCGACATAGGAAACCTATATTTCATGATGATATTGTTTATAGATTTGGAATCAGTACGCATCCTCCATTCTACATTCTTCTTAGGTGCTAATGCAATAGGTACAACACATGGACTCAAATTTTATTTGATCAAACCCTTTTGCAACAACTCATGCACTTGTCTATTAAGTTCTTCAATATCTGTAGGTGTCAATCTATATGGTGCTTTGTTTCAAAAGCTAGCTCCAAGAATCAAGTCCATACAATGACTTATACTTCTTACTAGTGGTAAACCATCAAAAATATCTTCTATAACAATATCTTTATACTAATTCAAAAAAATTTCAATTTTTGCTAGTACTCAGCATCTACTAGTTTCTACTGTCACTCAGTTATTACTAGCCATTACTTGGTCACCACTATTTTCTATCACTCGGTGTAAGGTAACTCAAGTGTGGAAATAGCTTCCTACACTAATCTCTTAAGAGAAGTATGGTGAAAATCCTATTAAAATATTTTACACTTACAAATTCAATATCATATAAACAACAATATTACAGCCAACCAAGCATAAAGAAAATAGACAAAGAAAAAAACACATAACACAAAGATTTTTCAGTGGGGAAAAACCTTTCGATAAAACAACCCCACCCCTCCAAAACCTGTACAATTTATTATCTTCAACACAAGGTTACAATACACTTGCAATGCAAGTTCAACAGCGACAACAGAAGACACCAGTAGCAACTTGCAATACCAACAATACACTTTTTCGCATCCCACCTCTTCGCAACCCTAAAAGTGCTTATAATGTGCTCTTCACTTTTAGGGCTACTCCCAAAGGTATCTATATTAGGGTTTTACCATTCTCTGAGAAAATAGGAACCCCAAAAAAAATTTTGGTAGAGTGTACAATACTCAAATATACTAGTTGCCACATGTCTTCACCTATCATTGAATCTTCCTGACATAGCTCTTACGTGTCATAGGAATCTGTCATAACCATTTTAGCAATGATCTCCTTATAAAAAATTCAAGATGTCAACACATCAACATTACTTACAAGAAATAAATTTTACAAAAAAAATAATAAGAATAGGAATTATCCAAGGTTGAGACACCTTATTCCTAACATTCTCCCACTTGTCGAACACCTTGTAAGAGCAACATGAACATAATAGGAACTAACCTCTATAGGCCAAAAGGCCCATAGACTCTGAACACCATCTGAACTTCTCAGTGCCCACTAGTTTTGTTAATGCATCTGCAACATTCTTCATAGTATCTACCTTCTCCAAATTTACCTTTCCATCTTCCACCATATCTCTCACAAAGTGAAACTGCACATCAATGTGCTTCGTTCTGGCATGGAAAGTTGGATTCTTCGCAAGGAAAATAGCGCTCTGACTATCACACCAAATAGTAATCTATTCTGCATCGACACCAACATCAGAACACAATCTCTGAAGCCAAATGGCTTCCTTACAAGCATGAGTAGTAGCCATGTACTCAGCTTTTGTGGTGGACAAAGCAACCACAGGTTGTCGCTTGCTCGTCCAACTGATGGCACCACCAAACATAGTGAACACATAAGCACTAGTGGATCTCCTGCGGTCAATATCACCTGCCCAATTTGAATCCACAAACCCACGAATACAAACTAAATGCAGAATTCCAAAAGAGTTACCATGATAACATATGGAGTAATCTGATGTACCCCTCAAATATTTGAATACTCGCTTAACTGCATTCCAATGTACCCGTCCAGGATTAGCCATAAACCAACTCAGAACTCCCACTGCTTGGGCAATGTCTAGTCTAGTATAGACCATAGCATACATAAGACTACCAACTGCACTAGCATAAGTTACTCTACTCATATCCTCCACCTCACTAGGAGATTTTGGACAATCATCTATAGATAACTTTGTTCCCATAGAAATAGGAACACATAGTGGTCTACAATCTTCCATGCTAAACCTATCCAACACAGACTTCACATACTTACTCTGACTCAACCAAAGTTTTCTGTTAGACCTGTATCTATTGATTTCCATACCCAAGATGTACCTAGCTAACCCAAGATATTTCATCTCAAACTATGCTAACAACTGAGATTTAAAATCAAAAATCATACCCTTATCCTTCCCAAACAGCAACATATCATCAACATATAATACAATAATAAGAAGGCAATCATTTTCAACTCTAAAATAAACACAATGATCTAATTTCGATCTTACAAATCCAATTGACAACACAAGGGCATCAAACTTAAGGTACCACATCCTAGGAGATTGCTTCAAACCATATAGAGATTTCTTTAATCTGCAAACTAAGGAATCTTTACCTTTAACAATGTAGTGCTCATGCTATGACATATAAATCTCTTCCTCCAAATCACCATGAAGGAAAGTTGTCTTCACATCCATCTGTTCTATCTCTAAATCATATGATGTAGCAAGAGATAAAAAAAATCTAATGAATGTCAACTTTGCAACAGGAGAGAATATTTCACCATAATCTATTTCCTCTACCTGTGAATACCCCTTTGCAACCAATCTAGCTTTGTACCTTTCAACACTGCCATCTGCACAGAATTTCTTCTTGAACACCCATTTATAGCCAACAAATTTTCTCCCTTTAGGAAAAGGTACAAGGTCCCAAGTTTTTTTTTTTCTCTAATGAAGCCATCTCATCATACATAGCCTCAATCCAGGAACCTACATCTTCCATGCCCAAAATCTCTTTCACAGATCTAGGCTCGTCAGTGTTAGTAATCAAAGAAAAAGCACAACTAGAATCTAACATAGAATAACCAAACCTTTCTAGTTGCTTTCTTTCTCTCGTGGATCTCCTCAAGGGCTACAATTGAGGTTGTTCTTCCTCTTCTTCTGAACTATCAGAGCTACTAGAGCTCTCCTCATCATTAGACCCAACATGGTCTCTCTATTCAATCTTCACAGGGGTAGGAGGCAACTGAAAAACATATTTTTCCTTTTCTTTTTCACCTAGTTGTAGCACAATAGGAGAAGATGTTATCTCTCTAAAAATAACATTTCTACTATACACCACCTTACTAGTCACAGGATCCCAAAGCTTGTATCCTTTCACACCAGCACTGTATTGGATGAAAATACATTTAACAGCTTTATTTTCCAACTTAGATCTTTTCTCCTTTGGGACATGTGCATAAGCTTCACAACCAAAAACACAAAGATATCTAATTGAAGGCTTCTTACGAGGCCACACCTCCATGGGTGTCTTACCAACAAGGGTTGATGTAGGAGATCTGTTAACCAGATAGCAAGAAGTGGCCACAGCTTCGGCCTAGAACCTTTGTTCTAAACCAGCTCCACTAAGCATACTCCTAGCCTTCTCCATCAGTGTCCTATTCATTCTCTCTGCAACTCCATTTTTCTATGGGGTATAAGGATTTTTATGCCTCTCAATACCTTGTTCTTTATAGAATTGTTCAAACTCTACTGAGAAAAACTCACTACTATTGTCAGTTCTCACACACTTAATCTTCTTACTAGTCTGATTCTCTACAAGGGCTTTAAATTCCTTGAATTGACTAAAGACTTGTGTCTTACTTTTAAGGAAATAAATCCATGTCCTTCTACTATAATCATCTATAAAAGATACAAAAAATACAGACTTGGAGATTGAAGGAACTTTTACTAGACCAAATACATCAGAATGAATAAGATCCAAAACATCAGAAGATTTGTGAGAACTAGAGTAAAACTGAACATGATTTTTTTTACAATAGACACAATGTTCACAGAATTCAAACTCAAGATTGCAATCATTTAACCCCTCAATGAGATTTTTATTTTTCAGGGTTCTGAGACCCTTTTCACCAATGTGACCAAATCTCATATGCCACAACATTGTCTTTTCTATAGGAAGCTTACCTTCCAAAGTGTTTGCGTTGCCATCGGAACCAATAACCATAGAATTCTTCATTGCTCGTTCAGATGGTGAGGATGAAGAACTATTACATAGAGGAATACATGCATCTAGCTAAAATAAGTTACCTCTCCTAGTATCCCTTGCAAGCACTATCGATCCTCTTATCATCTTGCATCCTTCTTTCGAAAAAAAATTTGCACACCTACATCATTCAGCATACTTACAAATAATAGGTTTTGTGCCAAACTTGGAATGTGGATAACTCCATTTATTCCCTTTACTTGTCCATTAGAAAATTTGATAGTGAGCCTTCTGCGTCCAACTATCTTTAGGTGAGAATCATCACCCAAGTACACCTTTCCACCATCGAACTCTTCATATTTTGAGAACCAATTTTGATGAGAGGTCATACGAAAAGATGCACCTGAGTTAACCAACCACACATCATCAAATGCATGGGCTGCCAAAGCTATGATGAATACATTGCCATCTTCTTGAGATCTTTTTGAAGCTGAATTTGAACCTTTCTTCTTCTTCTTCAGCTCTTTGCAATCTTTATGAAAGTGCCCAGGTTTATCACAATTCCAACATTTTGCCTTGGACTTATTGGAAGTCTTTAACTTCCCATGGGATTTGGATCTATCCTTTTTGTCAGACTTATTGTCATTTTTCTTCCCTCTTTCCATGGATCTCCCATGAATAGCAAGGGCTTCTTTTTTTGAAACGAAAGCCTTTCTTTGCATCTCCTCTAATATCAGTGAAGACACCACATCATCCATTTTGAAAGTGACTAACGTGCTTTCAAGAGCCATCACATGATGGTCCCATGAATCTGTAAAGAACACAAAAGTGTGTAGCAATGAGCCTCCTCTAACTTGACACCACCTGATGTCAACTATGTAGCTAGCAGATTAAATGCATTTAAATGATATGTTAAGGATCCACCTTCCTCCATTCATAGAGAGTACAACTTCTACCTCAAGAACAACTTGTTCACCAAAGATCTAGCCTGATACATGGCCCCAAGTCTTTCCCACAAACTATATGCAGTTTTCTTATCTAGAACATTTAGAAGAACTACATCGGTTAAACAGATTCTTATGAAACCCTTAGCTTTATGGTCTTTAAAATCCCAATTTGCTTGAGTGACAGTTGCTGGTCTTGTAGCACTTGAAGTCACTTCCCATAGGTCACGATCTTCCAACATGTCTTCCATCTTGAGTTTCTACAACTCAAAATTAGTGCCATTAAATTTCTCCACCTCCATTCTTCCATATGATGAACTTACCATCTCAATCTGCAAATAAGATTTAGGATGCTCTGCACAAAAATCCCACTCAACTTGAGATTAGCTCAAAAAACCCTACCCAACAACTAGGATCAAAAGTTGATTAGGCTCTAATACCACTTGTATGGAAACTTAGGTGCAAAAATAGCTTCGTACACTAATCTCTTAAGAGAAGTATGGTGCAAATCCTATTAAAATCTTTTACACTTACAAATTCAATATCATGTAAACAACAATATTATAGCCAACCAAGCATAAAGAAAATAGACAGAAAAAAGAAACACATAACACAAAGATTTGCTGATGGGGAAAAACCTTTCAGTAAAACAACCCTACCCCTCCAGAACCTACACAATGTATTATCTTCAACACAAGGTTATAATACACTTGCAATGCAAGTTCAACAGTGACAACATAAGACTCCATTAGTAACTCGCAATACCAACAATACACTTTTTTGCATCCCACCTCTTCCCAACCCTAAAAATGCTTATAACATGCACTTCACTTTTAGGGCCACCCCCAAAGGTAACTGTATTAGGGTTTTTACCATTCTCCGAGAAAATAGGAACCCCAAAAAAAAATTGATAGAGTGTACAGTACTCAAATTTATTAGTTGCCACATGTCTTCACCTGTCATTGAATCTTCCTAACATAGCTCTTATGTGTCATAGGAATCCTTCATAACCATTTTAGCGATGATCTCCTTATACACAATTCAAGATGTTGACACATCAACATTATTTGCAAGAAATACATTTTACAAAACAAATAATAAGAATAGGAATTATCCAAGGTTGAGACACCTTATTCCTAACACTTGGCTGCTACTAGTACAACTCGACCTCCTACGAATTATAGAAAAATAGAATTGATTCTTCTTCACTTATTTTTCACATTGCTTTCCATTAACCATGCAAATTCTCATAGTAGTACAATTGACCTCATCTAGACTTTCAATCAAAGGCAACAATATTTGCTTTCTCCCATTCACCCAAAGAGTCTATTGATTCAATTTTCCATCATGTATAGCATATCTATCATATTTCCAAGGTCTACCCAACAAAATATGACCAATCCATAGGCATAATATCACACAGAACTTCATCAAAATAATGTCCAATCTTGAACTTCACAATACATTTCTCACTTACCAATATCTTATGCTCATCTTTGATCCATGAAACATGATAGGGCTTAGGATGCTTTAGCCTCTACAACTGCAACTTTCTAACTAGCTCTTTTGATGCCAAATTTGTAGAACTTCCATTGTTAATGATCACCTTGGAATATTTTCAAGCCTTCTTACACCTAGTATTGAAAAGACTTCTCCTTAGAATAGGTTCCTTGACACTTCCATTATTACATAAGGTTCTTCTCACCATCAAATTTTCTCTAGCCTTAGGTCCACTTGATGAACCCCTAGTGTCTCCTTGAACCAAAAATTTTTTGTTACCTTGCCCATTCTCAGGGGATCTACACACAAAGGATCTATGCCCTTCTTTACCACATCTAAAAAAATTACCATAAAAACAACCTCTAGAATAAGAATTGCCTCTTCCTTAGTAAGAACTAGCTTGGTAAGAATCACCACCTTTCCACTCGATCTTTCCTTTTTCATCACTCTTCCATTCAAATTTTCCTTTATCTTGCACAGAATTGTCAGATTTTCCACCTTCTCCATAAGATCTACCTCTACCTCTCTGGAATCTTCCACATCTACCTCTTTGTCTATGTTCATGCTTCTTTGTCAAGATCTCCTCAACTTTCAAGACATATTGATATACTTCCTCCACACTTTCCAATTTCACAAAATTTATTTCATCTTGAATCTCATATCTCAATCCATTTATGTACCTTGAAATTTTCTCAACATCATCATCTACATTTCTAGATCTGATGTCCAATCTATAGAATTCCTCAGTATACTTTTTCACAGTCATGTCCCTTTACCTAAATTTTGCATCTTTGTCAACAAGCTAACTTGGTAATCAGCAGGAAGGAACTTGTTCTTCACCTTGTTTACCATTTTCATCCAAGTCCTAATCTTCTCCTTTCCTCTTATTTGTCTACCAGTTTACAAATGTTGCCATCATAGTGAGGCATGACCCTTAAACCTAGTAACTACAATTTTCACCTTCCTATTATCAAGAGTGTTTTCATACTCAAAGAACTTATCCATATCAAAGATTCAATCCAAACAAAATTAGTGTCTAATTTTCCATCATAAGGAACAACTTCTATAATAGGCTTTGAATGTGCCCTAGACAATACTCTTAACAATCTTGCCTCATCTTGATCTTCTTCAAGTTCTGGATTAGGGTTTGGTGCTACTGCTTCATCATCACTCACATCATCAAGATGTACTCCTCTCCTTTGGGTTTTCTCTACAAAATTTAATCTAGCTGCAACCTATCTCAATGTATCCAATATGACATTATTAGCATTTACTCTACCTCGAACCATCTTTACAATCAGGTTGCTACAAGATCATAGCCCTCTGCAAGTTGTAGGTCAAATCCTCAGATCTGCTACCCTACAACCAAATCAATTTAGGGTTCTACATGATCCAATCTCCACAAGGATGAACCTCAAGCTCTGATACCACCTAATGCAGGGAGACTAATAGGAACTAGGACCAAAGGAACACCCAACTACCAAAGCCACCCACAAGAGTAAACAAAATGGAAACACAACATGGAGAACAACAACCAAATGAGACAAAAGGTCAAAACACTTATTGATTCATCAAATTATCAATATACATACTTGGATTTGAAGCCTTCCAAGTTATGACCAACAATACAATTCAGGCCTTGATCTTCAATGATGATATTCACATTCTAACTCTCAAGACAAAACTATCCCTTCTCTCTAACTCCTACTTACTCTTCCTAATACCTACAACTTGATCCTAGAACTACTTAAATACTTGTGTGGCCACAGGTTGGTCTATCACAAAAAATTAAATCCTACATTAAATGCATGCACAACCACAAGTTGGCTAGCAACAATTATAAAATACAAATACTAAATTAAGTACATACAAAGTTGACCCAAACTGGAATAAGAAACAAAAAACTTGGTCAAAGGACCAAGGCAGATACTGTCACTCGAAAATGATCGACATATATTGGAACTTGACATCAACAGGAACTCAACAACAACAAGAACTTGACACCAAAAAGGAACTCAATACCAACAAGGAACTCAACATTGCTAGGCACTGCAACTCGATAGCAACAAAGAAACATGAAAAACATGTAGGATAGCAATGCAACCCAGGATGCTCCTACATCAAAAAAATTCATATGATGAAAAGCCCCTACATATATAATCCATCTCCTTGAACCATGACCTATAGCAACACAAAGATCTTGTCCTTTCTTACATGTCATAAAAGTTTTATTCTTTTCATTATTAAATTATATATTTTGTGAAGAAGTTAAATTATACATTCTTGAATGTAAACTAATTATATTCGTCTCAAGAATATGGTTTAATTCATCAATATCATTCTTATAATAATGGTATTCTTCATGTCCATTCTTTTTTCACAATATGGACAATTAAGCTCCTCCTTTAATAAGTCCCCTTTAGGAGAAATTGTGCTCTATCCTTGTTTGGCTTTGGTTTTTCTTTCTTTTGTTTCTTGTTACAACCTTTTCGATTATGCTTCATCAATGCACATGACTTGACTTAAGAATTTTATTGTGATCAACTTAAATGTCTCAAGCACCAACATCTCTGCAAAATAATAAAATGATGGTATAGTGTAGGCACTTCTCATTGTCAATTGATAATTCTAGAAACTAGAAATAAAAGTTGCATGCTTTAAAGATAACTTCCCAACAAGTTGAATACTAATTGTGCATCCTTCTTCTCAATACCACAATCTTTTACTTGTGCTCTTAGCTCATTTTCCTTACTAACATAGTCTTGAATTATAGAAAAGCTCTTGGGATCCAAGTTGGGAAGTTATAATCAAGTGAGTGTCCCTTAGTCTCATCCACTTAACCATATAGTTGAGAAATCTTATCCCAATCTTCCGTTAGAGTTTTACACTTTTTAACACAAAAGATAAGGTGATAAATATTCCAAAATCCATAACACTTTTATATATATTATCATATAATGGCTCTAAAATATTTCCATCAATGAGTGAGCTAATAATTGTTCCATTAATTTCTCCCATTTATTAATTTCTAATTGTGCATAATAATGTGGAGTTAAAAAGTGTAAATTTAGGAGAACATGTAACTAAAAATGGAGAGAGAGAGAGACAGAGAGAGAGGTACTATACTTCTCAAGTTGGGCACATATAAGCACATGCAATATGTTAAGGATAGTGATACCTCCCCAAATTCAGTCAATTAAAGTACCCCCCTCCCCCGCTCTGCCTAGCCCCCCACCCCCACACCCCCCCCCCCTCCAAAAAAAAAGGAGGAGAAGAAGAAGAAGATGGTGATTTGACACTTTATACTTTGAGCATGTACAATGACCACTTGAAAAACAAGAACAAAGTAGACTTGTGATTCTAAATTTATAACTACCACAATTAAACTATATTATATTCAAATAACTGATACTAAATATCAAATTGGAATCTTAGCCTTACAATTGTAAAATTTATCCCAAAAAAATAATATTTGAAAGTGATATTTCTACCCACAATGGCTTACAAATTAATAGACAATTATAGAAGTATACACAATTATGTACTTCAAAAAATGACACCTTAAATGGAGCTTATATGTTCTTGGACAAAGCTTGAAAATTTTTAGAAATGAGGATTAGTAAAGTATTCCTCTAAAAAAAACCAATTTTCTAATACTATATTCATCAAAATCAAAACACACTTGTGCAAAGGCTCATGCAAACAAATTCTACTCCAAATAAACAAAAACTACTCTAAAAAGGCCTTAAGATGACTAATATATAATCCTTCAAAGCTAGATTAAAAAAATAGAAATGAAAATGGTGAAGGGGAAATATTTTTTAAATCCTGCTAACATTAGCAACCTAAATTGGTAAATTTGATGATCAAATGGAAATCATAGAAAACTAAACGCTTACATTTGATTGTCAAAATATCGTTACAACCAAAATGCCTCCTACACAAGGATGACATCAACAAGTACATACAACTAGTTTCATAATGATTTAGCCTACCAATGTGGCAAGTTTTATGGTGTCATGGCATCAATAGGGATTGTATGGAGGAATTAATCTTCTATTTCCATTTGTCACTGCATGGAGCACTTTGTAAAGTGTGCACTAGAGAACTAAGTGTAGATCTAGGGTTGCATTAAGGTTGTGTGTACACTAGTGTTGTATGCACACTAGTGTTGCTAATTCAAAGTAGAGCTTTGAGAGGTTTGGGACTATTTTATGGAGAAGATCTTTGAGAGATCTGATGTTGCTAGTACAAAGAGTATCTTTGAGAGCTTTAATGTTGTTGATGCAAAGATTTGAGAGCTCCAATGTAGATCTGGCTCTAGAGTGGAATGAGATCTATAATGGATTGCACTTTGGAACAAATTAAGCTTTAGAGAAAAGCAAGCTCTAATCCAAATTGAGCTCTAGTGTGCTCCTAGTGGGACATAGAGAAATCCTACTCTAGCTTTGATATAAAAATAAAAACCACAAAATAATTATTTGACACAAAAAATCAAATTACTCTTTTCTAAAAATAGATATATTATCAAGGTATGTGCAAGATCGCAAGGCGTTATCAAGTGGCGATATGAAAAAATGTGTTTTCCATTTGCCCAAAAACACAAAAAATTGTATGAACTTTTTAGTTGGCTTGGGTGTGAGTACATGTACCCATAATGTAAAAACCAAAACATAAAAGATTTTTTAAAGTATTAGATATCTAAACAATATTGAATATCCTAAAACTATCGGATATTTTAGATGTTTCAAAATACATTACTATTTATATTTATATATTATATAATATAATATTATTATATAAAATAATATATTAATATATTATATTATATTATATTATATTATATATACATATTTATTATATTATAAATAAATATATATATATAATAATTTAGAATTTTATGCTAATATATATTATATATGATATAGGACTTATAACACCGCCAACTATATCTAGTCGACACAATCTTGCACCGCCCTTATTCCCTATAAATATATGATATATTAATATTAGGATTATTATAACATATTAATCATATATTAATATATTAAACATAAATATAATAATATTTATATTATTATAATAACATATAATATAATATAGAACAATAATAAAACATATTATATATTGTAATAAAATGATAACATTATAATAATATTTAACATATTATAATATTAAACCAAAGATAGATGTTAGTAGGAAAGGGAGTCAAGGGGGTGGGGATATCAATAGAGTTGCAAAGGGGGATACACAAGGGGATGAGGATTGTTACCCTTATAAGCATTCATATGTTGTCATTAGTGCAAAATGTATGGTCAATGAGTATTGAAGGGAATGGTTAGTTAACATAGTTACTAAGCCACTATATAGATACAAAGTGTAAGAAGAGTAAAGTGAGAAGACTAGATAGAAGGGTTTTCGACTGATATGCACACTGACTGAAGGTTCAATCGAGCAAGGCAAGCATTATCGAGCTAAGTGAGTATGGAATGACAACAACTTTACCTAGCTAGAACAAGGAGTTTATCAAGCTTCACAAGATGAACATAAGAGTTAGAGATTTCACAGAAATTAAAGTATTTTTATTCTACTAAGCAAGAAAATGATTTACATGGATCGAGGATAAGATTTCAAAAGATTTATTGGGATTGATACATGAATTTATGGATCCCAAAGTAGATATTTTAAATAATAAAATAAGAGGAAGCTAAGTGAGATGATAAGGATGAATTTAGAACAGTGATCTTGATTAAATGTGAATTCTAGAAGTTTCCTAAAACCTAATTAGGCTATACATCAAAGAGAAAAAATATTTCTATATAAGGTCCTACCTATAATAGAAAGAGGCTTGTTGCTAGATGTGATGTTATGTTGATTAAATGAAAATTTGAAGAATCTACTACAAAGTGAAAAGTTACTGAGCATAAACAAAGGAAGGATAGGAGATATCCATCACTAGAGCTGATATATTATTGTGTAGAAGGGAGTTCTAAATCAAGAAGATTAAGTTGCACCTTATCAAAGCATTCAACTATTTCCTTCTTATCACTATAACAACACAATCAATTAACAAGGTAGACATAAAGCGTAATGATGATGAGTTGCAAAGGAAGCATGATGGAGTCAAGACACTAGTAGGATCAACTTCTACAACCAAGCATCAGAATTAAAGACATTGAAGCACAAATAAGAAAGACCTATGATGAGATGGGTCTCATAGAGATGAAAAAGGAAATAAATTGCAAAGAGGTTCTCACTCTTAAGAGAACATCTATCTCTGAAGGTAAGAACACTTGACCAAAAAGTGGAGGAATGTCTAAAAGCCAAGACTTCCTTTGATAAGTTCATATACTTAGACTTGAATGTAGTAGAGATTGCATCTTATGGGTTGTGCACTCTCCTCAGCATATCAAATTGAGTGAAAGGAAAATGGGAGAAGAACATGAAGAGTCTAAAGGTAAGCTTTGCAAACTACATTTTTCGACTATCAGCCTAAGTGCATAGGTAAAGAACTTAAATATTGACTTGTATATAGATTTTGACACCTTTTTCATTGATGTCAAAGAGGGAGAAGTATAAAGAAAATTGGATATAGCATATGATGTATGTACTAAGGGGAAGTAATATCTATTCGAAGTATATTGTAATAGGAGTAATAAGGAAATATGGTTATAAATTTGATGATCTATAGTTTTGAATTTTGAAGTTTTGAAAACTTTGTAAGGCCACAATTTTGAAAGTTTTGATCAACATTTTGGGACTTGGCCGATTTTTTTTTATGTTGCCATCAATGCCAAAGTGGGAGATTATTGGAAATATGGCTAAGTAGAACAAGTTAGAGTTGTTATTTATGGAAACATACATCTTATGGTAAGAAGGCACATTGTATAGATAAGAATTCCAATGTTAGACATGGAAAATTGTCTAAGTGTCAAATAGTTATCCAACAAAACAAGAATAGTTTTGATGCATACGAATGACAATGTAATATTTGGTGCATGTGCTATTAAGGACATGTAGTACAATATGTCAATCTGATGTGACTAAGTGTGCAAGCTTGTATGGTCAACATAGAAGAAGTTATGCAATAAACACCAGTAAAGGTAGTGAACAGAGTAGAATAGAGCATATCAATAATTGGGTAATTATAGGTTAAAGAATTATTTTGTGTATGAAATAATTATTTAAATATTTAGGGATGAAATCCTAGATGTTAACACTAAGAAGGCGAGAGTTATTTTTGTATTCTTCCAAGCATGTGAAAGCTTGGAGGCTGAGTAAGCAAGTTTTGTAAAATGTAAAGGTATAAAGGAAAGATTATATTATGTGATATAGTGTGTAAGTTGTAGATGTGAAATGAGAAGTGATATGTAAACTATATGATTCAAATTTTGATGTATGATTAGAGGTAAGTGAAGTGCAGTGAATGTAAGATTAGATATTGAAGATATCTATAGTAAGAGGTTTTTGTATCTATCTCTTTTGTATAAAGGAACTATATTGTATAATTGCATGTTTGAGTAGTGGGCTCATCTTGCATACATTCTATAATTGTATATACCAACTCCTAATAGGGTTGAGGATTTTAATAGGGCCTAGCCCTCTAACAAGGATAGAGATAGTATATCTACTTAATAGACTCCTAACAGGGTCAATATCCTTAACATGATACTTTGTTTGGTGGATCATTTTGTGGGTACCATCCCCACTAAGATTTTCCCTTGGCCAGGGTTTCCCTAGTTAATAAAATATGGTGTTATGAGTTCTCTTTTTGTATGGTTATTATTATTGTTCACTATTGTTAGTTTACTTTCATATGCATTTTATAAAGTAATTAACAAAATTTAGTTGTGGGAAAAAAATTGTAGAATACTGATTCACCCCTCTCAGTATTACCTATTTCTAACAATACTATGTTAAGGATTGACGAGTGTTAATTATGGATCTTGGAACATATTTTGATAATTATAATTTTAACATGTATTTTTCATAGTTATTATATGTACCTTATCATTGGATGGTATAATTATTTATGCATAGGCGAAATCCTAACAAGTCAACCAAATTGCTTGTTTGTCTCTTGTTGTTTGAAAACCTAACATGTTGACTAAAAATAGAATGTTGTCTCTTGTTTCTTGAAAACCTACATTTTTCACCATCAACAAGAAAGTTGGGATAGTTGGAATAATCAAAACAACCCACTGTCCTCTTTTATGTGGCCTAAGTGTTGAATATTGAAAATATGATACCCAAACATATATGGCATTAGATATAATTCTAATATCTAATACCATTTCACAAGAGCACTGAGAATTCATTTTTGTTTACCTTTCTCTAAGGTATCATATATAGGATAATGATTGATATTGGGTACCTTTTCTAGTGTGAGTGTTCCAAGGGGTGCTTGTACTACTCCTCAAGAGACCTAGCTTGTCTCTTCTAGGTACCTAGTCCACCTAGGTCCTTGATTGGCTTAGGTGATTAACTAACACAAATCCAAACTCCTCTCCAAGAGTTTGATCCTTTTTGCTTACCCTCAGAAGACTAACAGTCTAGTTTAGTACTCTTCTCCACACACACTTAGAGAGCTCTAAGTGCAATTTTCTCACAAACTTCATCCTTCATTGCAAGGCCATCCATGGACATGAGATCACTCCATTTGCTTGCATTTGTGTCCATTTGGAAAGATCTTTATACTTCTTCCTTATCGATTTCAAGGATTTGCCTCTAAGAAGACTAATTAGGCCTAGTTCCAATTAGCCCTTGAAAAAAAAAATCCAATTTTGAACACCCTTTCGATTTCCTAAAGCATTTTGTAGGTCTTAGACTCCTAGGTTGTTTGTACAAGTGATTCCTATTATGTAGGTCTAATAGGGCTAAAAAGCCTATTTCCTAGGATGAGAGTATAAACTTGTTCAAAATCCCCTCAAATGGATTGGTAAACCTCTCAAACCTCTTATCATACTAAGATTTACTCATGCCATTCCTAGAACTATACTTTTTATGTACTGTACCCCTTTGTCCTGTAAGAAATCTTCTTTTCTCTTGTCCTAAACCTCTAAGCGGGCTTTGTCTACTCGTTTAGGGCTTAGCATTAAAAATAGTTCCCCAAACTTCCACAACTCCTAATCCTAGACATATGTACAGTAATGATTCTCCTAGCTTTTCCATCTACCCTTAGGAATTTCCCATGGCTAGATTTTAGGAGGAGCCATTTCTTTACAAACTGGTCAGCACAGATCCAGTGAACTCTCAAAACCAAAAACAATTTATTTAACCCTCCAAAACTACTCTAATAAACTTGCTTACTAAATGAAAAACTCTTAAAACTAAACCTAGAATACTATTCAATCATCAAGTCAAGCCTTTCAATCCATTTTAAGGTACTGTGATTACAAAAACTTGAAAAGTTGTTGTAACTCTATTCTATTTCACTCACAAAATCAATACAATGTATCTCCATCTATATCAAGATTCAAGTCTTGGCTAGTATATGATGCCATATCAACCATTCTAGGGCTTTTTGGTCAAGCACCATCTCCTAGACTTTAGGTAATCCGAGGGTAACAATGTTGCATGCAACTTTTGCAATTATTACCAATGTTGCCATGACAACATTTTTGCACATTTGGCAACTTCTTGTCAAGCCATGATCCTATTTCTCAGGACCTCTATCCTCATGAGATTCTAAGGAACCAACTAGCTTAATGACCCTAGGGCATCATAATAACAACCTTAATCAACATTTATTTTCCTAAGGCACATTAAAGACTCCATCTCACTATTTCCTCTACGCACTAAAGAAATTGAAATAGCAACTAACAAAGGCTATTTGTTTGACCTTAGTCCTAATGACTAACTCACCAAGCCAATAATGAAAATGACCTTCTAAGGTCTAAAATCAAACTAACCTATTCTCTTGACTTGGCTAGAGTCAAGTACAAGCCAAAAATCCTTCAAACATAGGAGCTAGCCTAGGTGTGCTCCTACATCATTTCCACAAGGGTGTCAAGAATTTCACATTGGCACCTTCCTAAAGGTATTAGATATTATTTTATATTCAATACCTTGTTTAGAATTAAGAAATCATTTATGTGCACATGTAATACATTATATAAATAAAGTATATATATTATGTGTACTCATATTAAGTTAATACACTATATGTGTGTGTGTCTGTTTACACACACATTTTATACACACACACACACACACACACACACACACACACACACACACACACACACACACACACACACACACACACACATACACACACACACATACACATATGCATATATACACATATATGCATACATACATGTAGATATACATATTGATGCAGGAGCATCCTAGGTTGCCTTGTAATCTTGCCCATTTGTTCATTCTAGCAGTTAACACCAAGTTCCAGCAGTGTTAACCAAGTTGTAGTGTTGACTGAGTATTCCTTCGTGTGTTAAGTGAACCCGATATTTGTTGATGCTCAGTTCCTTCTTTGACCAAGTTTGTTTGCGATTGGTTCTTTGTTTGAGTTGAGTTTTTTATTTAATTTGGATCATGAATTTAATGATAGTTCTTAGTTTGAATTGATTTTTTTATTTAATTTGGATCATGAATTTAATGATAGGATCTTGTCTTGGGATGTGTGCACATGTTTTAAGGTCAACCTTTTGTTTATGTAATGATATATAATCTTTTGTAGCCATTTTGGAAAGTATAAGTACAGATATTTGGTTTGGGTTATGTAGAACTTAGAGAGTTCAAAGCAGATGCTTCTAGAAAAGAAAATTTAAAGTTGGATCGTAGATCTTGAAGTTGTGTTTTGTATTTTCCTTACAGTTGCACATGTACATTGATAAATTGATAAATCAATAAAAACATTTTCTTTCTCTCTTTCCTTGGTATTGTCCTCTACATGTTTTCTTCCATTGTGTTTACTCAACAAGGTGTTTGGATAGTTAGATGTTCCTTTGGCCCTAGCTATCCATTCCCTCATTACGTTAGGTCATATCAGAGCAAGTGATGAATGGAAGACTGCTTTCAAGACAAAAGATGGTTTGTATGAATGATTGGTAATGCATTTTGGTTTGACCAATGCACCTAGTACTTTCATGAGGTTGATGAACGAAATCTTAAAACCATCCTTGGGTAATTTTGTGATTGTTTACTTGGATGATATTTTGACATTCAGTAAGACTAAGGAAGAACATATTGAGCATGTTAGACAAGTATTCGAGAGATTGAAAGATGAGAAGTTTTTGATTAACTTGAAAAAGTGTTCCTTTATGCAAGAGGAGATTGTATATTTTGGATTTGTGATTTTAGCTAATGGTTTGAGAATGGATCCTGAGAAAGTTAAAGCAATTTTTTAATGGCCTAGACCTAAGAATGTTAGTGAGGTAAGATCATTTCATGGTTTGCCTAGTTTCTATAGGAAGTTTATAAAGAATTTCAATTATGTTTGTAACGCTATGATTTAGACAATGAAAGGAGATAAAAAAAGATTTTAAGTGGACACATGGGGCTGATAAGAGTTTTGAGACTTTGAAAAAAATGGTTGTTGGGTTACCTGTATTTGCTTTGTCTGATTTCAATAAGGTATTTTAAGTTAAATGTGTTCCAAGAAATAATGCAATAGGAGTTGTGTTGAGTCGAGAAGGTAAATATGTTTATTTCTTTAGTGAGAAGTTGAATGATGCTAAAAGGAAGTATTATGTGTATGATCAAGAGTTTGATGCTATCGTTCAAGCCTTGAAGAAGTGGAGACATTATTTGATTCCTAAGGAGTTTGTGTTGTATACTGATCATAAAGTTTTACAGTATTTGGGAAGTCAACATAAGTTGATTCAAAGACATATTGAGTGGGTTGAGTACTTGCAAAGTTTCACATTTGTAATCAAACATAAAAGTGAAGTTACTAACCGAGTTATTGATGCATTGAGCAGAAGACGTTCTTTGTTAATCGAGCTGAAGGTTAAAGTTCTTGGTTTTGATGAAATGAAGGAGTTGTATAATACTAACCTTGATTTTTTTGAGGCATGGAGAGAGTGCAGAGCACCAAATCTATTATATCAAATGAGTAAGTTTGATGAGTATTTCATTCAAGAACATATGTTGTTCAAAGGAATTAAGTTGTGTATACCAAGAAGTTCTATGAGAGTTAATTTGATTAAACAAAAACATTGTGGTGATTTGGCTAGACATTTTGGAATTGATAAGACATTGAGTTTGTTGAAGGATAACTATTATTAGCCACAGATGTATAAGGATATTCAAAATTTTGTAAGGATTTGTGGAATTTGTCAAGTTGCAAAAGGAGTAAGTCAGAATACTTGATTGTATACACCTATTAGTCACTCCTAAGAAACCTTGGCATGACATCAGAATGGATTTTGTTCTTGGATTACCTAAGATAGCAAGAGGGTATGATTCCATTTTTTTTTTGTGGGTAGATTTTCTAAAATGGCACATTTTATACCATGTAAGAAGACATTAGATGTTGTGCATGTTGC
Organism: Cupressus sempervirens; assembly: GCA_028749045.1. Classification (NCBI taxonomy): domain Eukaryota; kingdom Viridiplantae; phylum Streptophyta; class Pinopsida; order Cupressales; family Cupressaceae; genus Cupressus; species Cupressus sempervirens. Next base: position 19,146,160 of record CM053791.1, on the reverse strand, counting down.
TGAGATTTTCTTCAAAATGATTGTTAGATTGCATAGATTACCAAAACATATTATTTATGATAGAGATAGTAAGTTTGTTGGTTATTTTTGGATGACTTTGTGGAAGAAAATGGATATTGAGTTGAAGTTTGGTTCCACATTCCATCCACGGATAGATGGACAAACAGAGGTTGTGAATCAAAGCTTGGGTAATTTGTTGAGATGTTTAGTTGGAGATAAGTTGAGTAATTGGGATATGATATTGGCATAAGATAAGTTTGCATATGATGATTTTGTGAATAGGAGTACATGAAAAACACCTTTTGAGATTGTTACTACAATGCAACCTAGAGGAATATCAAATTTGAGGGATATTGTTGGTGAAGAGAAGAGAAATGTTGAAGAGGAAGAATTTTTGGGTTTTATGAAGTCTTTTCATGAGGAAGTGAAGTTGAAGTTGGGGATGAGGTGATGGTTCATTTGAAGAAAGGAAGATTTCCTATTGGAACATACAGTAAGCTGAAAATGAGAAAGTTTGGACCTTGTAGAATTTTGAGGAAGTTTGATAGTGGTAATGCTTATGAAGTTGAGTTACCTGATGACATGCATATATCTCCTATATTCAATATTGTTGATTTGCATAAGTATCATGAGTCAAGTGATAAAGTTGTTGTATCAAATGATTATCCTAAGAAGAAGATTGAAGAGGTTGAATAGATATTGGATTAGAGAGTTGGTAAAAGAACTAGAGGAAAATATTACAATGAATATTCAATGAAGTGAAAGAATAGACCAGTTGAAGATGCAACATGGATTTTTCAATCTGAGTCAGATTTAGCTCAGGTTGTGACATCTCAATGATTCAGGAGAATCATTTCTTTCAACCCTAATTGTCTAATGCAAGAGCATCTTGGGTTGCCTTGTAATCTTGCTATTTTTTCATTATGGTAGTTATTACCAAGTTCTAGCAGTGTTAACCAAGTTCCAAAAATGTTAACCAAGTTCTAGCACTATTAACTAAGTTCCAGTGCTGATCGAGTGTTCCTTCATGTGCTGAGTGAACCTGATATTTGTTGATGCTCAGTTCCTTCTTTGACCGAGTTTTTTCTGTGATTGGTTCTTAGTTTGAGCTGACTTTTGTATTTAGTTTGGATCATAAATTTAATGATAGGATCATGTCTTGGGATGTGTACAGACCATTTTAAGGTCGACATTTCTTTTAAGTAATGATCTAGAATCTTTTGTATTCATTTTGGAAAGTATAAGTAGGAGTATTTGAATTGGGTTAGGTAGAACTTAGAGAGTTCAAAGTAGATGTTTCTGGAAAAGTGAATTTGAAGTTGGATCGTAGATCTTGAAGTTGTATTTTGTATCTGGCCATAACCCAAAAGGCCTCACATCTTAGCATGTATGTTGAAAACTTGATGAATAAATAAAAGTGTTTTATTTCTCTCTCCTTGATGTTCTCCTCTGTGTGTTTTCTTTCATTGTGTTTACTTCGTGAGGTGTTTGGATAGTTAGGTGTGCCTTTGCCCCTAGTTGTCCATTCCCTCATCACGTCACATATATACATATACATATACATACATATATACATATACATGCATACATATACACACATACATACATATATACATACATACATACATACATATAGATATAGTTTGAAAAAAAATATGGTAGGGGAGAGGAGGGATGGAAGTATCAATAAAAATAAGGGAGAGAAGGGGATAGGAAGAGGGTATGGGAAAGGGAGGTGTGTGTGTGTGTGTGTGAGAGAGAGAGAGAGAGACAGGGGGGGGGGGTGTGGGGGGGTACTATACTTAAGAGGAGAGAGTTGGGAACATGTAAGCACATGCAATGTATTAAGGATAGTAGGAGGTAGACTTGTACCTAGAGGGGAAGAGTGTCCAAAATAGAGATTATACAAGGGATCCAAAAAAACATAATTTATTTAATATATTATGAGGGGATGGGTCTTGGACTCATTTAGTATATTATGAGGGCCTTTCATTTCAATGTTATTAATGCTTCTCTATTGGTCATCTACCAACAAATTGTTCTCTCTTGTGGCATAAAGGTGTTTCCACTTGGTGGAAGGACACTAATGATGTATATTTGACCATTTGAGCTTATAGTTCTTCCTTTGATGATGAATGATAGACTAATGACAACTTCTTTTGGGTGATCATCATGTTGTTGATCTAGATGATGGTCATGATGTGTATTTGGCCACTATATCCTTTGTGTGTGCTAATGTTGGTTCAGTCCCCTCTAGCCATGTCAACCCTTCTTGGTCTTCTTCTCGCTCTCTACTCCAATGTTTAATTGACAATGTGTAGCCTTCACAACATTCTCCCCCTTTCACTAATAGCCTCCCTCATGGGATTTCACCACTTGCTCCCCCTTGTAGTGGGGATCCCAGAGATTGTTTTTCCTAAATAGTTATTTAAGGATGTAGAAAGAATCATTATGTATAATCTATTTTTCTCCCGACACTGCAGGTGAGTCATCTACCCACTCTTGAGAACTTTTTTGTTAGTGTGTCATTCATGGCCTACACTTGTAACATCCTACACCTTTAGTGCTGATGATTTTTTGAACTCCTTTGACACCTATGGATTGTGATTGTGTAAGGTTTAGTAGCTTTTTTATATTGTTGGTCAATATTAAGCACATCATTTAAGATATTGCATTCTAGCTACTAAATGTTCCCTAATAGGTAAATTCTCATTAAATGTGCCAAGAATATGTAAATTTTATCACAAAATCATGTTAATTAATTGCATTGAATTCATATCATTGTCAAAAGAACAAAGAATATGAATAAATTTTATTGATTTTAAGGTTTGTCATTTGAAAACTATTATGAGACTTGCGAAAACCCCTTAGCTATAGAATCATCAAATCCTAACATTATTTCTTCATAGAAATCTAAACACTTACAATTGTCTATTGAACATCATTACTTGTAACAATTAAACCTATTGATGACTTGTAATATGAACCTACTTAAAAATCCAATTGGAATTACACCATCATTACTACTTTATGGAAGGATTTACTTTACTAATTAAATATAAGCATATAAAAGAAAACTACATAGTGCAAGGAAATTGCAATGAAATATACTTAATCATATTTTATTATAAATTTGCTAGATTGCAATTTGGAAATGATGGCATATCGTATCATGTATTCATATTGGCTTCAATCAAAACACACATTTTTACCATATTTAATTATTTAAAGACCTTTGAGACTGACATTCTAAAGCACACTAATTATTAAGCATCCAACCCAAATTTACATCTCTTAGGACCCCTTGCAAATAGGCTCATATAGAGCATGCAAACTCGTGATCCAATTCACCTGTGTTGTGTTATATCTTACAACCATTTTTTTTTTGAAAGAGAATAGGTAACAACTAATCAAAAAAATACCCCCTTAATAAAACTAAAACCAAAAGAAAGTTGTTGAGGCCATTGAAAAAATAAATAAACTCTAATTGCTAATGGAGAAAAAGTATTAAAAATCCTTGCAGAAAACACATGATCTCTAAATTTTGAAGGCCAAATTTGATGACCCCTACTCACATGGAAAGAATTGTTTATCCTTTATATTTCTCTATCTAATAGGCATATACATCCTTTGTAGCCCATTAGAAGACAAGAACTTTGAACCTTATTTATATGAGTGTTATGTCATGCACCATACATTTCCTTTAGCTTCTTTATTAAAGCAAATCATTGCAAAAAACATGTGATCACTAAGTTTTGAAGAAGGTCAAATATAATGACCCTTGCTAACATGGAAAGAATGATTTATCCTTTATATTTCTCCATCTACTAGGCATATACACCCTTTGTAATCCATTGGAAGAGAATAATTGTGGAACCCTATTTATCTGAGTGTTATATCTTGCACTATAATTTTCCTTTAGCTTCTTTATTAAAGCAATTAGAAATTGATTCTAGCTTTTCCATGTTACTAATTAGCAAAGCTTAATGATATTCACCATTTACCCAAACTGAGGAATACAAAGAAGACAAAGTAATGTTTAATTCATGATTCCATTTGTCAAAAGCTTTAATGTTTACATATCATCCAAAATTTTAGGCATTATAGTCTCTTCCAATGCTTCAAAGTTGCTCAACTTACTCTTGAGTTGAATAAATGATTTGGCATATCACAACCTAATCATATCATAAGAGTTTTCCTATTCTACAAGGGCATTCTAATCAAATTGCAATAACATATGCACTCCTTCCATTGTTGGTATTTTAGGGACCATGTGCTCGAAATTTCTTTCATTTTTTCTCATCATGTTGCAAGTAGTTAGCATATGCTTTTCTCAACAAAAAAAATTCAACCCATGTATCATTCAATTTGTGCACAATGCATGCCACTTTATGGTCTCTAAGGTCACCCACAAGACTAACCATCATTTTCTTGTCGTCTTCTTTAGATATTTTTTCTTCCCCACTTCATTTTAGTTGCTCTTTCACCTTTAAGGAGAATTTAACCATATCTTAGAATGTTGGGTAAGCTAAACTTGGTTGAGGGATTGGAAGCTCTAATACAATTCTCTACTTATGAGGAAGTAACAATTGCACCCTATTATACTCTTGTAGTGATCTAATACAATCATTTTTGTAAATTTGAAAATGAACTTGTAATTGTGTTCTTACTTCTTCATTGAACAAAGCAACATGTTCACAACAAAGGATATGATCATTGTGCACCCTATTATATTCTTGTAGCGATTTGATATGATCATTTTTGTAATTTTGAAAATCAACCAACAACTTTGCAGTTACTTCTTCATTGAACAAAGCAACAATTCACAACCAAGGATATTTCATGAGGAACACTAGTATTTGCAAGCATCCTTACAATAAGATTACCTTTAAGGTCATTTATGTCCCTTATCACTTAAGACTTGTTTGTTTTTGGGGCAACCACCCATATTGCTAGTCGCAAAGTTGTTGGTAAACCCTAACCCACAATATAAGTCCAAAGCCTAATCAAATGTTAGCACATATTGATATTTTTCCTACCTCCTTACTATACACAACACAATGGTTGAGGTTCTATCCTAGCAATAACAAACAACCACTCTACAACATTATTTTCCTCCCCTTTGCAAGTAAACGATTGTGTACATAGAAGTCAACCACTATTACCACTTTATTTGTTACCTCTTCCAATTCCAAACATGAAGCCCATCCCTTTTCCTTATTCAATTTCCTAAAAATAACTCCATTTATTTTATAAAAAAATATTTGATTTTTTTTGAACTTTATGAATTTGATTATCTAAGAAAAATTTGTGCAAGTAAGGTCTTTGGTATTATTAACTGTTAGAGTAAATAATTATTTATTTATTTGTTAATTATTTATTCTATTACTTAAGCTTACTTAGGTAAATGCATGAGGTTAATAGTTGTAGAGATATTTTGTTGACAACACAGGAGTTTGTTCCCTACTAGCATGTTCCACCTTTTTGTGGAAAGTGTGCTTAGTTGTCAACCTTATCTTCTACCACCTTCCAAGCTTGTTCTACAAGCTTCCTTGAGTTCTTTTTAAGCGACCTCTCTCTCATTATAAATTCATATCGTTCACATAACAATTCTAATTTCCTATTGTGAAATATTTTCTTGTGTGATTCTTGCTTCAAGCTCTTGCTCCTTGAGTTTCTCTTCAGCAAGCTATTTGCACTACAGGTGATCTTGGCACATTTCCAGAGTTAGATTCTCAACTCCTTCATGGTATCAAAGCCTCCCTACTACTTCTTGTTTGAAGGATTTTTTGAAGATGTAATTTGGAGTCATAAACCCTAGTTTGTTTGTGCATTTTTCTTCAAATCAGGGGAAGAGTGATTTTTTAGAGCACTTTGGGGTCAAACAGACACTTCCATTGGATCTGGAAGGTTGTTTACAGCCAAGATTCATATAAAACTTTTCATTTTTGGACACAGGACATTTTGAAAAAAAAAATTGCCCTCCCTGGTCGCAGTCGTATAGACTATACAAATGCAGGAGCTTAAAAAAATTTTAAAAGGGGCACCATTGCTGTAGCACCCAGGCACCACTCCGCAGCCACTTGACGGCCACCCGCAGTTTGCTCATCCGACAGCAGCACCCACTTCCCACCGCAGCACCTTTGTGGACCCCGCTCTGCCCACCAATCGCCTTTGCTCCGCCAAGGAGCCACCATAGCTCTGCTTGCTCCAGTGGCGCCATCGGGTTCTCCTCTCGAGCACCATCGCCATCGACTATCCTCACTCAATCACCGCCACCAGCATGCTAACATAATTTTTAGACTGTGTGATGTCATTTTTAGGCAAACCATGTCATTTCTATGATGCTGATGTCACTTCTTAGGGTACGGTCTAATTTTTTTGATAGCTGACATCATCGTACTAGCAATCCTGCTGACATCATCTTCTCGGTATCTAACGTCATCTTTTTGGAAAACCAAATTTTTTTGGTGACATCCTAGTGACAGCCATACGGGCATCAAATTTAACATAGTATGTAATTTTCCAGCAAGGTGCACTTTTGGAGCAGTAGTTAGTTTTTTGGCCATAACTTGAGCATACAGAGGTCTTTTTCCAATCCGAAAGAAGCATCAAAAATCAAACTCAAAGACAAAGACATTGGTACTAGTTTCATCAGATTTTGAGTTTGTTTGAGCTGTCATTTTTGGTAACAAAGTAGAGACTTGTGTTACCTCTTATTCTACATCAAAAAATCCAAGTTCTTTTCCAATTTTTTGCTTTTCATAGTTGTTTTTTTTTGGTATTTGAGGGATATTCTTGTACATTTGTGGGGGGTGTCTTTCTTTTCTATAATTTACTTCAGTTAAAACCCTTCTACTTTCTTCTTCTTCTTTCTCTCAATGGTAGATCCATCTATGACCCCTCTCACACCACACAACTACCACACCTGGAAGGCACAAATGACTAGTCTTCTCATGTCAAGAGGTCTATGGTCTTGTCTAGATGAGAATCAGCTTGTTCTCATGCAACCTTTTGAGGTTCTACAGCATAGGAACAAAATGGATGAAGCCATGGGATTGATTGCACTCAACATTTTAGATAATTTGTTATTTCATTTGGATGGTTTGACTACTCCATGGGCTTCTTGGCATAAATTCTAGACTTTGTTTGGTTAAGTGAATGAATTTTGGGCACTTCAGTTGGATGCAGAGTTGACTTCTTTGTCACCAAGAAACTTTCCCACCATTGAGGACTTTTTGATGAAGTTCAAATCCCTACGTGCAGTTTTACAAGGATGTGGGAAGAACAAAACTGATGATGAGTGCATATTCTTGATACTCTCAAAGCTGAAGGGGCAGTATCATATTTTTTCTTCTACTTTCTACTCCACCATGGATGCCCTTGGAGATAGACATAGGATGCCTACATTTGAGACATTCAATTTCTAGGTGGTGGAAATGATTGGAGGCTTTAGAGGAAGCCATGAAGGAGCATCGTGTAACGCCCCGCCAAGGGATCCAAAAGAATTAACCTAAAGTTTTACTAAGTTTGCTAAACATTTTTTTTTTTAAAGTAAGAAAGTATAACATACACATCAAACACATAGTAGCGGAAGCAATAACATGTAATCATCGACAAACATACATTGTAAGTTACATTTCTTAAAGATCCCAAGACGTTGAGTCACATTTAAAAATTTAATTAATTCTAAGTCTAACAACTATCACATACATATGAAAGAATAATCAGAAAGTCCCATGTCCATAATATACATTTGTTCTGAATGCCTCTCGGAAAATTAATTCGGAATGCCCAATCATCCACTGTACAAGTCACAAGGTATGAAAGGCTTAAAAGAATATACATATATAAAGATAAAGATACAACATCCTCAAATCCATGATACAAAGTACAGTAAAAATATATGAAACTATTCCCCATACATGATACATCCATACATCCATAATGATAAAACATCTATCATAAAATCTAACCATCCATCATAATAATCCAAGAACATAGTGAAGGTAAATGCCAATCACGAAAACTCCAGCCACGGTGACCACGGAATGGATCTCAATGGTAAGAGTAAAAGCACTACCACCCGACCGCATGGAACCTAAATCGTCCACTCCCACCGTGTTGAGGAGATAGTCTCAAGTCCCAAATAGGATAACAACACCTATATTCATAAATACTCTCTAAGTCCAGGAAATCCTATAAGTATGCTAACTCAAGGGTTCCAAAAAAGATCGACATCTAAACCCAAAGGTACCACAAGACACGTAGGAAACCTAATATGCAAGTGGGAAAGTGTCATCGCAAAAGTCACGTAGAAGTTACTCGAGCAATCCCTTAGGAATCTCGGGTCCCTACTGATCCATGCGGCCACTAGTATCCTCTCGTACTGACGAGGCATACTATGGAATGCAAGGTCGTAACCAAGCGTTCTCTCTACCCCATCCTAGTCTGTACTAGCACTCAAGGCATGGGAGAGAACATACAATTATCTTGTTAGGTTCATTTTCTCTCATTTAGTGTAAATGTTTTCACTTATTAAAACAACTTACAATGGGTTACTCCAGGCAGCCTCTTAGGGCCCTGATCCCCATTGCAAGCCACTTCTCGACACTACACATAGATAACCTACCCTAGGCTCATGAAATTACAAATCAAGAATCATAATAAAATCACCTCAGTCCTATACAAGCAACTAAAAAACATCATAAAAAGATAAGCCACAAAATTACATCAGCTCTTCACAAGCAACAGATAAGCATCAAATAATAATCATATGATCACAACAGTTCTCTATCAGCAACTGAAGGCATCAATGATAAATCACAAAATCCAATGGTTCTCCAATGAGCAACCAAAAAGTATCCCAATAGTAAATTACAATACTGATTGAAGACTCCAAAATGATCAAGTCAAAACATGTCACAACATGACATCATCAAGATCTAAACGAACACTTCAGTCCTCTCAAAGCCACCAGAAGGTAACACAAGTATAACTGATCAAGACTCAAAAATGGTTAAGTTAGGTATCTCAAATACATACATCTCAGCTTCACACAAGGAAACTGGAAAGCAATAACAAACAGTAAATACATCCATCATAGAGCATACAATCACATTACCTTGGTTGGTTTGAAAAGATCGAGAACAAAACATCATAACCCCACATTCACAAACCCGGGCCTCTGGTAACAACCTAAACTGGTCAATACTAGAACAACCCCAAAACACAGAGAACACATAGAAAACATCAAAGTCTCACAGATTGGATTTGAAAGTATATTATTGAGTTAAGGTAAGGTTTATGTTCCAGTTTAACGTCGATTTCAAGTAGCTAAGTTTTCACAACTACCCCTTACGATTAACCCATTTCTATAATAACTTCTATTAAATCAATAATCCAAATCTACAATTTAATCAAATAATATTCATTATTAATTAACTTTAATTAAACTAATTTTAATTAAATTAATCAATAATTACTTGTTCTAATTACTTATTCTAATCTATCCATTAATTGTTAATTTATTAATATTTAACCAAAATTATTAATAAATTAATATTTACAAAAACTATGCTAAATGCATTATTATTTAATTATTAAATATTAATAAAGATTAAAATATTATTAATTAAAATATATTAAAAATTTATTAATTAAAAATTTTAAATAATAATAAAAATTTGTTTTTATAAATAATAAAAATTATATAAAAACTGAAATTAAAAAGAAAAACATTTAAAAATACACGTTTAAAGCCCGTCGGCTTGCAAACCCATGCGGTCTGCCGCAGTCCTGCGGTCGCAGGGCCTGCGGCGGCAAGTACTCTGTACCTGCCGTCGCAGTACCAGTTCTTGGATTATTATGATGGATGGTTAGATTTTATGATAGATTTTTTATCATTATGGATGTATGGATGTATCATGTATGGGGAATAGTTTCATATATTTTTACTGTACTTTGTATCATGGATTTGAGGATGTTGTATCTTTATCTTTATATATGTATATTCTTTTAAGCCTTTCATACCCTGTGACTTGTACAGTGGATGATTGGGCATTCCGAATTAATTTGCCGAGAGGCATTCAGAACAAATGTATGTTATGCACATGGGACTTTCTAATTATTCTTTCATATGTATGTGATAGTTGTTAGACTTAGAATTAATTAAATTTTTAAACGTGACTCAACGTCTTGGGATCTTTAAGAAATGTAACTTACAATGTATGTTTTTCGATGATTACATGTTATTGCTTCCGCTACTATGTGTTTGATGTGTATGCTATACTTTCTTACTTTTTAAAAAAAAAATGTTTAGCAAACTTAGTAAAACTTTAGGTTAATTCTTTTGGATCCCTTGGCGGGACGTTACACATCGAATTTAAGCTCCTTAGTCTTCATCTCCACCTACAGGGAAAGGTCATGCTCTTTCTGCACGAGCTACGACTTTAGCACCTTCATAGATTCTTGATTCTAGGGCTTATCACCACATCACAAACACTCCTAAGTTGCTTACCTCACTTGCTCCTTGTGCCACCACACAGATTTTAGTTGGGAACTCTTCACAACTTTTAGTTTTGGGTTCTGGCACTATTGCTTTGGTCGAGGGCTCTCTACAAGATGTACTTTGTGTTCATGATATTTTGATGAACCTTTTGTCTATCTATTAGATTTTCCACTCTAGCTCTAGGAAGACAATTGAGTTCTCACCACATGATGTGGTTATTCAGGACTTGCATGATCCTGAGATGATTGTGGCCACTGGGAGTGTTGACTCTGCATCTCACCTCTATAGATTTTATGGATTTGAGTCTTCTAATGACACAGGTTCATGCTTAGTTGCACATGCAGATTCAGTAAGTAGACTTTGGCATGAACGTCTTGGGCATGTCAATTATAGATATCTTAAGCAGATGAGCACACAGGCACTTGTTCTTGTGCTTCCCCAGATTTCCTGTCCAGATGGTGTTTGTCAGGGATGTGCACTTGGAAAGTAACACAGGGATTCTTTTCCACATGGATGAGCCAGTCGTGCTTTAGCACATGTGGAATTGATTCATAGTGACCTCATGTCATTTCCTACTCCTTTTTCAGGTGCTAGATATGTGTGTACATTCATTGATGACTTCTCCAGATGCACATGGGTGTACTTTCTTAAGTACAAGTCTAATGTCTTTGACTCATTTCAAGTTTTCAAGGCATTTGTAGAGAAGCAATCTGAGCTTTCTATTGGGCTCATACGCATAGATGATGGGGGGGAGTATGTGAACTAGGCTTTTAGAGATTTATGTTCTAAGCATGGTCTTCAGCATCAATTTTTAGTGCCCTACACTCCTCAGCAAAATGGTGTGGCCGAGAGGAAGAACACAACCCTTCAGGAGATGGAAAATTGCATGATTCAGTCAAGGTCCATGGATTCATGTTTTTGGGCAGAGGCAGTCAATTGTGCCAACTACATTCAAAATCAGATACCTCACAAGGCACTTTGACATATGACTTCTGAGGAGGCTTTCTCCCATGTCAAGCCTGATGTATCATCATTCAGAGTTTTTGGGAGTACAACATATGCATTTGTACCTGATGCTCAAAGGAAAGCAATGGAACCAAAGAGATGACCCCTAATTTTTCTTGGCTACTATGAGGATGTAAAGGCTTACAAGCTATTTGATCCTAATTCCAGAGAGGTCATGTTTTGACGGGATGTCCAATTTGATGAGTGCCCTCCTGTAGTTCATTCCTTGCCTCCAGCGTCTTTGTCAGCTCCCACTACTCCCTCTTCCTTTCCAAATTGTTCTATAGATGATGAGGATGATGATCATGGTGATCCCCATTTACCTCCACCACAAGATCCTCCCCAGATGCATAAATGGGCTCGAGCTATAGTTGAGGCTGCAGGATCTCTAGCTGGTGACCCATCCACTTCCTGTCACACCCGTTCTCACACTGTCGGCTCCAATCTTCTTAGTCATGCTATTAGTGCTGATCCTCAGACATTTGTGGAAGCGATAGGACATTTTGAATGGGATAGTGCAATGGAGGAGGAATATTCTTCTTTGATGAAGAATCACACATGGGATCTTTGTCCTCTTCCCAAGGGGCGAAAGCTAGTGCAATGTAAGTGGATTTATCATACTAAGTATGTTGTTGATGGTTCTATTGATAAGCATAAGGCTCATCTTGTTGTGAAGGGTTTTTTGCAAGTTGAGGGGGTTGATTATTCCAAGACATTTGCCCCTATCGCCCAGATGAATTCTATTCACCTTGTCTTATCCCTCGCAACTTCATAGGGATGGTCAATTTATCAGATGGATGTGAAAAGTGTCTTCCTGCACGATGATATCACTGATGAGATTTATATGGAACAGCCTCCAAGTTTTTTGCAGGATCCTACCTTGGTTTGCAAGCTTCTTCATTCATTATATGGTCTCAAACAAGCCCCTCAAGCTTGGTATGAGAAGATGGACTCCTTTCTGCTATCTACAAGCTTCACTCATTGCCATTCTGATCCCACAGTATACATACAGCATCTTGGTGATGAGATTTTGATTCTTGTTTTGTATGTTGATGATCTTATCCTTATAGGTAGCTCATCATTCATGCTCTAGAATGTAAAGTGTGCATTGATGGACCAATTCAAGATGACTGATCTTGGTTTGCTACACTATTTTCTTGGTCTTCAGATTGATCAATCTCCTTCTAGGATTTTTGTGTATCAGCAAAAGTATGCTCTTGACATGCTTCCACTAATACATTAGGGGTCAATTTGTGATGTCAATTTGCGACGGTAGGCAAATGTAATGTGTTTTTGGCTTCTTTTTTTCAAGTATGGCCTGACGATGTCACAATTGTGATGCTAACGGGATATTAAAAAAAAAGACGTTGCTCATTTGGCTCGCCATTGTCTTATTCTTTGCTACCAGACATAATGTCAGATGGATGGATGATTTAGGGCAAGTTTGAGGTGAGGCAATTTTTGGAGGCCATTCTAATACTGATAATTAATTTGGGGCTTTTGTAATCCTTGTAGGGCCTAGCTGCTCACCTGTTGGCTATGGCGCGGCGTTGGAATTAGGGCCATTTAAAGTGCAAAAGAATTTACCTTCCATGCCTTTAAACCCATATTCATGGAACAAAGGTTATTATCATTTCTCAATCCATTTTATTTCTCAGTGTACAAATTCTTTCTATTTTGTAATGTCCCTCCTCAACTTCATTACAAATTTGGGATAGAATTCTTTATTTTTCCAAAGATCTCCTTCTCTTAGCACTTTAACTCCAAAATTAATTCGTTTAAATCCTTGCTAGGAACTATGGGACAATCCTATTATCGTACCATACATGTGTGCATTTTTCCTTGTAATAGAATCCTTTGGTACCCATGAATATCAACAAGATTTCTAAGACATACTACAATTTTTGAATAATTACTTGATTTAATAATAGGATTAGTTTGATACACTCATCAAAAAATGTCATCCTTCATCTCTTATAACCTTGAACACTAAGCCTCCTCATATCTGAGTATGTGCAAGAATATGCTGACTAGATTCTATTCAATGCAGAATGGAAGTCTACGAGTCATATCTCTTCAATTCTCTAGTCACATGGTAATTATTTGGTGGCTCATCTCATAATTGGATTAACTAGTCACTATAGCTTGTAGTGATTGTTCTTCATACTGTGCGATGTTGACTTGATCTGAATGTTCTTAACTATGATTATGATTTTATCATGCCCATTAATATCATTCTTGATTGATGGCTCCAAGTATTAATATCGTTAACATCTCCAACAGTTGGGTTGTTCAATATTTCCCAAGTCTACCCCAAAAGTATTTTTAGTATTCTTTCTTCATACTCTTACCCACTTTCAGATTGATTCGCTCTTCATCTTTTATTTGCTGAGTGGAAACATTTTCCAATTGTGATTTTTAACTCCTCTTCCCCCAATAGATATCTCCATTTCCATTCCCTAAAGGTGGAATGTGCTCTGACACAACTAGCATCATAATTAGCATTCCATTTTTCTTCCATGGAGAAATCTCGATATAGCTTTTGTTATGGTCATTCAATGGGACGTATCTATAGTTTGCACCTCGAGATAAGTACCTTGAGGTATTCACTTATCAATAAAGTGTTTAGATTTTGGCTCATGATGTATTTAAGTTCTTCAACTCTATATGTGTCAACTTCTATTGTGTTGAATCCACATTCTCCATCACTGAGTTGGATTAGTTTTGTATCTTTTCTTATCCTAGGGCCCTCTACATATCTCATTCCCAATCATATTTATGATCGGATAACTGTGTTAGTCTTTGTTGACTATATATATCCTCTCATAGTAATGTTCGATTATGTATTGTACAGTAATACATCCTTACGTTGGATGTTCTATTGCCCATCTTGCTACTTATCCCTGTTGTCAATTATTTTGTGGAGTGTCTATGGACCTGTTTACTATTTACAAATATAACCTCTCTTCTTATATTTATTTGGATTGGCTCACTGTTCTAAAATTGATTTGACATGTTGTCCCAGTTGTTGACTTGATTGTTGTTTGTGCTGATAGTATTAGTATGTTCATCATTGTTACCTCCTTTTCCCGTGTTGATTTCTTTCTTATTCTCTCTTGTCATTGCCACTGGTTTGGTAATATTCTTCTATCTATCCACGTTCTTCTAATTCTGAAGTATGCTCTTTATTTCACACATCTTCTTCGTAATCTAGGAGCGTCTACCATATATCCCAATGATATTTTTCCTCCCTTACTATATATCCAATGATGGGAAAGGTCGCAACATTTAGTAAGGACAAATTTAATTGTTTATTTAGTAACTAACTATATTATATTCCAAAATGTATAATTATTTTTTACTATAGTTCATCAATTATTTCTAGTTTATTTAATGAATATAAATATATATAATTATTTTTGTGCCTTATATTTAAATATAGATAAATATCATATTATATAATTATTTTTTGAATACCTTATATTTTATTCATGTGTTATATTATATAATTATTACTAATAATCCTGCATATGATATTATTAGTAATAATGTATAATTATTTATTAATTTTATTTTTTGTGAATATGATTACAATTATAATTATATATATCATTTATTTAATCTTATATTTAATTTGTATTATCATTAAACTTTTCTCATAAAAGGGGACATTACAATTTTTGTGATTGTTTATGTCTGAGAATGAATGCTTTGAACAAAGATTAGTGGTGGATGATATGACGCATTTCTTTGAAAGTAGCTCAATTTTGGTGGAATGTTTGCTATTTTTCCTTGATTTTTGATTTCGATATACCATCCCTGCATTTGGATTTCTCCTACCCTAAAATTGATTGATCTTCATCATGGATTTTATTTTTGTTTACAATTCAGTAAATTATTTACTTTTCTACAACTGCATCATATTTTGACAAGATTCAAAGTATTTCAGACAATGTCATTTTGAAGCCACCCACAGTATATTGATTAAGCTGATTTTTGCATAAGGAAACATGTTATTTTTGGAAGCAACTATGGGATAATAGAAACCATAATATCTAGATGTTGATATTCGAGGATTTTTCAATGAGTTACCATTGAAGTTACAACACCCGCAATGCTTGTCAAATACACCAACATTGCCATGTGTGCCTTGTACTAACTCGTCTTTGGAACTTGTACATTTTACACCTAAAAAAAAATCAAAATCCCTCTCAAATATTCTATTTGTATTCCTATTCAAGATATAATACACCACAGGTCCATCCAAAGCCTAGACATAGTGCCGCTTGCTCCTTGCTTGTATGCTAGATTGGCAATTATTTTTTGGACATTTTGCTAGAGGTGTTTTCATGACTATTGTATCAATTTTGTGGCATCTAAGTAGTTGTGATTTATGTACTAGAGATAGCATGGGATGGCTTCTACTCAGAAGAGCAGGGATTTGAAGAGTGGGAAGAGGCTCATTGCATTTCTCATAGTGCTCCTATGTTTTGTGGTGTTCGCAAAGATTAATGGTGCTTTTGGCAACGAGGATATTCATGGAGTAAAGTGTTTTCTAGAGAATTTTTTTGTTTTTTAATGTACGTTCAATGTTACTATTTATATCAATACTTTGTGGCACCTAGTTAATGTGATTTCTATGTTAGAGATAAGCATGGGGTGGCTTCTATTTAGAAGAGCAGGATTTGATTAGGGGAAGAGGTTCATTGCTTTTTTCATGGTTTTTAAATATTTTTTGATGTTTGCAAATATTAATAGCGATTTTGATAAGAAGGTTGCTCTTGGAGTGGGATGTCTCAAGAGGATTTACTGAATAATTTATGTGGTGTTTGTGGTAGTTGTTCGTTTAATGTTACCTTTGCAGACAATTTTATATCATCCATTATCAAAGCATTGATAAATCTACAATTTCTCTTCATCTTTAAGATTATTTGAGGAATATGTGCCTCTCAAGAGTAGTATTCAGCAAGAGGAATTGGATCCTTGAAATAGATGGGAAAGAATCTTTAATTCAACATTGAATTCCATATGAGCTCTAAATTTTGGTGTAATAATGTGATTCGTTTGTAATGCTCTTTTGGGAAGAAATGCATTTTTTTGCTCGTGTTGGTGAATCTGATTTCCAAGTCCATTCCTTGGGATTCATTGTACAAGAACTTGTATCCACATGACTACTAGATTTTTTTCTCAATCAAAGAAAATTCATTCAACAATTTTCCCCATGTTGATATAAAATATATAACCAATATTTGTAAATTTTGGTTCCAAACCTAACAACAAAGATGGGTAATTCAAGGACTTATAAAAGGTGTTGTTTTTAAGTAAGGGTAAGAAAGACAACTGTAATAAGAAGCTTTGATGAAATGGAAATGCTAAATAATTAGATCTGGGAATTATGGTTTATTTAAAAGAAAAGGGTAAAAAATATATTATTGACCAACTTTGACTTGAAATTTGAAGAAAACAGTAAAAGAAACATCCAACCAATCAAGCCATAGTCCCAATAAAAACTCTCACTAGATCTTTTAAAATCCTAGAGTACTCCAAAGATATGTCATTTGAATCCCCAATATTGCATAGCCCCATCTTGTAAGAGACTCATTTAGCTAGATAGTTGGCCACATTGTTCCATTCCTCCATTCCCTTGAGCCAGACCGAAAAGCTACACATCTCAAATTTTGATTGATCACCATAGCCAATTGCCAATTAATTCCCTCCACTTCCGTCTTATTTAGTTGAAAGTTGGATTCTTTATTTTTAAATTTTTTAAATCAATTTATATATGGAGGATTCAGAAATTTAAATATTGAAATTTATCAAATAGTTAGATCAACATTCAACTAAATATAGTTAAATCAAAGTAGTGACCTATATTTTCCTTAAAGTTATAGCAGTTTAATTTGATAAAGTAGAAAAAATAAAAAATTAATGGTTATATTTGCCAATGAAATAAGCTTAAAATAATTTTAATGATTTCAAAATTAAAAATCTCATATATAAACATTAGCAAAATTAGAACTTTAAAATAAAAATACTTGGTTGAAATAAAGAAAAAAGTTGAAGTGATTACAATGGTATAATAGTCTTTCATGAAATGAAAATTCTAACTAATCAAATCTAGGAATTAAGGTTTATTTAAACTTGCCAATTCACCTTGCCTTTATTCAGCTTCCCTCTCCTTGGGAACACTCCTAATTCACCCTTCATCCAACCAACTCTTGATTTCTGTATTCAAGGATTCCCTTGATCCTTATAATGCCTCAATCACCTTCAAACAACATAACTAAGGAGTTCCAACCCCTACCAAGCATCAATTCTATCTCAATCTTCAAAACTGCCTTCAATAGGCCTACCCAATTAGCCCTGTCCTGCAAGTAATCTGTACTTTACTCTCAAACTTCCCAAACAATTTAGTAACCTCTTCATCTTTTCAAATACCCTTTACTAATTTCTTGAAACCCTATGAATCTCAATCCTTCAACCCTTAACTGGTGTACATTTCTATGGCTGGCCCTACATGCTTTTAGGCCTAATTAGCCCTCCATTTACAAATCAACCCTATCAAGGGTATATACTCTGACCCTTTAACTTTCAACAGTCCTTAGTTATGAAGAAAAACAAAGGATTTTGTCATCCTTTGGGCCATGAAACCCCTGGTTACAACCCAGCACACCATTCTTCTCCAATTCAAGCTTTTAACTAGGGCTTTCTCACAAATAACCCTACACTCACTTTTGGGATGCAAACTTCAATTTCTTTTCTTGATACATTCGCTACTCCCTCGACTACTACTCTTGTGTCTTATAAAGACCTTACTTTTCTAGACTTTTTCCCATCTAACGACTCATAAAACTGAACCAAAGACCCCTTGGTCGCCAACTATCCCTCATAACTGTCACATGACAGTAACAAACACTTTTTTAACAGCACTCATTATTTTTTTTGTTATCCTTCGTGACAACGACTTATAAAACCTTGTTTTTCATTCCTAGGGACTTCTAAGAGACTTTTAAAACAACCTTCACACCCCTATAATCTCAACCAACCCATTCAAGCCTTATTTGGCTTATGTTGCCAACATTGGAAATTTACAAGATCTTGCACTTTTAGTGCATTTTACACCAATTAGAGCCTTATTACATTATGTAAACAATATTATTCATTTCCATCAACCTATAACTCTTCCTAGGACACTCTAGGACTTCACAATGACCCCTTACATCACATTGCCTATTCTTGGCAATACATTACAATTTGACAACTTTATGAAATTTCTTACATTTTGATTGGTTCAATAGCCATAATCCATCATCAAATGACTTGACATGTCTTCATTAGGCATTGATTTACCTTGGTACCTTCATGGTCTCCTTCATGACTCCTGGTGTACCCTATAGGTTCATGTGTCCCTTGGGTGCCCCTACACCATTGTACCACTTCACTAGATGTGCTTCCTACATCAGCCTTGTTTTTATCTTCAACAATTACATCTCAATAATAGTTGTTAATGTCTATTGTGAATCATTATCCAATTGAGCATCAGTGATGTTAACTCCCCGAGCCTGTTGAGAACTTTGTTCTAGCATTGGTGCATCAGAAATATTAACTATAGATGCCTGCTAAGAATTTTGATCCAAGTTTGTGGATGTTTGATTTAAATTTTCTATCATTTCTTCAGAGGGCAAGACAAATTCTAGATGTCCCTATCTAACTATTTCATTTCTTAAATATGCCCTATGGATGACCATTTCATTTCTTCAATATGCCCTATGGATGTCCCTATCTAACTATATATCTTTTAATTGCATATAATAACTAATTTATGTGCTTTTGATAACTAATATATAATAACTCATATAATTTTGATCTCTCTAGCACTATGATGTCGTTTAATATGTCTTGCTAAAGCTTGTAAATTTTGTTCCTTTTTCCATGTCATGTAATATGTCTTGCCTTGTAGCTTATATGTTTTGAAATTGATGTTAGGCCTTGTAGCTTGTATAATTTGATTGTTGGAGAACTTCTACAGCTAAGCAAGAAGGCCGTTGCACGAGTTATAGCCGCACACTCGGGTATGAAAATTGTATATTTTTTAATCTAATGTATATTTTAACTAGACTTTTAGCTTATATGTTTTGAAATTTCTTTTAGTGGCTTAATGTTGTAAGGTCGCTTGAAATAAGACCTTCAGGCGGTTGGTCAAAGTTTTACAAATAATCTTATCCACAAATTTTCCTAGAACAATTGACTAAATGTTATAAAAGGTGATTGGGTTAAATGTCTTAGAAATAAAGTCAAAGAAAGTATTTTTTAAATATTAAAGTATTTAGCTAGGTCTAAGAAGATTTTTTTACTTTCAACAGTTTTGCTTAATTTGTGAAAGTTGTAGACCGAAGTTTTCATAGCCTGATTTTTGCTTCCTGCGAAGAACGATCATGTCAGATAATATAAGTGAAGAACAAAATAGGGAGACAATTGCTAGATTGTGGTCTAACTTGAAAATAAAAGGTGATGGAAAATGTTATTGTCCTTGCAAAATTTGTAAGGGCTTAAACCGTAGAAGACTGCTAATCAAAACAGTTAAGAGGCATTGTAGGGAGAATGGTCACATTGAAGGGGGGCATGACTATCATCCACTGGTAATTTGTTCATTATATCATTTTAACAATTTATATACATATGAAATCACTTGATGATGAGTTGATGATCATGGTTTATTTATGTTAATCAATTTTATATAGGTTGATCTCCCCAGGGAAGTACATGATATGAACCACAACAATCTAAAGAATATGGTTTTCGAAGTGGAGGAACATGGAGGTGCGAATATCCAAGGTGAAGATAATGATCCCATGGAAGATGACGATCATGCACCAAAAAACACAATTGAATATGATGGTATAAATACATTGATCCATGACACATTTAGTCCAAGTGTATCTGGTCATAATAATGATGATAGCCTCAATGTACCTCTACTTGAGAAGGCATACGAGCCCCTATACAAAGACTCCCAAACAACTCTTCTCTCTGTTGTATTGTTGTTGTTGAACTTGAAGGTTATGAATGGTTTATCCAACATAACAATGTCACATATGTTAAGGTATGTCATATATGTCTTTATAGTTAACAAAGGGTGAATAATGTACCACTAATATTGTTTATATTAACAACTTATATTTTTTGTTGTGGATTGATAGGCGAGTTTCTGTTACCACCATCAAATATTCTACCTCGCTCATATCGAGAATTATCTGTTGTTATGAAAGATATTGGCATGGAGTATGAAGCAAGACATGCTTGTCCCAATGATCATATTATATATTATAAAGAACATGAATTTGCAACACAATGCCCTGTATGTCATACGAGTAGATATCAAACAAATCGACTAACAAAAAAGGTGCCTCAAAAGGTTCTTCATTACATCCCCATTATTCCATGGATGCGACAATTATTCAGGTGTAGTAGCTTGGCTCAATTTATGGATTATCATGCACACAATAGAAGTCAAGATGACATTATTCAAATCCTTGTGGATGGTTCAGCATTTATGCACATAGAGGAAAAGTGGCAACACTCCAAAGAAGAACCTCATAATCTCAGGCTTTCATTGGCAGTGGACGATGTCAAACCATTTGGAGAGATGAGATCTATTTACTCGGTGTGGCCTATTTTTGTTATCAACAATAACATTCCTCCGTGGATGTCAATAAAGAGGGAGCACATTATGTTGGCAATGATTGTTTTAGGTATCTTATCATTTGATACTTATTAATTTACATGTACTTACAAATCTTATAGTAAAACGATCACAATAATTATATAATGTTACTGTTCATTCAAGTAGTTAAATATCAAGTAAAAGATATGAATTTATATATTGAGCCTCTTATCGATGAGTTGCTGGAGTTATGGAATGGTGTCACTATGTATGACATGTCTAGACCAATAGGACAAAGACAATTTCAATTCCATGCAATACTTGTATGGACAATACATGATGCCCCAGGGCTAACACATTTTTGTGGTATGTTATAGTGAATTCAAGTTGCGCACGATAATTCTAATTATAAAAATCAACATATTTAATAATCCAATTATATCATTATCTTGTAGGTCTTCAAACAAAGGAAAAATTTGCATGTCCAGTTTGTGGTCCAAAGATGAAATCTTGTCATTCAAAAAGTTTAGGAAAGCAGGTGTTTGATGAGTGTAGACACTTCCTCCATAGGAAGCATAAGTATCGAAGTATGAAAAAACATCTTTTCAATGGGCAAGAAGAGACTACATCAAACCCACGAAGAATGACACCTCACCTATGGAAGTTGGAATATAATAGAATTAATTGTCGAGGTAATGTCATTCCACCTAATGGTTTATGTTTGTAATTTATATATTTCTATTGTGATTTTTTTTTACTAATTGTGTAATTAATGATTGTGAAGGTCGTCAAGGCAGTACTGACAACCTTCCAAAGGGACTAAAAAACTATCCCAAACAATTTAGTAGGTTGCCCTACTACGAGCACTTACAAATTGTGCATTTGTTTGATACTATGCATATTGGAAAGAATATAACAGAGACATTGTGGAAAATATTGGATGGAAGGCATGACAAAGAAAAAATTGTCAAAATTTGTAATGACATTCATGAATCCAATCATGCATTGAAGAATTTCATTCACTCAAATAGCAACAGAGATCAGATTAATATAAGTGCCCTTCCTTGGTTATTAACGGAGCAGCAAAGTGATGCCATAAAAGAAGTCATACGAAAAAATTTGATTTCCCATAGGATTTGTTGCGAACATAAACAATCTCATATCAAAAAAAAGTGAATTTGGGCCAGGGCTCAAAACGCATGATTGGCATACTTTCATCAAGGTAAGTTATGTTCTTCTATATTTACAATATATTCATAAACTACGCCTACTGTTCGTTATGTTATGTTAGAAAACAATGAAATGATTGGTTTATAATTACTACAGTACGTGCTTCCTCTATCTCTCCCAGAGCACTTCAACAATAACATCAAACAAGTGATATACGATCTCGGAAAATACATGAGGTAAGCAATAATATCTGTTCAATTTGTTGTATATATTTATTATATTCGCGATTTTTTTTTCTTGCTATGTAACCTATTGTATATTATTTTGTAAAGTCTCGTATCTATATATTTTTTGTGACTTGAATCTCTTAATGTAGGTGGTTTTCATCTAAAGAAATCCATAAAGAAGATATAAACTATTGGAAGAGAAGAATTCCTCATTTACTATGTGAAATTCAAAAGTGTCTACCTCCAACTTTTTTGAATACACAGGAACACTACCTCATACACCTAGTTGAGGAGATTGAATTGTGTGGACTTTTACACACTAGGTCAATGTGGATGGTTGAGAGGCACTTGAAATATTTGAAGGCTTTGGTTTGACAAAGAGCACATCCTGAGGGTTCTATGGTAGAGGGATATATGGTATACCAGACTATGGTGTACATTACTGAATATCTTTCTAAGTTTGCATCAAATATCCATGTAGATCGCATTTGGGATCTCAAGCCTTTTAAAAAATTAGAAGGGGGATACTTGATGGGGAAAGGTACATTGATAAAAGTGAGAGGTAATAAATTATAAGATGTTATTGTAATAAATTATTTCTTAATCTTCAAAATAAATCAATTGTAAGTTGTCTATTTTTTTTTGTACAGGTGCTCGAGAGTGGGATGCACTACATTTGTATATTGCAAACAATCTTGATTGGATGATGGTATAGATTGAACGATGTCAACATTCTAGTCGCACATTAACATGAGAAGGTGTATCTTAATTGGTTAAAGAAGCTCATCGTACTGGAGATTCCAATGTTACGCAAAGGGAAATAGATTTAACACGTGGTTTAAGAGATTTCTAGGTACATAAAAATTTATTAATCACCCATATGTTTATCAACTCACGATACAATAATTTTGATATGTTTCACATATTATTGCAGGTTAAACACCACAAGGCTTTGTTCTATAATGGTCAAAAATTTCGCGTCAAAGTGTTGGATGACATGAAGAAAACTTGTGATTCGGGAATTACTGTAGTCTTTCAAGTGACTAATATTTCATCTAGAAACGACTTACATCCTCGAGAGTCTAAAAATTGATACTATGGCCTTTTGGATGATATACTTGAGTGTGATTTTAATTCCTTCAAATTAGTACTCTTTGTTGTCAAATGGTACAGGCTACAACTTAATCCAAATGATCTTGATAGAACTATTATTGAACATGATAATGGATTTACAATGGTTAATACAAGGTCGTTTGAGCCAGTTGGGGATGAGCCCTATGTTCTTCCAAGCCAATCTGAGCAGGTATTTTACTCAAAGGTTCCACATAAACTAGGTTGGTCATTTGTTGTTAGACATGAACCAAGAGGAAGGCCAATAAAGTATAATTTGATGGAAGAAGAAGATACCGAAGAAGTAGAAGATGATGTAGATGGTGATCACGATCTACAGTTATTGGATGATGTTCCTAACACAAATTTTCATGAAGAAGAAGAAGAAGATGATGACGATGATGCTGCTATTGATGATGATGATGAAGATGATGTTGATGTTGATGATGATGATGACGATGACAACGATGATGATGATGGCGAGGATGATGATGATGATGATGATGATGATGATGACGACGACGAGGATGATGATGATGATGATGATGATGATGACGACGAGGATGATGATGATGAAATTTAGAGGTATGCCATCAATCCTTAATCTATTTAATATTCATTTCTTGATAGAAATATATTTGTCTTATATGGTTACATAGTTTATTCATTATCTATTTAAAAGCTACAAGTTTCAACTACAAATAGAATACTGTTAATCTATATTAACTATTAATCTAAATTAATTAAATAAAACTATTTAAAACACATATTGTTGCGTGAATGTATTGAGCCTTATTTTCTTTCAAGTCAAAAGCATTTGTAAGTGTTTAGTTTAGAAAAGGGAATTCATTAAATATCTATAAAAGGGAGTTGTACCTAGAATAAAATTCATAGGGAAAACATAATATAAGTGCTTACCCAATTTTTTGGTTAATAATTCTGCCTCTATAGGTGATGCAGAGACCCTAGGTGGACTTGCAATCATTCATAACAAGAGGGACTTCCATAGTGTTCTCACAACACCAACCAAGCATCTTCATAAGATCCCTCTCCTTGATCCAAGCCAACTCCATAACCTATCAGAGTGCACACCAAATCCTTATGCTAATGAGAGGTTATATCGCATAGCACCATCATCATTACATGGTTTGGGCCTATTTTCTATGGACGGCATAAAGGTGTCTTACAAAAAAAAAATTGAATTGATGGAGTATGTTGGAACATGTTACGATTACAAAAGTTGGATGCATATTGTTCAATATAAAAAAATTATGCGTAGGTATGCCCTCTCGAAAAATTATATACAATAGCAAGACAATAATCAAAGTAAAAGTGTGGCTATATACATTGATCGAAGGCCAAAAGAAATAGGGAATATTGTGGGTTTTATAAATAGTACACGACCTGGGTCAACTATAAAGCAACCCAATTGCATATTTGAAGTGCGCCAGGGAAATCGTGTATTCATCTGTGCGATAAAATCAATAGGTGTAGGGGAAGAGCTTCTTATTGATTACAATTTGAACCGCATAGATACAAACGAGGCTACTATCATGGAGGTGGTACATACTATTAAACCAACTTCTAATCAATGACTCCAACATACCATTTAGTCAATAAATTTTTGGCTAACATTTTCATACTGGATCTTTGACACAGGGGCACAATATGGAGCAAGTGCCTAGAGGGGATCCTGGCGGTGTTCTCGGCTCATCTACACATGAGCAGGTAAACCTCATTGTAATTGTGCAAACTAGATAGAAGCAAAATTTTATGTTTTTTAATGTTGTTTTCTTCATTGTTTTGGAGTAATTTTGATAATACTAATACTATTGTTGTCACAAAGGGCTAGTGGTCGGAGGGAGGGAAAGGAACCTGCAGTCCCTCAGCAGTCCCCCCTTGAGGAGGACCCTTTCTATATTGATTTAGCAGAGACCGATGACCCGATCGATTCGATTAAAAAGGTGCTAAAGAAAATTGGCAGAGAAATTATACGTTTGGCAACCATAAAGCCTACTACTCAGGAAATAAAAGATAGGGGATCTGAATTGTTGCACACCTTTGAAACCTTAAAAGTAAGTATTAATGAAATTTTTAATTATAACAAGAGTTCAATAATGGTTTTTATGTTATGCTCTTTTATGGCATTAATTAAAATATGGATGCATTTTCTTTACAGAGTTTTTTGCGTGATTTCGAGCCCCATTCCCATGATGAGGGTGTTGCAGGTGGTTCAGGTAGATCACATGTTCCATTCCCCACTTGTGTTTTCTACTGAATATATATAGGAATGATCATAATCATTGATAATACATGCTTGAACAATCCTTTTTTTAAATGCTCTAACAATCTTGTCCATGCTAGTCCACGCGTTCTATGTTTATGAATGCTCTAACAATTTTATTCTTCATCTTCAAATCAATTGTATCGTATGACGATGCCGCCTCCATTCAGGACAACCACAAATCTCTTTCCGACTGCTGAGTCGATAACACGCAGCTTACAGGCATCGACTGTTGCACCATCTACTGGTAAACAAATTCCTCTTTTTCTCTCTTATGACAGCAACAAACAATTTTTTTTTACAACTTTTTAACATCAATTATCATTTGTTCTTTTATACTTTGTGACAAAGACTTATGAAACTTTTTGCAATAGGAGTTGCAGCATCATTTCTTGGATGTTCCTATGTTTCTAGTACAGGAATGGTGAAGGATGTCATATTGATCATCAGTGACGATGAAGGCATTCCATTAAAAGTAGCCAAAGTTCCAGGTACTTTAAAGTTATTATTATTCTATAGTGATATAATAGTAATTTAGTTTTTGATCACTCTTCATCGACTAATGATCCCATGATTGTTTTGTAGGGAATGATGTTTTTTGGAAAAAACTTGGTGATGAGTGTTTGTGAATATTCAGGCCCACCCTGGGTACCTGGTGGAACATCATATCCTAACTAAAACCCCAAACCACTATTTTGATTTCATATTATTGCTAGAATAGTTTTCCTTTTCATCCATTTCTTACACTATATTAAAGGTAGCTTCACTTCATTTATGAGTCTAACATATTTTTTTTTACTTAAAAGGTGGAATATGCAAGACAAAAAGTTGAAGGATGATCTTATAGAGAGCATGACCCAACTCTTTGGACCTTATGCATTTGAGAGAAACAAGCTCCTTGAAAAAGCTAGTTTATGTTTGAAGTATATTAGGGACCTAATATAGAAAAAAATTATAGGATAACCCCAAGTACGAGCGTCCGCCCTATTTTCCTGAGGCTGAGTGGCAGGCTCTAATTTTGGATGGAAAGTATAAAGCTGACAAGAAAAATAATATTACACTAGTAGAGAGTACAAAAAGGTATGTGATACTATTGAGAATGTAATTATGTACTAATTAACCTCTATATTTATACTATCTAACATATTTCAAACTTTTCATAGATTGCCTGACACATCAAAGGCAACAAAGGAAAGACTAGGAAAGCACAGGACACACAAGCTCGGCACTGGTGGTTTTTCAAAACTTCAAGCACGAGTTGTAAGTATTAGTAAATGAAAAATTGTATCAATTTTTTTATATATTGTGATGGGAAATGCTAGGATAGACTAGCTTGTCTATGCTCCCGATCCTCAACTTGGATCTCAATGTTCCTCCACACCAATATATGATGTAGAGTAACATGCTTTGGAAGCACCAACAAACTCCTAGCACCTTGGAACAACTAAGCAATTCAAGTCATCACCCCAATCCTCTATTCTCCACAAGAACATTCAAGGCTTGATTCACCTTCAAACAAGGAACTAATCTGCTGTTACAATTGCTCCTTTAATTCATGGACCCAACTCATCACATAAGGTTGCATACTAGTTACTTCTCCCTTGTACCATTCAAGGCCTCATACACCCAACCTTGACACCAAGCACTCTAACATAAATGGAAACCAAAAAAAACATCAACACAACCCAAAAAAAATCAGGTCTAAGGAAAACATGATATTACCAGTCACAGGGAAAATTGCAGCACTTGACCTTTATTCTACACACCCAACCAAGAGTGCAATTGGATCCTCTAGGACTCCCAAACACCAAAGATAGTTTAGAACAACTCCAACATGACCAAAATAAAGTGTAACAAGAGTTAGAAACCTTGCTAACTATTTATCATTTCCTTTTGATATTTTAACTACCCTCCATTGGTTGATGAAACAATGCAAGTAAAATTCACCATACCACACAAAAATGCAGGGCTCAGAGTTCAAGAGATGCCTCACAGAAGAGGATAAGAGAATTGGCTTCCAACGAGGCTATAGAGCTATCGCTGAATGGCTACAAGCTGAAATCAGTATGGAAGGTTCTAATAATGATGCATCTAAGCCACAGGTAAATAAGCTAAATGAAATTTATTTCAAATTGAATACTTTACCAATTAGTCTATTTGATGTTAAGTTCCAATATAAAGTGAGTATATCTATTTTAAGCAAGCAATGATAACAATGCGTAGGCTGTTGGAATGCAGCCTGACAATCCTTCTACACAATCTGTGGATGCTGAAGGTTCGCATGATGTGCATCCCAGTGGTGGAGGTATACATTTGCTATTAAATTTTTTATATGTAATTGCAATTGGTGTTTGGATTAACGTAACATTTTGTATAGCAGTTGTAGAAGATCGAGGGGTTGATGTTCATGAGCGTGTTGACGTTGAGTCTAGATAAAAGGATGTGGTCAGATCAGGTAAACAGTGCCACAATTATGTTATTTAAAATAATTAAATACTTGTAACAATTATAATAAATTATTTTTAATTTAACTCATTTATTTGTTATTGCAGAGGACCCCCCTTTGCAACATCATAGGAATTTGAGATCATCAAGAATAGAGAACGGAACAACTGATGAGGGGGGAATTGATGATGATACTGATGTTCCTCTTAGAACTTACATAGAAAAAAGAAATGATTGTCATCTACATACCTTAATTGATAATGACTGAATTTTATGTCTCAATGAATTTAATTATGTGCTAATGAATGTTCATGAATTATTTGTTAATGCAGAATATTGATGAATGTTGCATGTTAACGAATATAATGTGTTAATGAATGTTATCATGTGATATTGATTGAATGTTATCATGTGATATTGATTGAATGTTACATTTTAGTAATGGTTGAAAGAATGAATGAATGTTAGATGTTAACAGGGAATGTAGAGTGATGTTAGGGGGAGGGCGGTGGGGCCAAATGAGCTTCCACCTTCACGTGGTTGGCCCTGTTTAGTAGAGAATATTAAAATATTCTCGAAACAAAGTGAAGCTCAATAAGATACTAAATATTTCTCTATTTTGTCCTACGTTTAGACTGATGTCCTATGCATCTAAGGCTTCATGCTTTGAATTATCATGAAGTTCTAAACTTGTAGCTTTTTTATTGCATCCTTGGATCTCAGCACCCTCTTGGGACTATGTTATCACCAATGATACGATTATCATAATTAACTAGGGAAACCCTTGATCAGCACTGTCTTGGGACTGTGTTATCTGAATATGCCGCTGCTTGGAAGAGGTTATTTTAAGCAAAGGGAATTAGGATTTGATCATATTAGATAGCTTTCCTAACAAATATATCTAACTCTTGGGCTTCAAATCAATTGTATCCATGAGTTCATGGTCAGATACAAAGCTTACCTCCAAGTTCCAAATCTTCCCACCCATACTCTCTGAATTTTATATCGAATGGGCCCTCTGTCAGTTCACTAAGCATAGCTACTGCTTGTGCCAAGAGAGTCCGAGATATTGCAATATGGAACTGTTTCCCATAATCTTTGCTAAGTTGAAACACTGTAAACTCTAGCTAGGTTCATGGAGAACATTATAATGTTACTGCACACCTATTTTTAGTTCCTGTCGTAGGCAGGATACTATAGCATCCAATGCATGCTTATTCTGAATTTTTTTCAACCAATAAAATGTTAGAATTATTACATATTCCTATTCAAGTATAAAGTTTCATTATATAAATGTTTGTATGGACAGTGAACAGTCAGTGTTCAATTTTTTTTTTTAAACTTTTAACTAATCAAACAATAAAGTTTTTCTATTGAATTATATTGTGCAAATGTATAGCATAGTGCTTGCACAAAGACAGGTATTAATATTGTCAAAAAGGCAGTCAAACATGACCTATTGATCTATACTGAAAACCCATATTTGCTACGCTGAGCATGACCAGTGTTAAGCATTTAATGTAGTTTTCAGAAGAAAAAAAAAATGGTCTGCATTGAATGTATGTCAGCCATTAGATGCTCCACCACCATAATACTGCCTTATTTCTCCTTCGTTGCTTCTTCACTATGTCTGATGCAATTTTTGAGAGCATTCCTATGAAAAATACCATCAGGAGCAGAGCCCTAGGTCGACAATCTTTCCAAGTCCTAGCACAGGACTCTCCTAACAGATTCCAGTGATTCATCTCCGCAAGAGGCAGATAAGGGCACAAAAGACAAAATGCTCTGTTTCAGTAGCCCAGAATCATCCTCCATTAGAGCAAAGGCTAGGTGAAGTGGCGTGACTTGTGCATTCCCGTGTTTTTGAGCCAGCTCTACACTAGCTACTACAGCTCCTTCAGTCTTTCTTGAGCACACGATATGGGGATCCATATTCTATGGAGTTGTTGCACAACACCAACCTGTTGGATGCACTTTCTAGGTTATTAGTTGTTGTCTTAGTTGTGCCACACTCTTTGCGTTACTTGTCAGGTAATCTTCTTTTGGGTTTTAAGTCATACTGTTCTTTTTACTCATTTTGTGTTTCTCAGATTTTCTTCATTTGATTATAAATCTAGTCCGTATAATACTTGCTCTTTTGGATGCGTTTGGATCATTCATGATGTCAGTCACTCAATGTTGGCCTCTTAACCCAAAACCCTTCATGGTTTTTGGTAGGGCATTTGATGTACAATTCCAATAGAATAAGATGGTTTGTTACAAATTAGTTATCTGTCAATCATGTTTCTACCCGCTTCTTGGAAAAAGGGTTACAAACTGTGGTGTATGGAAGGATTGTTGATTAACTTCAATGCTAGGGATTATGACTTGGAATACTTTTTGAATCTTTCACATTCTGAAAGTGATTCAGTCGAACACTAAGGGTGGTCTTTGTATAGTTGCCTTTAGATAAAGGAAGCGGCGAAGGCAAAGCACTTTATATTGATGCTGAAGGAACCTTCAGAGCACAAAGGCTTCTACAAATTGCGGAAAGGTTGAATATCTTTTGGTTTCACTTGTACACTTTTCTTTGCAAAATTCCAACTTCTAAGTTCTAATGCACGTTTGAAACTCTTATAGATTTGGGCTCAATGGAGCAAATGTGCTAGAGAATGTTGCTTGTGCTAGAGCATGAATCTAGGTTGTTACTGGAAGCAGCTTCAATGATGGCAGAGACAAGGTATGGAGTATTATTGTGCTACTCTATATGAACAGCTTTTCCTTTTACAAAAACTGGGCTTTGGTACTCTTCCTTCTATATTGGATTAGCTGTTCACCCCCAAATGTGGTATCAATAGTACAATTTGATCTTTCCAAATTGGGTGCTTTTGAATGCAGTGGAATCTTTATTGTAGAAAATTTCAATTTCTCATCTATAAAAGTGCACTGATCAGAAATATCTAATATGTTCTCAGTCTTTGGCCTTGCTCTTTAAATTGGTTTATATGCATTGTTTCCAATTGTTTATATTTTGATCATTTGTTGTTTTTATGGGTTAAGGGCTGTGTACTTACCCTTTTGGATTTTGGATTAGCTCCACCTATTTACCTGAATTAATAGCACAACCATCTCATATATATTTTAATGATAGGCATTGGGTTTTTATTATTTGTATATTAATCTTTATAAATGAGAACTGGATAAAAATAGTTAATCTATAACCGTCTATTATTCACATGCCTTTATCTTTCTATTAGAATTAACCTTATCCTTCACACTTAAGCATAAGATAATATAACTGCATTTACAATACAACTTGGGTGGCTGTATGAGATGAAATGGATTATCATGTGGAAAAGGACTCTGAGTCAATTTTCAACCACTCTAATGAAATTTAGACTTTAATGAATAAGCAGGAAGCTTTATTCATTAATAATATACTGAATTCTGCTATGGAACTGTAGCCTCAAACTAGTTACTAAACTAGATTCTCCCAATGAAAAAGATCTACAATATAACAAAAAATAATAATGGAAAAGGAACTTCAAATACTTTTAATTGGCAGAAGATTAGTGGACTTTGTTTTACCAAAAGAAGGCATGGCAACTTAGGTTTTTATAATATGATCAAGTTGCTAAAGCGGCCCATACACTTGCTTGAAATATAACATTTTTATCCCTTTTGATTAGTAAGAAATAGAATACATTACCTTGCCTCTATTAATTTCTTACAATTCTTTCACAAACATCTCTGAAGATCGCTGTGACATATCAATATATAACTCGAGATTCTATCATATGGAGTTGGGCAAAATATTGTAGATGCTTGGGATTCTAATTTAAGTGTTTTGAGAAGTGATGATAATAAGAATTTCTTAATTATTAGAATTCTTAAGTTTTAGATTATAACCTAAATTTTTCAGGTAAGACGTTCATAACTTACCACTACAGTCAACAAATTTCAGACTAGACATATACTAGAGTGTTTTATCATTAAAATAGTCTTAAATATAATTCATTTTATTTATTTATTTGGTCTTATGTGTGCCCTTGGATAAATTTAATAGATGTCTGTCTGTTCATTACATGGGGTGCTAAAATGTAATCTAGAAATTGATATCACACTACAGTTATTTCATGTCAAACTACTATATTTTATTACTGAAATGCCAAACTACTAGAGCTTATTACTGAAATGAAATTCAAATAAAATATGATGATGTATGTTCTAGTATATCAAAATTACATGCAGCCATAAATAGCCATGCAACCATAGACATTCATGCCATATTGCATAGCGTTGAAATTCTTCTATTTATAAAGGTGAATGGTAGGATGATTTTCTATACTACCATAAATAGGGCATACATTCCAAGGAATAAGGCACTATACCACTACTACCAAGTCTGACAACTTTATATCTTCTTAAAATCAAAATCATTGACGTTGCTCCTCTCACCATATATATATATATATATATGCTGTTGATCCAGAGATATTTTACTGGCATTAATATGCAGAGATATTTTTGATCCAATTACATATATCGATGTATTCAATCTAATGCTACATCATTGCAATCTTTCTTCATAATATTTGTTTTCATTGAACCTTCCCAATTTTACTGGCTTTTGCTTCCATGGTTTCACTACTTCTATATTTGTATAATCGGTTTCACTACATGATATTGTAGTGCACAAAATATATATTGCACATTCCTAGTCCACCATAGTCGGAAAAGTGTGTGCATGTTCAAGAGATTGTTTCTATCATAGTTTATCTTTATAAGAAAGCTTCTGAAAAGAGAAATTTAAGGAATCAATTTTAGCAAAATTGCCAGTACTCAATGATTTAAGCAACATAAGTATGACATATTAAGGCCTGAGAAGGAATGAGGCAAAGGGAGGAGACAAGGGAGGTGAAGCTTTCAGCTACGTCATTCTCAACTACCTCCAACATCAAACCAAATCAAGACTCTTAAACCCTACGTAACTTCATTTGGTCACATCTTATATTTGAGCAAGATGGTGTCGTATTGGTGCTCCTTCCATTATTTCATGATATATTATTATCACGCCATCCAATCGGCTATAAGACAAAGATGATTCCTGAATAATCAAATTAGCAATACGGTTGATCTACATTGCATTTGGACACTTGGTTTGAGGTTCATCTCATCGATTCCCATTCATCACAAGATCTTTATCTAATTAGACCTCGATAGAAAACATTGAGATTTCCTGAGCCCCAAGCCCAAATCGTGCAAGCTTCAATCTTCACATATCATAAAGCCTGTATATAGAGTTGACCATTCTCACACCATTCGAGAGCTGATGCAGGTGAAGCTTCTAGCTACAGGATGCCCAACTCTATATACAGGCTTTATGATATGTGGAGATTGAAGCCTGCACGATTTGGGCTTGGGGCTCAGGAAATCTCAATATTTTCTATCGAGGTCTAATCAGATAAAGATCCTGTGATGAATGGGAATTGATGAAATGAACCTCAAACCAAGTGTCTGAATACAATGCAAATTGACCGTATTGCTAATTTGATTGTTCAGGAATCAT
The DNA here is from genome assembly GCA_028749045.1 of Cupressus sempervirens. Lineage (NCBI taxonomy): Eukaryota > Viridiplantae > Streptophyta > Pinopsida > Cupressales > Cupressaceae > Cupressus > Cupressus sempervirens. Next base: position 19,112,197 of record CM053791.1, on the reverse strand, counting down.
CTTTGTCCTATAGCCGATTGGATGGCCTGATAATAATATATCATGAAATAATGGAAGGAGCACTAATAAGACACCATCCTGCTCAAATATTAGATGTGACCAAATGAAGTTACGCAGGGTTTAGGAGGTTTTTTTGTTTTACTTTGTATCCGTCACAATTGCGACGTCAGCCACAAGCATTGCGACGGAGCTGCTGTAGCGGCAACGCCAACTGTCGTCGCAATTTGTAGGGTGTCCGTCGCAATTGCGACGTCAGCCACAAGCATTGTGACGGGGTTGCTATGTTGGTGACGCCAACTACTGTCACAATTGCCAGGGTGTCTGTCGCAATTGCGACGTTAGCCACAAGAATTGTGGCGGGGTCGATGTCACAATAAAGTGGTTGCATAGCGACGGATGGGCATCATAATTGTGACGGTATAGGATAGACGTCGTAATTTGTGACTAAAAAATGACGACGTCTATTACTATTGCAGCAGCGACACATTGCTGTCGTAATTGCGACACATAGCCATCGCAAATCGATGCCAAATGTATTAGTGTTCGTCACTTTCACATGCTTGATTGTAAGGCTGCTCCTACACCATTTCAGTCAGGTGTTACTTTGTCTACCTCCTGCTCCTCACCTTCAGTGGATGCTACTTTGTATCAGCAGTTGGTTGGCAGCTTGTTGTACCTGACACACACTCGCCCTGATCTTTCGTTTGTAGTTGGCCTTGTCTCTCGATTTTCTCAGAACCCTCATGAGAGTCATTGGCAAGCTGCTAGGCGTATTATGTGTTATATTCAAGGCACACTCATGTATGGCATTCACTATACTATGGGGTCCACACATTGTTGGCTACACTGACTCAGATTGGGTCGATGATGTCAATGATCAAAAGTCTACTTCTGGCTTTGTGTTCTGTCTTGGCTCCGGTCCTATCACATGGTCATGCAAAAAGTAGCATGCTCGAGCACTTTCATCTATAGAGGCTAAGTACAGGGTTGTAGTTCTTGCTAGTCAGGAGGTTTTATGGCTTTGTTAGTTGATGACTGATTTTGGCTTTCCTCTCGATCGTCCCACTATTTTGTGGTGCGATAATCAGAGTGCCATCCACATTTCTCGCAACCCGGTGGAACATCAGCATACCAAGCACATTGAGTTGCATATGCATTTCATTCGTCAGTTGATCCAGGATGGTGTTATTGCATTGGAATACATTCCTACTGCTGGTCAAGTTGCAGACATCTTCACTAAACCTTTTGCATCACCACACTATCTTCAGCTGCGGTCTATGCTCGGGGTTACAGAAGTTGTCCTTGGGGGACTAGTTGAGGCCTTCCTTCACTTCATGTTTTTTTTCAGCATGTTGTTTTTTACCTCTTTTTGGAAGAGGGTTTTTCCCATGTGGTTTTCCCTCTTTCTCCGTTTTCAAAGGTTGCATTTTTCTTGCATTGTACATGGGTACCTAACATGGCCTTGTTGCCAGGACCCATCCTACATTTCATCTTAGTTTTTGTGAGCTTAAGGCATTCCCCTAAGTTGCACTTAATAGGGGATATTAGAGTAAATAATTATTTATTTATTTATTTATTATTTATTCTATTACTTAAGCTTACTTAGGCAAATGCATATAGTTAATAGTTGTAGAGATAAGTTGTTGACAACATGGGAGTTTGTTCCCTTCTAGCATGTTCCACTTTTTTGTGAAAAGTGTGCTTAGTTGTCAACCTTATCTTCTACCACCTTCCAAGCTTGTTCTACAAGCTTCCTTGAGGTCTTTTTAAGCGACCTCTCTCTCATTGTAAATTCATACCATTCACATAGCAATTCTAATTTCCTATTGTGAAATATTTTCTTGTGCAGTTCTTGCTTCAAGCTCTTGCTCTTTGGGTTTCTCTTTGGCAAGCTATTTGCACTGCAGGTGATCTTGGCGCATTTCTAGAGTCGGATTCTCAACTCCTACATTAACTACATCTCCTTTAGCCCTAAGATCAAGTCATCCTATCTAGTGGAGCATTATAAATTTGAACTTTAGGAGCGAAAGCTAAGGTCTAGAGCACGTTCTCCACCTAGTTGTCTTAAGGTTGTTCTTGGAGGGACATTTGATGTTAATAGCTCCTACTTATCAATCAATGTAATCTATTAAGTAGTCGTTGTCTTCGGGTTGTTCTTGGAGGGACATTTGATGTTATTAGCTCCTACTTAGGAATCAATATAATCTATCAAGTAGTCTGACAACGATTATACACCACCTAGTTGTCTTGGGGTTGTTCTTGGAGGGGCATTTAATGTTATTGGCACCTCAAGTTGTGGAACAGATCTTTCAAGTTCGTGCTCTCCTTGTTGTGCCTTTTCATTTATTTTCTTTGAGCTCATGTAGAATTTCTAGGTGCAAGAGTAGCAATGCTGTTGTTTAACATGGTCTACAATTTTGAATTCACGTAGATATTCCTTTGCAATTTGGATCCACGCTCTTACTCCCTATTATTGTACATTGTTTCTCCTTTCTTTCTTTCATCTCTGTATCAAAAGTGCAGTTCCTTATCACATCTTCGACTCTATTAAATTGGTGGTAGAAAGTCGACTTCATCACCCCTAATCTATTTTGATCAATGAAATGTTCAGAAGGACGGCTCCTTTACTTATCCACTCTCATTTTGTATGCTTGCAACAAAGGATATGGTGGCTCAATCCCTCCTCAGCAACGATTAAAAAAATATAGCAAAAATAGTTGATGGCCAGCAACAATGACCCCATATTGTGTGTTCTAAGATGAAATTTGTGTACGCCATTGAGTTGCCACATGATTTCCAAAAATGCATCTCTATCAAACACTTCTTAATTGTTAATGAGGTTGCACTAGAGCATCATACAGTCTGATAAGTATAGTATTTGAGTGAAGAAACCAAACGCCCCAAATGTGCTTCGCCCCAATTTTAGACCATTTGTTCTTGGAGTTTAGCAACTGCCTAACACTCAAAAATTCTATTGTTTGAAAACCCAAATTTTCAGGATTACCAGTATGAAGAACTCCTTAAAATCTACATAGTTTCAGGACTGACAATGCATGTCTAGTCTATGTTCACCGTTGAACTAGAACTCTCTCAACATTGTACAGTCTTAATTGCATTGGAGCACTACTTATTTGTCATCCACGAGATATAAGGAAACGACGTAGCAGTGAATACCTTTTGAAATGTGTTATATTGTCATCACCTTTTTATGGTCATAGTCTCAGTGGATCCCCATCTATAATGAAAGTGGCATAGTCGAAGCCCTTGTTTAAATTTCTATGTTGAGCATCTGACACCATCATCAGGTGAACTAACATCTATGACTTGACATCAATTGCCAAAACTTGGATTAGTGCATAATATGTCTTGACAAATCAATCTTCAAATATATTCACATCAAATGGCTCAACCTCATCCCTAGCGAATCTTAGCAGCCTTCCATATGAGCCTCTTCTATAATGAGGAATTTGTAGAACTGTCATTATGGTTGTCCCTGTTGTACTCTTTATACGATAAATTGGAATCAATGGGGACAACTTCAGTTACATTCAGATTGACGGCTTAAACATTGCACACTAAATATCACATCAAACATTTAACACTCAATTTGATTCAGTGTTAAACTGTCAAAGTTGACTTACTTTTTCAAAAGATCCCTATCCAACCTCATCAGAAGACGACTATTCCTCTTATTCCATAGTCCTAGAATTTGTAATAGCTCTGATAAAATCCACATTAATAAATGCATCTGAAACCACCAATCTGCTTTAAGTATGAACTCCAGATGTTCAAAATTAAATGACTGACAAAATAACTAGATTCCAAGCTTGAGCAAGGATGGTTTTACCCCATGGACTGCCCTATCAGTAAGTCTATTTGAAAGGATTCTAGACTCTTGGGCATATTTTTCCCTCTTAGAAGAGCCTTAGAGCTAGCATATAATGTCCTCTTTTAATCCACAATGCCTTAAGAGGATTAAGGAACCATGTAACAAATGGTGTCAACTGAAAACAGAATTAGAATAAAATTCAACCAAATCTCAACCAAGGCACTAATCAAAATAGCATAATCTCATAACATCTCACAAAGGCCCGTTTGGCTGTGGGAATAAGAATAGGGGGAATAGGAATAGCTATTCTGGAATAGAAAATGGGGATATATATTCCTATTCTCTGTTTGGTTCAGCCAGAATTTGATGGGGAATTCAAGGACCCAAAAATTTATGTTTTCTAAGGAATACTTATTCCCGTATTCCAATTCCACCTATGTAAGTGGAATTGCAAAACCTCATTTTTGGGCCAAAATTGGAATATGTATTCCTATTTTATTTTGTATTCCAATTCCAATTTGGTGTATCCAAACGAAGAAATCAAAATTTTAAGAATTTACATATGCCTATTCCGCTTGTATTCCCATTGCCAAACAGGTATTATTAAGTTCTTAGCAATTTTTGTTTATGTTTAAAGCCCAAAGATAAAGAAGCACTCACCTTTTAATAAATATCGAAAGGTGCTTGTATGCTTATTGGAGGTGCTTGTATGCTTATTGGTACGACTCATTATTTATCAACTTGAATAAATTAAAAGGTATAAAAAATAGTTTAACAGTCATTATGATGATGTCATAGGTATTAATAAAAATATGGAACTCATCATAGAGCAAAATATATCTAGAGATATATGTAAATAGAGCCTACATACTGAGACACCTAGAAATATATGTATATGGAGGCTAAAATTGGAAAAATCTTTAAAAGTATTCTGAAGATTACAAGTAACATTACATTAATGTCTCATTCATTGTATTTTTCTTTTAATATACCAAAAGTGTTAAAAATGGAATTTAATTCTATTAGTAGAACCAAAATATATCTAGAGATATATGTAAATAGAGCCTACATACTGGGACACCTTCTAGAAATATATGTACATGGAGGCTAAAATTGAAAGAATCTTCCTACTTTAAAAATGTCCAGTAACATTACATTAATGTCTCAATCATTGTATTTTTCTTTTAATTTAACAAAAGTGTTAAAAAGAGGAATTAAATTCTATTAGTAGAAATGGAAATGAATTTTTTGTATTAAATTAATGTGTAAGTATTTAATAGGACTTGAGGCCAGAATAAAACAGAGACCACTTAAAAAAATTTAGAACAATATTACATCTTCTGCTATTGATTTTGACTAGAATGCTTGAAGTTTGGTTTACTCACACTTCTTCAATAAGGAATACAGGTTGTCCACTTTCAAGTTATCTTGCCACAAATGTCACAGTATGTTGCACACTTACGGTGTCCCCTATATGACAGAAGTTATAATCCCTTTTTTTTAAAACTACTTTTAAGTCAACCACGATCATGGACTACAAAGAAATGTATTTCCATAAAATATATAAAAAGCCTAACATTGAGAGAACCCATAAAGACGATAGGCTTGCCATCAAATTGTTGAGGATAGCTTCGGCACAGCCTCTAAATTGACAAGACTGTAGGCACAAATAATTCTCTTATCCCCTCTTGTAATAAAGGTTGCTCACGCATGGAGGGAATGATCTCATATTTAGGCATTCACTAAACTAATACAAATGAGTATATATCCGACCTGCGCACGTGGACTTTATCTTTATGGTGCACAGTCATCATGCCTCTGATAACAACCACCAAAAGGTTCGCACTTATATTAACTTTTGATGATCAAACATTTAAGGAACCAGAGTTTTGGTCTGGTTCTGGTGCCAACCTGACATTTGAACATAATGTTTCAGCAAATACAACATGAATACACTGTTTGTAGGCGGTTGAATATAAACAGTATGGCAATTTCCACTGTAATTCATACCCGACCAATGTCCTCCCAATCTTCCATACATTACCTCAGATAGAAGGATGTTTGTTCCATGTGATATTTATATCAAAATAAATCTGTTTTCAAGTATGTAATCATTTTCAAATTGCATGATAATAATTTGTGGTATTCAATCGCACATTATTTATTTTTAAGAAAGAAAACATAACACAACTGCAGTTTAACATCATTTGATCAGATGGCCAGAGGCTTACTTAAACAAACTAGTTTTTCCCAATCTTGGTCATGATGTTGATATTCAAGATAGACAAATTTTGAACAATATCTACAAGGCTTAAGGCTTAAGAAGTTTCCTTATTCCTGGAGACGTCCTGATAATGCTTTAGGCCAAACAATTCCCTTTACCTAAACTGTAATTGAGTGCACTGTAACAAAATTAAAGTAGAGCGCCTCACGCAAAAGAGGAGGCATCAATTTCTGGCTTTCCTAAATCTATAGCAAATATTTTTTAATTAATGTTGCTCTTTGTCACATTAATTAAGCTATTGTAACAACTTGATCAATAATTCACTAAGTTATTTGTTCTGTTATTTGGGAAAAGGGTTAGGGACTAGATCAACAACACCAGACAATATTCGGCATCTAAATCTTTCATTTTCATTAAAAATTGCACATAGAAAACTTAACCAGAAGATATTGCCATCTTGGTTCTTCTGTAAATATGAGCAACATGAATGTATACATATGCATTAGTGAAATATCTTATATTATTTCATTGCACTTATGCTCAACACTATGACTACAAGTATATATCGTGAGCACATCTTTACAAAAATCAGTAGTTCTGCATTTTGGGTTTCACTCAACTCGCATATCCACCTAACTCTCTACTTGCATGCGGTTAAGTGCAGATGACAATTTTAAAACTCCAATTATAAGCATATATGTAAGCGCGGCTGGTCATCTTTAAACATAATTTATAGTTGAACATTCTGGCTTTTACTCATCTAGCATATCCCTCAACTCCATGTTTGCACCCATTTGTGTGCAGAAGATTATTTTAAATGTGCAGCATATATGTTGGTAGCCTGAAGCAACCATTCCAATGGAAGATAGCTGCCGAGACAAAAAATGATTGTAGAGTTGGCATTTTCCTTTTAATGACTTTTCATACTAGAGGGAGAACTCTTCTTTTTGGGTAGCAACCAAAATATTGGATGCCCACTTCCAAAGATTCTAAACAAATTTCCCCAGCCCCTGCTAAGTGGCAAAGCTTCAACAGATCCATTACTTCTGTATTTGAGAGTGTCAATGTAATTTTTTCCACTATAGAGCAACTGCACCTGTTGGAAAAATAAGAGTCCAATTCCAACAGCCACAGATATACTGGCTACAATAAGATATATCAAAGCAACAGCCCTTGCTGATAATACAACAGAACTTCTCATCAAGGCATGTAGGAAAGCTTTGACAATGTTGAACACATTAGCAGACCTGACTGCAAATACAGGGTCAATTGGGACATAAGCTAAAGTGGGCCACACCAAAATGCCTGCATATACTGACATAAATAGGACATAAATATTACTAACAAGGGCAAAGAAAAGGAATGTGATGAAGTGGTGATGATTTGTTGCCCCAACGCAGTTACCAATCTGATTGTCAAAGAAAAGAAAGAAACTTCAGTTAGAAAAATGTAATTCCGCTAGTATAACATAGATGAATTCAAATTAAAACTGCAATTTCGAACAAGGTATTCAAGAAAATAAAATGCAAGGCACTTTAGGTTTAAGATGACACCTTCACTATACAATTCTTAGTATTTGTATAACTTTCCCTATGACAATTTTTGTAATCACTTCATTATTGCATCTCTCCTTGTAGATAATTCAACAGCATGATAACAATATATTTACATTGAGAAAAATATTGATTCACCAAGAAATACACCAGGCTGCTGTCATGTCACTGTTATGAGGGATCCCTAAATCCATTAGAAAACCATCTTATCTACAAGACCTCACGATTTTCTGAAGATGCTAATCCAGAAAATAAGGTGTCAATCAATATTTCCTGTGTAGCTAAATTCCTCCCAGACAGCCCAAATGTCTGGTCAGGTCTGGCCAAAAGTCTGATCCAAATGCAGGCCAACCAAAAGTCTGCCCAAATTCTGTCAGAAGAGCCTGGGCAAACTTCTACTGTTTTTCCAGCGAATTTGGAATTCCGTTGCAAGACCCTGGCTGCATTTGACCAAAAAGTGTTTGTTTGTTGTTTGATTTTTTAAAAGTTTTTCCTTTTGTCTATTTCAGTCAATATGACCCTCCAACCCTAAAATAGACAACTAAAAGGGCCAAAAAGGTAAAACAAATGAGATCTGTGCATTTGTCAATTAAAAAGAAAACTTCATGCCTGCATTGCTAAACCATTTGTGCTTCTAATTTGTCACAGCAGGAGGATTATATGCTTTATGACTCTGAAAATATTTGATCAGTGCCGACTGATTGTTAATGTTGACATTGTTATTTTGCACAGAAACATTAATATGGTGCTGTATCTTGGCATTTTGCTATGTCATTTGGACTAAAACATTAATATATATGGTGTTGTATTTTGCTTTGTTGCTTTAGTATTAGTAAAGTGGTGTATGAGCTTATCTGCTGCTGCATATATATGTATCTGTGTGTGTGTGTGTGTGATCTTTTAAAAATAAAAATGTCATTGTGTGCACAAATCCACAACGAACCCAACACACTTCAAAGAAAATTTGACGCATTTCAAACTCATATCCAAACCCAAACCAGGACCAGCAACTTAGAATATGTCTGCATAAAGCAATATCATACACACAGCTATGGTCCTCCAAGTATGATACACAAATGAGGCAGAAAATCAGTATGATGATTGATCTATTAAAAAAGTATATATATTTTTAATAATCAGCAGATAAAAGAGGTGCAAACTAGTGCTAACAACACGGAGCTGAGAGGAAGGAGGTGATTTAATTAATGAAGGGATATATTGGTTTTGGAAGAGAAACAAGTCGGGAAAGACACGTTTCCTCTGCTAGAAGGGCAAGGTACAAGTATCAAAGGCTAGCATTGAAGAAAGGCATCAGATCCCTAGCAAGATTAATCTACAGCAAGTGTTTGAGTACTATCTATCAATCAGTATGAAGTATCAGATTCTGAAAAAGTGCACTATGGTGTATTCACATTTATATTTTTCTTATGATTGATTATTGTTATGAATAACATGTATAAATATGATATTATTATTGTGTGATCTCTATCTGAAGTATATATGCATATTTTGTGTAGCTCTTATATGTTTGAACTTTGATCATTCATTATCATAAAGAACTCCAATTATGGGAAGAGGGAAAGGGTGGAAATGAAATAGGCAAACGGTTGTGGACTTCTACGTACAACCCCTCATATGGATGCCAAGAGGGATAATGATCAGCTCTTAAGCCTGGGGTAGAGGATTAATATATTATGGACGACTCACTAGGTACTGTTAGTGTAGTTTTTTATTTTTCCTATTTTGCTAGGTTTTTCCTACACTTTTTAATAATCTCGCTTAAGTTAATAAAGCATGTCTTATTAGGTGAATGGTTGTGAGGTGTCACCTTCTTACATGTGAGCATCCATTAGCTATCTTGAGAAGATACTTTGCTATCTTTAGTCTGATAGATGGTTGCTCCTCATTGGTTGGTGTTGCCACCTCCTCCCTCTTCCTAGCCTATATAAGCATGCTATCTGGCTTGTATTTGGATATCTTGTTTTTGCATCCTCGTAATGCTATTTTGCTTCTAGCATTTGCATTACTCTCTGGGAGACTAACTCTGTGTTGCTATTTTGATTTTGTATCATTTGCATTCATAGTTTAGATATTTACTCTTTGCACTAGTTTTCTGGGTTGTTAATCTTTTCAGATTCTAACATGGTATCAGAGCTTTTCTATGTGCAAGAGTAGATTTTAGTTTTCTTATTTGAGAGATTCAGGGGGGCGGGGGGGGGGGGGGGGGGGGGGGCTAATAAATTTTATTGTAGTTTTTGAAAAACGAAGTATGCTCTTCTCTTGCATCTTTGGATGATCTTGAGAATCAAAAAAGTTTTGACAAAAACGATTTTTCTCTGGGGTTTCAATCTCAAATCTGACAACCAACTTGCATATTTGGAGTTTTCAATCAGTATTGCAGGTTCCACCATGCCATTAATGGACTTAGGAAGCTGATCCAGCATTTGCATGTCATATTTTGTTTGCTGGGGTCGTTTCTTGATTTTTGGGGCCGTTTTTTACTGTTAAAGGCGTCTGATTTACACTACAGCAACATCTTCTGTACATCAGCAAGGAAAACGCTTTCTGGGTTTTGTTTGCAGCCCCGAAAAACCATCTGGGTATCTTTTAGATTTTGCATGCAAGTTGTATATTTTGCAGAATCGAGCATGAAAGGCTACAGCCATACCCCTCTTCGTTGGCAGTCGCAGAGTTGAATGCAGTTTTCAAATGTCTCGTTCTTGCTCATACGGACTCCGATTTTGATGATTCTTGTTATGAACTTGGCTATTTTTTTGTGCTCTATCCACTAGTGGAGTTTTTTTTTTATTTCCATGCATGAATTCTTTAGAAATTGCAGATTCTCAGCCGTGACTGTGCACAGTTCTCGTTTTGGAAACTTCGGAGGATCATAACTTTCTCATATGACCTCGTATCGAGGCGATTGTTTTTTGAAAGTGCATTATTTTTTGAGTAGATCGCAATGGTGCTAGTTGTTTCCTTGATTATTGTGCCCAAGTTTCATTTTTAGCATATGCTCTTCATGAGGGTTTGTAATGCATTGAAATCAAAACCACTAAGTATTTCTTTCTAGTGGTAGTTGTAAACGCACTAAAATAAAGTGCCAAATCATATTTCTTTGGGGGGGTTCTTTGATTGAGTAAAAAGGGGGGGGCATTGTCGTGGTTGGGTTCTCTTCTTTTTAGCATTTCTTTGCATTTCTTCATCATGGATCAAACAAATATGCCCATCCTAACTCCATACAATTACTTTGAGTGGAAATCACGTATGATAATTCACTTAAGGAAAGCTGGATTAAATAGGATAACTATGGGACTTGAAACTGAACCTGCTAAAGATGAAGACAAGTTTAAGTGGTTTAACAAATGTGATGAGGCATATGGAACATTGTGTTTGTCTGTTTCTCCTGACTTGCTATTTCACATTGAGTCTTTGGATACACCAAATGAAGTATGGCCAAAGCTAGAAACATTATTTGGCACACAAGATTCAATGAGGGGTCATATGTTGGAAAATGAATTAATTAGTTTGAGTCCAGGCAATTTCAACACAATCCAAGATTTCTTCACCAAATTAAAATCACTTACGCTGCAGTTAAAACAATGTGGAATTGAAAAGAAAGATGAACAACTGATTCTCAGTATTCTCTCTAAGCTAAGTTCAAAATATTCTGTGTTTGTCTCTACCTTCTATGCTACTAAGGGTGCACTTGGTACTCAATTCACCATGCCATCTCTAGATGATTTTGCTGTCAATCTCACTCGAGAACAGGACAAGCTAATCTAGATGGGCACTCTTAAGTCCTCTAAGTCACATGCCTTAGCAACCAACCAAGGCACAAAAGAACAAAAAGGACAAAGTAGTAACAACAATAGTAAGGATCAGAAACAAAATAATAGTGAGGAAAAGAAGGATCAGATACCAATTGCTTCAAAAGCAACTATTGATACCTCATCCTCTAAGGGCGATAAGGTTAAGAAAGAAAAGGTTAAATGTGCCTATTGTAAAAGACCCGGTCATGATGAACATAAATGTTTGAAGAAACAAATTGATCACTTGACATACATTCTTGAGAAGAATAATATTAGTGTTCCTGAGTCTATCAAACAAAGTTCTAATGAAGAGTCTAACAAGGCAAAAGAAAACAACAAGGGGAAAGGAAAGGGCAAATCTCTTGTTGCAGTTGCTTCCTCACCATCCACTTGGGTTCTTGATTCGGGTGCTTCGCACCACATGGCTTCATCTAAGGAAGAACTTGCATCCTTGGAACCATGTACTATGCCTTCTATTTTGATGGGTGATGACACTCCTATTGAGGTGTGTGGGAGAGGGTCTATTGATGTGGGGGATGGCACATTCCATGATGTTCTTTGTGTACCCTCATTATCAACTAATCTCCTATCAATATACCAAATCACTCACACAGGTTTAGGCAAGCGGGTTGAGTTCACTCCTGATTCAGTGGAGATACGTGAGTTGCATAGTGATTCTGTAGCTGCAGTTGGGAGAGCAGATCATCAGTCACGGCTCTATCTGTTTTCTCACTTTGTTCCTGATCCTCCATCTGTTTTGCTTACTCACTCTAATGATGTGAGTAAATTATGGCATGAGCGATTTGGCCATCTTAACTTTCGCTATTTGCATCAGCTCAACCAGCAGAGCATGGTCACAGGGTTGCCTTCGGTTCAATTCTCAGGAGGTGTTTGCCAAGGTTGCATTCTTAGTAAGCATCCTAAGGAAAAGTTTGACAAAAGTAAGGCATGAAGAGCTTCACAAATACTAGAGTTAGTTCACAGTGATTTGGCCGGTCCATTTCAACATCCTTCTTTCAGCAGGGCCCAATATGTCCTCACATTCATTGATGACCTTTCTCGATATACATGGGTGTACTTTCTCAAACAGAAGTCAGAGGTATTTGATCATTTTCAAGACTTCAAAAATTTTGTAGAAAAGCAATCTGGGAAAGCCATCAAGGTTTTGCGCACAGACAATGGTGGTGAGTATGTCAACCATCAGTTTGAAAGATTTTGCACTTCAGAGGGGATTGATTTACAGCATTCAGTTCCATACAATCCTCAGCAAAATGGTGTTGCAGAACGGAAGAATAGATCCTTGAAGGAAATGGCAAATTGTATGATTCACTCTAGATCTCTTGCACCACAGTATTGGGCAGAAGCCATTAACTGTGCTTGTTATATCCAGAACCGTGTTCCTCACCAAGCCTTGAAGGGAGTTACTCCTTTTGAAGCTTGGAGCGGTCGGAAACCATCAGTTAAGCACTTTCGAGTTTTTGGCTCCCCTGCATGGGCCCACATTCCTATAGAGAAACGTAAGGCCTTGGATCCGCAAAGCAGACCTTGCATATTTGTAGGTTATCCTGATGGTGTGAAGGGTTATCGGTTGCTCCACCCTACTACACATGAGTTATTCATTGAGAGGAGTGTTCAGTTTGAGGAGGGATCTTCAAGCTCACTTTCTATCACTTCTCCAACTCCTTCTACCTTGACATTAGAGTCACTTGGAATACATGACAGATCTTCTGATGAGTCAGATTCACCTGAACAATCTTCTACCTCTACTTCTGATGCAGAAAGTGATTCAGAGAACTCACCTCCTTCCTCTCCTAGTCATCATTCAAAGGTTGATGATTCCCCTCCAAATTCTCCATCTTCTTGCCCACTTTGGGCTAGACAGACCTTGCAGTCTGCAGGTGATTGGGTTGGGGATCATCAGACACCAGGGGAACTCGTTCACAATTCCAGGATGCTCCACATGTCTTCATTGCTACTGCCTCAGATCCACAGTCCTTTCATGAGGCTTCTGGTATTTCTGAGTGGGATATAGCTATGCAGGAAGAGTATAGTTCCTTGATGAGGAACCACACTTGGGATCTTGTCCCTCTTCCTAAACGAAGAAAACTTGTTCGATGTAAGTGGATCTATCGAACAAAATTTGCAACAGATGGGTCAGTTGACAAACACAAGGCTCGCTTGGTCGCCAAAGGATTCTCCCAGGTTCCTGGGATTGACTACTCTGAGACTTTTGCGCTAGTAGCCCGAATGAATTCCATTCGAATTGTTCTTGCCATTGCTGCAGCTAATCGTTGGGAAGTACATCAGATGGATGTGAAGAGTGCCTTTCTTCATGGTGACCTTCATGAGGAGATCTACATGGAGCAGCCACAGGGCTTCCTTCAGGATTCTTCACTTGTGTGTCGTCTTTGAAAGTCTCTCTATGGCCTCAAACAGGCTCCTCGAGCTTGGTATGCCAAGATGGACTCCTTCCTTCTATCAGTTGGGTTCACTCGGTGCCATTCTGATCCTAATGTCTACATTTTGCAACAGGGTGATTCACTTCTATTTTTGGTTTTGTATGTTGATGACTTGCTAATCACAGGAAGTTCTTCACCCACCATTAAGGCTATCAAAGTGGCCCTTCAGGATAGTTTTTTGATGACTGACTTGGGCTTGTTGCATTACTTTCTCGGGATTGAGATCCTTCAGTCTCCTTCTGGGATCACCATCACACAATCCAAGTATGCTCTAGATTTACTCTCGAGGTTTCATATGGCTGACTGTAAGCCTGCTCCGACTTCCTTCCTTTCTGGAGTCAAACTTGAGGCTCAATGTTCTTCTCCACTTGTTGATGGCACTTTGTACCACCAACTTGTTGGGAGTCTCATTTATCTGACTCATACGAGACCTGACATCTCCTATGTTGTAGGCATGGTCTCTCGATTCATGCAGGAGCCCCATGAGTTACACTGGAAAGCAACCAAGCGGATCCTTCACTACATTCAGGGTTCTCATAGTTGTGGGATTCACTACGCAACAGGTATTGAGCTTGATTTGGTGGGCTACACAGATTCAGATTGGGCAGGTGATTCTGAAGATCGCAAGTCTACTTCAGGGTATAGCTTCTCACTTGGGTCAGGTCCTGTTTGTTGGTCGAGCAAAAAGCAGTCTGCTATTGCTCTGTCTTCTATTGAGGCTGAGTATCAGGGGGCTGTAAATGCCGCCACTGAGGCCATTTGGATTCAACATCTTCTCACTGAGTTTGGTATCCAGATCAAACAGCCATCAGTCATATTTTGTGACAACCAGAGTGCCATTCAGATCTCACGGAATCCAGTTCATCATCAGCGGACCAAACACATAGAGGTCCACATGCACTACATCCGGGAGCTCATCCATGGTCATGTCATTGACCTTCGCTATTGTCCGACTTCAGAGCAAGTTGCTGATATCTTCACCAAACCCTTCACTGAGAGCAAGTTCCTTCATTTGCGAGCTTTGCTGGGGGTGCGGGATGCTTCATCTTTTGGGGGGGCCTCTTCCTCTCACTCGGAGTCCTGACCTTTTTTGTATGGGGGGGTCTCTTTTCTCTCTCTTTTGGGAAATCTTATGTACATGGGTACCTCATCAGGCTTGACTTGCCGGGACCCATTTCTACATCCACCTAAGCTTCGCTTATGGGAGGGTGTTAGTGTAGTTTTTTATTTTTCCTATTTTGCTAGGTTTTTCCTACACTTTTTAATAATCTCGCTTAGGTTAATAAAGCATGTCTTATTAGGTGAACGGTTGTGAGGTGTCACCTTCCTACATGTGAGCATCCATTAGCTATCTTGGGAAGATACTTTGCTATCTTTAGTCGGATAGATGGTTGCTCCTCATTGGTTGGTGTTGCCACCTCCTCCGTCTTCCTAGCCTATATAAGCATGCTACCTGGCTTGTATTTGGATATCTTGTTTTTGCATCCTCGTAATGCTATTTTGCTTCTAGCATTTGCATTACTCTCTTGGAGACTAACTCTGTGTTGCTATTTTGATTTTGTATCATTTGCATTCATAGTTTAGATATTTACTCTTTGCACTAGTTTTCTGGATTGTTAATCTTTTCAGATTCTAACAGGTACAACCTTCATATCAATGGCAAGAGCCACATGAGGCCGAGAGGAATAATAATTGGCTATTGGGACGATGGTAAAGGATTAATGATTATAGACACCTCACTTGGTACACCCCCTCATATGGATGGCAGGAGCCACATGAGGACAAGGATAATAATTGGCTCTTGGGCTTAGGGTGGAGGACTAATATATTATGGGCACCTCACTAGGTACACACCCTAGTATGGATCACAAGAACCACATGGACCAAGAGGAATAAACATAGGCTCTTGGGCATGGGGTAGAGGATTTATTCAGGCACCCTAACACACCCCTTATTCTGTGTTTCCTATGGTTGGACTCCATCAATATACTAAATATACCTTCAAGTTTAATTAAATGTTCCTAACCCTAGATGAAAGAATCTTTGTTTTGATATCTCTAATAAGGAAGACCATCTTGTGGATTATGTTTCAAAGATTTCCTAAAATATTGCAGGGTCTCAATGTTACATCCCAAAATTTTGACCTATTTAAAAATTATTATAGTCGTTGAGATGATTAGTTAAAAACTATCATTTTTTCCTGTTCATGTGAAATGGGTAGTTATATGTAACCATCGTTTCTTATGAAATTGGTTGTTATCAATTATTATAATCGTTTATTGATGATGGTAGTTAGTCGTTACTTATCATACGTTGATGAAGCTAGTTAGCCGATACTTGTCATATGTTGATGATGATAGTTAGCAGTTGCATGTTTCTGAATGATGGTAATTAACTAATTAATTTACTACTATCTATGTTATATGTTAATATGGATTTATCATGGGAACTTGTTATTATTGTGGAAATGTTGCACGGGTGATTGTAGGAGCAAACAAAGGGGGGAAGCATTGCTTAATGGGATCTACAAATTGGGGCACTACCTTAGTCCATTTATTCGATCGACGGGTATGACCTCTAACTACCTTGGTAAGGACCTAGCGACTGTACAATAGGATACATACATTGGACACGCATGAGCTATTGGACAATCAATAAAACATTAAACATTTAAATACAATCAAAATGCATACCTTTAAATGGTTTATATTGGCATTCTCATCATTCCACTATATATATATATGCATGCACATTAGTATAAAAAATATGGTGCCACCATAATATTAAGATTATTCAAGCTCATCTCTATTAACATACACAAACATATATATATGCACATACATTGAGAGGATATGAATATAAAATAATCTCCCAATTATGCACATATATAGATATATGTATCCTAATAACTGTAACCATGGACATAATAATAATATAGTGACACCATTCGAAAATAATTTATAAATGTGCAAATATATATATGTGTGTGTGTGTGTGTGTGTGTATAAAAGTATAAATTATTTCTTTTAGTAAGGAGACCTTCGAATTCTTTTCTTCATAATTATAAGTCTCTATAAGAGACGAGCAGTACACTTGGCATCTACTTTTTTTTAAATTAGTGAACCAAGAAGCCGATTATCTTTTTATAACTACTACCAAGAGCCATGGCTTCCTTTTAAGCCTTCTATATTATTCTCATCTGTTTTATGCTCGAACATAAGCCTATGAGCCCACACCCAATATTGTAGTTCTACTTCCATTCTCTTTTCCCTTTTTCTTTCCTTATTTCTTGCGACTGATATTGAAGAGAATTCGAGCTATTGTTCCTGTCATTGAATGGTCTTCAAATCAAAAATCCACATTTGAAGATCAGACCTTGAGAGCCGGCCATTCGGAGTTAAGAAAAGATCTATTCTTTCATTGACCAGGTTATGTGATCAGTTTTCCTAATCTTATTTTGGTATACGTATTGCATTCGAAAGTATAGATGCAAGAATAAGTTTCAAGGATTTTCAAATAACAATGCTTGGCTGTGATGTAAAATAAGTCTATCGAATAGCACATTCGATCAAGCACCCCAAATTATCTCACCATGTTAAGTTTGAACCAAATACACATGTCATGATATGATTTCCTCTTTGTTTCAGCTTGTCTTTCAGATTCGAGTTATAATCCTCTAAAGTTTTCCTAAGTGAAGTTCTTGAGTCTTAAGGACTGTATTGTGCCAATACTGAAATATTATTTCCATCAGCTGAGTTTCAGCAAATGAATTGATATCCTCTATGAATAGACACCTAGGATTCACCTGACTAGTTGACCAAGAAAGAGGGTGAAGAGGTGGAAAGAAAGTTCTGCAAGAACAAAAAAATGGAATCAGATTTGATATGATAATTTTATTACTACTTTTAAATAACTATTCAATAGCTCATGCATGTCCATCCAATTACCATGTTGTCAAGTGAAGCAGTGGTGACTGGATATTAGAAACCCATCCAAAAACCTTGGCCAAGGTCGTTAAAGGCATGCTTGCCTTCTAAAGATCACATGATGTCGGTGGCGTCGGTTAATCAGACATGCTCATCTATTACTGAGCAGACATTCTAAACACCGGTATTGCTCATATGTCTGGACTAATAGTGCCCCAAGCCTAGCCCTAGGGTAGGGAGGGTCTTTCTTATCAAAAGATTGTGTGAAGATTGATATGGTCCGTGGTTGGGAGGTTAAGCCTAAGCTAATGATTCTCCACTTATCCAAAAGCCAACGCTTGCACAACCATTACGAGACTCTCCAATTAGATTTTTGTATGTTCTTCTACCATCCTTTAATATGCATTTATTTAAATATTTTCTCTTGTGAATATCAAATATCATAGAATCAATGTTAATGATTTAAGTTCTTTCTAAAATTATGATGGAAATCAGTTATTTCACTTAGTTGTTGTTTCAGTTGAATGTTAATTCAGTTAATTTCACATGAAATGGAATTAAAGTTGTTCACTTTGGTTAGTTGAAGTATTGTTTACATATCTGTTCTTAATTCGGAATACAGCTCTACCTTTTTAGTTAAAGAAAATTCATTTGTTACACTCAGCCAGATACATAATATTACTAAACTTATTCTACTTATGTCCTAATTGGAAATTATGATTTAGGGCAAAAACTAGGGCAACTAGAAAGGGGCATTACAGCTGCCAATTCAATATCTCAGAAGCCCTGGGCAATGTTGCAGTTTTATCCAAGGCTTTAGTTCTAACTTCTAAGTTTGATACAAATATGTTTCTTGTCTTTAGTGTGCGTGAAGGAAAGGAAACATTTTCCAAAATTCTGAATTGTCTAATTATTAACCACAGTTTTCTTTTAGAAATTTCACAAGAGAACGTGTAAACAAGGTAAGGAATTGACAAATGCAGCTATTTTAAGACCTGC
Source organism: Cupressus sempervirens (assembly GCA_028749045.1). Taxonomy (NCBI): domain Eukaryota; kingdom Viridiplantae; phylum Streptophyta; class Pinopsida; order Cupressales; family Cupressaceae; genus Cupressus; species Cupressus sempervirens. Next base: position 19,093,395 of record CM053791.1, on the reverse strand, counting down.
ATCATGTTAAAGTTAGTTTTATGAGCACCCCAACCTGTAGAATAAAATACCAAGTATCCTAACCTCTTTTGAACATGGAAACTTCAAAGGCTAAGCAAACAAATGTTTAATCAAATGAAGGAACCCCAAGGTTTACAATGTGTACTAGTGATTTTATGTTGGATATAACTCAATTGAAATGCTGTAATATTGCAGGAAATCACAAAAAGCGACGCTATTCTTTCATGAATCTACCAATTCCTTCAAATGGTGAATGAATTTGAAATGTAGGCTCTTCAACTAATCCTAACAAGGTTTTTGGAATAAAATGCAAAAAATGAGTTTAGAGATCTAATCTGATTCTACCAATGCAAGAGTATTGATGACTTGGTGAAATCAAACCAATTTTTGCTTTACCAAATGAAACAGGCTACACAAAGTTGATGCTATCTTTTAAGGATACGCAAATGAGTTTCAAACGGCTTACACTGACACCATAAAACATGTGAATCAACGAGTATGAATTAATTGAAGTTAAAACTTTGAAACAAATTCAGACTAACCATGCACTACAATTTGCATCTAACGAATTACAAATGGTATGAATTTAAGAGGTTTCGCCATTAATCAACAACAATATATTCCATTCAACTAGTCAATATAAACAAACTCTAACTTATCAGGAGGTAGGAAATCATGCTAACACCCAAATAACACAAGTGTTCACCAAGCTTCCATGAACTTGGAAGCAATATTTTGGCAACAATTTCACAGCAAGTTTCTCCTCCCTTACAAATGAAATGAGCAATGCTTTATATAGGGCATTCAATAAAAACCAAGGGCCCCTATTGATTCAAAATCAACGACCAAGATAATCCAAAGTAACCTTAATTAGGGTTTGCCACCTATATTATTAAATGCTAGGCAATGAAAAATAAAGAATCCTTTAGGAGTGAATATGAAAATTTTGTGCCACATACGATCATAGCAAACTTTCTTCTAGAAGGATACACCCCTTATCCTTTTCTTTGATAGATAATTCAATGAGTCGAGATTCGAGACATAATGATGATGTGAAATTGTTTAATTGATTGAAAATGGGTGGATGCCAAGTCATCTAGCTTATCTTGAAATCTCTTTCCCTTGTCACAAAGAAGTCCTTTGCATTTCAAACAATATGTCTTGATACTCAACGAATAATAGCTAGATTGTATACAAAACATGTAGAGAAAGCAACCTCAATGACGAGACAACCATCTCTGCCAGAAACAACTCTACTGTAAGTTAGACAATTCCCACTAATATACTAGTGAGAAACCATCCATTTCCCCAGGCAAGAGATATGAATTTAGGGTAGGAAGGAAGGAAGGGAGGAGCTAGATGTCATTAAGGACTTAGAAGAGGAGGTGTGGGATGGACTAGTTTTAGCAAGTGAAGCCAAGCAAGTTAAGCAGTTCAACATGCAGGCTACAAAAGCAGGAAAGTCAAGGTGACGAGAGATTAAAACCCCTCCTCATATTAGGGCACTACTATTCTAAGCTTGCAGGAAGATCACATGGCCCCTCCTCTTATTGATAAACTCTCTTGAAATTCTCTTTTTTAGACTTCCTTTTACTCAACCTTCATGGCAATTTTATCTTTCAAATGATCGCCTCTTTGGCTTCCCTTAAACTTGAAATTGTCCTCACAAATTTTCATCTTGGACATCCTTATTTTTTATCTTCCTTATATGGTTGTCAACTTGGAGTGTTGCAGTTACATTTCCATTGCCATTTTGATTTCCACTATGATCTTACTCTTGATCTTCCCTTTTATTTGAAACTTTAATGAGCCTCTTGAAGTTGTCCTTGTTTTGAGATTTCTTGTTGAATCCTTCATGTTGATTCTTGATCATGTAGAATTCTCCATTTGTGAAACGATTCAATATTAGCCTTCCAAATTTCCGTTGTCATTGATGTCACTATTCTGGAACTATTGGTATCGGTAAGGACCCCTCTGTATTGGTCATATTGTTGCTTCTCTTGGTATTGATTCTTGTGATCATTGACAATGCTCACCGATGACTATCACTAACAATTATGTTTTGTGGGATTGTTAGCAGGATTCATGGATCGATTTAGTACATGGCACGATTAATTCAGATACTTTTGAACAACCAATAGCGAATCTGAAATAAAGATATATCTACATGTTTGATGTTTGGCCCATAGGAAAGATGGTTATACCAATGATTGGTATATAAGTGGAGTGCGACTGATATACATGTGATCTTTGTATTATCATGATGCTATGTATATGAAAACTGTGTATGTGATATTGTATCGGTGAAAAGGAGAAGTATACTACACTGTGAGCTGTATCCTGTACATATATCGATCCATGTCTACCAATTGATTTTTTGAATATCTAGCCATCAATGCTAATTATGTATTAGGGCAGTGAATCCACAATAGTTGTGAGCCACACTGGCCGTAAGCAATCATATGTATTGTATAACAGTTACATAATTGATAATACTTGAGAGTTAACCTTCGTCGTGGTTTTTCCCATCTTCGGCTTCCACAATAAAAATCTAGTGTAATGTGTAGCTGCATTCACTTTCTATTATTTCCTTTTCAGCAATACTGAAATATGTTGTATGGTAAATTAGTTAAGTGCTTTAAATTTTTCAACGGCACACTGATTTACCCCTCCCTTCTCAGTATACCAAGAGTTCAACAATTGGTATCAAAGCTAGCTCATTTGGAAGAGTCTATCTGCTCGAGCAAGACCCAAGAGGTGGAACCCTTGACATTGTCATCCACCATGGATGAAAATGAGATCTTATCAGTACACAAAGATATAAAATCAGTTGAAGATAAAAACAAAGCCTTATCTGAAAATCTTCAATCAGCAGATGATTGTACTTGAAAACTGAAGGAGCAGATTCGAAAGTTTAAATCCAGACATAAAGAAGTTAGCAATAAGCTCAAATGGTGAATAAGACTATCACCAATTTTAGATCTAAACTTGAAGAAAGTGATTAGGCCAAGAAGTTTCTGAATAATATAATCAAGAGCAGATCCGATGAAAATAAAAAAAATTGAAGAAGAAATTATCTCTCAAGTCAATTCAGGTTGAGATCAAAAAGTGCGACGAAAGGGAGAAATTGAGTTCCAAAAAACCAGATGAAATCTTGAGTGCTAGGGAGAAATCGAGTTTCAAAAAACTAGATGAAATCTTGAATGCTTAAAGATCACCAAAAGACAAGAAAGGCCTTGGATGTGATATCGATGAATGTTCACATGGCCCAATCCTTGATGAGGACTAATTAATTTTTGTAAGTCTTCTCGTGATCAGGTAGATAAAGGTAAGGCTCCAGTAAGACCCTAGGCAAGACTACATTGCAACCAATGGAGTGGTAGAAGACATAACCCATGGTGAAGACATTAAAGCTCTTTGCAAATGCAACTTGCGTAGCCAATAAACTTTTTCTTTGGCTCTGCTTTGGTTGGTTTGGAGATTCTTGTTATCCTCCTAATATATAGTGTTTAAACTGTGAGCTTCTAGTGAGTCAAGCTATTAGTACCTTATTTAGGGTATTTGGTTAAGGATGCTCTAACTTCCAAGCTTTCGAGGTAAGTTCTTGTTTTGAGTTTTATTAGACTGTTGGCCCAATATAGAACATAATCTTGGTTGTTTCTCATGACTCTTCTGTAAAGTACAATGGATATCAATGACTGCTTTCTTAATATATACATCATAGGATTTTAGCTCAGTGGATTTCTTTCTAGTACTCTCTTTCCTTCTCTTAAACCGTCTATAATATAGTAGTCAATTATATTCTAGAAATCTGTCATTTTATTTCTGATTTGGATGACTTTGCTGCACCTCCTTGAGGAAATCCTTATATATATATATATATATATGTTTGTGTGTGTGTGTGTGTATACATACATTGTCTTCCTCCTTAATATATATATATATATATACTTCTATATATATTTATATCTATAGCCCTATGTATATATTTCTTTGGCTTTTTCAGACTAGGGTTGCCAAGATCATCTATACTGCATCGGGCTCATCCATTAGTTAATTTTCCTGGCTTACGTAAGGTGTTAGGGATAGCTATCATCTATTCTTTCCTTTTGCATGATAAGCTCTATAGAATACTTCAGGTATACTCTTTTAATGACAAATTGATTGTTATAAGGCTATGACTGGTAAGGGCATATGTTGATGTATACTCTAGACTCTAGGTTTGACATAAGAATGCAATTTAATTGATGAAATTTCATTATTTGTATGATTTGAATATATGTCATAAGATTATACTGGCACGTTAGCTTTGCTTTGACACCTAACCTAGTTTAGAAATATGATAGATGTTACTGTTAATTTTTGATATTATGGTCAAGTATGTGAATATTTACTAGTATACATTAAAATATCAATAATAATCTTTTCTAGTAGGTTAAGATTATGCTATAGTTAGCATAATGCTATAGAATTCTACCTACCAATGACTTTAGATAAAGGCTTTGTCTCTTCTTTCCTGATTGCTAGAATTTTATCTAGAAATAATGATGAACAACAATAAGAAGAGAGAGAAAAATGCACAAACGACACAAGATTATCCTAGGAAAGCCCTCCTACTTGAAGGGAAATAACCAGCCACACAACAAAAATACCACTTTTATTAATCAAGAAAAATGTTCAAGTGTGCAATGCTTTTTGCTTAATACAATATATAAAGAATAGAGAGACTCTTCATTACATAACTGAAGGTTCTTCAATTTCCAAATACACAACTATTCGTATTTCCATATGCATGCCTCAAGGCATGTCATATGACACACGTCTCTATATTAATATTAACTCAATTATTATTACAAATGTCTTCTTCAGCTGAACATAACCACAACAGTTATAACTACCATATTTCTAAAAATCAGAGATAAATATCTTTATTGCAGCTACAATCTTCAACACTCCCTATAAGAAAGAGAGAGATCTTCAGTATAGCAATCGCATATAGTTGCAACCAAAAAAAATGTCAATGACAAATTCTCATCATATAGATAATATCTCGGCATAACATAATTCATAGAATCACTCGACATGAAAAGTCTACAAGGATCAAAGTCAACTTACATCACAGACTCTCTCAATGAAATATTGTCATGGACTCTCTCAACATGACAATAAAAAAACAAGTAACCTAAAAATCTATGGAACTACTTAACATGAAAAGCCTACAAGGATCATAGCTAGCTTACATCATGGGCTCTCTTAACATGATGTTACCATGGACTCTCTCAACATGACACCCAACTCCCATCATAGAATCTCTCAATGTAATGATATCATGCACTCTCTCTACATGATGTTCACTATGGTTTCTCTCATAAGTGAAAGAGTAATCATAATTGTCCTTACAACTTTTTCACATGAATAAGAACTCATAATCAACAAGAAAGAAAGTCACCACAGTATGATAGTTGATTCCAATTTAACCAAACAATGAGCTTTAGCAATTACACAACCACATAAACTTGCAGGGAATTAGACATGTCCCTCTATCGTGTAATCTCCCTCTCAAGCTAAAAATACTTCCTCTTAATATCACTTTCTATATCATCCGATAAAGTGTCACCATCTGCGTCTCATCATCCCATTATTTCTTGATTCATCCTGCGAGTTCAACCACAGGCTCCCACGTCTCTATTAAGTCAACATTCACATGATATATTATATGATTTGGAGAATCAAAACAATAGACTTATCAGACACAAAAATGAACATAGGAATATAATACTCAAAACGAAATAGGATCTCATCTACAGATAATAATGATCAAAGATTTAGGATCTACAATCACCTCGAACACCATGCATATTATATGAAAAAAGCATGCCCCACTAGAACATGCATATTATCCAAATCAATTTGCTCTCAATCATCGATACAACATTGCATAAAATTGGATCCAAATTACAATTCACTTACAATGCAATCAATTGAATTGAAAAACAACTAAAAAAAGTACCATATGATAAATTAATAGAATTTTCAAAAGGACTCTAAATAGCGTTCTTCATTTGCTGGAAACCATTTCAAAACCTTCCACACCCTCACAATATGCAAATTCATTGAACATAACACATGCAAAAGCTCCCCTGTTAACGAAGGTCCATAACTGATAATTGCACTGAAGAGATGTCATCAAGAGTTGTAGAGCTTGTATATTACTCGCCTACCATCAAATTTGAATGTTGGATTGCTCCCCATAATTGAAGACAAGAGCCACTTACATCAACTCTCAGCCAAACAGTCATCCACGATGGTACTGATCACACATAAAACAAGTCTGTCATGAGACACTTTTTGTTTTCCATAAGCTTGTTTCATGAAACTTCACTACAAATAAGGAGACTCCCACAAAATCCCAAGAAACGACGGTTACAAGCAAGATGATGACTTTAATAAATTTCAATAATATGCTTCCTTGAACTGTTGGCAAGAACATGATGCGGGAGTATCCTGGGTGTAAGAGCAATCTTGCATCACCCAAAATATTCCCTTTTTGTTTCTTGAATAGGGTTGTCTCAATGCAGAGTTGTTGCTTCTGGAGGCTCACTACTTAGTAAGTAGGTCATATGAGCTCAAAATGTCCTAATTTCAAAGATGGATGTTCATCTTGGATATATCGGCCTACCAGTCAAGGCTCAGTTGCATATCATGAGTATTCGTGAAGTTATTGCGGATTTTTGGTGTGCAATTTGGTAGAAAAACTTTAGGCTCATTTTTTAAGGTCTTAGAGGCCCTGAATGGGCTCCAAAATGGGGTCGAATGGAGCTTGAGCTAATTAGGCCTTGTAGATCAGAAGCTACGGATTCTGGAATGCGGTTATAATAGCCAATCCGAGCAACAGTTCACAAGTTATGGTCTTTCAAAATTTTCAAAATAAATGTTGAGTGTATTGGGCCGACTCTATGTATTTTTAAGGTTGGTCAGGCTCAAAGGTTAGAGTTTAATGTCTAGAAAATTCCCAGACGGCATAAAAATTGCCTATATGAGCAAGACCTGTACATTGTCTAGGACAACTCTGGGTGATAGTTCGCAACTCTGTCTTGCAAATTATTGTAAGGAAGGCACCTACGTGGGTTTGCATATTGCATTTCCAAATTCTGTAATTCCGCATTTGCAGTAATAATAAGAAACACGCATTTTGTTCCAGCAAATTGTTGTTATTTCTTTATGTTATGTGTTCGTGGTATCAAGGAGAGCACCCTTCATCATAACAACAATAAACGACAAAGATAAGTGATGAAATCACTATTAGAAATAAATTTGATTAAAAAAGACTTGATTTTTCCCTCCTTTATGAGGCAATCTAGCTTGGTGATCGACGCCATGGCCTCTTTCATAGCACCCAAATCCATGTTCAAAATTGCCTCTTCCTGCCATGATTGAACAGACGAAGCAGCCAAAAATTCATGCACACAATGCCAGAGATACTTCGATCACTAAAAATCATGCATGAAAGATAACTGACGATGTCAGAGATTCTTCAATTACTAAATCATACAAGGTCTCTAGTCCCGTCTAAAATGGTAGAACATTTATCCTAGAGTGCATTTTCTCTCCCTTATCACACTTGATTGCCTTGGGCATATCACGAATAGTAATACCTCGGGTATACCGCATAACAACATCCTATTGGCCTCCCCTTGAAGGTTGATTAGGCAACCATTTTACTTGCAAATATAACGAGTAAATAAAAAATGCCTACATCAACGCACCACCAAAAAATTTCAAAGTGATGTTCTCTTCCCTTGGAAATCTATTAGAAGATGACAACAATCCACCAAACATCATATTGTCCATAATTTTCCCTTTTTTATGTCCTTTTTCCTTCCTTGATTCTCTTTTTAGGAATAGTTTTCACCAGTAACAGGAGTCGACCCACCTCAGAGACTCTTTATCTATAACAGAGTCGTTGCAACAACTAGACTCCAAGTCTAACAAGACTGATATAAGGAAGACTTTCAATCATTGGGCGTAAGAGACATCAACTACTGATGGAGAGTACAATAGCAAGAAAAACTAATAAAGAGACAGATGATATAAATTAATGAAGCTCTATTAAAGCTACCAAAAGAACAAAATAAGAAAACATAATAATACATATGAGAGAAACTGAATCAATAGAGACATGTATCAATTTCTCTTACAGCTATCAAAATCAATAATGATATGAATTTATGTTATCAAACATGGCTTTGATACCATGTTAGAGTTTTGTCTACAAATAATGGTAAACAACAATAAGAGGAGATAGAGAAATGCACAAAAGACACACAACATTATCCTAGGAAAACCCTTCAACATGAAGAGAAAAACCTAGCCACACAACAAAAATACCACTCTTCTTTTATCAACAAAAAAGTTCAAGTATACAATGCTTTTCACTTGATACAATATATAAAGAATAGAGAGACTCTTCATTACATAATTGAAGGTCTCTCCAATTTTCAAATAGACAACTCTTTGTATTTCCATATGCATGCCTCAACACATGTCGCATGACATATGTCTCTATATTACTATTAACTCAATTACTATCACAAATGTCTCTTTCAGTTGAAGGTGACCACAAAGGTTATAACAACCATATTTCTAAAAATGAGAGATAAAGATCTCTATGGCAGCTAGGATCTTCAACACTGATACAAGTAAATTCTATCTTGAGTTTCAATAATGAAGGTTTGTTGGAATATTTGCTAACCCGCACCAAAAAGAGGAAGCATGTTTGTTTTCTACAGGTTTTAATAGAAATATGAAGATAAGGGAGAAGCAAACAACAAGTGTGCCTTCCTCCAAAAATCAGGGATTGTCTTTAGATATAATTTGTTATTATAAACCAGTGATAATATAAGTATGCCTGGTTATCTAGTACTAGGATACACTATGTAATGTTGGCGGATTTAGTTCATCCTTCATATTGTGAAGGCAAGATTTGTTAATGTAACTGAAGAACTATAGATTTTTTAATAGAGGGTTAGTGATCCTCTTTAGCTTTTGACCCGCAAATACAAGTGTGAGATTTGTATTCTAATAATCTGGACTTAATAAGTCTCAGACTAGATTGAAAGTTTTCTTTACTCCATTTGTTCCTACCAGTGCCCGCATCAAGCAGAGTTGTCTTTGATAATTTTATTTAAGAATAATAAAACTCTTGGCTCCAACCTATTACTTATCAAACAAAAAACAATACGATTGCTTTACTTTAGATGCAACTTTTAATTTACCTCCTCAAGCTACCAATTGTTATTTCCGATATTTTATTGTTTAGTTTTTACTTTGAAAAGCACTGATTGTTATATACTTATTTGTTAAATTTTTAATAATTTCATATGTAGACATAAATATAATATTTAGATTTTCATTCTTTCACTAAAAATAAATCGCAGTTTTGAAGAAACCAAAAAATCATGATATTGACATCAAATGCTTCTCCTTTTTAGTTGGCAATGTAGGTTTTGCTTATTCTTTGCTATGCTTTTACTTTGAAAGGTGTAGTAACTAAAACAAATATCTTAGATATATGTATCTAATAAATGTCTAAAGACATCACTCTACAAAGCTTTATACTAGTGATTTTATTTATTATTATTACATATAGAGATATGGACATAAAATTTAATGATTTTATTTATTATTATTATTACATATAGAGGTATAACATATAGCTTCATTTTGTAATCACTCAATTATCAAATAATGAAATTTCATAACATGGTATCAAAGCCAAAATGATCCTTTGATGAATTTTTTATTTAATTCATGTTTCTTACCTAGACCTTTCTTCTTGATTTCTTTTTCAAATTTTTAATGAAAAGACAGATTGTGTTCTTGGTCGTGACGGTTTATTCAAGCGATCAAATAAGTTTCTTTTGGGCGATTGGCAAAAGGCTGTATTACCAAGAGACTCGTCTCCCTCCCTAGGAGACGGAGACATGTCTCAGAGACTTTGCGTCTCTGGAGACCTCAAAAAAGGTTGGAAGTCTCCTAGAGTCTCCAAGTCTCTCAATCCAAATAGTGAAGTCCCCCCAAATTCTCCTGATAAAACAAATAAATGTAAAATATAATGATTAAATTATTTTATGTATTTTGGTTCTTATTTTTTATGTTTTTAATGCAAAAATTAAAACCACCGGCAATTTAAATGATTTAATCATTTTAATATTTTATTTAATAATTTTAAATACATTAGAAACATTTTTTATTTTATTTTTTTAATTCCAAAATCCAACCCGACCAACAATAATTAGAAATATTTAAATAATAATATGGAACCCAACATGGAGAGTGATTATAGCTGAAGACCTTGAGATGGATCATTACAACCATGTGGAGTAGATGATAGTATCATCACCATACTAGGTACTAGATTGATTTCTGATTTTTGTTTACAATACTAAGTTTTTTAGTTTTTCTTTGCATATCAGTGATTTAGCATCAAAATATAATTTTTTAAATTTAAAATTTGAATATGAAATGATAATCTGAATGATTCTTGATCTGACATGATGATGATCATATGCGATATTCAGAAATCAGATGACTATGAGATAGAGTAGTATGATTATGTGAGTTTTGAACTATCGGAGACTATATTAATGTGACATTACTATTAGTATTTACTTCAGTCTTTTAGTTTTCCAGTTATACTATTTTGTATTTAGTAATTAGACACTTTAAACTATTAAAAAAGAATTGCCCTCTCCAAGTGCCCCTGTCTCCTATATTTTAAAAATAGTCGTACTAATACTAGTACCAGTACCAAAGACCTCCGAGTCTCCCCGTCTCCCGGTAACCTTGGCAAAAGGTCATGTTTCATTTTTGTTGTTTTTGTGAGTCCTGAAATAGTTTCCCACACTTTTTTTGGGTAGCCAAAGAAGATTTTGCAAATTTGCTAGAGACACTTTTTTTCCCTATAATTGGTCTTTTGGGGGGAGGTTAGATGAGCTCACATTTTTGCAGAATCCATGACCTTCTTCAAGCTTGAGTAGGATTCTACATGTTTTTGCAATAACAAGGGTTTTTCGATGGTATGGTTAAGCACGTGCAATGGATCTTTCTATTTTCTTTCTCCATGCAAGGTTTTCTTCTTCTTTACCGCATGACAACGTTGCACATTTCCATGCAATTTTTCGTTTCTGGAAATCACAACTTGGGCTTCCAAAAAAAATTGCATCAGATCTCTCAAAAGTTCTAAGAATTGTTTTCTTTGCTCCCATGCAACATACAAGGACATTGCAGATAATCTTCAGCAATTGAAAAGACTTTTTTGGGGGTTGCATTTTTGCTACGATGGTTCAAGGACATTTCACAGCCAGGACAAAAACTCTCGACTTTTTTTTGAGAAAGATGAAGAATTTTTTGCTTTTCACATGCTCTCATTTCCTAGGCTTTTGTGATTAAGGTTTTTTTGTGCAGAGGTGTTATGGTGTAGACGAGTTCCTTCTTTAGCTAGGGTCTGTACTATGTACCAAGATTGCAGATCCTAGGTTTATTAGATTTTTGATAAAAACTAAAGAATATAGTTAACTTTAAAAAAGGCTTTTACCATTTTTCCTCAAAAAAAAAGTTTTGTATTCTATGCACCTTTGTTTTGGGCTTCATGTCATGGGTTGAATGGTTTTAACCTGAAAATCATTTTTTTCTCGATGTTTGTGTCAGCTCTTCACTAAAGGTTTTTAGCTGGTTAATGGTAGAAAAAACAGAATTTTTTTGAAGCTCAAGTTTGCCTCATTTTTTGTGCACAGGAAAATGAGGGATGGCAACGTTGACCAACATCATGTTGGAGGGCAATCAACAATTCACCAGTAGGAACAACAATACCTAGAAGCAGAGGAAGCCCTTGATTTTTTAGTACCATTGCTTAGACTGCCTTGTTTGGGTAACTCTACTCCCCCTATAGCGACAGGCCAAGATCAAGACAAATTTGACGAACGTGTTAAGTAACCAAGAAGCAATTATGTTGCTAAAGTTATCCATCACTAATGAGATGCTTCTAGAAGTCCCAACTGGCAAGTTTGGTGCCGAGATTTGGGCGCAGCTGAAAAGTCTCCATGAAACTTCTGAAAAGATAAGCTTTATTTTTGTAGAATATGTTGTTTACCCTTATAATGGATGAAAAGATGACTTTGCATGAGCATTTTATGAAGATCAAGGATATACAAGATTAACTAGAGGCTATTTGTCACAAGATGGAAGAGGAGATACTGGTGATTATACTATAGAGTCTACCTAAGTCCTTCAAACGTTTTATTCAGATGCTCAAAATTACCCCCGATAATATGACTTGAAATTTGATGAGTTGTGCAATAAGCACTAATGACATGTGAGTGTAGAACAGGCATTTACTGCCACAAAAAATGGTGAGAGTAAAACAGGCATTTACTGCCACAAATAAATGCAAAGGTGTGTCCACCCTATAGAAATGATAGTGCACATCTGAGGGGGGTTCCAAGCAGAGTATCACTTGTCACTATTGTGGGAAGCTTGATCATATCCAGAGATTCTGCAAAAAGCAGTCGATTGATCAAAAGTCCAACTAGGGAGAATATCAATAGCAAGCTCATGTAGCATAGCAATTTGAGTCAGCCTTCACGTGCTCATGGTGAAATGACTTGGAAGTTTTGTTTTTTGTCAAGGTAGTTAGTAAAATGACCATTAAGGGAGGGTAATAAAGTAATTACTTTTATATTAATGGTCATTTATGCATATTTAGTCTATTAGGTAGTTTTTAATTTCTCAGTTAGTTGTTTTAGTTCTTTTAGTATGTTTCTATTTCTTTTTAAAAAACTTTTTTTATTGTTTCTCCTTATAAGAAGACTATAGCTCCATGTTGTAATCACTCAATTATCAAATAATGAAATTTCGTAACATTATCTACATTATTTACTTCATCCTTGTTTGAAGAGTTATTTTATGTTTTCTATAGATTATGTAACCTTCAATTCTACCTTTGAAACAACACCATTAAATTATTTATTTATTAAAACTAAAATATTTGGGGCTATTAAAGCTTTCTAGTTATGTGTTGCAATTAATTTTGTTTTAGATACATAGAAAGAACAGATAAGTATATTTTAATTTACTTGAAAGGTGCTTTATTTTACTTTACAGCTATTTAGTTTACTATATATTTACAAAATTTAATGTCTTTTCTATAGAGCTGCTCTATTTATTACGTATTTTATTTACTTTTAAGAGCTATTTAAAGTTTTCATGTCTTTGCATTTAAAAAAACAGATCATCAACTATAATAGTTTTTCTTTCACTGCCACAACATCAGATGCTTCTCCTTGCTGCTGCCACTATAGGTTATGCCTCTCAAGAAAAATTAATTGCCAAGAATTTTTTCTCCACATGTGAGCATCAAGAGATATTTTTAGATAATGACTTCAACTAACTTACAGTAGAAATAAACATGTCATAATGTAGGGCTAGCTACATATGTTTATAAACCTACCATGAGAAGGCAACTGTGCACACTGAAAATTAATTAAATATCATCCCAACTTCCAAGGATTATACTTGACCATATGTATTTGTTTTACCAAATATACAAATATATTGACTGCAAAAGCATATCAATCATAGCTAACATACCATATTGTATATGTTAAGTACTTCTAGTTTTGATTGTGTGAGATTTTTTGAATCAATGTTTTGGATCACACTTTATGATCCATCATCAGAAAACCACAGTAAGAGAGCATCAGAAAGTGATGAATGGTTGCGGATCAAACTGGGAATAAAGGATAAAAAGAGAGAGCAAGATAGGGATAGGGTGAACGAAAACCAAGGAGGGAGAAAGAGGGAAAGAACCTAAACGGGGTTGAAGCGAAAAGGTGGGAGGGAGAAGGTATAAGGCTACAAGGAGAAACAACAATAAAGAGGGACGGCTAAAACATTAACAAAAAACTAAGAGACAACTAATTAACAAACAAATTTTACACACACACACAAGGAGAGAAGATAAAACGTTAAAAAATCAAATGGAGAAGAGAGAAAAATAAAACAAGAGAAAAAAAACTCACAAAATAAGTAAAACCCTAAAATACAAGAAAAAAGAAAATGTAAACATATATATATATATATATATATATATATATATATATATATATATATATATATATATATATATATATATATGTTTGTATGTATATGTATATATATATATTAGAAAGAAAATAAAAAATAAATATAATAAAATAACTAAAAAATTAAAGAGTAAACAAAGTAAATACAAAACACAAAAAGGAAACAAATAAAACTAGAAATATATAAGGGCACAAATTAATGTATATATATACATATATATACACAACTACATATATATAACTATATTAGTATTAATATATATATAATTATATATTATGTATCTTGTATAAACTCATTATATATATTATTTGTTTGTTAATTAGTTGTCTTTTAGTTCACCCTATCCCTATCTTGCTCCCTCTTTTTATCTTTTTTATCCCAGCTTGATCTGCAACCATTCATCACTTTCCAATGCTCTAGCCTCTCTTGCTGTGGCTCTCTTACTATGGTATCCTGATGATGGATCACATGATGATGGATTATAGAGTGTGATCCGAAATGTTGATTCAAAAAATCTCACACAATCAAAACCAGAAGCACTTAACATAAATCAAATGGATTGTAGAAAACTGATGTTCTTGATACCATATTGTGTCAAGAACATGTTACAACAAATATACTGCTGCAAAAAGAGGAAATTTCAATATATCATAAGCTTAAGATATAGATTATAAATTGTTGTTATATTTTTTTACACGGCTAATGAGACTTGGCAATTGATCTTATGATGACAATTTAGACATCGTGGTGTGCACTTAGTTTATACACTTTATTTTATTTCTAAGAAGCACTATTTTTCATTTTTATATTGCATTTATCCAATTATAAGAAACTTCAAGATTAGAATCTTACAATTCACTATAGCTAATGGCACGAATAGTTGCAAAATATTGGAAAAAACCGTTTACTTATGTTCCTCATTGGATTTCTGTTGCTCTCAAGTTGTCATTTATATTAAGGTTTTGAATTTTTTGTTTCTCAAACTACATTAGAATTTTCAATTTTTCTACTGCCACCTAAATAATTTGTGCTTTTATAAGGGGAATGAGAGTTTTGATTTAGATTAAGCATAAAAATGTAATGTGGTTTTAATCCAAGGTTACAATTATCAAAAACTGAAAGGAGGTAGTTTTACATTCACCTTATTTCTATATCATAAATACAAGTTTGAGGAAGTTCCTTTCGGTCTCTAGAACCAATCTTGGGACAGCCTCCACAATTTCTGCATGGTATCAAAGTCAAATCAGAAGCCTCCAGCACTAATTGTGGCTCAAGGGGAGCTTCAGAAGAAAATGAGCCACGCTCAAACTTTAACTCAGAGGCCACAAAAACAGCCAGTTGCAAAGGCATAGGTGGCTCAATGGTAAAATGCCCAAGCAAGGGAGGTCCTAGATTCAAGTACTATCAAATCCGTGAAAAAGATAAGATGCTAAAGTGAATTTTGAGGGATAAAGAAGATCCTCTCATTGATGAATAACAAGTTGAATATTATGTCATTTTCTACATTCAATATGAGTAGATAAGGTGAAGTCAATGGGAAATAACTTAGTAATCCAAGCTCCTCAAAGGAAAACCATATTGAAAATCAGATGGCATTCTCCCCGGGCATTAGTACATTATTGGAAGATTTGTTGATAGTGATGTGTTATTTTCCAATTTCGCCAATCCTGTGCTGACTTAACCATAAATTGCCCGTAGTGTTTGACTAGCATGTCTTGAATTCAACCTTTCCATGCAGTTTCATGCCATAATGTTATGTAGGAAAATGGATGGCAATCTATACTTTAAGCCTAAGGACCTTTGAGACCACTAAACATAATGAAGAAGACCAACTACCAAGAGAATGAAGAAAATGCAATCAGATGATAAAACTAAGAAAACAAAATCTTATTGATTGATGATAGATCAATTAAAACAAATGTCAACTGCGATGGAAGGCAAGAAAAGCTGCACAAAACGCAGTGAATCCTCATACCACTTTATCCTTCTGCAATGACAATCATCCTAATTAAATGAACTTAACGCAGTTAAAACAGTAAATCAACTGTCACAACAATGTTGCAAGTAAATTGAAGGGCCAAGCACACAAAAAAAATGGATGCATATATAAACAATGGTAAACACCTTACATAGTTTCTCAGGATAGAAGGGGACACTTACAAAAGGGCAGTGGTGATCCATATTTAGGACACAGGTTTTACATGAACTGCAATGATGTGTCTGTTCTGATTTAGGCTTCATGCAGAACTGACAAAAGCTATAATTATCCAGGCCACCTTTGCCCACAACTTCGTAGTTGCCCCATGATATGATTGGTGGTGGCCCTGCAGGTTGGAATGCTGCCAAGAAATAGCTGGCAAGAGTCCCACTAGCCAAAATTAAAGTACAAATAGAATGAAAAATTGAGCTTGATCCGATTGTTGAAAATACTACAGGATACACTGCCCAAACACCACCACCTGCATGGAGACAGATTTGAATTTAAGCAAAAGAACAGAATATCTTATAAGTCATGTGTGTTATAGAAACAAAAAATAAAACCATATATTCAGACAAAAGCAACAACTTTGGAACTTCTCATCAAACTACTCAGACAAAATAGTGAATACTTCACAAAAGGCACGAATTGAAATCAAAACTGACCAAGAAGAACACATACATATTATAGACAGAATGATGCAGACAACAATGAGAACAATGAAACGATTTCCAAATGCATGGCAACAATCAAACCAGTGTCGTATATGCTGCTTAACCATGTTATTTGTAATAGCCCCACACCATCCACATTTATAAACTGGAGCATATGATGGAAGTAAGAGCCGCAACCCACATCCCCAGCAGATCGTCTCATAATTTTCTTCTAACATCTTTAAACTACAAACTTCCTGCAAGATAATTGCACATCAAACTAAAAATGTACAGTCTGAGATTTGACATGTAAAGCATATAAACTGCGAAAAGAAACCAACTATGAAAATCGCATGCATTGTTTAACATGACTTTATGCTGATGCCAAAGATCTTGAGCATCATTAAACACTATTTCTAGTCACATGAGGTAATGCGCACATAAAGATGTATTACTTATATGACCTGGGTATTTCTCATCCAGAATAATCATAGCTGTTCACGCCTCTCTTGTCCTAAATGGAAACAAATTCTGATCTTGGTTGTTTACTAAGACTCCTAGCAAGTAAAATATTAGCCTTAACATTCTTGATAGGTGAAAAAATACTATCTTCCTGAAACTTATGTATATTATCACATACATAATAATTCTATTGTAAAATACAAGTAGAACTGTATAGGAAATTCCAGCGTAACTGGAAGTATTAGCTACAAAAGACCAAGACCAAATTACCTGCTGTGGAAGGCTCATTTGCTCCCTATTTGCAGTCATTTAACAATGTTTTGCACAATAAAGGACGACTTTTGGCTGGATTTCAGATTTACAGTAACAGCTGGAGATGAAATGTCACAGAACTCTGTAACAACCTCATCATTAGCCTTAAACTATGCGAAGTTGACACCTTCAAGGCCTGGGCAGGCATTCCAAACCATTCAATTCAGGAATGTACATAATATTAAATTATTCCCAAATCATCAAAGCATCGATACTGTGAAGAAAGCTCCATCCAAACATTGCCTTGTAACCCTGGCAAATGTAGTACATACTGGTAAATTTAAAACTGTAAGTCTGGCAATTACATCTTTCTAGGGACTGGAAATACATAACAGCATTAAGATATATGTTCCATTGAGGACTTCAACACAATACACAGCATGAAAAAAGTCTAGCAAAGAAATTTCAAAGCTGAGAAATATAACCACGGCTCAAGAATGAGAGCATAAATCATAAAGGACAAAAAGGGCAAAGAATACCTTGCAGATAATTTATGTTAGGAAACAATAAACTTAGCCATCTTAACATTATCACAGAAGAATTATAGTGTAGTAATCTTTCACCTGCTGGTATAACACCATACTTAACATTGGAATATTTCTGTCATTTTAAAAACTTGAAACAGTCTTCAGAATCTAATAACTTTTAAGTGACATTATATTTTAACGGAATGCCAAAAATCAAATGGTAGATTTTCAGTATAGAAGGATCGCTGGTGTAAGACAGGAGTTATTAGATGTTTATCTAAGTAGGCCAGCCTAGGGATGTCATGTTGCCTGTCACTGGGGCCAAGAGGGCTTTGATTCCAATCCACTCTTGGACTTAGATAGAACAATCAAGAAACCCCCTTTACAATTTCTTCTCCAACTCTACAATGATGGCTCTTGTCTTTAGGGGAATGAGACATAGAAAGGGAAAGCAGTTACAAATATCCCACTAAGTAGGACACCCCGATGGATGCCCATGTTGTCTGTCCAGTGGGGCCAAGAGGGCTCTTATTCCAATTTGCTCTGAGGCTTAGTGTGGACACTGCTTCAAGTGGACTTATCATGCTTCTTCCTCCAAAACCTAATGAGTTTGTATAATATTATAGATATTATATGAATGCCATGTTATATGTGTGTGTTTGTATTTGTATATACTTGCAGGATTCAAATCCAGGATCACATTGTTTAAGGAGATATTTTACTTGTTAAAGATGTCACCCTGACCTTAATATGTTGCAATTGTAACTCTAGAGAGAATTCTAGGGCAAATTTGGAAGGGGGCATTACATTATCACTCATTGGAGCTTTATATCAAGAAAAAGAGGCACAGTAAATAACCCAATGCGTAACATAAACAATGGTCTTACAAATACCCCTACAGATTAAGAAGGCAATGCAAGAATGATCTACAGTCCTAAGACTAGTAAGATAATAAAAAAATATTTTAAATTTCCTAGCTACATTAGGTTTTGAACATGAACTGAAAATTAATAATACTTTTATTCAGAAGATACTGAATAGTCATACATTTTGTTTGAATGGCATGAGATTTCAATAAATATTTTTTGGTTTTGTGATTCCCATGCATTTTATTTGTTAATACATCCCTCGGCCTGATACCTTTTGGCTTTTTCCACTTGATTTCTCCAAACCTTGCCTTCCTAAAATTACTTTTATCAATTTTGGTTTCCCCTTGACACATGTGAGACAAGGCATGCAGGATGGCCCTAACAAATTCGCCATCTTTAAACTCCTGCTGTTTTTTATCTCCTTCATATTGGTGCCTTGCCTTGCAGCGCTCTGAGAACAGAACTTTGGCACTTTTTTCCCTTTGTAAACAATGCTTCTCTTTTGCTCATGACAATGGTTTCACCATGCATATGCACTTTTATAAACCTCTAAATCTGGCTTGACTTTCTTCTCAGAGCAGACTCTTCTTTGACAAAAAAATTCAAACAAGCTTGGTCTAAAATTTAAATTTACACCTTGGCTTGTGCATGTAGAAGTTTCGACCTATCAAATCTCTGCACTATTCCCTATCCCCATATATGTGCATTATTTACAAATATTCAATGGCAGATTCTTCACACGGCAATTTCACCAATTACAGAAACGGAAGAACATACACTCTGATAGCATAACCACACCTCAGGAAAGCAATGGGCAGAATATTTTTTATAAGAGATCGCAATTTACAAAAAAGGGAAGTCAGGCACAAGATTAATTGACCAGGTATGGCATATCCCACCAACTGCAAAAACTACATTTGTTGACAATAATGTGTAATTTTGATTATTTGCAGTTATGTAATGATGTAATATTATTATATTATTCCAAAGCATAGGGTCAATTGACATCATTTTTTTGTATAGTAAATAGCCAAAAAGTTAAAAATTTAGCAGTTCATCATGAAAGACTATATACCATGCAGGGTCACCAGAGAACATCCCAGTCTAGTGGACCTTGCAGGGTCACTAACTGATGTCATTTTCAATTTCTAATTTGTCACAAAACTATGTTGTCGCGTCTTTCCTTAGCAAGACAGTATTTGAAGCTGGTATGTCAGCGCTCAAGTATAAGGTTGCCTTGGGTGATCCGGAGCATCACAAGGAGGTCAGGGAACATGGGATTAGGCACTGGCATTAAGCAAAAAGTGAATCCTGATGAAGCTGCCATTTGTAATGTCCCCTGGTAAGATTGGAAATAATATTTAATTCAAACAACATTACACATCCTAAGAAGCAATTATTCATAAGTAGGAAGTAACAAAATTTCCCTAATCATATTGCTATTTGGCTTGACGAATCAAAAGTGTAGATTGTATCTAAGTTCCCTAGATACCAACCTGGCAATGGATTCCCTCAAAGTTTATAAGTCCAAGTCTGTAGCCATCAAGGCTTATGGGACAAACACCTACCCTATCTTGGGACAAAGCTCTAGTTGCTTGGATTTATACAAGCTCCTCCTTGGTACCATCACACACTTCCTTAAGTCAAATAATAATAAGATTGGAAATCAATTACTATTTTACAATTATAATTATTAAATCTATATATTATGTATATCTATATATATGCATAAAACCCGTTTGTTCATTTAGAAGCTACAAGATTCTATACATAACTGTTATTAAATTTTATATATATATATAATAGTTGTGCCCTGCACAACTATATATATATATATATATATATATATATATATATATATGCACTAATCTTGCCTAACTGGATTACAAAGATATAAATAACTCTGTAGTATTGCTAAAACAATACTCAGTGTTCCTTGCTTTCCAATGTTTTTTTCCTTTGATACACTCTCCCTTTGATCCTGACGACCGCTTTATATCCTTTTCATACAAGACACGTGCCTCTTGATGTAAATGTCGATTGTATCCCCTAAATAAATCGACGGCAACTCATATTCAATTTGTTTGTTATATTAGTTCTGTTAATAATCTGCCAACATGGATGATTAGACTTGTCGTTGATGTGCCTCTTCCTAATATAAAAGTTGTTAATACAGACCTGATTACTGAGATGGAAAGTGATCAGTAATCACCAAATCTATCTAAATCTCACCAAGTTCACTAATTAAAACCCTCTTCAAAACTTTAACCTCTTTAACATTCTATCAGCATCAAATGAAAATGAAATTTAACATGTAACCATGAGAAAATTAACCAAACAATGAAAACACCAAATTTCTCTCGTGGAAACCCAATTTGGGTGAAAACCACGATGTGAGTTGATGCTCACAAATTTTGTACTCTTCTAGAATACGCCTTGTGAGGAGCTTACCGGTTAAGGGGTACAAAATTATTATTAGGTGCTACTCAGTTAAGGGATTTACCTATAGACCTATTAAAGTCTTTGCGCTGTCAGGAGCAGCTTGGTTGGAGGATTTTGAACACTCTTTCGAATGCCACTTGCTTAGAGGATTTTGAGGACTCTTTTGAATGCCACTTGCTTAGAGGATTTTGAACACTCTTTCAAATGCCACCTACTTAGAGGATTTTACAATAGGATCCTGTTAAGATCCACCCTATTAGGGGATTTTACTGTTAAAATGGTTAAATAGTAACCGAAAGAAAATGATCTGTGATTTGTACTACCTCTGCATGATCAAATCCAGTTAAATATTGTAACTCTTCAACATACCCAACACTCTTCTTTGGCTTGATTGCACTCTATCCCTGGACTTACTGAATCATCGTAACCTTCTCCAATTCCGCAACCAGCAATCAACTTCTTCATTATTTTACCGTTAAGTAGAATTCCTTCAACCACATTAACAAAACCTAGATCCAACGGTCCAAAATTTATTTTGGTAAGTTACAACACATCTGACCATCCATAAATTATTTTTCTCTGACTGTGTCAGCTCACAATTGAAATTCACCTTGGAAATTTATCTATCTCATAAGCCGTTTTGACCAAGAAAGAAACTTCTCGAAGGATCTTCCTCAAATGCATAGCTCGATCAATGTGTAAGCAAATCCTTTCCATAAATCATGCAAATACCTTCCTACTCGAAAATCATCACCTATCCGAATAACAATTTGAATCGCATGGCCACTCCACATATCTTCATCAATTGTTCTTCATCACTGATTCAACCTTTACCTATGTACTTGTTTCCCTGTTCACCCGTTTACCTATCAGCATCACTTCTAGATCATTAAACTACATTATAAGGTGCTATCTTAATCACATCATCTTGACAATGTCATCAATCATATCCTATGATCGATCCACCTAATATTGCACCGATTTGATATAGTATTCAAATCACTTAATTATTTGTCAATAACTGTTTTAGCAATTACCCAGTTTGATCTCATAAATCATAACTTACTCAATTCATCACATAAAAAGGTGTTATCATAAACATAGCATCATGACACATAACATAATCT
This sequence comes from Cupressus sempervirens, assembly GCA_028749045.1. NCBI lineage: Eukaryota > Viridiplantae > Streptophyta > Pinopsida > Cupressales > Cupressaceae > Cupressus > Cupressus sempervirens. Next base: position 19,070,943 of record CM053791.1, on the reverse strand, counting down.
TCTTGTGGGATAGTGTTGATGTCATTTTTGTACCACTACATAACATATAGCAATTGAATTTTTGATATGGAATATCAAACACTCAACCCTCTCTTGAAAAGTAAATGCTCATGAAGAACATGAGAAAACTCCAAGGTTCCTTACACTTGTGGATACTAACTCAGTTATATTAATGTGATTTGCTGGTTAATCATGTACACGGGCTTACGTTATTCATTCGAAGATAACTTGGTGGTACTTTGCTTTGCTTGACCTGTTCCTTTTCTCCTTGATCACTTTCACTTTCAACTACTCTTACCACTAATTGTTTACTACTCTACTACTACTCCTATGAATGAAGAAATCAGCAAATGGACGGGGATACAACCAAATGAAAGCATGCCAACGGCACTACCTCCATTGGTGCAATGATTCTAAGGGATACTCTTAGGATTTTCACACTAACACCTATCTTCCAAACCATCTTGAAGTACAAGCGGAAAGATGAAATGCAAATAGAACTTGGGAGCGATCGGACTAGATTACCACACAAGGCTTCCTAATAAGCCACTAGGATGCTAGTGGCCTAGTATATAGATCCCTATCAAACATTCACTAACATCATCATACAACTAGCCATCTACTTCTACTCTAACAACATGAAATGAAATTCTACTTTAATTTGAGAGATGAGAAGAAACATGCAAATACACCAAAATGATCATGTATATCCACCATGCAAGCCACAACAATGAATAAAGAACAATTTGATAGTATTTTGATAACAATTCTCCAACATAACTCTCCTTTACAAATGAGAACAAAATGGCCTCATATAGAGGCTCAAAATTACGAGTGGCCACGATTAAGATGCAAAATCAAGGGCCAAGATTAAACCTTACAAACCCTAATTAGGGTTACCATCATTCAACCAATTACATGAGGGCACCAACTTTGTGGGCCAATGAGAAAATTACAATAATTTGTTAGCCAATGAGAACATAGGACACTTGGCATGATTTGATTGGATGCACAAGAAATTTCCACCTCATCAACCTTATCTTATAAATTTATTTAATCTTTGAGATGAGGTGAAGCCTTGGATCCTTGAGCTCATCCTCAGAAACTTTCTCATCACCACTTGAACTTGCTTGTACCTAATGTCCTGACCTTGAAAGGGTGAGGTCTCCATGTAATTGGGGTAATCTTGCCTTGGCCTCGGTGGCTTGCCCAGACGTGAACCTCCTTGCAATTTGAGAGCCTTGCTCTTGGCCACCACCTTGAAATCGAACTTGACCTCTTTCAACCTTTCGTCTCACTTTCCTCCTTCATTATCCTTGCCTTCCTTAACCTTCCTGATCTTTTCTAACCTTCCTATTCAAATTTGGTTTGCATAAATAGCCAAGCCTTGCGTAGCCTCAAATATTTTCAAATCACTTCCTCCAAATTTGCTCTTCCTTGAAATTCACTCTTCCTTGAGATTCACTTTTCAATTTTCAACAAATCAAATAAAAGAGGTAGGACCCCATATAGAATTGCTTTTGATTTTGCACTGTCCTAAGTTGCCACTCTAAATTTTCAATTATAATTCTAGCCCAATCAAATTTTCTCTTTCCATTTTCAATTTCATCAATAAAATAGTACATCCAGTTCTCGAATTGCATACCTTGAGCCATGCCCATGATCCGGCTGAGAAGTACAATAAGGTCGCCATAATCCAACTTGAAATCTGACCAGGTGAGCTTTGACGGCCTGGTAACTCCCTTCTTGCCTTGATTTAACCAATTCTGCCTTAGATGAATGAAGTAAGCATCCTGATTATCCTGAAAGAACTTGGCCGCCTGATCCATCATTACCACTGTCATGCTTTTCAACTGTACCATGTTCACCCTGCCGATATTGGTATCACTTATTCGCCATAGTTTCGAGAAGGAGGTGGTCTCAAGTATCGTGTCGTCCTTGTCTTTTTTGGTATCCATTCCCTTTGGATTCTTGCTTGTACTAACATCCACCATCCTAAACACTTATTTTTGCCTCTTCGTTCTAACTACACTTATCAATCTCCAAACTTTTTTTTATTCCAGGAATCTAGCTTATTTCTGCCTCTCCAAATCCTATCTCTACACTTATCAATCTCCAAACTTCAATCCTAGGGGTGGGACTACCACTTATTTCTACCTCTTCATTACCTTAGGACGAACTACACTTATATCCCCCAACTTCAATCCTATGGTAGTCTAGCTTATTTCTACCTCTCCAAATGTCCTATCATGAAATCTACACATATATCTCCCAACTTCAGTCTATTAATGGAAATGATAAAGTGGTGGATGAAAAGTGCAAGAAAAAGATAATGGAAACGAACCAAGCAAGAACAAGGAATAAAATCTGCCTTTAAAACCAATCTTCACCTCTAAAAATGAATGAGAATCTTACCTTAAATCTGCCTTCTACCAACAATCGGGCCTCTTCAAGTTCAGATCTGATCTCAGAAAATTCAGTCCTTGCAAATAATGAATCTCTAACAAAAATCAGGATTCACCAACCTTAGTCTCTCTTGAAAATTCGCCAATATGCAAAATTAGATCTCATGCAAATTCTGCCCCCTTGTGAAATTCGCCCAACTCTACAAAAATCAGACTTTCCAAGACAACCTTGCTGCCCTTTAACCAATTTCAGACCTTCAAAATTGTCCAGCTAGGGCAAAAAATCATTGCCCTAGGAAGAAACCGCAATCCCCCCAAGCAAAAATCACCAACCTCCAAAATTCTGCCCTCAAAATTGCACCTCTATTGCAAATTCGGCTCTGCACTTAAAAACTCTGCAATACTGCAAATTTCAGCCAACTAGGATAGAAAATTGCCCCCTAAAAATCAGAATTGCTGCCTATGAAATTCGCTCAGCTAGGGCAGAAAATTGCTCCTCTAAATCAGACCTTCTGCTGCAAATTTGGGCCTCCAAACAAATTTGCCTAGGGCAGAAAAGAAATCTGCTCCTCACAAAAAAAACACCCCTCAAATGAAGAAAGTCAATGCCCACAAGGAGGAAAAGCGCTGCCAAAAATCGGAAAATCAGACCTCACAATCAACCATGCTCCCCTTCCAAACAAATTCGCTGCTCCACAGAATGGAAGAAGTTGGAATGAGAAATGAAAAGGAGCCCCCTCTTATACCAAACTTTTGCCTCCTTGAATAGGGCCTACCTGCATTGGAGGGAAATAAAAGTAAATAAAGGGTTTAAATTAGCCAAACCCGAAATTACCATAAGCCCTAAAATTGAAATTTAAAAAAAAGTGTAGACCTCTAATATAGCTTTAAACCTTCCCCGTTGTGGACCCAATGATTTACCTTGAATTTCACACCTCTGAGGCCTTAAAATACATTGAATTTAACACACAAAGGGAGGCAAAATTAAATTTCCAACTTACAAACACTCAGCCCAAAAATATGATTTTAATTTCAATTTCACTTCCTTTTAAAATTTTGGAATCCCCCTCTAGGCAATTTAATATCAACTTAATCAAATTTTGCACTTCAATCCAATTTCAATTTTTTGCTATACAATTTCAGTTTGCAATTAAAATAAATCCTTATTTGGCAAATTCAATTTCACCATCAAAGTTTTTTTAGATTTCCAAAACAACTAAGTCCACAAATTCATTTTGAAAATGCTCGAGCTTATACAATTATATCAAATTTTCAAAAATCCATCTAACTCCAAAATTTGCAAATTTGTCTTACTAGACATTATTTTAACTATCGAAAAAATATTGTCGTTGAATTTTGTTTGGCCTAAGGACAAAATTACATGTTCCGGAAAATCAAGTTTAGCACCAGGTGAAAATAAATCGAATCCCTCCTAGAGACCAAGACATCCAAGGTGTAAAATTACCAATTTGAAACCTCTGGACAACTCTAAAAATTCATTAAGGCAAACAAAGACTTACAACACCCGCAAAAATCGCCAAGGCCTGCGGTCTCCAAAGTTTTGGGGCGATAGTGTGAAAACCTCACAACAGATAGCAACACTTAAAACATATTGCAACTCATTTTGCACTCGATCAATATCTGCTAACATGCTGAAAACATTTATTCAAATAGTTGAAATCAATGACAACCAAATAACTGATTTACTTGTTATCAAATTTGTAACAATTCTTCATTAACTCATTATGTAACGTCATTGCAACAACCTCTTCATCAATTACTAATCACTTCATTATTGCATCATTAATGCCAACAATCTCCCCCTTTTGCATTGATGGAAAAACTATGATAGCATATACTCCCCCTAAGTCAATACTTCATCTCTGCTTCACCTCATCTCTATCTTGTAACAGCTCTCCCTCTCTGACTCATATCTACCTGATACTTGATCTCTGTCAATCTCTGTCAGTTGTACATCGCTCCTCCTTTGCTTGCTCATACATTATCTCCCCACATCACTACACATCTCCCACTTTCACCTAATCTCCTCCATTTATCTATCATTCATTTATCTATCTCTCTTCTTCACTTCTAATTGTACTTGACTAATCCTTGTCTGTTTTGTCCTTATCACTACAAATAGTATCAAAATTATACTTCTCACCATCATGCTCAGACTTCTCCTAAGGTAGATTAATCCACCTCTACATCAATTCAAACATATGATATTCTGATTAAGTACATATGAACTGATGCAATCAACATCTTCCTCTAATTAATTGCAAATAGGGGAATGACCCCTAGTCTACTTCTGAGATATTCAAAGCTCTCCTTTGGTAGTGGCTTGGTAAATATATCAGCAACTTGTTCTTTTGTAGGCACATACTCAAGCCTTACCTCTTTCTCCTGTACCTGTTCTCTTAGAAAATAATACTTTATTGCTATATGCTTTGTCTTTGAATGCATCACTGTATTCTTAGAAATATTTGAAAAACTAGTGTTATCACAATTGATAACAACTAGTTTTGTAACCTTTTCACGTATCCCTTCAAGAATCTATTCTATCCTATGTTCCCCCGAGTTTCCGGGACGGGGACAGCAAGGAACAACAGGACGGGTTTTCGGGATGGCAATTATTTTTGCCAATTTTGGGGACGGGGATAGGGGGACGGCAAAAGTGACTTTTTTGTTTTTTGTGTTAAAAAATTGGGGACGGATGCAAGTCCCCGAGACGGGGACGTCCCCATCCCTAAAACGCTAGCTTTTTTGGGGGGACACATCCCTGAGGAAAAAAGGTTCTATCCATATCGCCTATTGACAATTTATCACAAAAACAACATATTTTGCCTTTGCAGTAGATTGTAAAATGCAATTTTGCTTCTTGCTTGTCCATGACACTAATATTTCACCAAGAAAGAATGCTACTCTACTTAGGCTCTTCCTAACATCAACATTACCAGCGCAACCTACATCAGTAAACACATTCAAACTGAAATCTCCTTTTTCCATACCATAGACCATAATCTTCTCTTCCTTTGAGATATCTAATGCAAGGGAGGATATAGAGAGCAGGGGTAAGATGGAATAAACCCAACTTAAACCTACAAACAATCCCCATTGCTCAGAGTTCACATGGAAGCTTAATCAAATACACAAGGAACAAGAGGCCATATGCAATATTCAATAGGTGTAATTATTTAACTTCACATATAAAGATAGCAACATGCCTGATTGTGAGGACTTCCAGGTTGCAGCCTTATACAAAGAACATTATGAAACTAGAGTCCAAGCTCGCATCTCTATCTTCTACTCTCTAATCTTATTATGATCTTCTCACTAAAGAAGAATAGGGGCATACAAGACAAGTTTCTGTTTGAAAATAGCCCCCTTGAGATTGTGGAAGAGTACAAATACTTGGGCATCGATTTTCATAACAAACTCAACTGGGATACTTGTAGATCGAAAAGGATCCAAGGGGGCTGGAAGGCGTTATACTCTTTACAAAACAAGTGCAGGAACGCAAAATTATGGGATTGGACGACCATGAAAACTCTGTTTGGTTTGCTGGTCACTCCGGTTATTCTATACGGATGTGAAGTGTGGGGCGGTAGTATGTCCAAACAGAAATGGCGGCAAGTAGAAAGAATTCAAAAACACTTTATCACATGCAATCTTAAAGTCAAGACCACAGTTCCGTATGAAATCCTTTTGGCGGAGGTGGGTTCCTTTCCATTAGAAGCCGTCGCATTGATCCGAATGCTAAGCTATTTAAAGAAAACCCAAGGTCTAGAAACACATCGTTGGCCCAAGTTGGTAATAGAAGAAAAACTTGTGAGGCGGAAAAGCACATGGATGAAACAAAATGACAAATGGATGCAAAAATGGGATATCAACATCCAAGCTTGCCCGGATAACATTAAAGAAATAAAAAAGTTTGTCAATGAAAAATTTCGCAATATTCTGTGGACAAGACACATAGGGAGGAAAAAATCTTATTACATTAAAGAATTTAATCCCACTTCTAGTCATGATGAAAAGGCCTATATAAGGGCACCTATTAACTGAAAAGCAAAAATGTTGATGGCACAAATTAGAACTAGTTCACATCAGCTACGATGTGAAACTGGTAGATGGCAAGTTCCAAAGGAAGAGTGGGCAGACAGAACATATTTATTCTGCAATATGGGAACAGTGGAGACAGAGCAACACTTTGTCATGGAATGCTTGGCTTAAAACGACATCAGATCTGATTATACAAAAATTCTGCAGAACAAGGACTTCAACTATTTATTTGAGGAAGATCAAGTGAAGAGAACAGCGGAGTTGATTATCAAAATTCAGAGAAGAAGAGACAAGTTAACCAAAACTTTGCAACTGACTAGTTTGGCTCCTGACTCGGGAGGGCGATTGCATGGGTCCCATAGACTACTTTAGTCTCGTGGACGTCATTAAAATCTATGATATCATACCATATCATTCCTTACTAGGAACTACCTTTCCTTCATCTAGCCAAGCTTCTTATATAGCTAGCTAAGCCACAAGTCAGCTAATCAAGCATTTAATTACATTATAGGTTCAGTCTTGGAAGAGTAAATTGAAACCCAAGAAAAGGACAACATAAGCTCATGCACACTTAAGAATAGGTCCACACAAGAGTTACGAGTCATCTCCCAACTACGCAAGACACCATGTCACCATAGGAAACTACACAAACAGGAACAACTTGCCTCACTAGATGAAAACTATTGGAAACAGTGACTGCGAAGAACAACACGTAACTTGAAGTATATGAAACATCAAAAGCGCACACTTAGGACAAGGATCAACAATAGGTCCTATATATGATACCAACTAAGCACTACTTGAAACCAGAAGCAGCAATGGCTACTTTGCGAACAAAAGAATGGTACAAAAAACAAGAAATATTTTTGGTTGATGCAAGATTGCTCAAAGACCCAAGATGCTCCTGCATCAAACCCCTGGGGTTAATAAAGAAATGATGTCCATATCAGAGATTACTGATATTCTGACCTGAATCATAAAGATCCAACTTAGCTTGTGTAATCCACGAACTATCTTCAACTAGTTTGTCTGTCCAAAGTATTCCATGTAGTCTTTTCCTTTGGTACTCTTGTTTATTCTGCTATTTAAGATCCTCTCAATGCTTTGTCTTCTTATTAGGATAATCTAGGTTGCTTGTCAATTCAAAATACTCAAAGATATCTACAATATTGAAATTAGGTGAAATATCCATATCTTTTGACAATTCAACTTCAAAAGCATTTCCATTGCCAAATTTTCTCAGAATCTTGCAAGGACCAAATTTCTTCATTTTCAACTTACTGTAGGTGCCAACTATAAATCTATCCTTCTTCAAATGAATCATAACCTCATCTCCAACCTCGAAATATTTATGCTTCCTCTTATTTGCTTTCTATTTCGATTTCAAATTATTGTTCTTCAAATTCTCTTTCACATCCTCATGCAAAGTCTTCAAGAAATTTGCAAATTCCTCACCTTCAACACTTCTTTTATCATCCATAGCCAAATCCCTTAATTTAGTAGTTCTATTAGGATTCATTCCAGTAACTATCTCAAAAGGTGTCTTCTTAGTGCTCCTATTCACAAAATTGTTATATGCGAACTACAGTCGTGCCAAAACCAAATCCCAATTAGCAGGCTTATCTCCAATCAAACATCTCAACAAGTTATCCAAACTTTTGTTCACAACCTCAGTTTGTCTATTTGTTTGTAGATGAAATATAGAGCTAAATTTCAACTTTGTATTCAATTTCTTCCAAAATGTCCTCCAAAAATAACCAGTATACTTAATATCTCTATCTAAAACAATAGTCTTAGGTAAACATGCAATCTTACTACTTCTTTAAAGAATAACTCAACGGTATGTACTGCATCAGATGTCTTCTTACAAGGTATGAAATGAGCCATCTTTGAAAATTTGTCAACCACTACGAAAATAGAATCATTGCCTCTCTGAGTTCTAGGTAAACCAAAAGAACAAAGTCCATACTGTTAGAATATATAGTCCACTGATATAACTGAGAGGGGAGTGGGGGTGAATCAATTATACGAATAATATCACCAATAACAACTTTAAACAATTTTAACCATATGAGTAATGTAAACTAAAACCACAACAAGATACTTATACACAATAACACCAGATATGTTAACTAGAGAAACCCTTGATCAGAGGGAAAACCCCGGTGGGGATGATACCCACAAGATGATGTACTAATATAAATATTCCTTGTTAGAGGATAGACCCTGTTAGGAGTCTGTTACAATATTCAATATATATGAGTTCCTGTTAGAAGACTTTGAATCCCTGTCAGGAGATTTCAACCCTATTAGGAGTTGTGAAAGACAATTGGACCCACTGCCCAAACAGCTTCGAAGGTAAGACCAATGAACCCACTGTCCAAATGATCATTGTATATTTCCTTGCAGAATAATAGAACTAAATAGTACTCCCTTTCTCTGTCTCTGTCCTATTAACTGGACTTCTGCTCCTTCTGATCTTGTAACCAAATCATGAACTGCGCATCCAATAATCCCTTGGATCACTTACATGCATTCAATCAATACTTTGCTCCTTTTTGCAATCCGCACTCCAACAATGATCTCAATAAACGTCCTACTTTTTGCAATCAAGGAAAACATCTTTCCTTTATACCATATCTTCATAATAATTCCTTGAGTCGGCCTTGAGGCTTTCCCAATTAATTAAAATAAGATAATTAATTTAATTACAATTACAATAGCATTGTCGGCTCACAGTCTATACAAAACTTTACACGTGCAACTCCAGGTCTTGCACACTCGCTAACGTCATCACCTAACTGTCCTCTGTCACTATCTGACTATGCATCACCTCATTATATCTTAGCCAAAAGATATGATGCAAACATCAGAAACTGCCAAACAAATACTCTGTTTCTCTGTTACTCACAGTAAATCATATACAACTGTCATACATCTTCGATTCAGACTTCGTCCTCTTAACCACATCATCAGGACACATCCAAGAACATGTAAATAACTATGCATCAGTTAACCCTTACTCAGTTATTGCGCAACATAAGATCTCTGACTGTTATTCTTCCAATCTCTACAGAAACATTGCTATGTTGACATCAATGACAAACACAATTATAAATGCAACATATCAATACTCTCCAATGCTTAGGATACTCCCCCAATGTAGTATCATCAGCATTCATGCTAACAATCTCCCCCTTTGGCATTGATGGCAACATAGATGAAAAACTATCCAAGTTCCAAGAATACCGAGTAAATTTCTGCTGCTGCATATTCCTGCATCGTCACATGAATCTTTCTAAATCTCTCTGAAAATATATCTCCCCCCATTGCTTAGGAGTACTTCTCGTGCACACTCTCCTCTATGCCCTAGGAGATGTTTTTCATACCTATCTCTCCCCCATTGACATCAATGTCAAAGGTGTCAATCACAAAAACAATTGTTACATACCAATTGTTAATCTGTTGCTCCAAGTTATTAACCAACTCGAGTGTCCAGAGACGTTGTTCAATACCATATACCAAATACCAAGAGTCCTCAATGACTCGGTACATACCAGATACTCCCCCATTCAAGAAGCATTATCATATAGTCCAGTCAAATAATAGTGCTCTATGCCACTAGACTGATGCACTCTCTGCATCAACTACTCAGAAGTAGGCAAAGGCATAACCCCAAGCATACCTCTTAAGTATTCACATGTCTCTTTAGGGCAAGGGCTTCGTAAAGATATCTACAATCTGATCTTTGGTACTTACATACTCTAATCTGATCTCCTTTTCTACTGCTTTCTCTCTCAACACATGATACTTAATTGATATATGCTTTGTCTTAGAATGCAATATAGGATTCTCAGACATACTAACTGTACTTATGTTATCACAGTAAATGATAATAGATTCTTCAATCTCAATTCTAATATCCTTCAACATTTGCTTCATCCACATAACTTGATTACAGTTATTTGTTGTTGTAACATACTCTGCCTCAATTGTGCTTTGTGAAATACAATCTTGTTTCTTGAATAACCAAGAAACCAATCTTCCTCCAAGAAAGAATGCTCCACTACTGGTGCTATTTCTATCATCCATACTGCCTGCCCAATCAACATCAGTATATGCACAAAGTGTGTAATCATTTGATCTGTCATACCAAATTTCATAGTTAGATGTATCTTTCAGATATCAGAATATTCTCTTTACAGCTGCAAAATGATATTCTTTAGGATCAGCTTGAAATCTAGGTACTATCCCAATTGCATTTGCTCTATCTGGTCTTGTATGAGTCAGATACTGCAAACCTCCAATCATTGATCTATACTTCTTTTGTTCTATAGCAGGTGTTTCATCTTTGCTAGATAACTTATGACCAATTATCATGGGTGCACCAACAAGTTTACAACTTTCCAAACCAAACCTTTTCAACAAGTCTTTCAAGTACTTAGTTTGTGAGATGAATATACCATCATCATTCTGCGCAATCTGCAATTCTAGGAAAAACTTCATTTCTCTCATCATGCTTATTTCAAATTCATTCTTCATATCTTCAGCAAATTTATCACTAGCTTCAAAATTGTCTCCAAAAATGATGTCATCAACAAATACTACAATGATTAATAAACCATCTTCAATCTCTTTTAGATACAAGTTATTGTCAGCCGTACCTTTAGCAAATCCAAGCTTTGCCAAGTAATTGTCCAACCTTGCATACCAAGTTCTTAGTGCTTGCTTCAGACCAGAAAGAACTTTCTTCAATCTGCATACCATGTCTTTGTCTTCTAATAAAGGAAAACCATCAGGCTGCTCAACATAGACTTCTTCTTCTAGTTCTCCATTCAGAAATGCAGACTTGACATCCATCTAATAAACCTTGAATTTCTTGTTTGTTGCATATGCCAAAAACATCCTTACAGCTTCCATTCTTGCTACAGGTGCATATGTCCCCTCATAATCAATGCCTTCTTGTTGTGAATAGTCTTTACAAACAATTTTGGCCTTGTTTCTCACAAATTTTCCTTGCTCATTCATCTTATTCCTAAAAACCCATTTAGTTCCTATCACATTCTTGTCTTTTGGTCTAGGGACCAATTCCCATGTATCATTCTTTATTATCTGATCCAATTCTTCCTTCATTGCTTGGATCCAATATTTGTCTTTGACTGCTTCATCTGCGCACTTTGATTCAACTTGAGATATCAAACATATCTTCTCATTTACTTTGTTCCTTGTCATTACTCCTTTGTCCTTACTTCCAATTATCTGCCCAGGAGGGTGATTCTTTGTCAGATTTTTGTTAGTGGTAGAAGTTGACATCTCAACTCTTATCTCTTCTCTAGGTTCAGATCTCTACTCTTCTCCTTGTTCAATAATTTGCACATCATTCTGCAAGTCATTGTTAGTCTTAAGGAAAACTTCAGCATTTTGTCTAACAATTCCAGAGTTATCCAATTCTTCATCTGAATTGTAATCTATCATCTTTTCTTGGGTTCCAAACTTCTCATCAATTCTTACATTTGCGCACTCAACTATTGTCTTAGTTCTATAGTTAAAGCATTTGTAAGCCTTACTTTTCAAAGAGTAGCCAAGAAACATACCTTCATTGCTTCTTGGATCAAACTTACCAATGTCATCGTCTCTCTTAATATAATATTTGCTCCCAAATATTCTGAAATTTTTGACTAATGGTGAATGACCAAACCATAGTTCATAAGGTGTCTTGTCCATACCTTTTTTGATCTATACTTTGTTCAAAGTATACACTGTTGTATTCGCTGCTTCTCTCCAAAATGTCTTAGAAACATCATTCTCATATTTCATCGCTCTAGTTGCCTCTGCTATAGATTTATTTCTTCTCTCAGCAATCCCATTTTGCTCAGGTGTTCTAGGTGCAGATAGTTGTCTTTTGATTCCATTTTCTTCATAGAACATATTAAATTCTCTAAAGGTAAACTCTCCTCTATCAAATCTCAAACATTTAATCTTAACATCAGATTCATTCTCAACTCTATTCTTAAATATCTCGAACTTTTCAAAAGCTTTTGATTTCTCTTTAAGAAATGTTACCCACATCATTCTAGTGAAATCATTAACAAAAACCATAAAATACCTTTCACCATAGAATCCTCTAGTTCTTGCAGGACCACTCAGATCTATGTGAACAATCTCCAACTTCTCTGTGGTAGAGAACTTCTTGCTAGGAAAAGACACTTTCCTCTGCTTAGTCAGAATACATTCCTTGCATACAACGTTAGTAGGCTTAACAATCTTAGGTGGATCTCTCACTGCAAATGTATTACTAGCCTTCACAATATTATCAAAATTTATATGACAAAATCTTCTATGCCATAACCAACTGTTATCAATTTTTGCTACGAAACATGTCATCTCAGTAGGATTCAACTGAAATACATTACCTATGGATCTAGTGCTAGTTCCAATCATCTTACCATCTCTGTCTTTGATAGTGCAGGTCTTCTCAGTAAACTGCAACTAATAACCTTTGTCTACCAACTGTCCAACACTCAACAAGTTATGCTTCAATCCATCAACAAAATAGACATCATCAGTGTCAGTTTTACCATTAAGAGTAATGCATCCAATTACACTAATATGACGGGCTGCATTGTTACCAACTCTAACAATTCCTCCATCATGATTCTTGAACTTAACAAATTTATTCATATCACCAGTCATGCGATGTGAACAACCACTGTCAATTATCCAATCTGATTTCTTTTCCACTTGGGTAACTAGAGCTCTTTCTTCTCTAATTTCTCTGTCAAGATCATCTTCCTTGATAGCCACAAATCCTATTTCATCATTACTTTCACTTTGACCTTTTTCATCAGATTCTTCATCCTCATTTGCATATAAGCAATTTCGATCTCTGTCACTTCTAGGATTAAACTTTCCTTTATACCTTTTTCTCTCTCTTAGGACATTTAGATGCATAATGACCAAATTCATTACAAGTCCAGCATTTAAAGATTTTCTTACCATCTTTTTCTCTTCTCACCAGAAGGGTTATTCCTTCCTCAATCTTCTTGTCCCCATTAGCTCTGATATTGCTAGCAAAATCTCCACGGGCGCTTGCACTCCTTGTCAAATTAGGTTGGATGTTTAGGGCACTAAAGGTTGTTTCGACTCTTGCAAGTTCACCAGACTGTCTCAGATCTGCTTCAACTGATTCCAATCTACCAAGCAAGGTTTCTTTGGTGAAGTCCTTAGTATACGGCATCACTAGTTGTATCATCTATGCAATTGGCTTGAAAGGTGGTGACAAACTTTTCAAGATCTTCCATATGACTTCATCATCATCTTTGGTTCCACCATGAGATCGAATTCCTGCAACCATTTCTGATATTCTACCAATATAACTTCTTACAAATTCATCTTCCATCATTTTAGCATCTTAATATGCACATATCCAACTTTGTAACCTCATTCTTTTAGCATGATCATCACCTTCAAAAATAGATTCTAATGCTTTACAAATTTCATGAGATGTTTCAAGAGACTTTACCTGATTGTATTCATTCTCTGGAAGGGCTGATAATAGAGCTTCTCTTGCTCTCATGTTACCCATGAATAGATCTCTTTCTTCCTCACTACAATCTTCTAGCTTTGATTCTTCAACTATTTTCTTCTTTCCCTTTGTCAAGATCCAATATCCCAAACCCATGCACAATAGATGAGTCTTCATCTTCTCCTTCCAACTGTCATAGTGGGCCCCATCAAATCTAGGACTATCCTTTCTGAAAAGATTCGCCATTGATCTCCCAAACTTGTTAAGCTTAACCTTCAAGGACCTAATTCTCTGATACCAATTGTTAGAATATAATAGTCCACTGATATAACTGAGAGGGGGTGCAGGGACAGGGTTGAGTCACTTATACGAATAATATCACCAATAACAACTTTAAACAATCTTAACCATATGAATAATGTAAACTGAAACCACAAGAAGATACTCGTACACAATAACACCAGATATGTTTACTAGGGAAACCCTTGATCAAAGAGAAAACCCTAGTGGAGATGGTACCCACAAGATGATGTAATAATATAAATATTCCTTGTTAGAGCATAGACCCTATTAGGAGTCTGTTACAACATTCAGTATATATGAGTCCCTATTAGGAGACTTTGAATCCCTGTTAGGAGATTCCAACCCTGTTAGGAGTTGTGGAAGACAACTTGCCCAGACAGCTTCGAGGGCAAGACCAATGAACCCACTATCCAAATGATCATTGTATTATTCCTTGCAGAATAATAGAACTGAATAGTACTTCCTCTGTCTCTATCATGTCAACCGAACTTTTGCTCCTTCTAATCTTGTAACCAGATCACAAACAGCGCATCCAATAATCCCTTGGATCGCTTACACACATTCAATCAATACTCTGCTCCTTTTAGCAATTCGCACTCCAACAACGATCTCAATACACATCATACTTTTTGCAATCAAGGAAAACATCTTTCCTTTATACCATATCTTCATAATAATTCCTTGAGTCAGCCTTGAGGCTTTCTCAATTAATTAAAATAAGATAATTAATTTAATTGTATAGAACTGTTGGCTCACAGTCTATACAAAACTTTACGCGTGCGACTCCAGGTCTTGCGCACTCGTTGAAGTTATCACCTGACTGTCCTTTGTCACTGTCTGACTGCACATCACCTTATTATATCTTGGTTAAAAGATATAATGCAAACATCAAAAACTGCCAAACAGATACTCTGTTTCTGGGCTGCTCAAAATCATATACAACTATCGTACATCTTCAATTGAGACTTCGTCCTATTAATCACGTCATCAGGACACATCCAAGAACATGTCCATAACTTCGCATCACTTAACCCTTACTTAGTTATTGTGCAACATAAGATCTTTGACTTCTATTCTTCCAGTCTCTACAGAAATACTGCTATGTTGACATCAATGATAAACACAGTCATGAATACAATGCTTAGGATACTCCCCCAATGTAGTATCATCAGCATTCATGCTAACACATACTAATATCTTCCCAAGGTTTATTAGGTATAGGTAATAGTGAATACAATCCCAAATTCTAACTAGTTCCTTTTCCTATTTAACAAATTTTGCAACTTCTCACCAATCTCTGCACATCCTTATAAATCTAGGGCCAAAAGTACTTATCTGAAATCAATCTTATTGTCTTATCAATTCCAAAATGTCCTTCAAGTCCACCACTATGCTTCTCCTTCATGATATTATCAGTGTAACCTGAATTCAGGCACCCAAGTCAAAAATCCACGCATTGGGTGGGCGTACGTCCCCGGTGTAGGTACTTCACGCACCCGAGTAACCCCACTACGGCCAAAACGCTATCCCACCACAGATGCACCGGTCGGAGCACCCGAGTGGGACACGAGTGCATCCCGAATGCACCCGTAGGTGCACGAGGGGTGAGGCTGGCATGTTGCATGAAAAGTTAAAAAAAACTTTTTTGCTTTTGTTTTTTATTGTTTTTTTAAGCATGGGAACTTTTCTTATTCATTTTTGAACAATGAATTTTGAATCTTTCATCTTTGTCATTTAATAATTTGATAGTCAATGGTTGACTTACATGGTACACCGTACTATGTATGGTTTATATTTTTCATTTACCATTATCATAATTATGTTTAAAAGTTTTAGTAATTATAGCTTTACTAAGATAAATGGTCATTGGTAATGGTTGTTAAGTTTCAAATTTCAAATTTGAAATTATGGTTTGTGAATCGCATTTCAATTTTCTATATTCAACTATATTTGGTATGTTATATTGAAGTATCATTTCATAATTAGCATTTTCAATCATATATGTATACTATGCAACCTCCCCCCCCCTCCGCACCCGGCCTCACACCCCCGCCATCCCCAAATTATGGCCCTTTTTTTCCTGCACCCAAAACTTGTTGTGACGTCCCCCGCATCACCACACCCCTATGCCGGTGTAGCACTTGATATTATCTCTCATAGATCTTGTAGGTATGGACAATTGAATTCCTTTAAACTACATATCTTCTAGAATAAAATAATTAGTCCACTTATCTCTTACCATCTGATCTTTAGAAGCTTTCCAAGGTTCTGCAAAATCAGGATCAGTTTCATACAAGTACTTCAAATCATCAAGACCAAGTCCCTCAACCCTCATCTCTGTCAGCAAACTCCTTCTTTGGCTCAAAGCATCAGCTACTTTAGTTCACTGTCCACTCTTATGCTTCAATGAAAAAGAAAAGTTTTGCAAATACTCAACCCACTTCATGTGTCTCTAATTCAACTTATTCTAACTTCCCAAATATTGCAAATCTTTACGGTCAATGTACAACAAAAAATCTTTAGGCATCAAATAATGTCTCAATTTCTTCAAAGCTTGTACAATAGCATAGAATTCCTAATCATAAACTAAATAATTTCTCTAAGCATCATTCAACTTCTCACTAAAAAAAGCTACAAGTCTTCCTTCTTGACTCAAAACAACTCCAATAGCACTCCCACTAGCATTACATTCAACTTGAAAAACTTTACTAGAAACAGGCAAAGCAAGTGTAGGTAATTCTACAATCTTTTGTTTCAATGTTTCAAAACTCATTTGCGCTCAATTTGTCCACTTTTCAAATCAATCTTGATAAAATACTTCGCTCCACTCAAACAATCTATTATGTCATCCATCCTAGGCAAAGGAAATCTATACTTCACTGTTATCTTGTTTATAGCTCTAGAATCAATGCAAATTCTCCATTCTCCATTCTTTTTAGGTGCTAATACAACAGGTACTACACAAGGACTCAAACTTTCTCTAATCAAACCTTTCTCAAGCAATTCTTGTACTTGTCTATTCAATTCAACATTTTTAGCAAGTGTAAGCCTATGAGGTGCTTTATTGGGAAAACTAGCTCCATGTATCAAATCCATACAATGACTAAAACTTCTCACAAGAGGTACACCATCAGGAACATTATTAGAAACGAGGTTTGAGAGCTTCACCAACAAAGATTCAATCTCAGGTGCGTGTTCTAGTTCATCTTGTTTCTCAGTCTTTCTAGGAATCAAAGCAAAACAAACATTCAATTTGTTCATATCCTTAGCAAATTGTTTTCCATCAACCAAACACTCTAACTGTAGTACAATGATTCTCTTCAACCTTTTCAACCAAAGGCAACAATACTTGTTTCTTTCCATCAACCCAAATAGTATACCGATTCAATCTACCATCATGCAAAGCTTGTCATACTGCCAAGGTCTACCCAAAAGAATATGACAACAATCTATAGACATCATATCACACAAGACTTCATCATGATAATTCCCAATTTTGAATTTAACAAAGCATTGTTCACTTACAAGTAAATTATGCTCCTTTTGGATCCAAGCAACATGGTAAGGTTTAGGATGTTTCAATCTCTGCAACTGCAACTTATTAACCAGCCCTTCAGAAGCTAGATTACCATAACTGCCACTATCAATGATAATTTTGCAACATTTTCCAGCAATCTTACATCTGGTCTTGAACAAACTTCTTCTCAAAAGAGGTTCTTCACTGACTTTTTCATTCCACAAGATCCTTCTCAACATTAGGTTCTCACTATTTTCAAGTTCATTAGGTGTTTCAGCAACTTCTTCACAAGACAAAATGTTTCTGCTACTACCTCCAATGTTCTTTTCAGAGTTAGTACATTCAAAAGTTCTATATCCTTCTTCTCCACACTTGAAATAAGTGCCCTTAAACCAAGATCTTTCCTCTCTTTTAACATCATTAGTATTCCTAGAGTAACTAGTATAGCTACCTCTAGTGTAATTACCTCTTTTTCTAGCAAGTTCTTCTTTCCATTATGTCTTTCCTTTATCTTGCATTGTATTGTCAAATATGCTACCTTCTCCATAGGTTCTACCTCTGCTTCTTTGATAACTGCCATCTCTGCTGTTGTCGGTAAAATCTACATTGTAGTGGACGGGTAGAATAGTATCCGAATGGGCGCGACAATTGAGTCGCCCCTTCGGAAAGGTATATGTACACCTTCGGAATGGATTTTGTAATCATCATTGGAAGAGAGTATATCGAATATTGTAGTATCTTTTGCATACATGCGAATAATAAAAGGAATACTTATGTGTTATATGTTCTTGTCTACTGTCTGAATGCATTAATAAACCGTTTACCCTATACGGTAAACATTTGGCGCCGTTGCCTATAAGGACCGAGTGCTATGAATGCCGAACACATTGAATAAAGATAGAGATAAGAATCCAGAAGATGACGGCATAACGGTGGCACGGGAAGTATTAAACTGCACACAACAAAACAATCGGAGGCACAAACTCCAACAACTCGCCGAGGGGTACGGCAGTGGTGGCACAGGAGGTGACCATGGTACCACAGGAGCACTGTCGAATGGAGTGCAGTAGCCAAGTTAATCAAGGGAAAGGTTGATAGAAAAAGCCTAAGAAAGGCGAAGGGTGATCAAAGGAACAAAGGAAGAATTGCCAAACTGGTATACGCCCAGGGGAAATCCGGACGGAAGGGAAAGAACCAACGCAGCTCGGAGTGTCAAAGGAACTCGAGCGTGGGGTGAACTCTTCATCCCTGATACACCCGACAAGCAAATACAGTTTGGTTGAAACAACCAAGTCCTTGAGGAAGCCTTCACGCCACTTGAGAACGTAGGTGTCTGTAACGCGGGTGTTCAAAGCAATACGGAAGTACAAAACAACGAGGGTATATACAGTAGCATACAACAAAAGAAAGAAAGGGCACTGATGGCCAGTCCATAGGAAAAGTTACCAAAGTTCGACGGGGATGGCACGGCTGACCTGATCAAACACTGCAAAACTTGCGAGACAATCTGAACAGCAAATGGAGAAAATGACCAGGACAAATAGGCAAGACTATTTCTAGCCACCTTACAAGGTGTAGCAATCAATTGGTTTTTGGACATCGATCCGACAAAGCTAACGACATGGGAAAACATGAAGGAATTTATTACAGAGTTTCAACTACTACGAGACGACAATGAGATAGTAGTAGAAATCTACACCACAAAACAAGGGAAAAATGAAACTATTTGTGTATATGCTAGAAAGTTAAAAGAATTAGTAAATAAGATGGAAAGTAAGCCAGTAGACGGGCTGAAAAAGGGATGGTTCATAGAAGGACTATGCCCGGAGTTAAAAAGGAAAATGAAGATTGTACCGCCATTGTTGTATATTGAAGCATACAATCAAGCGATGGAGTTAGAAAGTGAACAAAGAACAAAAAAAAGAGGAAAAAAAGATCATCCGACCCAGATGAATCCTCTTCTGAAGATAGTAGTGGTGATGAAAAGGGCAGTAAAAAGGTCCAAGCCCTCCAAAAGGAAATCAGGATGATGAAAGAATTTAAGAATATGCAAAAAGGAAATAGCCAGACTAAAAAAAATGAGCTATGGTGCACAGAATGCAAGACGAAAGGTCACACTAAGGGATCCTGTCCGAAGAATCAGTCCTGTAACATTTGCCAAATCGTGGGACATTCCACAAAGGAATGCCGTTCAATTTGAAAACAAGAGGGCATCAACAAGTGCTCCTGACACAAGAAGCTTCCACGTTATGAGGGAACAGAGCACAAACAATGACAGTACCACCTCGGGTGGGTACAGAAATAATAGGAGACAGAACAACACCAACAACAACAACAATAATAATAATAACGGGGGCCGCAGTTGGATTCAGTATGATGCGAACGATCGACCAATGGTTCAATGTTGGGCATGCAACTTGTGGGGCCACTTTGCACGAAATTATACAACGACGAACACACTACAGTTGTTATGCAGATGGTGTGGTCCTGGACACCATGAAGATACCAAGTGCCCGAAATCAAAATCAGGAGTGAATTTGATCAGTATCAAATTGAGAACGGATGAAGAGGAAGTCCTGGCAATTACACGTAAACAGGCAAAGTTATACCCAGACCCGACAGAAGAAAAGAAGAGACTGGAAAAAGCACGGGCAGAAATTTAGAAAAGGATGCAGACAAAGAAACCAGAAACGGAGAATGGGGACACTGTGAGTACCTTAATGAGGAACTGCGCAGAACAGAACATCATAAGGCAAATATTACAAACTGAAATGCTAGTAAAATTAAATGATATGATCCTCACAATGCCCCAAATACAAACGGCACTCACAAACATGGCTCCGGCTACTAAACTACCAGAAGAACCTAGGAAGGAGAAGGAAAGCGGAACATGTGCAATAGACCCAATGCTACTAGCCCTCACATCAGGAAGGCATCTGGCGGTCGTAGAAATGGGTATATTGAGAACGATCCTCTTAGACACAATTGTAGACGGAGGTTCAGGGGTAAATGTCCTACCAGAAGATACCTGGAAGAAGTTGGGACAGCTGATGTTGTGGCCACCCACATTCCAATTGCTGACTGCAGACCAACATGGCATTAAGCCTCTAGGGATCCTGATGGCACAACCAGTGACTATTGGAACACAGCCATTCTACTCGACTTTGTAGTCATACCGCTAAAAAGGAGGGGATATGACGCTATTCTAGGATGAGGATGGCTCGTGCAAGCAAAGGTCAAACAAGACTAAAAAAGAATACACTATCAATGGAGAGCAGAGGACAGAGATTCATTATTGATTTATACACACAAATGGTGGGAGAAGAAGCTGGATCGTCGAATTCAGAAGGAGAGGACGAAGGGAAGAAGCAGATGGAACAGGATGAGGAAGAAGTCCTACGGTTGGAAGGTGGATCAAAGGACGATGATTTGGATTTGGTAAATGGTCTATTTCACTGGCAAATGGAGGGTTATGAACTATTCCAAAGCTGCAACATACTAATGATAGAGGAGGAATGCAACAGAGATGGATTTCCAAAAGAATTTAGGAAAATAAAAGAAGGGAACACACAGCTGGATGAAACACCTGCACATATATTCAATAAGGAAAAGCCAATAAAATATGAAGAGGCCACGGTACAAACCATGAGTCTAGGAGATGATACCAAACCAAAGAACATATTGGTGGGAAAGAACTGGGATCCAGTAGTAAAAACAACTGCATTTAAAATAGTACGGCCTTTTAGGAGAGCAAAGCAAGTACACCATACGGACAAGCATCAAAAAGAATTATGGTCGTACAGGCACGTGTGGAGAGTAGAAGGGAGTACATTTTCCATAAAACAAGGCCATATGACCTATCAAGAGCGTAAGCAAGAAAAGAAGGCAATAAAGAAAAACAAAACAATGTACGACCTAGGAAGGACGTCGTATGGCCAGGCAAAAGATGATTGTAAATCATAGGTGATCCACTGTACGGCCAGAAAGGAGAAGATATTGTACATGGCACACTATATGGCTCAAGAGGGGAATAAGTATCACCGTACGGGTACTAACCAGCTCATGAATTGGACCATATGGACTCAAGGAGAAAACTAGTTACTGCACCATATGGCCTTAAGGAAATCACAAAGATCGTACGGAATTTGCATGTTCAAGAAAGATTGTACCAAAATCCAGAGAGAGCTATGACCCATGCGGAGAAGAGAAGAATACACCGTACACGGCTGAAAATTTGCAGGAATAGACCTGGAGGTGCACTATACGGCTGGAAATTTGCAAGAAGAGACCTAGAGGTGCACCGTACGGCAAGCACAAGGCAAGGGAAAAACACTATATAGACTAGAGGCATCGTACGGACAAGGAGCTACCACCGTACGACCAAGTAGATGCCTATCGTACAGACATGAGAAGTACCATACATCCAAAGAGGAGTACTATACAAACATCAAGTAACACTGTACAAACAATAGTACGGCAAGAGAGGATTGGAAGAGGCACCGTACGGCTTGGAAGATATTGTACGGTTTGGGAGGACACCGTACGGCTTTAGGAGGACACTGTACGGCTTGGGAAGCCAGCAAGAATACCATTGTACGGCCAAGCAAGACACCGTACGATCAAGAAATAGGGTGTCATACGGTCAGATACAGAAGCACCGTATGGCCAAAAAGCATCACCACATGAACGGTGTACTATAAAAAGGAATCCAGGAACAAACAGGCCATACGACCGTAAGGACAAAGAGAACACATGCGTATGGACTGTACGGACGTACAGGCTTAAGGAGCACAAAAGGAGTGGACTGTACAGCACAAGGACAGTGACATACTCTGTCGTACGAGGTTAAGTGGTGGTATAATAAAAGGGATCAAAGAAGGATAGAGGTACAGTAATAATGTTACCCTTCGGAGGCCGTACCAGAGCATTCAAGAGGAAGGAGTCGTACTCTTCAAGAAGCAGGAGGTTCTCTTTAAAAAAAAGACAAACCAAAACAATTCAAAATGAGTAACGTATGATACCAAAGGGAAAGAAAAGACATAAAAAGGTAGTAAAACATAAGCCGTTGGCAAAAAGAGTATCGAATCGGAAGAAAATCACAAAAATGGTGTGTTCCATGGAGTTTTGTGTGGGTTTGAGAGTGCCCCTCGACCCCATTGGGGGTTATGCCCCCTAGACCCCCAGTCACTTCAGTTACCAGTTGATGAGACCTGGAGCTGCTGCAGGCATGGAGTGTTTGTATGCCAAAGGTGGAGAGGGCACTGTAGCAAGCCTTTCGAGAGAGGTGTTACGCTTTGAGGCACTCGAAGTAGGTGTTCGACGTAAGGCTATCTTGGTGGATGCATAGAGAGCTCAGGAGGAGCTGATCATCTAGTTGGAGGCAATAGAGTGACACTTGGCTCAGCGTACCCAGGCATTGAAAGCAGAGAATGCGGCACAAGTGGCTATCAAGGTCAGCTTGGCTAAGGTGACAGTATTGTGTTAGCAAAGGCTACAGATGCAACGTGTTTTGGAGACCAGTTTGGTGCAGGCACAGGACAAATGTGAAAGTGGAGTGAAGGAAAAAGATCTATCCCTATTATAGTTAGTTCAGTTAATGTATTTCGTTTTGTTAATCTATCTCGGTAATTTTGTAATTGTCATCTGGAGATGACTTTTCTTTTGGGGGGGATGATGTCGGTAAAATCTACATTGTAGCCGATGGGTAGAATAGTATCTGAATGGGCGAGTGACGGTTGAGTCACCCTTTTGGAAAGGGTATATGTACACCTCTGAAATGGATTTTGTAATCATCATTGGAAAAGAGTACATCGAATATTGTAGTATCTTCTGCATATATGCGAATAATAAAAGGAATACTTATGTGTTATATGTTCTTGTCTACTGTTTGAATGCATTAATAAACCGTTTACCCTGTACGATAAACATCTACCTCTTTGTCTCTGATTATGTTTCTTCATCTTTCAAAGCACACTGATATGCTTCTTCCACACTGTCCATCTTAACATAGATCATCTCATCTTCAATTGACGTCCTCAAACCATTCAGGCATCTAGCCACTTTCTCATCTTCATCATCAACATGTCTAGATCTGATATCCAACTTGCAGAATTCCTCGGTATATTCCTTCACACTCATGTCCTTTACCTCACATTTTGCATTTTCCTCAACAAATTGACTTACTAATCCACAGGGAGAAACTTCTTCAACTTTCCAATCATTTTTGCCCATGTCTTGATCTTTTCTTTTCCTCTCTTTTGTCTTTCAATTTGCAAATGATCCCACCAAAGTGAAGCATGACCCTTCAACTTTGTGACTGCTATCTAACCTTCTTGTTAGGAGTCCCTTCAAAGTCAAAATACTTGTCCATCTCAGAGATCCAATCCAATTTAGCATTAGTCTCAAGTCTTCCATCATAACAAGCAACTTCAACAGTAAGTCTAGCATTCACCCTAGACAAAACTCTCAAAAGGCTTTATTTATCTTGTTCAACTTCAAGTTCAGGATCCGGATTAGGTGTTGCTTCTTCATCATCACTAACATATTCAAGATGTACATCTCTTCTCTGGGCTGTCTCAACAGCCTCAAGACTTGCTACAATTTGGCTCAACATGTCCATAATAGAATTATCAGCATTTCCTCTACCACGAACCATCTTGACAATAGTTCTTGCAATATTGTAACCTTTTGCAAGTTATAGGTCTGATTTTAGATCTATCACCCTACAGCCAATCCAACAAGGTTCTCTACGATCCAATCCACAAGGAAGAAATTAGCTCTAATACCACCTGACACAAGGGAGGATATAGAGAGTAGGAGCAAGATGGATAAACCCAACTTAAACCTATAAACAATCCCCCTTTCTCCAAGTTCACACGGAAGCTTAATCAAATACACAACAAGGAACAAGAGACCATGTGTAGCATTCAATAGGTGTAATTATTTAACTTCACATATAAAGATAGCAACATGCTCGGCTGAGAGGCCTTTCGGGTTGCGGCCTTAGAAGATTATGAAACCAGAGTCTAGGCTCGCATCTCCTATCTTCTACTCTCTAAACTTATTCCTTACTAGGAACTGCCTTTCTTACATCTAGCCAAGCTTCTTATATAGCCAAATAAGCCACAAGTCGGCTAGTCAAGCATTTAATTACATTATGAGTCTAGTCTTGGAAGAGTAAACCAAAACCTAAGTAAAGGGCAACATAAGCTCACGCGCACTTAAGGATAAGTCCACACAGGAGTTAGAAGTTGGCTCCCAACTACGCAAGACGCCACGTCACCATAGGAAATTGCGTGAATAGGAAGAACATGCCTCACTGGATAAAAACTGCAGGAAACAAGGACAACGAAGAACGACACAAAACTTGAGGAATATGAAACATCAGGATTCACGCACTTAAGACAAGGATCTACAGTAAGTCCTTGACATGATACCAACTGCGCACAACCTGAAACCAAAAGCAGCAATGATTACTTCGCGAACAACAGACTAGTACAGAAAACAAGAAATATTTTTGGTTGATACAAGATTGTTCAAAGATCCAAGATGCTCCTGCATCAATATCTAAAGATCCTCTTCACAACAACCATATGTGATTCTTTACGATTTGAAGAAACCCTTCCAACTATATCAACTGCATGTGCAATATCTGGTCTACCACGAACAACATACTGCAACTTACCAATCATAGATTTGCATGGTTACCGGGAGACCCGTCTCCCCCCTAAAAGTCGCGTCTCGGAGACTTTTCGCGTCTCCGGAGACCTCAAAAAAGGTTGGAGACTTCATGACGAAGTCTCCTGAAGTCTCCCCGTCTCCTAATCCAAAAAGTGAAGTCTCCCCAAAGTCTCCTAGTAAAATATAAATGTAAAATATAATATTAAATAATTTTATATGTTTTAGCCCTCATTTTAATGTTTTTAATACAAAAATTAAGAACACTGACAATTTAAATGATTAAATCATTTAAAATATTTTTGGAGAGTGATGATTTTTTGGAGAGCATGATAGCTGAAGACCTTGAGATGGATGATCACAACCTTGTGGAGTAGATGATAGTACCATCAACATACTAATACTAGATATATTTCTGTTTTTTGTTTATTGTACAAAGTGTTCATTTTCGTTTGCATATCGGCAATTCAGCATCAAACTATACTTTTTTGAATTTAAAATTTGAATATGTAATGATAATCTCAGCGATTATCAATCTGATATGATGGTGATCATATGCAATATTCAAAAAACAAATATTTCTATGAGATACAATATTGTGATCATGTGAGTTTTGAAATCTTTGACTCTATGAGTCTATTTTAATTTTTAATGTGACATTACTATTATTATTTACTTTAGTCTTGCAGTATTACTATTTTCAAATTTTGTATTTACTTTTAGTATTAGACTCTTTAAACATCAAAAAAAATTTATAAAAAAAAAATTGCCATCTCCAAGTACCCCCGTCTCCTATTTGAAAAATTGCCGTATCGGTACCAGTACCGGAGACCTCAAAGTCTCCCCATCTCCCGGTGACCTTGTAGATTTGTATAAAGTTTCATTTACCTCTTTAGAATCATCCTCTTTAGATGATTTGCAGCCTTTGATCACAGGTGTTCTCACTGGTTGAGAATCTTCCATTCCAAAAGATTTCAATACCTTTTTAATATACTTGGATTGACTGATGTAAAAAAAATTCTTCATCTATTGTATTTGAAGACCAATGAAGAATTTGATTCCTCCTATCATTGACATTTCAAATTCTTTTCTCATCTCTTTTGCAAATGACTCGCTCAGTGCTTCATTTCTACCAAATATTATTTCGTCAACAAATATTTCAACAATCAATATCCTATCCTTACTTGGAGACTTTAGATACACATTGCTATTGTCACTGGTTCTTGCGAATCCTATTTTGATAAGATAAGTATGAAGTCATTCATACCATGCCCTTGGTGCTTGTTTCAATCCATACAATGCTTTATGTAATTTGCAAACCATGTCTTTACCTCTTTCATCAGCAAAACCTTCAAGTTGTTCAATGCATACTTCCCCTTCCAATACTCTATTTAGAAATGCAGATTTCACATCCATTTGATCAATTCTAAATCCTTTATGAGCAGCATATGCTAGAAGTATTCTAACACCTTCGAGTTTAGCAA
The DNA here is from genome assembly GCA_028749045.1 of Cupressus sempervirens. Classification (NCBI taxonomy): domain Eukaryota; kingdom Viridiplantae; phylum Streptophyta; class Pinopsida; order Cupressales; family Cupressaceae; genus Cupressus; species Cupressus sempervirens. The sequence goes on along the minus strand of CM053791.1, from coordinate 19,043,970 downwards.
TAGGAGCAAAAGTTTCAGCATAATCCAGTCCTTCTTGTGCATATCCCTTGCATACAAGTCTTGCCTTATTCCTGATCACTTCTCCTTTCTCATTTAGTTTGTTCTTGAAAATTCACTTAGTAACTATAACATTTTTGTCAGTAGGTCTGGATACCAACGTCCATGGCTTGTTCTTCTCAATCTGATCTAGTTCCTCTTTCATTGCCTTAACCCAGTCACCTTCTTTCAATGCATCATTAACAATCTTAGGTTTAAATTTAGATAACAAACATACGGTTTCACTTGCCTTACTTCTTGTCATCACACCAGCATTCTTATCTCCAATAATTTCACTGTGAGGGTGATTAAGTTTCACATACCTTGGGAGTACCAGTTCTGATGTTTGGTTACCTTCATTAGTGTTCACCAGTTACGCATCATTCACTTCTTCATCCACTTGTGGTACTGTATCTGGTTCCACCGGTCCAATGTAAAGAAACATGTTGTAGCATTCCAGTTCCTTCTTGTTGTCTTCTTCATTTTTCTCAGAAAATTCATCGATCTTGACATTTGCACTTTTAATCATCTTGTTAATTCACTTGTTTAAACATTTGTCTTGATTTCTAGTGGAGTAGACGAACATTGAAATAGCCACTGATGTTTAAACTATCAGGTCTTAATATAAGCATCCGTTGGAATATAGACAGAAATAGGCTAATATAACAAACCAATAATTTGCAGAAAAAGGAATTTATATGACCGCAGTAATTCAAATTCTGGATCATACATTTGACTGTAGCATTAGAAGTAGAATAACTTGTATGTTGACTTGCCCAGCATAAATAGAGATATAACATCAGCAACCTAACTAAAGGAAACTCATAACATCTCAGTAAGTATGAGCAATTCCCATGCCCCTGTCTGCAAAAATATCTATTCCAGAATAAGTCCAAATGCCACACCATCCTTAATTACTACAATCTACACCATCTTAAACCTTCACATGACCAGCAAAAGCTTACACAGCAAAGGAAGAGTGCTTGCTTGATGCAAGGAAGATTCAAGCTATGGTAAAGAACTCATAACATGACAAGAAATCTGCACCAGGTCACAATGAAGCTTACACCTTGATAATGTGCTTATGCCATTAAGGGTCCATTTGGTTCCTGGAAGATGACAGGAATTGGCTTTTTCAAAATCTGGATTTGAAAATTTTTGCGTTTGTTTCAAAATTGGCAAAATCGAATTAGCATACTGGACTTCCAATTTTGTCTCATAACTAGGTTTTCCAACTTCCTACTAGCAAGTAGGAATTGAAAATCAAAACCTGGTTATGTTTTTTAAGGAATGTAAAATCAATAGATTGGACTACTTTTTGAAATTTGCCTTCAACTCCAAGCTTACACATAAAAATGTGTCTTCACATGCATCTTCCGAGTGAAACAAACAGTTCAAGTAAAATCCCAAAAATCAGAATGAAAATTTGCAAAACCTCGATTTGGCTAAACCATGGTTTGTAGAAATCCCAGTTTTTAAAATTCCACGAACCAAACGGACCCTAAGAGAACACCGCAGCATTGATCATAGACTCGGCTAGAACCTGCAGTTTGAATACAATCTGCAACAATCCCCTTTGAACTGATCACAGCACTTAAAGTCAAATCCATGCCAATGCGCCCGAAGTTAGCTTCTTGACACAAGTACCCGTGCCATTAGAGAAACGATACATGCATTTATCTTAGAGTTAATCAAGAATTTGCAGCATGGCTAGAACCTCCCAGGTCTATTTTAGACTAATTTCAGCAGCCAGGATAAAATACTATGAACATGCTCTTTATAATATCAAACCCCAGAAGTAGTTAACAGCCAATCACCCATAAACAATCCTCCATGAATAGGATTCCAAACTCAGGCAATAGATATTTGCATTTATTGCATATTGATTTCTGGGAAAGATTGTGTAAGAATTTTTTCTGACAATAAAATTCTTACACAATCTTTCCCAGAAATCAATATGCAATATTCATGGATTGTGGAAATCTGATAGCTTTTATTTGCATTTAACTCAAACCACTGTTTGCAATATCCAACAATCTATATCCTGCAATTGTACCTGAAAGAGACTTCACAACATCTTCAACAATTAATAGCCAAGGTAGATCTTTAGTTACCAGACCAAATCTTCTCCTAGAAGGTTCTCGTTCACAAGAAGGCCAATGTAAACCGCATCCAATCTCCAGAACCATGGAGGGTTTCAAACAACCAAATAATAGTCTTCAGCATGCCAAAAAAGGTCTCCAAAATGCCACTTTATAAACTCCAACATCCTAATTAGGATTTGTGGCCTTTTAATTTAGTTGCAACATCTCCTTATGTTGCCCTATGTGGCACCCACCTCTTAGAAAGCACTGTATTTGATAGTGCAAAACTCTCTAGGCAACACTGTAAGGATGTAAGTTTGCTTAAAAGTACAATCAAGATGTTACACAACATTTTAATCCACCACGTTGTCTCTCATGAACATTCAAACCACTACCTCAAATACAAAAGAAAACACCAACTTGAATTTGTGTATCGGCGTAAGTTTTGTCAAATTAAAAAAAAACCCAAGCTGCAATTCTACAATAAATTTAAAGCCCAAGTGTGACACAATATACACAAAGCTCAGTAGAGACAATACCAAAACAAACTAGTCTACTAAGTTGTGATCTACTGCTAATTTGAGGCACTCCTTACTACATTTACCCATGTCCCCTTGCATTCATGCATATCTAATGCAATTTAGTACAAAAATGAAGAAGAGCTGTCTTTCTGGATCATGACCAAGAAATAAGCTGAGGCACCTCTCAGTAAAAATAGCTTATGCTCAAAACCAAGAAGGAATGCTCTTCACAATTATCAAAGGACTAAATTAATACAACTTGGTGTAAAATGATGGAGAAGTAACTTTATACAATCCATCAACTTGATGAAGGTATGAATAATTAGTTAGGTTCTTAAGAAAGGCATTGATTCAAATGAGTGCCAGTGGTATCGTCTCAAGAGTGTACACCAAAAACAAGTTAATTAGAAACAGCTTGCAAAGAGAAACAACAAAAAAGTAGAAGATGAACATTATATAAAGGTAGTTAAACCTAGGCTCGGCATTTTGTAGGTTACATGCACTTCAAAAATTTCATCTAGAATTTATATAAGTTTGGAGCTTAAGGATGTAAAAATCTACATTTTAAGTCACAATGCATCATTTTATTTTTATTATTATAATTTTATACTGTTTTCATGTATTAAATGTTCTGAACTTCTATATCATTGCTAAAACAACCTTCTATTTGTTTTCCACCTGACCATTTTTGGAGTTATGTCATGCCTTATCCTATAATGAAGTTGGCCTGGTCCACATCCTTAACATTCATAGGCATGGATCACACTTAGAAAGAGTCAACCATGCCCTATAATGGATGAATCTGAACCTCTACATGTCCACTAGAATATGGATCCTCATCTCAATTAAGGGATTTGAAACAAGTTCAACTCATAGAAATGTCTCTCATAGGAGAAAAATCCATATTATTTTAATTGTAAAGAACATAAGAAATTTATTATATTTCCACAACATCTCCAAGCTAGCCGGGCCAAGTTCTATGGATCTATACTAGTAATATGTGAACCTCTAGACACTCATGAATATGGAATTTCTCAGTCTAGGTGGATTGATTTATTCACAACTACTATGACAGTCATATGGTCACAAACTAAGGGTACAGAATTTGAATTATTTAAAGGTAAACGGGAAACAAGTCTCTTGTGGGTGTCCGTATTGGAGTCCTCTATGTCAAACCAGTGCCTCGTGACAATGATCCTATGAATAAAAGACATCTTCTAAAGCAGTCTGCATCAGTAAACAATGAGTGGTTGGTCAACAACTGAGTGCTCAAAAGCCTCTGATATATCTGGGGAAGTGATCAAACCAAGAAAACATTTGAACACTATATGTTAATGGCAAACAAGCCTCTTGTGAGCTTCCATACAAGGGGTCTCTTTTAAACTGGTATCTTGCCTGGCAATGACCTAATAATACCCTGAACCAGTAAATCACAGTAGTGATCAACAGTTACATGGTTGAACATCCTCGAGAGAGGTATGAGAATGAATACATGGTCCAACTACCCCCTCATCCCAATCCCCATATTTCTATCACTCACCTCGGCCTATTAACTATACATATATTATGTCCCGGCTCAATCCTGTTGGGTTCTTTTTGCTATTTATTTTAGAACTAAAAGTAGTTTTCCATTGCTTAGATGCTACTACCAAAGAATATGATTCCATTAAAGGCACTTAAGTCTTACACATTTGACTTCCTCTGTTTTCGAATCTGAACATCAAGAATACAAGAACCTGAGACTTTCATTGAACAATCCCCTTCAACTTAACATTAAATCACATCACAATGTAATAATCAATGGTATAGCCATGCTAAATTTTAGCTCGCCTTTTTTCATGTCCCACACAATTAAACGCAGAAACCTGATATGTCCACTACAGTTAAACCTGAGTCAAAAGTAAAACTCTCGTGATGTTTTTTCGAAACATTCATTCCAACCTCTGTCAAGTTTTATAGTATTCGTCTTGTTTATCCATATGAGCAATCGAACCAGGTTGAATTTTATGTCACGCATCTTGTTTTTTGAAATGGGCAACACAGCCACCGTCAAATTTTAAACATCGACCTTGTTTCGATATGGCCAATCCAACCATCGTGATTTTTGTATCACCTGTTTTAGTTTTAAGAAATGACAATTTAACAGGTGTATTTATTAGCGCGCATTTTGTATTTTTGGACTGGGGAATCCTACCTGAGCCATATTTTACAACACCCCATCTTGTTTACTCAACAATGCCAATCTAAGTATCTTGAATTTTATGAAACTGTTTTGTTTTTGAAACACGATTTTTAACATACAAATAAATTCATTAATGCCTACAGACATTTTAGAGGCAGACATGATTAAAAAGAGAGAGATAATTGGATATAGACTTACAGAATTGGTGTTCATGTCTACCAAAACATTCTGCTTAGACCCAGTGCGCTTCCATTGATCTTCCACCAAACTGAAATGGAAGTTTGGCGTTTGAAATGAATAGAAAGGGATTCGACTAAAGTGCAAACAGGAAACGAACAAAATAAACCTCAAATCATCAAAAGTGATGGTTTTCTAAATCAAATCGGAGAGAAGGGGTTCTTTACTTTGGGCTCGGGAGACTGCTCTCTATTCTTTCCGTTGAAAAACCCGATGTGAAACTGGTAATCTGTTTCTGGGAAGGGTACAACTCCATAGATTTTGAAGAAGGTGTGGACTGCCCTTTATTCTTTCATCCCTTTTGAGGAGAGGGTAACTTCCTTACGAAGTGTGTTTTCAAAACAGGCCACTTCATTAAAAAAAAATTAAATGGAGGTCATCCACAAACAAGTTTTAGGAACTTCATACGGGCCACCTTTGGCTAAGAGCCAAGGACTAAGGAACATCCAACATTTGACTTTCATTTTAATCACTTAAGAAAATAAAATCATGATTAATTTAATTTGGAGTTTAGATTATAGATTTTCTAAATACATTTATCTTATTGTTTTATTTACATTTAAAAAATTTAGAATCATAATATTAAAAAAATATAATATATTGGTCAAAGGGTTCTTGGTTCATTGATGAAGTTGAATGGTTCACCAAGAGTCCATTAGGATGAGTGCAAGGCCATTGACATCAAAAAAGAATGAGGTGAGGAGTGTGCCTTTAAAATAAATAAAATATATGATGCACATAGAAATTTTTCAAACTAGTTGAAGTTAGGAGGGATATGATTAAATTAGGAACAAAATAAGGTATTAGTTTTTGAATAATATAGGTTGATTAAGCAATATATGTACGGCAAGATTAGGATCATTCATATGGAGGGTTGTAAGTATCTATGTGAATGGATAGTTGAGTCTTCATACCATGGAGTACAATATCTAAATCAAGAAAAAATTATCGCCCAAGTGTGTTAGCACATTTTTTAATACCACGTTTACCTCTAATAAAGTCATTATTTCTAGAGTTGGACAAACTATTCCAACCCCCCTCAAACCAACCTTGTAGGAGTTATGTTCCTTATTCCAACAGAACGCCACTAAAAGCATGTATTAGAAACCAAAAGATTGAGTTGTGTCATTCAAAAAAGCACTACATCAAAATTTTTGTTTTGATACCATTCAATAGTCAAGACACTTATTGAAAATCAATTATTGATACAAATTGTGTCATTATAAAGACAACAAAAATTAAATATTTCAAATGTGACATGTGTCTCTTATATGACTATGAAAGAAAGCATTAAATTAACAATCAAATACAAAATTGAATTGAGCTACTTGAAACCCTATTTTGAAATTGCTCTTAAAAAATAAAAACTAAACCATTCATTTGTAAATTCCTTAGTCATTTTGAACTATGGATCCATAAGAGATCACAAAGCATTAAAATAGGTTCATGTATAATCAATCATTTACCTTGTATCCAATTACACCTCTAAATGAGATGGAGATAATTGTACTAGGTGAAAGATCTTAAAGTGGACCTTCAATACCTCTAGTTGTACACTTTAAATGTGGATATGTTCAAGAATCAAATGTGGAATTATAGCAATGTTGGTTACTCTCTTAAACAACATAACTTTGCATTCATAATTAATGTGTGAACTATTGGACCTTGGATTTATAGATTTTTTGTTAAGATAGATAAAGAGCTAAGATTTGATCTTGCATTACAAGTAAATCTCATTGTTAACAAAATGGATGTGGAAAGGTGGCAGTCATCAACTAGTTTCCTAATGTTGATTAATGAGATAATTATAATTAAGAATTAGCAACTAGATTGATTGACAAATCAATTCATTTTAGTGTTGTTGGTAGGGAAAAGAGCACATACATAGATCCAAAGAACTTGTCACGTCTTATTGCATGAAGTATGTGGGAGATGATCTTTGGAACATAAAATGTAATCTAGGGATACCATCTAAGGACCACATCTTATGCAATAAATATAACCATATTGAGAGATCCATCCACCAGTAACATTTGTTGAATAAGAAGGAGAATATGAAAGAGTATAAATACATGAATGATATGTAAAGGATATATATATATAAGGAGTTATGTATATGTAAAGATTTAAATATAAGGAATTATCTATTTCATGTATATATAAATAAAAAGGAGTTATGTGTGTATGTGTGTATGTTGTTGGTCCCAACCTAACTACTGAGAGGGGGGGTGAATCAATACAAACTCTTTTACTGATTAATCTTGTCCCTAGATGAATAAGATTTACTACAAGCATCTTAAATATCAGTAAAGTAATGAAAACAATGTTATAGAAGCAAGTTAACTCACACACATAAGCATACATCAATGGCACATAGATTTTATATGTGGAAACCCTTGATGAGAGGATAAAAACCACAATGGGAGTAATCTACCCACTAGCCCTTATAATGCATGTAAAGGGTTGCCCCATCAAAGGTTATAGTTGTTCCTCCTAGGAACACATTTTGTTAGCAATGTTTATAACTTGTTAGGATTACAAAAAAGCATGTAAAAGCTACCTAGTTAAAGGATTTACAAATCTCTTGCTAAGAGACATCTTATAAGAGGATCTACAAAAGCTTGTTGTTGAAACTTTCCCTGTCAAGAGCTTACTAGTAGATGCAATGGTTTAAAAAAATCTAGGTAAATGATCAAAGAATAGAATTGTCTTGCCTTGTAGATATTTTTTACGTTTCCTTGGAGATGTACTAATCTTCTTCCTCTATCTTGCTTGCCTCGAGAACTTCTCTAGTTCACTTATGCTTGATTTTTGTCTCCCTTCTCTGCAACTATGATCTTTTTCACTAGCTTGCCCTCTCAATCTAGCTTGCACTCTCAATATGAGCAATAACTTAAACAACCTTACTAACAACAACTTCAATAAAGAAGTTCAAGTGTCTTTATACACTGTAATGTTTTGGGCACTACAACCCAAAACCAAATCCCGATCAATTTTCAATTTGAAATTATACTTGAGCTATTCGTAAAAAATCCATGACACCTACTAGTAGGGGTGTAGACTGGTAGACCAACCAGTCCCTCTATGAGTCTAGATGTAGCCTATGTCCTTATGTCCTTCTATTGCTCAACCTATATGCTTGTCACATCACTTTTGACTATCCATACATCTTGTCGCATCATGAATGACCCTTCATGCTTGATGCTTGATTCATTGTATACTTAACATGTTGCATGTCATGACTTCAAATATGTCACAATACATTTGTTAACTAGTACACTCTTCTACCGGTGGTTGCATTAGCATTCAACGTCTTCATCTTTCATTGACCAATTGCCAATCAATGACAACACTCTCATAACCATTTTTCATGCCAAGTGTACTTGCTAAGTCCAAAAATCTCCCCCTTTGGCATTGATGGAAAAACCTTATAATCACCTTTGACCTTCTTGGTCAAACTATGCCTTTTGTTTGCATTCATCTAACTATACTAGTAGAGAGTTCTATGGCTATGTGTGGACTTAATTGAATCATTTGTTGGAACTCCCCTTTAACATGATCTCCATGCCCTAGGCTCATTTCTTTTTCTCCCCTTGTGGGTATGTTGTTTTTTTGCTTCTCACGCTTCTTCAATCTTCTCCCCATTTGTATTCTCTTGTCTTCTCTCTTAGTTTTCTCATCCCCCCTCTTTTTGTCACTTCCCCCATTTATCTCATTCTCCTCATTTTCCCCTTTTTGTCATCAACGACAAAGGGTTATAACCCATAAAATACATCCTTGTATTGACTCTACATATTGGTAAGATGAGTTGCCCATGATGCCTTTAGATTTATGAGAGAAATTGTCGCACTCCTAATATCAGCCAGATGTTCCTCATTCTTTGGCAATAAATATTTATGTATCCTTGATGTGTCCTTAAATGATGTTTTCCTATGGTGACAATATGCTTTGCAGTTCCAAAAATCTTAGAATTTTATTTTCTTGTTCAACCTTGACCCTTTGAATCAAATATAGGGTAATTTGAGTCTTTGATATATACTTCATTACTTAATTAGTTGTTGCATTGAATGATGTTTGCATTAGTTGAAGCTCTAATTGAGCTTGTTATATAGTCTTCTCTAAATCATTTGTGAATGAACTTGGATCAAACACTTTTTGCAATAGTAGCGTTATGGTTTTAAGTGCCTCTATCATTTCATCTTTCATTTCTTGTAGTGTTTCCTTTCTAAAATCAACTAGGTTTGCAAGTTTCTCAATTCTCTTAGCTTTTACCTTCTTTTCTACTAAGTTCTCAATATCTCCTAGCTATTCTTTGATGTTGTCAATTAAGACCGTAAGTTGATTAATTGGATCTATATTAGGATCATATGTGGCATCTAAGGCTAGTTATGTAATTATGTCTCTTATCATGACCATTTTTTTGGCCCTTTGTTGCCTCTTTCTTACTAATTAAGCTTCTCACATCTCTGCATAATCTTTGAGTATTCCTTGAGCTCTTCCATCTACATTTGTTTTACTCTAGGTTTCTTTTCAACAATGATTGTGTCAAGAGTTTTCTCTTCTTGTATTTCTACATCTCATTCAAATATTTCTCCTTCATCTTCAGAACTAGATGAAGATGACAATGATGATGATGATGATTGTCAACCCTTTCTTCTTCTCTTCCTAGCAAGTTCACCTCTTTCAATTTTTGACACACTTCTTCCACTCCTCATGCTTTTATGTCCAAGTGTTTTTCTCTTAGACATTTTGGATCTTGAAGATGTTACTCCTCTCCCTAGTGTCTCAATCTCTTCATGTTACTCTTGTTCTACTATAGAGTCAAACTTGTTGTTTGTCTATGGCTCATGTTGTACTTGCTCCTTCTCGAGAGTTTTGTCCTTTAGGGGTGCTTCTTTCTATTGAAAGCATGAATGTTGATGATATTCCTATGGGGGTGTCTTGTAGAAATGTGATTAGATCTTCATCATAATGAATGTTACATTCATGATTGTGTTTGTCATTAATGTCAACATAGCAGTTTTATGTGGTATTTGACAGAAGAACAACAGAAAGATCAAGTTGGTACGGATAGATCATCAAGCATTTTCAGTAGTGAGGTTAAAGGGAGATACTACTAAGTGTCTAGTAAATGCATCTAACCTCGAAAGCATAAGATATTAAGTCTGGAAGAAGTTATGCAAGTTTTAGTGAAGACTATTTTGAGATAGAGTTTACAGAGGCATGTTCTGGTAAACTTGTTATATCTCTTAACAGAGTTGTTATTTTGAGAAGCCAAAGTTAAAGGTGTGAAGAAGACACTCTAGAGATGATGTGGCTAGGTTTGCTTGTCATAATGACGCATATACAAAAATATATTCAAATTTCAAGGCGAAAGATCAAAGTTATCACTAAGTGTAATGTGTTCTTAATGTGGTTTTATAATAATTAATTAAGAAGGTGTAATAGTTGACTCAGGGAATTGTTTTATGGATTCAGTATAAACGAAGGACATTTTCCTTTATCATGTATGGAGGTATGCAGATAATTGTAAGTAGCACAAGTGTGAAATGCGAAGATAAGCAAAGTGGAGCGGAAGTGAAGGAAACTTCATTACCGAGGTTTTATTGTGTAATCTAAAGTTTGATACTTGGATCCAAGGTTCATGACTTGGTATACAAGGTATGGAAGTGATTGGTTTGGATGACAAGATAGAGGAAGGAAGTTAAAGTATAGTTGATACAATTTTCCTACAAGGAATAGTTGAGAGATTAGTTGGACAATAAGTTCAATGGTCTTGCCCCATAAGTTGTTTGGGCAGTGGGTCCTTCTATCTTCTACAACTCCTATCAAGGTTGGCACAACTCCTAATAGGGATTCAAAGTCTCCTAACAGGGGCTCATATGTACTAAATATTGTAATAGACTCCTAACAAGTTCCATCCTCTAACAAGGAATATTTATATTAGTACATCATCTTGTGGGCAGCATTCCCACTAGGGTTTTCTCTCTAATTAAGGGTTTCCCTAGTCAAGATATATGGTGTAATTATGTATGTGCATCTTTGTATGGTTTCTCTTTACTTTGGTTGAATGGTTAAGATTGTATAAGGTTAATAAATGTTTTAATTATTGGATAACTGATTCACCCCCCCCAAAATTATCTTGGTGGACTATTGTTTCTAAGAATTGGTATCAGAGCATTAGGTCCTTGAAGATAAAGTTTAACAACTTTGGGAGATCAGTGATGAGTTATTTCCTAAAATATAGTCCTAAGTTTGATGTAGGAAATTTTGACACCCAAAAGATGGAGCTTCTTGATAAGAGATCAAAATTGTTTATTGAATTGAGCATTGACTTTCTAGATAGAGGCATAAGTAAAGATAGATCGAGATCTGAAGAAGACATGGAGATTAAAGAAGGTATTGATTTGCTTATGAAAAGAGAGAATGAAGGTATGGAAATTTTTTCTTGTCGAACATGTAATGAGTTTGGTCATTTTTCATCTACACGCCCTCAGAGAGTAAGGAAAACTAGAAAGAGTTCACATTATGATGATGATGAAGAATTTAAAGAAAGTATGGAAAGATTCTTGAGTGATTGTGATAAGGATAACTTGGTTAGGAAAGAGGAAGTATTAGAAGAGATAGCTTTGGTAACTATTGTTGATCCAAAGGCTAACCATGAAAATGTGGAAGTTATCATTAACAATGATTTGTAGAATAGGAATCAGATTGAAGGACAAAGATCTAATCCTAGAGCAGAAGAAAGAGTTGAGTTAAAGACCCCTAAACAGAATGGCATTGTAGAGAGAAGAAACAGACCAGTAATAGAAGCTACAAGAGCTATGTTAGCTGAGAATGATGTATCCAAGATGTTTTGGAGAGAAGTTGTGAATACAACAGTCTACACTATGAACAAAGTGCAAGTTAGGAAAGACACAAACAAGACCCCTTATGAACTATGGTTTGGTCACTCACCTACAGTTAAGTATTCCAGAATTTTTGGCAGTAAATGTTATATCAAAAGAGATGATGATATTGGTAAATTTGATGCTAGAAGTGATGAAGGTATATTTCTTGGTTATTCAATGAAAAGCAAGGCTTATAGATGTTATAATCTAAGAACTAAGACCATTATGGAAAGTGCAAATGTAAGAGTTGATGAGAAATTTAGATGATGAGAATGTTGTTACCAAATCAAGGAATGATGAAGTATTGTTTGAGACTAACAATGATTTGTAGAATGAAGGAGAGCCTAGATATGAACAAAGCTTAGAACCTTCAATAGAGCCAAGTGTTGAGATAATAACTCCTACTTCAGGTAAGAATATGACAAAGAATCATCCACCTGAGCAAATCATCAGAAGCAAAGATAAAGGTGTGATGACAAGAAGCAGAATCAATAAAGAACTATGTTTGATATCTTAAGTTGAACCTAAGAATGCAGATGAAGCATGTAAAGATGACTATTGGAAACAAGCTATGAAAGAGAAATCTGATCAACAAGCTATGAAAGAGAAATCGGATCAGATAGTAAAGAATGAGACATGGGAATTAGTTTCCAGACCAGTAGACAAAAATGTGATAGGAACTAAATGGGTATTCAAAATCAAGATGAATGAACAAGGTGAAGTTGCAAGGAACAAAGCAAGACTGGTATGTAAAGGTTACTCACAACAAGAAGGAATAGACGATGATGAGACATATGCTCCTATGGAAAGAATAGAAGTATTAAGGTTATTCTTAGCATATGCAGCATATAAGAAATTCAAAGTGTTAGTTTAAAGAATAAATTTGACAACTAAGTGTCAATACACTTAACCAAGATCAAGAGTAAGTGCCGAGCAAGATAAAGTGTCGAGCGATAACAAGTGTCGAGTGATAATAAGTGTTGAGTGATAACAAGTGCCGAGTGTTAACAAGTGTCGAGTGATAACAAGTGTCGAGTGATAACAAGTGCAGAGTGTTAACAAGTGCCAAGTACAACATGTGCCGAGTGATACAGTTTTGTTTAGGTGCCGAGCTATCCAGGAAACAGCATGTGCCAAGTATCAGAAATACTTCAGGAGCCAAGTAACTCAGTAGATCAGCATAAAAGTTTGAAATTGCACAAACTACGATGCAAACAGTTTTTGCAGCTGACAGAAGGTAAACTTCAAGGGATTTAATGATAAAATCTATTTTTCCCATGCAATTCGCATGCAGCCAATAAGAAAAATGATAAAGACATGCAACCAATTAGTAAAAGACAAGTATTGAGCGGGAAATTGAGAATCAATATGGATCGTAGATCCAAATCAAACCCTAAGTCTTTGAAGTCTTTATAAGGAAGACAAAATTTCATTGCAAACATATATATGGAAGGACATACAAGGGTGCATAAGAAAACCTATTTTCAGAAGCAAGGGTTATCAGATCACAAAGGATCGAGATTAGGAGAAGGTGGAAAAGGAGCCTATATTCAGCAATCAAGGATTGTAATCTATCAGGTTTATTGTATCTAATACTCTCTAGCAATTGTATTAGAACAAAAATCCTATGGTGATAGGTTAGCTTTACAGCTATTTTGTAAGAGCCTTTTGATTAGGTGATTAAAATCCTTTAACTAGGTGACACTTCATGTTAAGTGTTTGTAAATCCTCTAACCAGGTCACTATTAACACAGTGTAAAGCCTTTAACAGGGCAAACCATTAGAAGTGGTTGAACAATATTGCTGCAGTAAATTTTTGTGGGTATCATCCCCACCCTAGTTTTGCCTTCTTATTTCTGGCGGGTTTCTGGGTTACCAAATTCCAGTGTTATGAGTTATTGATGCATGAGTTTTGTTACATGTTTATTTGATGTATTTACATGCATGCAATTTACTTTAAGATAGAAGTTTTATTGACTAAAGTGTGGTACTTATGATTCGCCCCCCCTCTCATAAGTACACTTTCCATATTTGAATATTCCAACAATTGGTATCAGAGCTATCTAGGTTCTCATAAGGAAAAGCCTAACAACTTGGAGGAAAAGATCTAAAGATGGAAGCTTTCAAACTTGGAAAGATCATTAAAAATCAGGTGATAGATGTGCAACTTGCTCTGCATAGCTTGGAGGAATTCAGAAACAAATTGAGAAACTCATTAAAAAAAAGAGGAAGGATCTAGCCATAGCTGAAAATGATATACACTACAAGGAGATTGATACCACCAACATATTTTCCAATGGAGACACTAAAGAGTTTGATGCAGCAATAGTAGAACTGATGGAGAAAAATAAAATTCAAGCAGATGAGATAAGATCTCTCAAGATGGAACATGAATCATAGGCTATAATGATATGTGAAATTACTGAACAAAAGAAAAAAGCAGTTGATGATAAGGTCATGATGGAAAATGACAAGAGGAATCTTGCAAACAGACTTGAAGAAAAATGTACTGAATTGACAAGGATCTCAAACATGCAGATGGATACACTTGCTCAAATGATGAATCTTCATCATGAACTCAATATGAAAGATATTGAGATCTCTACTTTGAAGATGCAGAAGGAACAAATGCAGAATGAATTGAACAAAGAAAGAGAGGTGGCAGAAAATCTCAACAAATCAAGTGAAGCCATCAAATATTTTGAGCAAATACTGAAATCTCCAAGATCAACCCATGATACAACAGGGCTTGGATATAACAACACTGAAGTTGGAGAATCATCAAAGAGTGCAGAACAAAGAAGTGAAAAAGGTAAAGATGTTAAACCTACATGTCAATTCTGTGGAAAGAAAGGACATACATCTAATGTTTGTAGAAGCAAGAATGCCCATCAGCATGACAAACCCAAAAGCATAAATCATTGTCATAAATGAAAGAAGCAAGGTCATCAAGCATATGAATGCAGAACCCAAACTATCACGATATCAAGATTTGATGGACATTGTTATAATTGCAAAAAGTATGGACATAGAGCTTTTGAATGTGGATCAAAGTCTATGTGGATAGTAAATCAACCAGCAAAGACATCAAACCATGAATTTTGGGATTACAACACCAGGTACAACTGTCACTATTGTTAAGAATATGGACATATCCCACAGAACTGCATAAGAACACATTTTAGAGGGAACTACAAAAGATGGTTGAGTCAAACCACATGTTTTAGTTGCTTAAAAACTGGTCATGTCAGCAGGAATTTCCCAACAAGGTCAAAGGCATCAAGTTCTGAGTTCAGCAATGGAAAGGCAAAGATAGATGTTGAACATATCAGAAGTGAAATGAATAAGACATGGAGGAAGAAAGATGAGTCTAGCACATCAAGTACAAAGATCACTTCACCTAATAGGTCAAGTGATCACACTTCATCAAATTAAGCAAAGAATGAGTGTGTGGGATTGATAAACCTAGTCACATCATAAATCAGTCCCAAGACATATAAGAATTGCAAAAATGAAATCAGCATAAACAGAGATGCTAAGTCAAAATTGAGAACTTTTGTGAAAATCTGTCAAAATTGCCTTCAGGAGCCGAGTTGCTAACAACGACCGAGTTGATAGTTGATGCCGAGCTATGAAATATCAATAGGAGCTGAGTAAAGTAAAACACAATGGGAGCCGAGTCATGACGAAACTTTTCAAGTGCCGAGTAGACAGTTGGCAGCGTACTAAGCATTTATGACTCTATTTTGAAGGGTACATAAATCCAATTTTTGATCATTTTCCCACCATTCAAACGAGAAGCAAAGCCGAAAAAAAGCGAAGAAGATCAAGATCAACTCAGAAGCCATTCGTGAAGATTTCAACAGCGATTCAAGACAAGTTTCATTGATTAAAGGTATTTTACTTAAGTGTCAAGCTACGTAGGACTTATAAACTTGTTTAAATCATAAACCCTAGTTTGGTAAACAATGGCATCTGGGTCAGGAACCACTAAGGGTATAGAGAGTCATGAAGTTCAGTTGGTCAGCAACGAAGTTAAACAACCTGAATTTAAGCCCATTCCAGAAGTAGCATACAAGAATAATCCTATAGGTGCATTATCAGTTATTCCGGATAAAGTTGTTATGGTCCAAGATGTTCGCAGATGTTATAATTGCAAAATTGGTGCCATAGGAGACTTAGAAATTCATAATGCATATGATAAACTATGTGAAAACAGAGTACTGAAAAATGAGTTTTCAATAATTGAAAGAAAAGGGTTAACCAAAACCCTAGCATTTCCAACTGTTTTCAAAACTGAATGGGTACGGATAGTTTTGAGCCAAATACATGATGGAGCTTTTTGGTTAGAGTCAGGACCAGTTAAATTCACCAAGAAAACTGTTCATAGGGTTACTGGTATTCCAACCCTAGATCGGCCAAAGACCCTATGAAGTGACAAAAGGGAAGTAATAGAGAAAAATACAGGTGCCAAATGGAACAATAGAGGAATGACTATCGACATAGTCACAGATCCCCTACTAGATTTTGCTGTGAGAATCATTTCACATAAATTCTATCAATCAAGCAGGTTAAACAGTGTACCTTGTATAGTAGTTGATGTTGCATACAAGATAATCAAAAGAGATCACACTTATGATTTGGCAGAGCTCATGTTTCAACAGATTAATGAAAATCTAGGAGCTATAAGGAAGAGCAAGGGAGCTCAATGCAAATTTGGATCAGTTTTGATGTGCATGTTTTTCTATCTGATGAAAGAATTTCCTTCTATGGGTAAAGTAAAATGGAATCCAAATAAAACAATTGTTGAAAAAATTAATGGATACATTGAACAGATGGGTGAGAATTTTGATGCCCAAATGACTGATTATTTTGAGGATTTCAAAAAGTCCATGAAACAAAGAATGAGAATTCCAGTCTCATTGACTGAGAAATATGAAAAAGATATTTGTTTTCTTGTAGATATAGATTATACCTACATACAAGCAGTTATACCTAGAGTAAGATGGCTTAGGCCACTAGGTTATGAACTTGATGTTGATCAAGCCTCTATAGCAATAACAGCTCTACTTGCAAAAGAAGCTGATAAAAATGCAAAAAATTTTGGAACTTATGATGTTGTCAAATCAAAGGTGATAACAGATTTGAAGACTGCTTCAGCAGTAAAGAAGAAAGAGAAAATGGTGAGACAAATCAAAAGAAAATTTGGCGTGGAAGAAGAAGACGGAACATCAGAAGAAGAGGGAGAAGACATTGAAGAAGAAGAAGGAGATAAACTTCAAGGTTAGACTCAAGGGTTAGGAGAAGACAAAGAGGAAAGTGCTGAGGTAGAAGAAGCCAAGGAAGCACCAATTAAGAGAAAGACCACAACTCCTTCTACTCCTAAATCCAAGGGGAGGAAAGTAGCTGCCCCTGCATCAAAGAGACCTACCACAAGGGCTGCAGCACAAAAAGCCCAAGAGGAGGCAAAAGGAAAGAAGAAAGACTCAAAGAAGACTACTGCTGAGTCAAAGAAAAGGAAATTTATTCCCCAGCCTGAAACAGATGAGGAGAAAATAGAGTCAAAGGACAATAGTCAATTTCAAGTGTAAGACACAAACCCCAGACTGTTGTTGATAAATTATGTTAAAAAATTAGAAATAATGATTTAAAAGGTCTAAAGAACCTAAATTTTTCTAAGCTCACCAAAGAAGAGCAAAATAAATTAGAGGAATCTGTGTATGCTATGATGGCTAAGTATAAGCACACACCTCTAGAATTAGATGAATCTATGCCAAAAGAATTGTATAAAATTGTAGAGGATAAATGGCATTTTTGTTTACAAATGGAAAAAGAAATAAGGGAGTCAACATTAGCCAGATTGTTGCCTGATTTGACTAAAGATCAACTAATGAATGCAGTAAAAAGGCATAATAACAAATTCACTCCCAAGTATAGAGCATTCAGCATATTGCAAAATAAAATTGAAGAGGTAGTTACTAAATCCACAAGATTGTGGAAAATAGTTTACAAGAAAATAGAAGATGTATATAATGAAGAATATAACGCAGAGGCAAGTGCCAAGACAAAGGAAAAGAAGATGTCAGAAACCAAAGAAAAAGAGAAGAAACTAGTGGAGAAGAGTAAAGAAGAAAAGGAAGAAGAGGCACATAATGAGGAGAAAGAGGAAGAGAAAGATATAGTTGAGCCACAAGATCAAAGTATGCAAGACATACAGGTATCTCCTCCTAGTCCTCCTCATGCCACCATCACACCTGCAGATATCATAAAAATAAAGGATGTTACAGACACTTCAAATCTAATCATCAATCCATTAACTGTAGAGGATTTGGAAATCCTTGACCAATCGTCACTAGTAGCAAAATTAAGTTCAAATCCTGTATTGGTCAGTGTTGATGAATTACAGAATCCAGAAGTTAAAACAGAGATAGTCAAGGTAAAAGCACAAGTGCCACCTTTGATCATACAAACTACTGGTATTCTATTCCTTCCACCACCACCTCCACCAAGTATAGTCACTTATACACTCCAAATGCTAAGTACACCAGCAGGGGAAATAAAAGAAACATCTGAACAACCAACAAGTTCAACCCCACCCAGCAATCATAAAAGGGATATTCAAGCTGAAGAAAAAGATGAGACAAAGAAAAAGGAGGAGACTACAATACAAACATTGGTTGCATTACCAAAATCTGGTACTCCAACATAGACTCTTCAGTAGCCGAGCACAGATGGATTATAGCTAAAAATCAGAACACCAAGCTTGAGCTCATCAAAGGCAGTCAGGAGACTTCACTATGGAGTTCCTAAGCTTGATGAAGAAATAAAAATCTCATATTATGAATCTAACACTCTTACTGAAGAAAAGATTAATGAAATTCAGAGTGCATTGGACAAAAGAAGGAGACAAGAAGCACTAAGAAAAGAATACAAGCATAAGCTTACCTTGAATGAAATTAAAGATATATTCACGGAAGCCTTTTGCTTACAATCTCCAGATGACTCAAGACCAATTATAGAGCAACTATCTAATATAGTTGACCAGGTGACTAATGAAGACCAGGAAACAAATGCCAGATTGCTTGAATGGTCAGAAAAGAAGTTCCAAAGTAAAGTAAATAGTAAAATATCTGGTGATATAGCACTGTCACAAGAAGAACTGGCAAAGAAAGTTATAACAGTTAAGATTGTACTCGGAAACATCTTTTCCCTGTACAACAAGTTGTGTGATTTTTCCACATTCACACATGACACTAGCCAGAAAATACCGAGCTTGGAAAACAATCTGAAAATTCTAGCATGCAACTCCCCACAAATCCAGCTCAGAGTGAGAAGCATTTTGTCCAATCGCTTCACACACAAAGAGAGTTAGATGTCCTAGCAGCAGAGGAGGCAACCACAAAAGCCAAATTGATACAAATTCAATCATCAATAACTCCTCATTTGGAACTACTTCACAAGGAGCAGATAAATGCAAAGACAGTCCTCAGGAAAGACCCCAATCTTTCTTCATCTGATGGACTTGTACACATAGCAGCAGAGATTGCCATCTAGCATAAGACATTGGATGTCGCATTAGCAAATTGGGATGCAGCTCTGAAGGTACTCCTTGAAGTAAATAGCACATTTTTGGCTAAGTATGGCATTTCATTGTAAGACCCTTGACATAAGTGTCAAAAAGGGGGAGAATAAGTAATAAGAGAGTAATAAGAAGTGATTAAGTAAGGGGAAGTTAAGTACAGTCCAATGAAATGATAAGTATGATAAAAGGGGGAGATAGCAAATTTTGAGATAGCAAATTTTGAATGTAGGATAAATTACTGAGTCACATGGATCTTAATTAAGTGTTTTTGCCACTCATGTCAAAGGGGGAGATTGTTAGCTTAAAGAATAAATTTGACAACTAAGTGTCAATACACTTAACCAAGATCAAGAGTAAGTGCCGAGCAAGATAAAGTGCTGAGTGATAACAAGTGTCGAGTGATAACAAGTGCCGAGTGATAACAAGTGCTGAGTGTTAACAAGTGCCGAGTACAACATGTGCCGAGTGATACAGTTTTGTTTAGGTGTCGAGCTATCCGGGAAACAACATGTGTTGAGTATCAGAAATACTTCAGGAGCCGAGTAACTCAGTAGATTAGCATAAAAGTTTGAAATTGCACAAACTATGATGCAAACAGTTTTTGCAGCCGACAGAAGGTAAACTTCGAGGGATTTAATGATAAAATCTATTTTTCCCATGCAATTCGCATGTAGCCAATAAGAAAAATGATAAAGGCATGCAACCAATCAGCAAAAGACAAGTATTGAGTGAGAAATTGAGAATCAATATGGATCGTAGATCCAAATCAAACCCTAAGTCTTTGAAGTCTTTATAAGGAAGACGAAATTTCATTGTAAACATATATATGGAAGGACATACAAGGGTGCATAAGAAAATCTGTTTTCAGAAGCAAGGGTTATCAGATCACAAAGGATCAAGATCAAGAGAAGGCGGAAAAGGAGCCTGTATTCAACAATCAAGGATTGTAATCTATCAGGTTTATTGTATCTAATACTCTCTAGCAATTGTATTAGAATGAAAATCTTATGGTGATAGGTTAGCTTTACAGCTATTTTGTAAGAGCCTTTTGATTAGGTGATTAAAATCCTTTAACCAGGTGACACTTCATGTTAAGTGTTTGTAAATCCTCTAACCAGGTCACTATTAACAGAGTGTAAAGCCTTTAACAGGGCAGGCCTTTAATAGGGCAAACCATCAGAAGTGGTTGAACAATATTGCTGTAGTAAATTTTTGTGGGTATCATCCCCACCCTAGTTTTGCCTTCTTATTTCTGGAGGGTTTCTGGGTTACCAAATTCCAGTGTTATGAGTTATTGATGCATGAGTTTTGTTACATGTTTATTTGATGTATTTACATGCATGTAATTTACTTTAAGATAGAATTTTTATTGACTAAAGTGTGGTACTTATGATTCACCCCCCCTCTCATAAGTACACTTTCCATATTTGAATATTCCAACACAAAGTATATCAGATGGATTTTAAGTTAGTATTTTTGAATGGAGAACTTCAAGAAGAGGTATACATAGAACAACTTGAAGGCTATCCTTTAACAGATGATAAGGACATAGTATGTAGATTGAAAAAAGCATTGTATGGATTAAAGCAAGCACCTAGAACCTAGTATGCAAGATTGGACAAACATTTGACAAAACTTGGATATAGCAAAGGTTTGGCAGATAGTAATCTCTATTGGAAAGAAATTGATGATGGATTAATGATTTTGGTAATATTTGTTGATGATATCATATTTGGAGGCAATGATGATGAAAGTGACAAGTTTGTAGAAGAAATGAAGAAGGAATTTGGAATGAGAATGATAAGAGAGATGAAATATTTTCTAGGATTATAAATTGTGTAGGATAAAGAAGGAATCTTTATTTCTCAGACTAAGTATTTGAAAGATTTACTAAAAGATTTGGTTTGGAAACATGTAAACCCATTGGAATGCCTATGGTAACTGGACACAAGTTATCTACAAAGGATGAGACACCTACTGATGAGTAGAAGAATCACAATATCTGACTCACATAAGGCCAGATATAGAAAATGCAGTTGGAATTGTTTCAAGATTCCAAGATGATCCTAGAGAAGCACATTATGCAGTAATTAAAATGATATTTAGATACTTAAAAGGAACACTAGAGTTCAAATTGTGGCATGATAAATCTAATGATTTCACTCTATATGCTTATATTGATGCTAATTGGGCAGGTAGTATGGATGATAAAAAAGAGCACTAGTAGTGGAACCTTCTTTCATGGAGGAAGATTGGTTTCTTGGCTAAGCAAGAAGCAGGACTATACCTCACAAAGTACAGTGGAAGCAGAATATGTTGTAGCAGCAAATAATTGTAATCAAGTTGTTTGGATGAAGCAGATGCTGAAGGATATAAGGATAGAATTCAGTGAACTTGTTGTCATATATTCTAACAAATACGCATAGTAAATATGCCTAAGAATCCAGTGTTGCATTCTAAGACCAAGCACATTTCTATCAAGTATCACATGTTGAGAGAGAAAGTTGCAAAAAAGTAAATTAGATTAGAGTATGTAAGCACTAAAGAGTAGATTGCAGATATTTTCATGAAGCCTCTTCCCAAAGAGACTTTTGAGTATTTGCGAGGTATGCTAGGGGTTATGCCTCTTCCTACATCAGAGTAGATGAGGCAAGAGTGCATCAATCTAGTGTGACAGAGCACCATTATTTTTTGGATTGAATGCTAATGCTTCCTTTACAGGGGAGTATCTATGATGAACAGAGTCATCTAGGACTCTTGTTGGATGTTGTTTTTTAATAGTGTCTTTGGACACTTGAGCTAGTCAGAGATAGTTGTTGCAGAGAGTTTTAGTTGCTGAAACCTTTGACATTGATGTCAATGGAGAAGAAGTTTAGCATGAAAAACATGTTAGTGAAGTACAACAAAATAGGTTGAAAAATACAACATGGAAAAATAGTTTGATGTAGAGAACATTGATGTATATCAATGGGGGAGAATGATTGATGAAGAGGATTTGAAAAGAAAAGATTAACAGTCTTTTGCAGTTGGTATTCTTGGAACTAGATTTTCTCATCTATGTTGCCATCAATGCCAAAGGGGGAGATTGTTGGAAGCATGAATGCTAATGATATTCCTATGGGGGGGTATTGTAGAAACATGATTGGATCTTCATCATGATGATATGTTACATTCATGACTATGTTTGTCATTTATGTCAACATAGCAATTTTTTGTGGTATCTGACAGAAGAACAATGGAAAGATCAAATTAGTACAAATAGATTGTTAAGCATTTTTAGTAGTGAGGCTAAAGGGAGATATTACTAAGTGTCTAGTATACGTAGCTAATCTCAGAAGCATAAGATATTAAGTCTAGAAGAAGTTATGCAAGTTTTAGTGAAGACTGGTTTGAGACAGAGTTTATAGAGGCATGTTTTGGTAAACTTGTTATATGTCTTAGCAGATTTGTTATTCTGAGAAGCTGAAGCTAAAAATGTGAAGAAGACATTTTGGAGATGACATGGCAAAGTTTGCTCATCATAATGACACGTATACAGAAAGATATCCAAATTGCAAGGTGGAAGATCAATGTTATTGCTAAGTGTAGCATGTTCTTAATGTGGTCCTATAATAATTAATTGAGAAGGTGTAACAACTGAGTCAGGGAATTGTTTTATGGATTCAATATAAAGGAAGGATATACTCCTTTATCATGTATGGAGGTATGTGGATAATTGTAAGCAACATAAGTGTGAAATGTGAAGATAAGAAAAGTAGAGAGGAAGTGAAGGAAAATTCATTGCCTTGGTTTTATTGTGTGATCCAAATTTTGATACTTGGATCTGAGGTTTGTGACCTGGTCAACAAGGTCTGACAGTGATTGGTCTAGATGACAAGACGGAGGAAGGAAGTTAAAGTACAGTTCATACAATTATTTTGCAAGGAATAGTTGAGAGATTAGTTGGATAGTGAGTTTAGTGGTCTTGCCCTAGAAGTTTTTTGGATAGTGGGTCCTATCTTCTACAACTCCTAATGGGGTTGGCACAACTCCTAATAGGGTTGGGACAACTCCTATCAGGGTTGGAATCTCCTAATAGGGATTCAAAGTCTCCTAATAGTGACTCATATGTACTAAATGTTGTAATAGATTCCTAATAGGGTCCATCCTCTAACAAGGAATATTATATTAGTACATCATCTTGTGGGCATCATTCCCACCGGGGTTTTCCCTCTGATCAAGGGTTTCCTTAGTCAACATATCTGATGTAATTGTGTATGTGCATCTTTGTATGGTTGATGTTTACTTTGGTTGAATGGTTAAGATTTCTTAAGATTAATAAATGTTTAAATTATTGGATAGCTGATTCAACCCCCCTCTCAGTTATCTTGGTGGACTATTGTTTCTAACACTTTCCCTATTGGGTTCTATATCATCTCAAGTTTATTATCCTTTACATTTTCTCTTATTGGAGATGTTTTAGCTACTTATGTAGCCACCTAATGGTTTGTTTTATCTCCTATTGAGTCATGATGTCAGGTGTCTCAACTTTGTTTTCTCTTTGTTTTCTCCTTGGGGAGTTTATTGCTAGTGCATTCTCTTGTGTGATCAATGAAGTATTGCCTTTCTATTTAAAATTCATGTTTGGATTCCCAATATATGTTGTTTCCTTTATGATTTAGGGGACATCTCTTTGGATGCTTCTTCTTGTTTCTGCATGGTGTCCTCTTATTTTACTCATTCTCTCTAGGGACTAGATAACTTCAACATGTCCTACATCACATGTACCTTGGCTTACTCCTTTTTCTTCCACCTTTCTTTCTTCTTCCTTAGCATCTTTATCTAGTTCTTTTTCTTTTGACCCTAACTCTTCCTTGATGCCTCCTTACTAGTTCTTTAGGATGTACTCATCTATCTCTTGAGCTACCTCATGTCAATGCTTTACTACACTTTCTTGAGCTTCTTTTATGTGACTAGTTAGTATATTTATCATATTTTCATGCACACCAAACCTATTGTGTATTTCTATCAATTTTTTCTTATGTATTTCCTCTACCCCTAGCCTCATTTTGGATAGAATATCATATAGAATATTTCCAAAGTTATGTGCACCTATACTCTATTTCTCATATAATATTCTACTTAGTTCTTTGGGTATTACGCTTCTGATGTCTGATGGTGATATATTGGAAGGCAAGAGAATCCCCAAAGGAGATGTCCAAGCCCCCAACAATTAACCATAAAGAAGAAAAACATACAGATTTGGATCCAAAATAATGCCAATTCTCATAATAGAATCATAAGATTTACATATGACATGCCCAACTATAAGGCCTTCCAAGTTATGGCCAAATACAAAGAAACTATAATAATAGTTCTGCAAGACCTCACAAGATCTAGCCACTAGCTAGCCCAGACTACAACCTGGTAGGAACCCCAAGAAGAATCTAAACTTGTGCTTGTAAGACACCAAGCAACCTTCTTGTTTCCTAAGCTCGCACTTAGCTACTAGCTCTGCTCAACTTTGCTCCTCCCAACTACTTCATGTTGAACTGAATAAACATCCTAACTCAAAACATCACAAGACCCACTACTAATACTAAATCAAGTTACAGGTCAGCCTAGCAAGCTACATTAAATAAATCATCAAGTCACAAGTCGTCCTGGCAATAGTCATTAAATACATGAAATAACTAAATACTTAAGACATACCCCAATTTTACAAAGCATAGATGACAACATAAATGTGCATGCCCTTAGGCATAGGTCTACATGCTATTCAATAACCCAAATCCAAGAGCACACATCCCAACTCCCTTGGATCAAAGCTCATGAATACAATCTCCAAAGTATGTTAGTAAATAAAAAGCATGTTAACAACAATCACCAAAAAGGCTCTAACTCCGAGATGATCACTCCAATCATTATGTGCACTTAGGAAAAGGTTCCCCAATGTATCTTGAACATATCCCTAACTCCAAAAACCATGATTCCACAAAATTGAGCTCAATTTCCCTACATACAGGATTGCTGACTACCTTAGGATGCTCTTGCATCAAATACCCTAGGTATGAAGAAAAGATGTTCTTATCAACTAGAAGAACATTGGTGCAGGAACACATAAGATCATAAATAAGGTCCCAAAATTTTTGGCTTGTACGTGGTTTTATCCAACCACTAGAGAATAAGAGCTAAGTATGAAGCCCCAAGGGTGTGATTAGAGTCATGTATATAGGTAGGTGAGTGTGAGAAAGTTGGGAGTCAAGAAGTTTCCTTAGAATGCCTAAGTTGTTTGTAATTGGTTAAATGAGTCAAAGGTTGACCAAACCTTGACCAAAACTCTAGAGTTGGGAAATAGTGTTAGAAGTTGGTTTTAGACCTTACTAGACTCATGTGAGGTGTCTTGAGGTCTACAAATGGTTAAAGTGAAAAGTTGTGAAAAGTTGCTCAAGTAACTTTGCATTTTGCAAAAGTTGCACTTGATCACAACATTGTGCAAAAATCCAAGCAACTTGAAGTTTTTTAATTATTGTGCCTATATAGGAGGAACCATACATGCCAAAAAGGTATAAAATACCATCTCATGCCTAGGTAAAGGTTGATGTTGAGATTGTATGGAAGCACATTGGAAGCAATAATAAACATAGTGCATTTTCCTATCACAGTCGTTTTGCACGCTCGAAATCCAAATGTTAATGGATGGATTGTGCTTTCTTTTTTACATGAATAGATAGAGGATTGAATGTATTTTCTTGTTTATTGATTTCGGTTCTTGAAGTTTTGTTTGGGTAGGAGTTGTTTGAAAATCTATTTGTAATTGTATAGCTCATTGCCCTAATTTGAGTGGCACTAAGAACAATGGCTCTTTCTTGAGTTCCAATGGTCAAACCTTTATGGACCTTTGGAATCAAGAAGAACAATGTACATACTATGTATATATGCATTTTGTATTTTTTAGGAGTTTTCTTTCTATTTTTAAAGTAAAGCCCTAGGCAAGTAGAAGACTACCTAACTAGGTGAAAATCAACAAAATAGTGGATAAAAAACATGGCAAATGGATTGAAATTATCAATCCAATTGTTTGGTTGGAAGGAGCAACCAGTTAAAGCACACCAAGCTAAGAGACATGACACAGGGCAAGCTAGGAGAATCCCCAAAGGAGATCTCCTAAACTCCAACAAATAACCATACAAAAAAATATACATGATAATACAGAGATTTAGATTCACACAATGCTAATTTTCATAATAAGATTTTCATCCAACATGCCTGATTGTAACGCCTTCTGAGTTACGACCAATTACATAAACAATTACAATATTAATTTTGTAAGACCTAGCAAGATCCAACTCCTAGCTAGTCCAGATCCACACACTTATAGAAACTCCAAGAAGAATCTAAACTTGTGCTCACAAGCCACCAAGTAATCTCCTTATTTCCCAAGCTGCAACCACTAGCTTTGCTCCTTTTAGCTACTCATATCCATGCCGAATGACAATGAGTCAAGAATCCACAAGACCCTCTATTTATACTAAACCAAGCGACAAGTTGGCCTACATAATAGACATTAAATACACCCTCAAGCCACAAGTCAACTTTTCTACAAACATTAAATACATAACATAAATTAAATACTTAGGACATGCCCCAAGTTTACAATGAATAACTAGCTCATAAGACTACATAAGAATACATGCACTTAGAAATAGGTCCATGTGCCATCTAACAATCAAAATCCAAGAGCATACATGCCAACTCCCATGGATTCAAGCTCATGAATATAATCTCCAAAGTTTGCCAGTAAATTAGGAACATGCGACTAGTAGTCACCAAAATGGCTCTAACTCCAAGATGATAACTCCAAACTCTATGCTCACTTAGGAAAACGTCTCTCAACATATCTCAAACACAACCCCAACAACGCAAACCATAACACCACAAATTTGAGGTCGAAGCCCTTGCATACAGGATTTTTGACTTCCTTAGGATGCTCCTACATCATACACCCTAGGTGAGAAGAAAAGATGTTCTTAACATCAAGAAGAACATCTTTTAGGGTTCAACACATAAACCTTGAACTGATTCTTCACATACATGTCCTCCACCATCTCAACTTGTACACACTTGCCTTTTTTCTTCTTTTGTAACTTCTTTTATGCAACTATCATCTTTACATCTGTCTTTGGTGCGCATGTTTTCTTTCCATGTTGATCTCTAACCCTTTCAAAATCCTTCAACTCAACTTGACTACCAATACTTAGGTTCCTCCTACCAAGCTCTTCATTAGGGAATTCTTCCTACCACCCTTCTTGATAGTAAACACATTATTCACACAATCATGCATAGCCCTACAATAATACTACCAAGGTCTACCAAGTAATATGTGATAACTACTCATGCCCATAATATCACACAAGACTTGATCCTTATACTGCCCAATCTAGAAATCAACAAGACATTGCTCCCTTACTTCCAAAGTATGTTTATCTTGTAATCATCCAATCCTATAAGGACAAGTATGTTTTACCCTCTTCAAATCAAGTTTTAGAACCATATCTTCAACAACTAGGCTTTCAGTACTACCACCATCCATAATCATATTACAAATCTTACCTCTAGACTTACAAGTCCTGAACAAATTCCTAGCATCCTCTTTCCAAGAAACACTCTTCAAATCAACACGTTATCCCCATCCTGATCAAGTTTATTCATCAAGTTTTCAACCTCTTGCACCACAATTGTTCTTCTGTCACCAACCTTAGGATATTCATAAGCTCTATGCCATTCTTCACCATATCTGTAGAAATTACCCTTAAATGCACCTCTTTCTCTTTGCTTCCTCTGTTCAACAGGTTTTGGTTCATCTTCAGTAATTTGTTTGATCTTTGCCAAGTGATTCTACTTCTCCTTCCCTTGAGGATTACCTTGATGTCTCCTCTTCATCTTATCTTCTTCTCTCAAAGCATACTGATAAGCATTCTCAACCGAAACAATATTTAGCATACCAACCTCATCCTAAATACTAAATTTCAAACCATTAATATATCTAGCCACCTTCTCCCTAGACAATTCTCTATGTCCAGACCAAATAGTCAACTTGTAGAACCCCTTAGTATAATCTTTCATAAACATATCCTTCTACTTTAGATTTTGCAACTTCTTAAACAACTCAAGTTCATAATCAATAGGAATGAACTTAGCCTTCAATTTAGTCACCATCAATCTCCACCTAGTAATCTTAATTTCACCTTCTTCTTCTTTATCTTGCTACAATTCCTTCCATCATAAAGCAGTGATGCAAGATGCTCATGCATGAGATAGAAAAAATAGAAACATGGAGAAAAAAGGCTTCTTTGTCTAGAAAGGTGCATACATGGCATAAAAAGGAAATAAATAAAAATAGTTGTTATTTTATTTATCGAGGTGTGTCGGTGGCACCTTAGAATTTTGTGGAAAGTTCCTTAAATTATGTATTTAATATTTATTGTGATTCACAAAGGCAATGCAATTTTCTAATTGACCACATGGTGGTGCTTAGTTTTATTTGGATGGTAATTAAATATTGTTGTAAGGTAATTTTATTTACCTTTTATCCCACATTGGTTGTGTTTGTATCATCTTGGGTGGTAAGTGCCTATTTAAGCAAAGCATATGAGCATTTTTAATCAAGCTCTCAAGGTGTGATCTCTTCTTAGTAGAAGCTTGGAGAAGAGGATGAAGCAAAGGAGTGAAGTTTGAGAAGAGCAAGTAGCTATGGTTTGTTAAACAAGAAGGTTGATTGGTGTCTTGTGAGCACAAGTTTAGATTTTCCTTGGAGGTTTCTACTAGAGTGTGGGTCTGGACTAGCTAGGGTTTGGGTTGGATCTTGAGGATCTTGTAGAACTATTACTTGCTTTATATTTGGCCATAATCAGGAAGGCCTTATAGCCCAACACATTGCATGTAATCAGTTATTTTATGAATAAAGAGTTGTGTTTGGTATCAAATCATATTTCTTGCATTGTGTTTCCATTGTGTGGTTATTTGCGGGGGGCTAGGACACATCCTTTGGGGATTCCCCTACCTTGCACCACATCAAGCAACATGTCCTTTTAACTTAGTTTGTGCCAACCTCACTCTGGGTGGATCTTCAATGTCCTCTAACTCAAAGTAGTCTTCCAATTTGCCAATCCAATCAATCAGGTCTTTAGGATTCAAAGTACCCAAACAATTAGAAACCTCCATCTTATGCTTTAGCCTCAATTGAGATCTAGATCTTTCAAATTGACCAGCCCAATTTCCCATAGGTATCTCAACTTGATCATTTCTATCTTCACCACTCGATCCAACAATCTCAAAGTCTTCAACACATTCTTCATAACCATCTTCAGTGCCCATATGTCGAGGTACACCACCTATAGCACTTATGATCTCAACAATAATATCACTCTTTATTAGTGCCATCTTAGATCTGAAGTATGCTTTAATCTTCTCTGAGATCCTTACTTCCACAACATCACAAAGATCTTCAATAACCCTAGGATCCAGTTGTCTCAAACACATGTTCCAATATTTTTGCAAATCCTCTACAACAAATCAACTAGATCCAACTTTTTCTTTGATACCACTTGATGCAGTGTAAAGTAGGAGAATCCCTAAAGGAGATGTCCTAACCCCCAAAAAATAACCACACAATAGAATATACACGATAATATAGACATTTAGATCCATACAATGCCAATTCTCATAATAAGATTTTCATCCAACATGTCGTTTGTAAGACCTTTTGGGTTACGACCAATTACATAAATAATTACACTAGAAATTTTGCAAGACCTCACAATATCCAACTCCTAGCTAGTCCAAATCCACACACTTGTAGAAACTCCATGAAGAATCTAAACTTGTGCTCACAAGCCACCAAACAATGTCCTTGTTTCCCAAGCCACAACCTCTGCTCAAACTTTTCTCCTCTTAACTACTCATCTCCACGTTGAATGAAAATGAATCAAGACTCCACAAAACCATCTACTTATACCAAACCAAGCCACAAGTTAGCCTAGCATAATAGACATTAAATAAACACTCACAATAAATACATCCTCAAGCCACAAGTCAGCTTGGATACAAACATTAAATACATAACATAAATTAAATACTTAGGATAGGCCCCAAGTTTACAATGCATAACTAACTCATAAAACTACATAAGAATACATGCACTTAGACATAGGTCTACGTACCATCCTATGATCTAAATCCAAGAGTGCACACACTAACTCCTATGGACTGAAGTTCATAAATACAATCTTTAAAGACTTCTAGTAAATCAAGACCATACAATCACCAGTCACCAAAATGGCTCTAACACCAAGATGATAACACCAAACTCTTTTTGCACACTTAGAACAAGGTTGCCCAACATATCTTGAACACAACCCCAACCACGCAAACTATAACTCCACAAATTTGAGCTCTAAGCCCTTGCATACAGGGTTGGTGACTTCCCTAGGATGCTCTTGCATAAGGACAAGTCTTGGAGTTGTCATCTTGAAGGGGTTTTTATTAAACCAAGTGAATTATTATCAGTAACCCTTGTAACCCTTTAAAATAGGGGTGTTTTGGTTTGGCAGTGTACAAACACCTTGGTGACCTAAAACTAGATGGATCTTGGAATACTCTGAAAAGGGTATTCAAACCTAAAGTTTATTTGGAAAATCCTTTGAAAGATTGTGAAGTTGGAGACCTAAAACTCAATTAGGAGGCCTAATTGCTACTAGCCCTAGTAGCCCTCCTAAACAAGGATTCTTGAGATCATCTACAAATTGATGACTCAAATCTCATCTTGAATCTTTAAAATCATTAAATACATAAGAATGGAAGTCCTAAATGCCATGGAAGCCTGATGAATGTCTTGGTTCATCCTATGGTGGGGTTTAAGACAAGGGGTGAAGCTTATTCTTGAAGTTAGTGAAGAGTTACAAATTGGTGAGAGTGCATTGGTGAAGTAGGCGAATATGAGAAGCATTCTCTTAGTGGTAGGGTGTGTATGCCTAAAATGTGAGCACACTTCTATGAGTCATTAAATCCAAGATTTCTCAAGAATGAGGTCTCGAATGGCAACTCATAGCTCTTTATTCATGGAGTGCAAGGGTTTGTGATGGAGGCCCTCAGTTTAACCTAGTTTGTGCACATGCAAGTACATCATGAAACAAGAGATTCAAGGATAAAAAAATATGAATGCAAATGAAGATGAAAACTAATCTAAATGATGACAATGCAAAGCAACATAAGAAAGGAAATCTAATCTATAAAAGGAAATAAAAATACAATATTAATCTACAAAAATAAATATGACTCTAAGATAATATGAAATGCAAGGATGAAACCTCATGATGGAAGCCATGGATGCAAGAGAGAATAAGACAAGAAGCTAGAAGTTCTCCACAAAAAGCTTTAATGCTCAAACTCCTCCAAAATCACTCTCTAAACTGTAGCATAACAATACTATAGCAACGAGCTATTTTCTCTATATCTCTCTCTATTGCTTTATATATTTCTCTATTTCTTTATATCAAAATGAGAAGGAGAGGTCTCCTTATAAAGGAAAATGTGGAGGTGAGAGGCTTCTCACAACCAATATAGGATAATAGAGTTTGATCCATGTGAGACAAAATTCCACCAATGAGAAAAGAGGAGTGTTTGAGAAGAAAGTGGAAAGAGGAAAAAGAGGACTCCCACTTAGAGATATGTGCATTTAAGTGTAGAGAAAATAAAAAAATAGATTTATTTAATTTTTATTTATTTAATTTCCTTTTTCAAGTGGATTTAATTTTTATTTATTCAATTTCCTTTTTCATCACAAAGAGATTTTTAAATGGGAATTTTATTTAATTAAAAGGGAGCAAGTTCTTTCAATTAAATAAGAAATATTAAATTAAATTAAAAGAGGGGTTTTTCTTATTAATAAATTTATTAAGAAATTTTCAATAAAGGTTGCATGAAACAATAAGAGCAGCGAAAATGGCAAGAAAAGAGCAAAAGACGAATTTGGAAAAAAAGCAGAGATACCAAAGCAAATCAAATAATGCGGATTCGAAACCGTATTACAAAGCACTAAACAAAGGACATCAAACGACAGTCGTAAATAATCCAAACCCTAACAACAGAGCAGAAAACCATAGACATCAAGTAAACATCAGCCATATCAATCACAAAAATACGCAAGGGCAAGAAGAAACAAGAGTTAATGGGAATCACATCGATACATTCAATCAGTTTCAAATTCTAATAGATAATAAGACTATACAAATTAATTCTTTCAAGGAAACTGTCGAGGCATATGATAACAGAAGGCTTGAGATCTTAAACAAAGGAAAAAATAAAGAATGTCCATCGAAGGCAGAGGAAGGGTGGCAAATCATTCAAAGGAAGAAGAAGATATCAAAACAACGCCAAAACCACCAGTCGCTGCAGAAAAAGCAAAATTGACAAAATAAAAAAAAAGACCTAAGATTTAAGATCCAAAATAGAGGAGATGGAGATGGCACAAATTGTAAAAAGCAAAAGAAGGAGGGTAATACAATACCACCAACACTCTACATATTTGAAGCTAACCATACGGCATTAGGGCAGCGACAAATTTTAAAGGAAAAAATGGAATTTGAGCCTTCGAAGGACAAATCGTATATCCCTCCACATAAGAGGAACATGGAATCTCCAAAAAAAAACCAGCTGCTAGATAAAAGCTTTGCCGATACTTTGATCATTAGTGACATATTCATAGAAGAAAGTTGGCAAGAATGTGAAGAAAGGGGGCTTTATGTAGTATGGAATGGCCCTAGCAAATATATCCCAAACCTAAAAAGGAGAATAGAAAAATACAGTGAAGACCAGGTAAGTATAAGTTTCTTTGCGAAAAGCTCATTATTTATTCTTTGTAAATCAATGCGAATTAGGAATTTATTAGCCAAATTGGCAAATTGTTTTTATAAAGGTTTTTTAGTTAAATTTTTACTATGGGAACCTAACTGGTTTGAAGGTAAACCTAATAAAACTGCCTATTGGTTAAAATGCAAAAATTTCCCTCCAAAAATTAAACATATTAAAACCCTAACAAGAATCGAGAATTTCTTAGGTAAGCTAATTGGTATAGAATCTGATTATTACAAAGAAAGTACCATCAAATTCTTGATAGAATCAGATTGTAAGCCAACAAAACCTATAATCAAAAAATTAATTACAAATAGATCAATTTATAACCTAGAATTTTTAACCTATGAGGGAGAATGTTCTGGCATAATCATTCCGAGCATCGAAATTGGATTTAAAGCTATAAACATTAAAGACATGCTCAGCGGTATCAATCAGAGAAAAGGATGTAATAATGGAGTAGCAGATTGGAAATTATACAAAAAATCAGTAATAGACGAACAATGTATAGAGGAGCCTAAGGACTCTCAGGAAGGGATAACAAATAATGATCACGAAGAACACGAGACAATAGAACAAGATATTTTACCAGCTATTAATCAATGCACTAAATGCAAAAATAATGTTGAGGAATTGGAGACTAATAAGAAGAAACTCAAGGCACTAAAATATGAAATTGCAATCACCCAGAGCAATATTGAAGATTTGTTAATCATCACAGAACAAATGCACAAAGAACATTGCAAAACGAGGGAGAATTCTCAGACTTTAAACCCCCTAACCCATAAAGAGAACAGTCAGGAACCATTTGATATTGAGGACCTACAAGTAGAAACTGAAGAATACATAGAATCTCTAAAAAGCACAGATACTCCTATTCAAAAATCAGCTAAAATCCCAGCAGCAAATGATGAACAATGGAACAATATAACAATTCACAAAAAGAAGAAGAAAAAGAGTTACAAATTCTGGCAAACCCCAATGGATGGCTCAGATTTATTTGAATAAGTTGGGAAAAGTCAGACCACGGGCATGGAAATGCAAGCAACAATGGAATTACCTGAAGTAACTGAGATTTTAAAAGAAGCAGGCCTATTAGAAAGAGAGGTAAACGAAATAAAAGGACTTAAATCCAATATACATGAGAAGGAAGGAATGAATTATACCGGAACCAATAATAGTCCTAACCAGGCAGGAAAAGAAGAAATAGAAGATATAGAAGAAGGAGATTGGAACTATGAGACAAAAGAGGATGATTTAACTGATTTTCTTATTAATGATCTACTAATGGATGAACCAGAAAGCAATGAAGATGAAAACGAACAGATCACTTCTGAGTTGCTGGGAATAGCTACCAATGAACAAGGATGTAAACAATCTAAATGTGGCAAAATAAAAAATAGAAGGGGGAGAAAGTCTCTTAAAGAATTAAGAGAAGTAGTAGGACAAGCCAAAGAACAGTAGAAAATCAATGATTTATTAAATGCAGGGAAGGGAGAAGAGCCTTCCCAGTGTACAATGAAGATCACTTCCTGGAATGCTAGAGGGTTAAATGCCCCTAGCAAAAAAAGGTTATTAAAACAAAATTTAATAGCTTTTGAGTCAAAAATTATAATCATTCAAGAAACTAAATTAGATATTGTAGAAAGTATTAAACTGGGGAAAAGATTAAATCAATGGCAGTCAGACTTCAAAGAATCTCTGTGAACTTTAGGAGGACTAGGAATAATTTGGAATCCTCGGAAGGTCAATCTCACTATAATAAACAAAAATTCTAATTGGATAAGTAGTAGAGTGACAAGTCTCAAAAACAATGTAAAATTTCTACTACTTAACATCTATGGTCCCATCTCTTCTAGGGACAAAGCTACAGTATGAAAAGAGATCAGTGGTTTTCTTGCTAATCATCTAGATATGACAGTATTTCTAGGAGGAGACTTCAATGCAATAATGAGGATGGAAGAAAAGTATGGTGGAAAGCAAATGTTATCACAGATAAACAGGGACTTTAAAAGCTAGGCAGAAAAAAATATGTTGACAGATATACCAACTAAAAATGGAATATTCACATGGAATAACAGAAGAAAAGACTTTAATTACATTACAGAGAGATTAGACAAATTCCTAGTTAAAGGAGATTTAAGCAGCCTGGGCTTGGATATTATGGCAGAAATTCTCCCAATATCAGGATCTGATCACTTTCCTATTACTCTTAATATCTTAGAACCCAAACCAATAAGAAATGCCTTTAAATGTGAAAAAATGTGGTTTCTAGATCCAAATTTTATAACTCAAATTAAGAATTGGTGGAAAACAGATAAATCGTCAGGATCAAAAATGTTTTGCTTGACAACAAAAATAAAAAACCTAAAAAACAAAATAAAAGAATGGAATAAAGAGCACTTCCAAAATATTTTCTCAACAAAACTTGAAATAGAAGAAGAATTAAAAAACCTCAATAATGAAGTAATTAGGGAAGGCATGGACAATAATAAATACATAAAAGAAAAAGAATTAATGATTAAATAAGAAGAAATATTAGCAAAAGAAGAAATCTTCTGGCGCCAAAAATCAAGAGAGAAATGGCTAAAAGTAGGGGACAGAAATACAAACTACTTTCATAACAGTACTCTCCATAATCGTAATCTTAGAATCATAACTCATATTAAAAACTCTGAAGGTAACCTAACCTCGGAACCTCCTAAGATCTCTGAGGAAATAATAAAGTATTTTCAAGATTGTCTCAATAATTATGAAATATCTCATATCACTGCCCAGTAGGAAATGCTCAGAAATATCCCCAAAATTATCTCAGATGAAGACAACAAATTCTTAAATAAACCATTTATGTTAGAGGAAATAAGGACAGCCCTCTTCACCATGAACCCAGATAAATCCCCCGGTCCGGATGGATTCCAAGCATTTTTTTATCAAAAATGTTGGGATATCGTCAGGGAAGAGCTTTGGGCTGCCATAGAAGCGACTAGAAATGGGGGATATATACTCAAAGAAATTAATCATACTTTCTTGACATTAATTCCCAAAAATAGTAATACTGAAACCCCAGGGGACTATAGACCGATAACTCTCTGTAATACTATATACAAAATCCTATCAAAAGCCCTAGCTGCCCGGCTCAAGACTCTGTTATCTAAAATTATATTGGAAGAACAAACAGGCTTTATGCCTGGAAAATCCATAATTGATGGAATATCTATTATACAGGAAATAATTCACTCAGCAAAGACTAACAAAGAAACTTGCATGTTCCTCAAACTAGATATTCAAAAAGCATATGATAAAGTAGACTGGCAATTTTTATGCAAGACTATGGAGAAATTTGGATTCTAAAAAAGATGGATAAACCTCATCTACCAGTGTATAGCTACACCAAAATTTTCAATACTCGTCAATGGAACCCCTGAAGGTTTCTTCAGTGCTTCAAGAGGCATATGACAGGGTGACCCAATTTCACCCTTTCTTTTTATAATGATGGCTGAAACCTTGGGTAGAACTATCAAACAAGCTCAAATCCTATCCAAAATTC
The DNA here is from genome assembly GCA_028749045.1 of Cupressus sempervirens. Taxonomy (NCBI): domain Eukaryota; kingdom Viridiplantae; phylum Streptophyta; class Pinopsida; order Cupressales; family Cupressaceae; genus Cupressus; species Cupressus sempervirens. The sequence goes on along the minus strand of CM053791.1, from coordinate 19,007,001 downwards.
AAGGCATTCCGGCAACAGAAAATGTTGAAAATATAACTCATGAGCAATTTGCAGACGACATTATTATGGCTGGACTTAGCACTATCAATGAAGCAAAAAACTACAAAACCATCTTAGATAATTACACCAAAGCATCAGGACAAAAAATTAATGCTGAAAAATCAGAAATTTTCTTTATGAACACAGAAAATAACCAAGAAGAACAAATATGCAATTTACTAGGGTATAAAAAAGGAAAATTTCCTTGTAAATACCTAGGAATATACATAGGAGAAGGTAAAAATCAAAATCCAGGCTGGCAAGACGTCCTCTCTAAAATAAATAAACACACAGACAACTAGAATGGGAAATGGCTAAAAAAAGCCGGTAGAACTACCAAAATTAAAGCAGTCCTATCAGTACTTCCGACATATCAATTATCCTGTCTTCAAATTCCTAAAAATATCAGTAAAAAAATTGAAGCCAAACTCAGAAACTTCTTTTGGAACAGGACTGAAAATAAAAAGAAAGCGGCTCTAATCAAATGGGAAAATATATGTCGATCAAAGAAGATGGGAGGATTAGGCATAAAAAATCTAGAATGACAAAATGAAGCATTAGGGGCTAAACTGGCATGGTGCATGTTTCAGGACAAGGATAGTAAATGGTCCAAAATCCTATACAATAAATACCTAAATCCTGATGATCCAACATCCTTATTTAGAATTAATAACCCTCCCTGAGGATCATAATTTTGGAATTTTCTGACAAAATGTCATCATACCATCTCTAAATATGCAACTTGGGACATTAGAAATGTCAGTAATGCCCTCTTTTGGGAAGATTCCTGGAATGGGCTTCCTTGTCTTGAAACATATAACATTTCCTATCAAACAGTGAACCTCCTCAAAGAGAGATGGGGGACAAAAGTAAAAGATTATGTGGATCATGATCCAGCCAGTGAGGATACTCCATGGAAATGGAAACCCCTATCCAATACTAACATATCAATTATCGATCAATCCAAGCTAGAAGGTATCCTCCAAGACCAAAAAATCCATCTTACTAACAGAGAAGATAAATTAAGATGGGCTCTATCTAATGACAGAACATATAAAGTTAAAGAAGGATACAATGCGATCCTCAACTCCCAAAGATGAGAGGAAATCAACATCCCTATGAACCTCTATTGGGATCCTGCCATTTTTCCCAAAGCAGGAATCTTCCTATGGGCGGCTTTCCAAAACCATATTCTCACCGCTGATAGAATAATTAAAATGGGTTTCCAAGGTCCCTCTAGATGTTCTCTGTGCAACAACAATAATGAAACAGTAAATCATTTACTCTTCCAATGTAGCTTCTCCAATGAATGTTGGCATAGGATCAAGAGAAAACTCAGTTGGACATCGCCACTTCCTGAGACCTAGAAGGATCATATCAATGGATGGCCTAAAAGTAGAGAGATCAGTGTAAGAAACGATAAGATTGAGCAAGGAACGAGAAACAATCCAAGTAAGTTAAGTGTGAAACAATGTTACCATGAGATAAGAAAAATCCAAGAGCATACACCAAGATGGTTCAACAATGGAGACAAGGATTTATAAGGAGAAAGCAAAGAAAACCCCTTGTGAGTATTATGAATGAAGGCAAATGTCTAGAGAAGAGAGAGAGAGAGTGTTGGAGCAAAATAGCTCAATACAATAACATCAAAGTGATGAGAGTAAAGAAGAAAGAAGGAGGAGCATCTCTTATAAAGAGATGAGAAAGGAGTTGCATGTGTAACTCCCATTTCTATGAATGCCACATTCATAATAGGTGTGTGCAAAGTGTCACAATCCTCTTAAGGAGGATAAACTAAATTCCTTAACAAAGGAATAATAAAAATGAGTTGTCCTCATATGTGGAATAAAGGAAAAACAATGACATGTCCTCCACATGTGTAGAATAGGACAAACTACATTTAGGGATCCTTGGAATATCCCAATTAAATACATCCAAGGGAAGATTAACCTTTCTAACACCCCCCCTTAATCTTTACTTGGGGAGTTTACATCAACGGGTTGTAAACCCAAATTTTTACAATGGAATTGAAATCTCTCTTTAGAAAATGGTTTGGTTAAAATATCAGCCACTTGATCTTCACCTTTACAATAAAGAAGAGTAATTTGCTTGTCTTCAACTTGTTATCGAATGAAGTGATGTTGAAGTGAAATATGTTTGGTCCTTGCATGAAAAACTGGATGCCAAGGCAATAACACTTTGATTGTCACAATGTAGAGGGGTAGGTGCTTGTTGAGGTAGACCCAAATCGTCAAGAAGTCTTCTAATCCATAAAGCTTCCTTAGCTGCATTGGTACAACCTTTTGTATTTAGCTTTAGTTGAGCAAAGGGAAATAGAGTGTTCTTTTTTACTTTTCCAAGAAATTGCACCTAAACCAACAAAGAAACAATAGCCACAAGTGGATTTCCCATCATTGGGATCTCCACCTAGATCGGAATCAGTATAGCCATGTAAAATAAATTTAGAATTGGCATCATAGAATAGTCCCATATTAATAGTTCCTTTAATGTACCTTAAGATTCGTTTAGCAACTTTAAAATGAGTTTGTTGAGGTTTAGACATAAATCGAGAAACTAAACGAACACTATAAGCAATATCAGGTCTAGTAAGAGTTAAATAATTTAAACTTCCTACCAACTGTCTATACAAAGTTTCATCAAAAAAAGGAGTATTCATATCATCCATTAATTTAGTTCCTAATTCACATGGAATTGAAACATGGTTAGAATCATTCATCTTAAATTTTTCTAAAAGATCATGAGCATACTTGCTTTGAGAAAGAAAGATACCCTTAGGAGTTTGGCAAATTTGCATACCTAAGAAGTAATGTAAAATACCTAAATTAGTCATCTGAAATTTCTATTTAAGTTGAAACTTAATATCATAAATCAAAGCATTTGAACTAGAAGTGAGAATTAGATCATCTACATAAACAATAATAATGATAATATCATTGTTAGTATGTTTAATATACAAATTAGGATCATTCTTACTTATAGAAAAACCTTGAGAAATAAAGAAAGAATTAATTTTAGAATACCGTTCTCTAGGTGATTTTTTAAGACCATAAATAGATTTTTTCAATTTGCAAACCAGATTTTCACTACCTTTCTTAACAAATCCAAGAGGTTGAGCCATATAGATTTCTTCATGTAAATCACCATTTAAGAAGGCACTTTTAACATCCATTTGATGAATGGGCCAATTCATTTTAGATGCTAAAGCAAGAACTAATTTGATAGTAGGCATTTTAGCAACAGGAGCAAAAGTTTCATTATAGTCTAATCCTTCAATTTGTGAAAAACCTCTAGCAACTAGTCTAGCCTTAAATTTACTAATTTCATTAATAGTATTCAATTTTGTTTTGTATAACCATTTACATGAAACTATATTCTTGCCATGAGGTAACTTGACTAAGTCCCAAGTTTGATTAGCAATTAAAGAGTCATATTCCTCTTGCATGGCTTTTTGCCATTGAGGTTGAGAGTTAGCTTGATCAAAAGACTTAGGATCGTTAGAATTCATAATACTAGTCATCAAAGCATAATTACAATAATTAATCCTTCTATGTTTAATTCCACCAAATCTAGAAATGTAGTCATCACCTTCATTGATTAAGTTTTGAGCCCATTTAGGTTTACGTTTAGTTGCAATAGAATTATCACTAGAGGAAGAATCATTAGCAATAAAAGCATCATTAGTAGCTACTTGAATATCATTACTTGTAGGAGCAGAAATAATAGGTGGTACTTGAGTTGAAGGGTTAAGAGGAGGAGTAGGGTTAAGAGAAGGAGGTTGGTCCTCCACGAGCACAATTTTAGTGCCACTAAATTTTGCATCATGTGTAGTAGAACAGTCATGGACTCCATTTTCTGCAATACAAACATCTCTAGCAACTTGAACTTTGTTAGTAGTGGAATCATAAACACGATAACCCTTAGTGTTTTCATCATAACCAACAAACATATAAGGAGATGACTTAACATCTAATTTATGCCTTTTCTGTTTAGGAGTATGAACATAAGCAACAGATCCAAAAATCTGCAAATGATGTAAATCAGGTTTCCTACCAGACCAAGCCTCTTCTAGAGTAATATCCTTGAGAGCTTTGGTAGGAGTCCTATTAAGAATATAAGTTGCACAAAACATGGCTTCAACCCAAAATTTATAATGCAGATTCTTAGCATGCAACATGCTTCTAGCCATTTCAACAATGGTCTGATGCTTTCTTTCTGCCACACCATTTTGTTGTGGTGTATAAGGAATAGTAAGCTCGTGTTTAACTCCACATGATTTCAAATAAGAGTGGAAAGCATTATTCACATATTCCTTTCCATTATCAGTTCTGAGAATTTTAAGTTTAAAACCAGATTGCCTTTCAACATATAACTGAAATTCAATGAATATATCAAGAACTTGATCCTTGCTATGCAAAAAATAGATCCAAGTTCGTCTAGAAAAATCATCAACAAAGGTAAGTGCATACCGAGAACCTTGGATGGAGTTATTCTCCATGAGGCCCAAAAGGTCACTGTGGACAAGATGCAACTTATTAGTTGCCCGCCATGATTTTCCATTTGGAAAGGGTTCCCTATGCATCTTACCACTCATACAACCTGTACAAGCAATCTTAGAAGGAATAATGTGAGGCAAGCCATCAAACATATTGTTTTTTTGCGTTAAAGTAATATAATCCAAATTTAAATGGCCAAGTCTTTCATGCCATATATTGAAATCAATAGAAGTATGTAAAGAATATCGTGAACTAGCAAATTCATGGAATTTAAATAAGTTGTCATTATCCATTTTAGCATGAGCAATCACTTGTTTAGTTTGAGCATCTATGACATAACATGTATCTTTATAGAATTCAACTTTATAGTCCTAACATAACTGTGAAACAGAAAGCAAATTAGTTTTCAGATCAGGTACATATAATACATCATGCAATTTACCATTAGGAATAGTTACATCACCTAAACCTTCAACTTTACAAGTCTAATTATTAGCTAACTGAATAGGAATGTTAGCAATATCAGGTTGCAGAGAATCAAAAAATTCTTTATGAGAAGTTACATGTTGTGGTGCACCACTGTCAACAATCCATTCTAAAGGTTTGCAAAGATTAAAGTTACAAGTAAAAGCATGACGAGAATTAGAACTAGTAGAGTTACCTTTTTTATGATTTGATTTTTGATTATGGTTACTGATATTCATAGGCTTTTTATCATTTTGATTTTTAAAACAGTTATTGACAACATGACCATCTTTGCCACAATCAGAACAATGAGGTTTGGAATTGGAATGATTCCTTTGATTGTTAGTATTATGATTGTTATTATGATGATTGTTATGGTGATTGTTATTATTGTTATATTTCGCATGAAATTTATTGTTGGAATTATTAGAATTAGTATTATATTGTTTGTTGTTATTATTATTATTATTTGAACAAAAATTATTATTATTTGAATTTCGTGACATAAATGCATGTTCAATTGATTTAAGGGTACCAAACTGAATTAGCTTAGCTTCTTCCTATCTTAATAAAGTTTGAAAAATAACATAAGTTAACTGAGAAGTTAAAGTAGGAATAGCAAGTTGTGTGTGAATATTAGTTATAAACTGTTGAAACTGTCTAGGAAGACACTTTTTAAGAATAAGATGAATTAAATGAATGTCCTCTAATTGAACACCTAAAGCAATAATTTGGCTTTTAAGAGAATCAAATTTTAACAGAAATTCATCCATACTCTTAAAATCTGTATACCTGAGATCTTCAAGTTGATCTTGCAACTGTATTTTGCGGTATTCATCTCCACTGTCATACTTGGTTTGCAAGATTGACCAAGCATCATGAGCTTTAGAACAGTGTGCAATTAACACATATAAATCTGGAATAATGGAAATACCAATTAAACCTAAAGCTTCTTCATTTTTAGTTTTCCAAGTATTTTTTTCGTCTTGGGTAGCCACTGAACTAGGTTCAACAGAAGGATTAGTGGCTATCTCGAAGAGGTGTTTAAAATGAAAAATGAATGAAATATGAGTTTTCCAGGAATGATAATTAGAATGACTAAGTTTTATTTCTGGAATTAAGGTTGACATCTTTATGAAAAAAAATGTCCCCCCCTAATAGAAATATGACTTATACGTTAACTTGAATGAAAACAAAACGTGATGATGGAACTATGAATAAGTTTCTGAAAAAAAATGATATAACTCTGCAATGAAACGTTAGTACAAGGATTAAATAAAAAAGAATCCTGCAGAAGCGTTTTTAGAATGATTATAGCAAAGAATCCAATTTTCTATATTTAGGATGGCTATATTAATGATTCCTAATGAAAAAAACTTAATACAACATTCAAGTGTTTTTTTATTGAAAAAAAATAGAGGAATCTAATTTGCTATAATTAACATACAGAATGATTGAAGAAAGAAAACGAAAAAGAAAGTAACTGCCAAAAGAAATAGAAAGCTGCTAAATAACTGAAACCACTGACATGCAGAGGTCCAGGATGGCAAAATGACAAATGCGAATAAGCAAAGATGAAAAAGTTATGCAAGCATAAGGACAAGCTGCACACACAAAAAAACTTGCGGATTCTGCAGATAAAGAGGAGTCACAAAAGGTGAACCTTCAGATAAACCCTGAACATGCAAGTTCTTTTGATTATGAGGACTACAGATCCAAGGGCATGAGTGAAGGATCTCGTTTCTCTTTGTTTCAAGGTAGGAAAAAGGAAGCTCAACATCAAAGGAAGATTTACATAATGGCTGGTCTTCGCCGCCGGGAAGGCTTTTTACCGTTCGGGGCAAAGGCTACTTCAGATGAGTTCACATCAGCAAGCGCAGTTATGAGAAGAACCAAAGATCTACTCGAAGGTAATTCGCAGATGGAAATCGACCTGGCTGCTGCTACCTCTGGTGATAAGACTGAGCCTCTTTGGGATGCAGTGGATAATGTTCTTAGCGAAAAAGTTCTCTGTGAAGCCCAATTACCAGAGAGAGACGACCTGCTTCCTTCTAGGGAGAAGAAAAACAAGATTGCCGCCTAAGGAAATTTTTGGGGAAGAAAAAGTTTTACAGACTCGTTTTAGCGTGACCAACCACCTATGAAAAATAGAAAGATTCTAAGGCAAGAAAATCAATATAGAAAGTTCCTAAAAGGAACTAAAGGAGCTGTAAGAAACGATAAGGTAGTTTAAGATATCGAGTAAAATATATTTAAAAATACAAAAAAAGATTAGAAAATGTATTAAATTTTTTAAAAAATGAGTAGGAAATATATTAAATTTCTAAAAAAGAATTAAACTTAATCCATTGAATGTCCTAAGGTTTTTTAAAAATACACTTAGGATTATTATTTCCTTAATATAATTGAAGGAAAAATTTATTTTAATTAAATGATAAGAAGAATAAATATATAAAATATTTATAAAAAAAATTGCACAATTTAAAATAAATAAGTGCTTTCTAATAAATTCTTCTTGTTTTAGTGGCACGCCTTCCAAAACAAGAGCAAAAAAAAATTTGAAAAATTTGAACAGAAAACCCTTTGGCGGCAAGCCTTCCAAAGAGGGTTAGAAAAAAAAATGAGCAATAAAATCTGCACACAAAGGATGTTAGAATGAGCATAAAATTGCAACACAAACTTCTTCTCTCAATGATGTCTCCAAATAAGGTGTGCTCCAATGAATGGCAACCTTCAACACAAAACTTATAACAAGGATTAGATAGCCAAGCTCTGATACCATGTAAGAAACGATAAGATTGAGCAAGGAACAAGAAACAATCCAAGTAAGTTAAGTGTGAAACAATGTTACCATGAGATAAGCAAAATCCAAGAGCATACACCAAGATGGTTCAACAATGGAGACAAGGATTTATAAGGGGAAAGCAAAAAAAACCCCTTGTGAGTATTATGAATGAAGGCAAATGCCTAGAGAAGAGAGAGAGAGAGTGTTGGAGCGAAATAGCTCAATACAATAACTTCAAAGTGATGAGAGTAAAGAAGAAAGAAGGAGGAGCATCTCTTATAAAGAGATGAGAAAGGAGTTGCATGTGTAACTCCCATTTCTATGAATGCCACATTCATAATAGGTGTGTGCAAAGTGACACAATCCTCTTAAAGAGGATAAACTAAATTCCTTAATAAAGGAATAATAAAAATGAGTTGTCCTCACATGTGGAATAAAGGACAAACAATGACATGTCCTCCACATGTGTAGAATAGGACAAACTACATTTAGGGATCCTTGGAATATCCCAATTAAATACATCTAAGGGAAGATTAACCTTTCTAACAATCAGCATTTATGATAAAATCTAGAATGTCACTCCTGCAATTGTAACTTGGGAATTATGGAAAGAGAGAAATAGAAGAATTTTCAATAACATTGGAATGACAATCCCTCAATTAGTCAATAAAATGGAAATAGCCATAACTGAAGTCTTAAATAATCACCTTAGAGTTACTCCCAAACAGGAAGGCACTTTTACAACTTGGGATGTAGAAATCAAAAAACATTGGCCTCAGTTAATTAATCCCCCATTAGTTTACAATTCGAAGAATACATTAGCACGCAAAGAATGCAAATGGGAACTGCCCCCTCAAGGATGGAAAAAACTTAATTTTGATGGAGCCTCCCACGGAAACCTAGGGGTATTTGGATTAGGGTTTATCCTAAGAGACCATTTGGGACAATGGATTGTCAAAAAAGCAAAACCCCTAGGTATTACAACCAATAACTTGGCAGAATTAGAAGCAGTAAACCAAGGACTTTCATTCTGTAATAAATACAAAATTAAAAAATTAATAATCAAAGGAGATTCCCAAATCATCCTAAATGCTCTTAGGAAAAGATACACTCCGAATTGGAAAATCAATTCTAAATTAGAAGAAGTAAATAAAAAATTAGACAGAATAGAAGAAGTTATCATTCAACATATCTACCGTGAAGGAAATTGTGAGGCGGATAAGTTGGCGAATGAAGGAGCAAATGGCAACGACATCCTTTTACTCAATCAAACAATAAACTAACAAATTAATATTTTGTAGGAATCCCATCAGAAATACTCAACTTCAGGACATATAAACATAGATTCAGTTAAATTCTATTTAGATAAGTTATTATATTTATAATAGGCTATATGAAATTTAATTAGTTCCTCTCATCCTTATGTTAAGAGACTAAAACCATAGATTAGTCCTTAACCGCTCAAATAAGAACTAGAAAGGTAGGGATAACATAGTGTCTTCGAAACTTTTAACTTAAGATTAAAATCTGGCTTTAGGTTTCAATATTAACCCCACGAATAACTTTGAATACTTTGAACCTCTAAACCAATAGAACTGAAGTAGGCTACCGAATTCTTAGAAAGATCAAAGGGAAATTTCTAGAACCTCTAGAAGCTCCTCAAATTCTCTAGAACCTTTGACGTCTATACTTAGCTTTATCTGCATCTCCTGTCTCTTTCTACCTCACCTTAGCCGAAACAATGGAAACTTTCATTAGCCTGTATCATGTTAATGAAAATTGGACTATGGCATTCAGGGGGAGCATTACACTGGAACGATGGACTCGGATCCTTAATCTAGTTGATAATATGGCAAGAATTGCGGTTAGCAGGGGAATTGGTGAAAGCATTTTTAGGTATGAATACACATGGAGAACAAACAGTGATATTATAGGATCATTTATAGGCTGCATGATAAGGGCAAAAATTGATAAATGGGTTACTATTCGTCTTTGTTATAATATTTTCAATCTTGTATGGCTAGTAGGGTTGGAAGAGGCAATTATGAGTATCGATAACAAAAATAGAATTCCTCTTCCTGAGCTTTACATGGCCCTACCCCCAAGAATTCTTGATACCACCTTACACCCCACTCGACCTGTAATCCTTATCCGCGACCCTCCCACCTTCAACAAAGAATGGGCAAATATGGAGACTAGCATCCACTTTCTGCTGTGATGGAGAGGAATCCTTGAAGATAATAGCCAGGAATGGCTTCTAAACTATCTCACATCCACCAAAGCTTACATAGAACCAGGTTCGAATTTTGATAATCTTCCTTCACTCTCCTTTTGCACGCCCAATTTGGACAAATCCAGCAAAGTTAGAACAACTTATGTGTTTCCCCCCAACTTCCAGATGGAAGACTCAATGGATATTTCAAAAATTATCATTATGTTCAAAGAGAAAATTGTAGAAGCAGAGTAAATTTGTTTGCACTCAATATGAAGCCCTCAGAACAGGCTAACTGAGAGCAAATTTTGATTAAAATATAGTAGGTCTCTCTTAAGTATCAGCTCTTTGAAACTCTGTAGTATTTAGGTTGTTGTAAGTAGGGTTTAAATATATGTATATGGATAAATCTGTATAGGTAAACGGTATATGCTAGAGATGATAAACTCATAGAAAATTCTCTCTTTTTGTGGCTTCCCTCTCTACACCATATTATAGTAAAACAATATTATGGGATACATATATAACAACAGGATTAATTGATTAATCTTATGTTTAAGCTGAACCATTGAGGCATATATTGACCAAGCTAGTTTTTATCTCTTTTCCTGTATAAGTTTTTTTTCACTCCTATTCACCTTCATGATGATAGTAATGGCTGGAAGATTTATATGAGGATAAAGATGCTAAATTTTTGAAAATTCACTCATAGCTCATTATAGCCCTTCTATGTCTTTATTTGTTATTAACATATAGGATTTTTAGCACTTAGACGCTACTTAAGATGGTTTTTAATGCATAACAAATGGTAAGGATTGGGTAATAACTTTACAGTCTAGAAAGAGGAACATATGTTATTATATGTGGGGCATTGATATATATATGTTAGCATGAGTAAGCATGTATATATGAGTGTCAACATAGATAAAAGGAAGTTCTATTAAAGATAGGACATGAAGTATTACAAATTCCCACCATAAATATCCCCTCTTTTGTTGATCCAGTGACATCTAAATGGATCTCAATCCGAAGCTTGGAAGATCAAATAATTCACACAAAAATATTAAAATGTCCCAATATCAAATGATTGTGATATTAGCATGAGATACTAATCTAAAACTTATATGGAATTCTAACAATACTAACTCCCTCTCTTTGGAAGCATCTCTTGTTTGATTTTGTTGTGAAGCAAACAGGTTAAAAGCAAGTTACTCAGCGATTGTCAAAGATATTCTCCCTGGTTCTCGCCCTTTATAACATCGGCCTATGAAATCCATTGGAAACTACCATTTGTAAATTGTATGATAAATGATTCAAAGTGATAATTGTAAAAGTGATATTAAAACATGATGTAATTGCTGGGGTATGCCCCTAAGATACATGTAAAATAAAGGACATTTGTCCTAGGTAAGACTGGAGGTTTTCTTCCCCATTCTTTCCTACTAGTGCCCGCTTGAACGGTGGATTTGTAAAAAAAACTTATATTAATAAATAAAATCAAGGCTTTTGCCGTTTATTGATTAAAAAAGAAAAGAAAAAAAGAGGGGTTTTTCTCTTAATTAATTAAATGTGGATTAATTATTTAATTAAAAAAGAGGTTTTCTTTTAATTAAATGGGGACTTATTTTATTTAATTAAAAGGAAGATTTTCTTTTAATTAAATAAGACTTAGAACAAAATGATCAACCTTAGAAAAATAAATAATTGAGTTTGATCAAGGAAATTGATTTGAATTGATTTTATAAAATATTGCAAACCATTGATTCAGGAAATTGATAAATTGAATAATGGGGGCCCATAGTCTAGGTAACCATTTTAGGGTGCATACATTTTCCCTTCTTTGACTAATGTGTGATCGATTTGCGAACACATGTAGTCAAAGAAAGAAATTGAAGCGTGAGATCGATTCGGGATCACAAAACCACCTAGATGTGTGGTCGATTTAGGAACACATTAAGACAAAGAATACAAATAAATTTTGACTTAAAAAAGTTAAGCATAAAATTGATGAAACTGAATCAAGGATTGAAGTTGATAGATACTGCCCCCTTGTGATTGAAATCAAAATAAGATAGAGGAGAAACAACAAATTGATAAATTTGATCAAATCGAACAAAAGATAAAGTTCTTGATGTAAGATGAAAGAGATAAGAATCATAGAACCAATGTAGATCATCAAGCATGAAATATTATGCCCCAAAGGTGATTTAGAAGAAAAGAAGTGGGGTAAAAGCAAATGGAAGATAGAAGTTTAGAAGATATGGAAAGAAATAGAAAGATAAAACGCCAAAATCAATCAATTGTTTAAGATAGAAATTTCGATTGAGATCATGAAAGAAGATAAGGAAATGAAGATCAAAACATGACCACAATTGATTAAAAGTCCATGATAAAGATGAAGGGAGAATCCTCTCAAACTCATGATGCAACCTAAAAATGCAAACTAACATGAAGTCTAACAATGCAAGCTACATGAAAATACAAAGGTGTACTTGCAATAGAAAAACTATAACATAGGATTTTGTGTTCATCATTCATTAGAGAATGTAAAGGAACTTATTTTCATCATTGGGTCATTATTAACAGACATCAAAAAATCACACAATCATCACTAGTTACAAGTGCAACTATGAAGGTATAAAGGTGATTTATATTGGATTGGAATGTGGAAAGATTCTAACATAAGCATCAAAGACATAAAGGTCAAGATGACTTCAATGTTAGCTTACCCAATTTAATATAGCAAATAAAACATATGCCTCATGCCCCAAGTCCTCTAGCTATAAATCCCAGAGAGACTTAGGAACAATGACACTCAACGAAAATCAATAACAGTTAGAACACAAAGAAAAGATCATGACATAAGTCAAGCATTAAGTGTTTGTATTTAAAAATGTAAGGGTGTTAAATGATACTGAGTTCCAAGGATAAGGATCAAATGCTTTCAAATAGGTAAGATTACATGACAAAACTTGGTAAGACCAAACCAATAAGTATTGAAAAACACTCAATGTCAGGGGTTGTATTGAAAAATACAATTGGGGTGGTGTTGAAAAACATCGTTTGTGAGGTGTCCTAAAGACTAACACATCCAAGAGACCAAAGCTAACACAGTTATGCCCCCTAGACAAAGACCAATTTCAAACCAAGGCAACAAGGACAAGTAATGATGGAGAAAGGCCAAGTGTCAAGGATACACGCTAAGAAATAGGGGCGCAAAGGCCTCAAGTAGCAACTGTTTCTAGGTTTTCACCACTTGGATTTTTTTTTTTTTTTTTTTGGGATTTTTTTTTTTTGAAGATACATCAAAGCACTTATTACTAAGATGATCATTTTTGAGGACATTTTCCAATTTTTAGAATTTTGATAGTATTTCATTTTTTTTTGGATTTTTGAAATATATCATTTTTTTGTATTTTTTGAAATATATCAATTTTTTTGGTTTTTTTTAGGATCAATAAATATGTACAAAGATGCCCCTAGATAGAATGAGCACCATTTCCAAGCAATAGAACATCATTTATTTTAATGTCTAGCAAGGTAGAGGACATGATGGAACAAGAAGCTGGTGGATATGATGGATAAGCAAGGAGTGTATGAAGCAAGTGAAAGTGATCTTCAAGGAATAATTCCTCAAGAGTACCCAAGCGAGGGAAAGATAACCATATAAAGCATGTGTTGGATAAGAGAAGAAAGCCATGAAAGGAGATAACATGTAGGATAAGCAGTGGAAACTAATAACTAAGATAGCATGAAAGCGTGTAGCCCAACAAAAGTAGGCATGTCAAGAGGCCTAAGAACCATGTTTCTCATTGTGTGATCAAGACCAAGGGGTCAAATGGATAGAATAGTGGTAGGGTAAAGTAATAAGAATAAAGGTAAATATGTAGGCTATGAGTGAATGAAAAATCATAATAGGAAAGCTAACAAATAATATAGCCAATACACAGGGATAGCTCAACATTGTCAAGATCAAAGAGGAAATACATAATGAATGAAAGATGTAGAAGAACTATGCATGATGCCTGATTATCAGGTTTTCAGCATGGTACTTATCCAAGGTGCCACAAGGGAGTGGTTTTCACCATAGGCAAAATTTATTTCTCTTTACTTTTGCTACCAAGGTGCCTAATTACCAGGTTTTCACCAAGGCACATTTTCAAAATTTTCATTTTTTTCATTCATTTTTTTCAAAATTTTTCATTTTTAAAATTTTTTTTTGGAAGAAGTCAAGCTTTTTAGATAATGCTCCTTGAAAGTTTAAACCATGACATGTAAAGGAGTTGAAATGATATGCTCAAAGATGTTGAAAGGGAAAGGGAGATGGAAGACAAAAATGGAGGATATAGTTTTATGCAAAGCGAGTGAGATTGCAAAATGGAAATGAAGGCAAGATCAACATCAACACACACCTTAAAGGGTGGTGAGAGGATGAGGAAAATTTGAATGAAGGAATAAATGAAGGAATATGGTGAGTGGATAGAAGAGGTTGTGGTTTAGGCGCATGGAATGGAAGAATGCTTTTGGAAGAAGATGAAGTGGAATTCTTTGGAAGCTTGAATGTCAACTTCAATTGTTGTTCAACATTAGACTCTCTCAAGAGAGACTTTGGAATCCATATAGCCGTAGACCTCTTTTCATTTCTTTTTGACGATTTAGAGATAATATCTTCAATGATGGATTTTGGAACCCATACTTGTCTTATAATTTTTTTCTTAGATATCTCTTTTGACTTTATGCCCGCATGTCGATTAGAGGAGACATGGTAGTCTTCTTTTTTATATGGATTTTTGAATTGCTTCTTTTTCTTGTATTGAACATTTAGGTTACTTCCAAAAGACTTGGGACTTGTGGAAGAAGAAGGATGATATCACTGGTTTAGGTGAGTGGGTAGATGAAAAGGATTCAAGGATATGCATCTACGTTGATCTTGAGGAAAGATAGGAGAGTGAGGGACGTAAGGACCCATGATGGATGATGAATTAGGAGAGTTAGGAGGGGAAAGTGAAGGGACATAAGGACCCAATATGGAAGGAAGACGTGAAGCATTTAGTATCGGTGGGGGAGGTCCAAGGATGGATGTGGAAGATGCAGAAGGGTAATCAATAAGTTCATCAAAATCTATATGATAATCAAGGACATTAGCATCTTTAGAGTGAGCATTAAGACTTTTAATATGATCATGAATATCTTGAATAGGAGAAACTTCTTTGATAGGAGTACTTGAAGCTTGAGAAGACTTAGGAAGAGTAGAAAGTGGAAGGGAACATGGAGTGGTAGAATAAGAAGATGAAAGACTTTGATCTTGAGAAGGATCTTTGGATATCATAAGTGTAGAGTTTTTCTCTTGATTTTCAATAGGCTCAACATTGGAAGTAACAAAACTATTTTTAATAACCTTAATGGAAGTATCAACTTTGGAAGGTACAACTATATTAAGGTCATTTTGATTGTCAATAAGCTCAACGATGTAAGTAGTAGCTTGATCTTGCTTAGGAGAAGACTTAAGACATGGTGGAATGAATGAAGAAGGGCACGGAGGATCAAAAGAACCATGAATTGGATTAGAGACATTGTGAAAATAATTGGATGACATGGATGGTTATTGATCTTTATCTTTCTTTATATTCTTTTCTTTATCATTTTTAGAGTCCTCTCGACATGAAGCCACTCCTAAGGAGAAGGAAGCATGTTGGAATTGTATGGAAGACTTTGGAATAGATGATGAAGTACTATCTGAAGTAGGCATCATAGTGCATGAAGGCTTAGGCTCTTTAGGTTTAGCATTATCAAAAGTATTTTTAGCCAAGTGAAGGTTAGCTTGAGTTTCTTTAAGAGGTAGCCTTTGAGGATAACTATAGGGAATCTCATGAAAAGCATTAGGATCTTTGTTCCAGGGGGTGATCCCACAATAATGGGTTCCACTTTTTGGCCAATTTTGACATTGAAATCAATATTTTTGCAACAAACCTCATGTTCGAGTGGCTATATCTCTAAAACTATAAATAATTTCAAGATGACATATACTAGTATTTTTAGTAATCTGTTCCTACTTTGTAACCATATTTTTAAATCTAAAATAAAATAAAATTATGTCAATTATTTCATCTCCTCCTAAAAGTGATACATAATAAAATTCAATATTTTTAAAGAGTGACAATCCGTTTGACACACAACTTTTTTTTATAAAATGATAATGAAGTAATTCTTTCAGCGTTAGATTTGTAACATCAATATCCAAAGGATGCATTTGGTTTGATTCATTTTGGTTGAATATTGTATAGTTTATGAAGTTTTGAAGTGACACCTATTGTAATTCAGACATACGTTTGTTTTGACATAGATAATTTTAAGTTATTTTATCATAAACCTTTTTTTTTTGAATAGAAAGATATCTCAATAAGCTATTTCCTACATATTTTTCAAAAAAAAATTGACCTAATTTACTAATTTTCTCGAAGTGTCGAAGTCGGTTGATGTTCAATCGGTAATGAACCTATGATGAGTTAAACTCATATTTGAAAGTCTTAATGATTAAAATATGTATTACAATTATAGTCGTTAGAAAGCTTGCTCTGAGCAGCACATTTTGACATTTTTAATTTTATAGTAGGAGATCATTCTTCTACAATTATGGGTGTCAAAAGAGCAAAGAAACAAAATCAAGAAAAATGGGGCAAAATTTTCTTAGTTTTGGGTGTTCGCAACGAACATGGCGTTCGTAGCGAACAGATGTTCATAGTGAACATACGAGTTATAATTTCTTGGCCACCATAAATTTAACAAGATATGTTCGTGTGAACATATCTATTTTATTATGTTTGTGTGAACATGTAAAAATACAAAAAACTTGATGTTAGCTTCTAACAAGCAGTTTAAATGTAGTGACAGTGACAAGCAAATCCGTATAGCAAAATTTTTATGTGATTATTGTGTGAAATTTATCTTAAGGCAAGGGGTAAATTTTATTTTATTTTGATTTTATAATGGGAAACAAGAAAGGAAGGCAAAGAAAATATGCAAGAAAGAGATCTGATGAAGCATAACAAAGAAATCTTTAGAAGATTGCAGCATGTTATCATTGAATTAAACAAGGTGAAGGAAATGTTGAAGAAGGCTCAACAGAAGTAGAAGAAGTGCATATGGGAGAGAGTTTAGGGACACTCCCTAGAAAATCTCAAACAATGAATGTTGAAGAAGGCTCAAGATCACTCCCTACAAAGGTTCAAATAACAGAAGTTGGAGAAGGGTTAGAATCTTTGCCTGTAGAATCTCAAACAATGGATGTTCGGGAAGGCTCAAGATTGCTCCCTGTAGAAATTCTAGTAATAGAAGTTAGAGAAGGGTCGAGATTAGGTGCAGGAACTGGTATGGATGAACTCCTAAATATTGCCCAATCTATAAAAAAATGCTATTTCTACAAAAAAATTAGATCATTTACTTAAAATGGATGTGGATAAATTGAGAAGACTTGCAACTGTTGTTAAACCATCAAGTTTGTCTAAGAAAGGGTTAATGAATAAGAAGATAAAAGAAATTATGACTCAATTTGATAACACTGAAACACTTGAACAAGCTCAGTTACTTTCACTTTTGCTTACACAAAAGAAGTTGCAAGAGGCATTGAAATTGTTAGGTGTAGACATAATATCAAAGAAGAGAAGATTTTCTAGCATGTAAACTGATTTGATTAAAAATTTTAAACAAGGTTTGAGAAACATAGGAAAATACTCTTTAACTAAAGATAAGTCCATAGCAAGAAAAGTGATGTTGCTGTCTGTTGTAAATAAGAATATGACCTAAAATAGACAGATATCTTCAATTTTGTCTGAAATGGGTTTTAGTAGGAAAACAATGAGAAAATATGTTAAGAGAAGATTAATTGTGGATGATAGTACTATGGAGGGCAATTGGGCAATCATGTGTAGAGAACCTCATTCTGATAGGATTGAAGAGTCATTAAAAAATTTAGTCATATCATTTTGGATTGATAACACTTGTCCTTCATCAAATAGTAGAGATGTTATTAGGCATAGGATTGCATCTGGCCAATATGAACATCACACAAAACATTGGTTGGACACAACATAGAATGAGTTATATGTGTCATTTTGTAGTGAACATCCTAATGTATAAGTTGGGCAAACGTTTTTTGAAAAATTGAAGCCACAGTTTGTGTTGGAGTTGAGGAAAGCCAACTCCGAAGACGCCAAGATCACCTGCATGCGAAACCTGTCAAAGAGAAGCCATAGAAGGGGAGGAGCATGGAGCACGGGCAAAACCCTAAACGGACATGAGTGACACCATGAATGCAAACACAAGAAGAAATGTATTTACAATAAGAAATGATGTGATGATATTACAATGAGAGAGAGCTCGAATATAAAGAGCTCCAGGAAGCTTGTAGAACAAGCTGTAAGGAGGTAGAGGACAAAAATGACAACTCAGCACATATCCACAAAAAGTGGAATATGCTAAAAAAGGAGCAAACTCCCGAGTTGTCAACAACTAACCACTACATGCATTAAATACAAAAGTATTAAATAAATGCATGACCTAAGTAAGCTTAAGCAATAAAATAAATAATTAGATATTAATTATTTACTCTAACACCCCCCCTTAAGTGCAACTTAGGGAAATGCCTTAAGCTCACAAAACAAAGATGAAATGCATAATGGGTCTCGACAACGAGGCCATGTTAGGTACCCAAGTACAATGCAAGAAAATGCAACCTCTGTAAGCAGGGAAAGAGAGAAAACCACATGGGAAAAAAGCTCCTCCAAAAAGAGGTAAGAACCCAGTGAAGAGCTGAAGAAGTCTCCAACTAGGGAAATTGTCCCCTAAAACAGGAACAAAGAGTGATCATGAAGAAGCAACATCACTGAAGCATGAAGAAGTCGCAAATCTACCAAACTGCTGATCTGAAGAAACCTCCATGGAAGAAGAAGGCACGAACTGAGCATGTCTATATGGTAGATGATCCATCTCACCGAAATGCATAGGTAGCCAGCTACTGCAATCGCCTTGTACATAGGATCAACCACTGAATACATAGTTCACACTATCGAACCATCGAACCACAGATGCATTAGAACAACAACATACCCCCCCTTAATGCAGATGGGGTGTGATGACAAGCAACTGAGAAGGTGGGCCAAAATCTCCTACAAACGAACCAAGAACGAGGAGAGAGGGAAAGAGGTACAGACACCGATAAAGACATGGTCTAACTGACTCTGCATGGGCTAATGTCATGGAAGGGACACTCACTTGACAAAGGGAGAATGCCTAAAATAGAAAACAATAATCCCCCCCATGGTGCTTTATGAAAATAGTGCAAGTACACCTGACTCAAAACAATGTTCATGACTCCTAGAATGCAAAAGTGACACTTTATCTCAGTGCGATACAAAGAAGTGCTTCAAAATGATAGCTACAATGATCAAAATGGAAAAAGAGCTATGACAAAAGAAAGTACAGTCGAAAATAAAGCAAACCATGCCAGGAAAACAATCCTCGGGCCTAAAACAGTCAAAAAATCCACCATAGAGAAAAAATGTCAAAACTATGATAGAAAGATCAGAGGCCAAAAAAGAAGAAAAATGACTCCATTTCTGAAAAGTACACAGAACTAGCTTTCCAGAAATATAAAGTTTTCCAAAAACAGACATGGGACGCAAAAGATATGCATGCTGGAGTCAAAAATAGGACTTCGGACTTCAACAAAAAACAAAAGCAATAAAAAAACATCAAAACCAAAAAATACCTACACCAAAATCTCCGTCTCAGAACTAGCTTTCCGGCGCTTCTTTCGGATCGGAAAAATACATCCGTATGCAAAAGTTATGGCCAAAAAACCAAAGGTAGGTCCAAAAGAAAATTGGGAGAGGTGCATGCAAGGGCTGATGCAGCGCTGACCTCATGGTGACGTCAAAAATTTAGGGCATTAAATTTGATGGCCTGTCAGCCGTCGCTGCAAAAAAGGATGCCATGTGGCAGTACGGTAGATGACATGGCTGACGTGGCAGGGGCCACGTGGTGCCCGTGCCACGTGTCACGCATAGAATGGAAGCAAAGGCACTGACGCGGACTGCAAGCTGGCAGGCGGAGGCGGCCGAGCGGAGGCAGGAGGAGGTGGCCGCAGGGGTGGCGGACGCAGAGGAGCCGCTGGTGGAGGGCGGAGGACCGGAGGCGGCCTGGCCGCGGCTGAGCCCAGGCGGCGCTGCCTGTTGCAGCCGCTGCGGGCTGCGCGCGAGTGGCGCGGCGGCGGCCTCGCGGTGGCGTGACGGCGGCGCGTCCTTTTTTTAAAAACAAAATCGTAATAAATTTGATTTTTTCGTCCGTACGGCTCCCTGATCTAAATTTTTTTTGCCCCCTGGAGCCCTGTCTCCAAATTTGACAAATTTTATATGAATCCTGACTGCAAACGGCCTTCCGGATCCAATGGTGATGTCCGTTTGGGCTGAAAGTGCTCTGAAAATATGCTGATCCCCTGATTCAAAGAAAAATTACACAAACAAACTAGGGTTTGTGACTCCAAATCACAGCTTCTAAATTTCTTCAACGAAGCTACAGTAAGAAGGCTCTGATACCATGTTGGATTTGAGGAAAGCCAACTCCGAAGACGCCAAGATCACCTGCATGTGAAACCTGTCAAAGAGAAGCCATAGAAGGGGAGGAGCATGGAGCACAGGCAAAACCCTAAACGGACATGAGCGACACCATGAATGCAAACACAAGAAGAAATGTATTTACAATAAGAAATGATGTGATGATATTACAATGAGAGAGAGCCCGAATATAAAGAGCTCCAGGAAGCTTGTAGAACAAGCTGGAAGGAGGTAGAGGACAAAAATGACAACTCAGCACATATCCACAAAAAGTGGAATATGCTAAAAAAGGAGCAAACTCCCGAGTTGTCAACAACTAACCACTACATGCATTAAATACAAAAGTATTAAATAAATGCATGACATAAGTAAGCTTAAGCAATAGAATAAATAATTAGATATTAATTATTTACTCTAACAGTTTGTGAGGTCAAACAAAGTGTTTGAAACATGTTGTTGTTGTCATCATATTGAGTTTGATCTCCACTATTAGGTATTTCAAAAGTTTGTAGAAGAGGCATATGGTTTTCATGTTGCTCCTCCTAGTAGGAGAAGTGAGTTTATATCATCCATTCTATGTAAAAAAATAGACGATCCAGCTGGTCAAATAAATTGCATCAAAGGATTATGTGAAACATGTGGTGAATTGGCTCTATTTCCTTTAAAAATTGAAACTATTGATGCAACAAAAAATTGAATTACAAAAGTTACAAGTATGTCAAGAATGAAACAAAGTTGGGAAGAGCGACAAAAAGGTTGGAATATGTTGAAGAGGAGTTACCTGTTCTAACATTTATGAACAAATTTAAGAATTTGATTCAACCTTATATTTGTCATGCATTTTTTGCAAAGTGGCAAACACAATAGTTTCAAACTTTGAGAGATAATTTCCCACTTGGAACAATTGTATCAATTGTTGATTTTGTAGAGAACTGTTCCTTTGTTCATCAGAAAGCAATTCAATCAGATTATTACTTTTCTAAGTAGGTCACTATTATGGTACATGTTTGTTATAGACATGCACAGTTAGATTTGGATGGTGTTCAGAGTACAATTCAAGCATGAGTAATTAAAAAGGAATATCATTTCTATATAAGTGATGATAAAGAACATAACATTCACTATGTCGAACATTGCTTCAATATCTTCTTTTCTTATTTGAAAGAAAGAAACATAAATGTTGATAAACATTATGTTTGGTTTGATGGATGTGCCGCACAGTTCAAATCATCTAGACCATTTTATGCATTATGTAGATATCATCGCAATGAGAATATAAAACACATGGAATTTTTTCGAGAATGGTCATGGAAAAGGTGAACATTATGGTGCTAGAGCTTGGATAAAACGTGTTCTGCAAAAGTATCAATTGAATTATCAGGGAGTTCGTGTAAATGATGCACATGATGTTGTTGAATGGTGTAAGACACATTTTGCATTGATGAAGATTATGAAGAATGCATCAATCAAGCATGTGGATATATAGGTGCATGGATTTTGGTACCACTTGATGTTACTGATACATTTGATAAAGATGATGAAAATTTTGATGATATTCCATTGATTTTTGATGATTATGATCATATCTCTAGATTGGTAAAAGTGGGTAAGTATCATAAAAATTAATTTGAACAAGTGTTATTTAATTATCAATTTGAACTATCTTATATATGTATTGTACACATACACATGTATACTTGTTATGTAGGAGATATATTTGCAGTGATTGCTGAGCCTAGAAATTATGAAGGTGCTAGTTATTATTTATTGCGATGAACTACAGAGAGAACAAAGTTATATGACCCTGAAGAAAGTGATGGAATGTTGTTCGCCATAGGTAACTTTAAATAAATAAATAAATAAATAAATAAATATATATAGGTAACTTTATATTTATTAAATTTTAAAATACTTAAATTTGTGGTGCAGGTTCTATTGAGATAGAGGGAACATATTCGAAGCAAGACAAAATAGTCCAACATGGAATACACTTTGTTGATTATCAACCTAACAACAAGGTTATACAATACAACCACCTTGTCATTGCTACTGGGCTTTGTCTACATCCAGTCAAAATTAAGCATGCACGTCGCAAGTGGAGACTAGACAGTGAAGATCATGAGAAGATATTACATGTTATAAGTGTACATCATGGTTGAACTGACATTTGAGATTTATTTTATAATAATTTGAATATCAACTTCTTTTCAAACTATTGAATTTCATCTTGAATTAAATGTATTTTTGATTGTACGATCATAGTCTTAGTTATCATTAGTTTATTAAAAAACTATATAAATTAATGATATTAATTGTATTGGATGGATGAATTTAATAATTTAACAACTTGATATAAATAGGCTAAGTTAGTTCGAACTTACACAATCATTATAGATATGTATCGATAATAATTTAAAATGTTACAATTCTTAAATATCAACTTCTTTTCAAACTATTGAATTTCATCTTGAATTAAATGTGTTTTTAATTGTATGATCATAAGTTCTTAATTATCATTAGTTTATTAAAAAACTATATAATTTAATAATAAATTAATTGTACCATGGATGAATTTAATAATTTAAATTCATTTATCAACTTTTTTTCAAACTATTGAATTTCATAAGTGAATTAAATGTGTTTTTAAAATTGTAAGATTATAAGTTCATAATTATCAAATGTTAGTTTATTAAAAAACTATATATTTTAATGTTAGAACTTTATTACATCTATGGTCATACTCTTAAAGTTTAAATTAGTTTAAATTAATATGCTTTTAAATATTATATTTTGTAAAAGTTTTCTAAAATAATGTATTGGCTTACCTAATTAACATATTTTTATCCACATAAAACTAATATTTATCTTTAGCGGGTTAGTAATTGATAATTTAAGAAATATGTATCTTTCTAACTTCCTACCAATTGATATAACAAATTTGCATCTTTATTCAAGTACTAATTGATTTACCAAATTTATGTATCTTTAGTCCTTCTAATTGTTTATTTCATATAATGATTACAATTAAATATAACGTTTTAGATTTATAATCTAAATCATTTGGGTTAATTTAGTAGTTTTAAGCACCTATATTAATTCAATTCAATCACCCTATTTAAATTATTATTCTTTTTCAAAATTTTAAATTAGGTTCATAGATCAATTTGGAACTTCTTTGAATATTTAACTATTGAAGTACCTGTATTTAGAGAAGTTAATTTGATTATTTTATAATAATGCCAATAAAATCTAAAGTTTAAAAGCTATAATCTTATTGATGAAGAATGTTCTACTATAAGTACTATAAAAAAAAACACACACATGTATATATACATGTACACATCTCAAGATCATGTTCTATAGCTACAATACAAAAAAAATACACATATACACATCTCAAGAATAAACATCAATAGATCTAATATATCTCAACAACTAAAATGCATACATATGCAAACCAGTTGTAAATCTCGAATAAATACATGTATGTAGCAAAATATAAAAAGTCATATATACATGTGACCATCTAACTACTAAAGTACTCAATAATCAAATAAATAGTGAAACATATGTATACATGTATGTCATCAAGGTACTAAAATACACATATGTGTATGTAAACTGTCTCCAATATATAAATGCATCAAAAAATATATAAAGATCTACTACTAGAGGGACCCCTCAAGATGCATACGAATAGAACGACCCTCTGATCGAGTCTCCTGTACATCCTCTCACCAAGGCGCATCAACTGAGCCCTACAAATATATATGCATATAAATACATTAGAGTTCTATCTAAACATATATATACATGTACATGTACATTCAAATTAAATACAAACTTGCATATATATATATATATATATCTAGTTTGAAACATTTAAATAACTTAAAAAAAACTATTTAAAACTCAAGTACTTGAGCACTACCGGATGCCTCAATAGAATCATCTCTCTCATGTACATGATGCCCTGAACCAACACTACATGTAACCATGTGCTCAACGACCTGTGTCTGCATGTTTTATTATAGTTATTTAGATTATATTAAATATCTATATATATCTGAACTAAATTTTTTAATGAATTCATATTTTTTAATTTCATATATATTTAAAATTAAAAATAAATTATATATGTACCCGAGTCTCCGAAGATGGAGGATGATCAGCGGACTCCATTTTATCATCTACCAATGCACCTGAGCTTGAAACTCTGACACCTACTGAACCACCCTTAGCACCTATGTCTATGGAACTACGCTAGGGCTTTGATGCTATCTAACAACATCCATCATTGAGTGAAGTGGAATCCCCTACGTATCAAACATACAATGATAATGTGCAACATATCCTCCAAAAAATACAGTGCCAAATCTTGTGTCTAATGTCCTAAAAGACCACGAACATCACCTGGTAGTGGTAGCCTAGTGTATATGAGCAATGTTAGTATGCTAATAGAAACCAAATTTAGATAAAGCTTCTACAAACTAAACAAAATTCATAAACTTCAAGATAGATTAAGATGAGCTCTCAATTGAGAATATGAGCCATTAATGGACTCTCTCAATGAGAAGCTCTCTTCTTGAGTGGCTTTGTCTAAATAGATAGGATGTATGCTCAAGCTTATGCTTCAAAAATGGCTTCAAATGGAGTTGGAATTCGGGTGTGAGTGTATGGTTTTGATGTAAAATGGCTTCTTAAAATGGCATTATGACTCTACTTCATGGATTGTGTTATTTTGCAAAGGGGAAGGATCCAATTTATAGGCAAGAGGCTTGAGGGATTGAGGGCTAAGATGCAAGGATGGGAAAAACCTCATGGAGGGCTTAGATTGCATGAGAAGAGAGCACATGGATTGTGCTTCCTTACAGCCAATCAGGGAGTGACACATGTCACAGGGTGAGAGGATGGAGGAAAGGGGAAGGATGAGTCAACAAAGGAGGCTCAAGGGATAAAATCTTCATAAAGACCCTCATAATGACTTGTAAGAGCAATAAAAGGGCTTGGAAGAGTCATTTATGGCCTAGTGGGCTTCATAAAGTTTTATGGTTGAGATATTTTGAGGGAGATGAGAGCAATTTTGACTTGGGCTTGATTAGGAGGGTTTTAAGCTTGCTTAGGCTTGTGCAAATGATTAGAGGATGGATTAGGATGGTTTAGGATTAGCTTAGGGATAGGCAAGTGGATGACATTTAATGAGGGTGGGTGAAAGAGGAGATATTTGTTAACTTTGGCTTGGGTTAGTAAGTCTTAACCCATTTTTAGGGAATGTGACAAGGTTAGGAGGGGATTAAGATTAGGTTTAAAGACATCTTCTAGAAGAGTCTAGACTTTGGATGAGGATAAAGACTTTCTAGAATAGTCTAGAATTTCCTAGGATGAGGATGAAGACTTTCTAGAAGAGTCTAGAACTTCTTAAGATGAGGATAAATTAGATTTTTGGGAAATAAATAAAGTTTTATTTATTTCAAGGGTTTGGGTTGAGGAGATATTTATTAAAACTTTTTTAATAAACATGAGGATTAATATTTAATCTTAATTAAATATTTTGAGTTGGGATTAGGGGTAGGAAATGATGGGATTAGCCTTTAATTAAAATTAAAGAAGGATTAGAAGATTTTGGAAGAGTTTAGTGGTCTTAAGGAAATTGGCCAAGTTTTGGGCAAAAAATAAAATTTTTATTTATTTTGAGTTTTTTGGTCAATTTATTAATTAAATAATTAATAAATAAGGAAATAATGTTTAAATAAGATTTAAACATTTTTGGGAGGGATTCCTTAATTAAATATTTTTAATTAAGATAAAGAGATTTAATGGCATAAAAATAAATAAATAAGTTAAATAATTAATTAATTAATAAATGATGATGTCATTAGAAATTTTTCAGAAAATAAAAATACTTTATTTTCTAAAGGTTTTTAGGTGTCTACATTTTTCCCCTCTTTGATGTGATGCCGCAAGTGGCATGGCATCAAAGATAAGAAAATAAGATGCCCAAGGCTAGAGCAGAAGAGAAGAGAATGGGCTACAAGATGCCCCTTCAAGAAGGCGGCGGGGAGAGAAAGTGAGGCTCGACGACTTCTTGAAAAGTACAAGAATTTGAGATGAGCAAGAAGACTTAGATTGGCTTAAGAGAAGAGGTTTAGTTAGCTCAAACTCTCACTACGGGAGAATGATAAAGGGAGAATTAGAGGCACAAGAGGAAGCAAGCTTAAGTTCTCAGGGATTGAAGAGGATGAAGGAGCAGAGCGCTATAAAAGGAATCCAGGATGGGGAGATGGATGAGGGGATTAAAAAGCTAATGCAACAGGATTTCAAAGAGTCAGATTGGTGGAAGATGGATTTCAAAGATCCCTAGGACTAGGATTGTGGATCTCGAAAGATGAGGCTTGGTGGATTGATTTGGATTGGTGGATCCCTAAGACTAGGATTATGGATCCCTAAAGCTAAAGGTGAGGAGTGATTCAAAGAGATACTGATGCATAAGCTAGGGTAGGAGAGATGAATGCTGGATATGGATGGGGGATAATGGAGATGAAGGAAAAACATTGAAGCTTTTTGAGCGGGGGGATACTTCAAAGAGAAGTCCCACCATGTAGTTGAGCACTAGATTTGCTATAGGACTGTTGGTTAATTTCCAAGGTTACCAAGAACATCAAGGCCTTTTCACCAACTGTCCAGAGGACTAACGAACTGACTCAAAACAAACACACAAGGATTGCCCCAGTATCACACATGAATCCCAGAGGAAGCAGTGTGGAAACAACACTGGGTAACCTACAAGCAGAAAAGAAAAAAAGAAAAAGACATGATCAAGACCTTACACTCTGATTGCCCCATTCGCAATATACCATGATATGGAAGATCATGGCAACCTTGAGGAGGGAACAAGGAGATTGCTTGGAAAAGATATTTCAAGACCCAACAGGGAAGAGTCCAAATCAAAAGAAAGCAAAAATCCAAAAGAGAACCATTTGCCAACGAGATGGGTAGGACGAGGTACTAACGGACCAAGATCAGACATGAGGAAAGGTATATCCTGCAAGGACCTATCGGAGAGCACCTAAGCTAGTGGATTTGGATGAGTGATGCGTCTGGCAAGCTGAACTAAGAAAGATAACACTTTGGTGATAGGAAATCTAGCTAAAGGATGCATTGGAATAGCTAACCAAGATATGCGATGGGTGCAAGATGCTGATCAAGGATGAACTGACATGAACACTGGATAGATACAATGGTACTAAGCTAAAGAGGATGTACAAGCCGATGGACCAAGATATGTTACAAATGTACAAGTTTGTTCATGTTTTAGTTTTTGTGAGATGGAAATGTTTGTGAAGGATGGGATGTCTATAATAGGTGATAGGTGGATAGGTAGATGGTTTGCGAAAAGCTTAAGTGAAAATGGGGTTTTGTGTGTGCACGTGATAGTATACAAGATAGGATACAAGATTATTTACAGGCTAGAATATGGTACAAACTTTGGACAAGATTTGGAAATACAAGGTATGGTACAAGATTTACAAGGTATAATACAAGCTTTGGTACAAGATTTTACAAGCTGAGGTACAAGATTTTACAAGCTGTACAGGAGGTATTTACAAGCTCCATTAGATTTTGGATATTTGGTTGGAACACCAAGGGAACAAGTAGGTATTTTATGGGATAGTGGGTGAATGGATGAGGGATAGGATAGTGATAGATAATGGATTAGTCTTAGTACACAAGGCACCTTAATTACTAGGTTTTCACCAAGGTACCTATCCAAGGTGCTTGAATTGCCAAGTTTTCACCATTGGACGCTTATTTCTCTTTACTATTTTTTTTTGTATTTTTCAAAAGCTGGGTATACCAAGGATCTTCAAGCATAGAACTTCTTCAGATGAATGATGTTAGTAGGATCATTCAAGAGTTCTCCTTCTAGTGTAGATAGCTGATAGGCTCTGGAGCCAAAGGAAGCAGTGACAACATAAGGACCAAGCCATGTAGGTTCAAACTTGCCTTTCTTTTCTCGATCTGCTTGGACTTTCATGTTTTCTTTGAGGACCATGTCACTTGGCTGAAAGTGTCGTGGAAGCACCTTCTTGTTGAAATTCCTTTTGAGATGAGTTTGATAGACTGTGAGATGATCATAGGCTTGTTGTCGCTTCTTGTCTAAGAGATTTAGCTGGGTGAGCCAAGCTACTTTGTATTCTTCATCTGATATTTGCCCTTGCAAAGATATGCGCAAGGAGGGAAGTTCAACCTCTATAGGTAGTACTGCTTCGGCACCATAGACTAGGGAGTATGGATTTGTTCCTGTGGATGAACGGAAGGAAGTTCGATAGGCCCATAGGGCTGGATTTATTTGTAGGTGCCAATCACGGCCGGAATCATTAACAACTTTCTTTAAGATTTTGAGGAGGGTTTTGTTAGTTGCCTCTGCCTGGCAATTACCTTGTGGGAAATATGGGCTAGAAAAGCGGTGATGGATGCAAAGGGAAGTGCATAATTCTTCCATGTTGAGATTTTCAAAGTTACCTCCGTGGTCGGTGAAGATGGTGGATGGGATGCCGAAGCGGAAAACAATGTGGTACAAGATGAACTTGGAGACCTGAACTCCTGTAGCTGAGACTAGGGGGACTACTTCCACCCATTTAGTGAAATAGTCTGTAGCTGTTATTATCCATTTATGTCCATCAAATGAGAGGGGTGTGATAGTTCCAACTAGATCAAGGCCCCAACAAGCGAAAGGCCAAGGTGGTGCAATAGGCTGTAGATCCTGTGCTGGAGCGTGCACAAGATTTGCATGCTGCTGACATGGGAGACACTTTCTGACAAAGTCATAGGAGTCTTCTTCAATGGTAGGCCAATAGTAGCCTGCTCTAAGGATTTTTCGCACTTGGACAATACCACTCGTGTGGGCACCAAAAAGTCTAGAGTGTACTTCTTTTAACACCATCGCGGCCTCCTTTTGGTCTAAACATCGAGAGAGAGTATCGTGATAACCCTAACGATATAGGGTATTGGCTATGATAACATAGCGGGAGGATTTTCAGATGAGGTTCTGGCGTTGGGTACGTGTGAGGTGAGGGGATATGATACCATCGTTAAGGTAAGCGTGAATCTCATGGTACCAAGGGGATTGGGGACCAACTAAGATACAAACACGGTTTGAATCCTCATTCGCATAGGCGAGTGTGAGGAGCTGCTCCACTAAAAACTCATACTGTGTAGTTGCTTGGGGAATTTCCAAGAGCGAGCCTATAGTAGCCATAGCATCTGCTGCTTTGTTCTGTATTCGAGGCACTTGTGTAAACTAAAGCCTTGTAAAATGCTGGGTTAGCTGATCAACTAGCTCTTTGTAGGGTAATAGCTTTTCATCTTTGGTTTGATATTCATTTAGGGCTTGCTTGATGATGAGTTGAGAATCGCCAAAGATTTGTAGCTCAGCAATGTTCCATTCTATAGCTATCTTTAATCCTACTATGAGGGCCTCATATTCAACTATATTGTTGGTGCTAGGGAGTTGTAGCTTGAAGGCTTTTGGAATGTAATCTCCTTGAGGTGTGACCAACAATATTCCTACCCCTGATCCATGAGATGTGTAGAGCCATCAAAATAAAGTTTCCATGGGGGTTGTTCTTCAATTAGATAGATATGCTCATCTGGAAATTCTGTGATCAACGGATAAGCATCTATTAGAGGTGCATCAGCTAGGTGATCTACTATAGCTTGCCCTTTGATTGCCTTTTTGTCCACATACTAGATGTCAAATTCACTAAGGAGCATAACCCATTTGGCCAAACGGCCTGTAAGTGCTGTTCTGGAGAGCATATACTTGAGAGGGTCAATCTTGGAGACTAGTTGGATGGTATGACTTAGCATGTAATGGCGAAGTTTTTGAGTTGAGAAAACAACTGCCAAACAAGCTTTTTCCATAGGAGTGTAATTGAGTTCATAACCAACTAGGGTTCTACTGATGTAGTAGATGGCTCTTTCTCTACTGTAGTCATCAAGCTATGCTAGAAGTGCCCCTAGAGCAGTAGGTGTTGCTGATATGTACAAAATCAGGGGATGACCAGGAACTGGTGGAACCAAGATAGGGGGATTGATGAGATACTGCTTGAGATGGTCGAAGCTGCGCTAACATAAAGGATCCCACTTGAAGTTCTCATCCTTCTTTAGTAAATGTGAAAATGGTGAACACTTATCTGCAAGCTGGGAGATGAAGTGCCAAACAGATTGAAGCTTTCCTTGAAGAGAACGAAGCTGTCGCAGTGTCTGGGGAGGAGGCATGTCTAAGATAGCCTTGACCTTCTTGGGGTCGATCTCTATACCTCATTTAGAAACTATAAAGCCTAGAAGCTTGCCAGATGTGACCCCAAAGACACATTTCTTGGGATTCAACATGAGACGATATTTGGCTAACCTATCAAAGACTTTCTCTAGGTCAGCAAGATGATCCATGAAGGTATGAGACTTGACCAAGATATCATCCACATAATCCTCCAAAATGCTATGGATGAGATCATGAAAAATGGCTATCATAGCTTTTTGATAGGTAGCCCCAGCATTCTTTAGGCCAAAAGGCATCATGTTGTAGCAAAAGGTTCCCCAAGGGGTAGTGAATGCTGTCTTATGTTGATCCTCTTCTGCAATCTTGATTTGATTATACCCAAAAAATCCATCCATGAGGGACAAAATTTCGTGTCCAGCTGTAAGATCTACAATCATATCTATGTTGGGCAAGGGAAAATCATCTTTTGGACAAGCTTTGTTAAGATCTCTGAAATCAGTGCAGATTCTAATGTCACCAGAAGGCTTAGTGATGGGGACCATGTTGGAGATCCACTCTGAATAGTCGATAGGTCGGATAACCTTAGAAGCTAACATTCTTTCTAACTCAGCTTTGACCAGTAATGCCACCTTGGGGTGCATTTTTCTAAGCTTTTGTCTGACGGGCTTGCTCTGTGGATTGACTGCAAGATGATGAACTACAAGCTTTGGATCAAGCCCTGGCATGTCCTGATATGACCATGCAAATTGGCCAATGTTCTCTCTTAAGACCTTAAAGAGGAGATTAGTTTGGTCTTGTGATAGGGATGCATCAATGTGAACAAGCCTAGGGATCTTTGAAGAACCGATGTTGACTTCCCTAGTATCCTCAATTAGAATAGAAGATATCTCTGGTCAATTATCTTGAGGAGGTAATGCTAAATCCTCATGTTCTGCTTGTGGGTCTGGATGCTCTTGCTGAGGGGTTCTCTTCACTGCCTTAGCTAGTCTCAGATTCACCTTAGTTCTAGTTTTGGGTGTATCAAAACTAGGTTGGGGATTTTCTCCAAAATACCCCTTGGGATCTAGCTTGTAGATATAGGCAAAATCTGGCTTTATTTTCTTGTGAGGTGTTTCAGCTCCCATGAATCTCAGAAGTGCTTCCTCTGATGTGAAATCATCAATGTGTATGACGCTTGGTTGGTCCTAATCTATGAGTTGTGGATGGGCAAGTGGTAGGTCAATGAGGTGGATGGATAGTTCTTGGAGAACAAAGTCTTTGAGGGAGATTTGGTCTAGGATATCGTCGTAGGCTCTCTTTTCAACTTCCTCAGGAATGTCTTCAATTTTGACAAGGTCACGGTGAATGTTCAAAAAAGCATGGCCATCCATATTGGTGCGCTTAGTTGTGGGTATGCCAAAGCCAAGACCTGACTTTGATTCCCACTTGTGTGCGTTGATGGAGCACTGCATGCCTCTTTCTTCTGGTCCCAGACCACCACCTTGATAGTTCCATTTTTTAGTGATGAGCTTATGTTCTTGGGGATACTTCTGGTTGAAGTGATCAAGGCATGCCTGATTCTTTTGAGGTGCATCCTTATGTAACCAATTGTTGATATTTGGAGTGAGCTCCTCATGAAGAGGGATTTTTGAGGATACAAAGGTTGTTGGACCAAACTGTTTGTATATCTCCTTAGCTTTGTGATATGTCAGTCATCCATGGGCATGTGGATCAAGTGGGAGTGCCCTGACAACAAATGAATCCGACAGACTATACTCTCCATAGCCCTTGTTATTGATCTTCACGGTAGACAGGGTAGAGGCGAGGATGGTTTCTGGGTCATTACAAGTGTGGGATGAGCTGGCGATGGATGCATCGATATCAATTCCAGGGCAATAGTTTGTATGTGAAGCTTCAACTGCATTGCAGTAAGCAAAGGGTTCTGGATCGGCATGGATGGTTACCTCAGTGCCTTGATGCAAAAATTTGATGCACTGATGGTAAGTGGATGGAACGACTTTCATGGCATGAATCCATGGGCAACTGAGGAAGATGTTGAATGGTAGGTTTAGATCAATAACATGGTAGAGTGTCTCTTGGATGACTGGCCCAACCTTGATTGGCAGCAAAATAGTTCCTTCTGTGGTTCTTTCCAAGTTGTCATAAGCTTTGATGGTGATAACCTCACTGATGATATCTGCCTCAGTATACCTAGCTTGTTTTATGAATTTTAGGGTGCAAATATTCAAGGCTTATCCATTATCTATCATTACTCTTTTCATGAAAAAATTGGATACCATGATGGCTATGCGAAGCGGAAGGGTGTGATCTGGCTCGACCACAGGTATGTCGGTGGGTTTGAACGATAGGGCACATGAGGATGAAAGGTGTCCAACAAGATTACAAAAATCAGTAGCATTGATATCAAAAGGGACACGAGATTCTATGAGAGAACTATCAAGGATGTTCTTGTACATAGGACTAGTGCGAAGAAGGTCTAAAATGGAGATTTGGGCTGGCATGTTCCCAAGGTGTTCCAAGATATTGTACTGGCTTTTTGATGGAGCTGATGGTGCTGGTGAAATGGGTGGGCCTGCGATGTTAAATCGGGCTCTTCGAGTGGTGACTGCACACTCATTGTTTGGTCCTTGGATATTGATAACATTGAAGAAGGTTCTTTCTCGGATATACAACCTATAAGGCTACCATAGTCTATATAGGATGAAGTGTGGTCATTGTTCTTCCCATGCTGTTGGTTTGGCTGACGATTTTTGGTGTTGTTGTTGTTGGTTTGGATAGGTGATTTTTCAGGATTTTGATTGTTGTGAGGAGGAAAAGAATTTTGATAGATCTGTAAGCCTGCATTGGGAGAGGTTTGGGTACCAACAGTGATTTCCTTCCGATCAATGAGGTCCTGCACATAGTCTTTCAGTTTCATGCATCTGAGGGTAGTGTGACCTTTTACCCTATGAAAATTTCAGTACTCATTGTCTTTGTACCATGCAGCTTTGGATTGGCTTGGGTCAATTTGCTGGGTAGGAGGAAATTTGATGAGGTTTTCCTTGACTAATTTCTCAAAAATGACATCCAATGGCTCACCAAGGGGTGTATAGTTTCTAGGTGTAGGTTGGAATCTGGGCTTTTGTCCTGCAGCTACATTGATGGCATTGGCTTGATTGCTAGGCCCTTGAAAGTTTGGTCTTGGATTGTGGTTTTGATAGCTGTGGTTATTCTGCTGTTGGTAGTTGATAGCTTGTTGATTGTTTGGTTTATAGGGTGGGTTGGACTAGTTGTGAGAAGGACCAACAATATTCACATGTCTGGTGTCAGTGACGCCATCTGTTGCAACATGCTTGTTTTTGTTCCAATACCTAGACTTGTCATTAGAATGTGATTGATTTTGGTTGGCTTCCTTGTAAATCTTGACCACACCATCTTTAATGAGTCCTTGCTCAAGGATCATTCCTTTCTCTTTGATATCTTTGTAGGTCTGCAAATAGTTCATGGTCATGTGGTGAGCCAAGCTAGGATGGGCATTATCAATAAACATTTTTACCAAATGGCGCTCTGGCAAGGTGCAAGATATGCGGGTGGTAAGGGTTTGCAATCTTTGCAGGTATTCACCAAGGCTTTCTCCACCTTTTTTCTTAGTGTGGACAAGGTCAACTATTGATAGCTCTGTTTCAACAAGTATGGCATATTGGGCTACGAATGCCTCAGATAATTTAGCATAGTTTTTAATTGTGCCATAGGGGATTCTGTAAAACCATTCAAGAATTGGTCCAGCCAAGCTTTTGGGAAAAAGGTGCAAGAGGAAGACATCATTGTATGCCACGTCCTAGCAGTGCATGTAAAATTCTTTGATATGTGTGAAAGGGTCTCCTTTTCCTCTGAATTTGTCAAATTTGGGTACTTCAAAGTGTTTGGGAAATGGTGTCATGGTAATGGCTCTGTCAAATGGGTAAGGTCACACATTCTCAAACTTGAATGTCTTCAGATCATTCCCTTCTTGGATGGCTTTTAGAGCTATCTTCATTTGCTCCCATTCTATATTGATAGGTGATGGCTGGAGTGCCCCCAATGTAGGAGTTCCTTGAGGTAGGTATGCGCTAGATGGGGCCACTGAATATGGATGGCTGTGAGGGATTTGCTGATAGGGATTGTACATTGTTTGGGCAGCTACATGGTGGATGACGAATTGTTGAGGGGGATATGGCGCATATTGTTGCATGTGCTGCGAGGCTTGCTGTTGATATGAGATTTGAGGTTGGGATTGAGGAACATAAGCTGGCTGTGGGATAAATGAATGACTTTGTGGAGGTAAGGTATAAGATGGTTGTGAAGCTTGTGGAAATGATCGGGGGGCTTGTGGGGTTTGACCAAGGTATGTGGGCTGCACCCCCATTTGGGATGGTACCTGCAAATAATTGGTGGTTGGCTGGATTGGTGGGTTACCTCCTAGAAGTGGCATTGAAAAGTAGTTGGTAATAGGAGGTAATGGATTAGTTGGTGGTGGAGGTGGTGGGAATTGAAAGCTAGGAAATGGAATTGATGGGGTTTGATAGCTTGGTGGCTGGGTTTGGAAGCTTGGTGGAGTGGTGGCGGGAGCTTGGGTCACTTGAGAGCTGGGCAAAACATTGGTAGTAGCTTGTGGGGTTTGATAGCTTTGTGCAGTGAGGGTAGTAGCTTGTGGATTTGTGGCTGATGGCACTGAGCTCCCAAGACCTAATGGAAATGATGGGATTGTGCTTTGGGCTATGGTGAACAAGCTGGGGGTGATGAAAGGTTGATTACTTGGCCCCATGGGCAGCATCCCTATTGTATATTGCTGAGGTTGGCCAAAGATGCTAGCACTGATTTGGGAGATGGGTGGATTTGGAAGGCTGGGTTGGGGAGCAGCGGTAGCAATAGTGAAGGGCATGAATGGTGAGGTGTTTTGGGTAAGGGGGGTTTGGAGCAGAGAGGTGTGAACCAAGGATGGAGTGGTGGTGGCTAGGTTGGCTTGCGGCATGGAGATTTCAACTTGGGTGGATGATGGTATGTTTGGGTCTGTTGGATCATATGGATTGGCTGGAGGCTCTTCTTTTGGCATATATTGAGGATAATTTGGATCATAAGAGCCTATGGGTGGTGGCAGCTACCCAAAAAAAGGGTGAGATAGATCTGATAATGGAGGGGGTCTTCCAAAGTCAAAGGTTGCTACATTGTCCCTTCGAAAATTAGCCATGATTGTCTCTTTGTTCTTGTCTATAATGACATTTACCAATATTGCATTTCCTGGTTGGTTCATGAAAGCTTCAATGTCAGTAGATGATGGCATAGCTTGCTTTGGGCTAAAGGATGGCTAAGTGCTCAAGGGGGGTGAGGCTGTTCGATCCAAATGATAGGGCTCCATTGTTTCTTTCTTCTTGGCTAAGCGAGTGACGGGTGGCATGAAAAATGCTTCTAGGGATGAGATGCAACAAATTTTGGTGGATGCAAAAGGGAGGAAGGCTTTTCTATGCAAATGATTTCCTAGGTTGAGATAAAGCTATATGACAAAACCTAAGGAGGATTGGGTTGGGGATTCTAACTTCAAAGATATGTTGCCAAAGCAAAAAAGGTCTGCTTTCCTATGTGCAAGCTTGGTGGTGATTGTGTCAACTTAAGGATAGACTAATGATCCTTTAGAAAGAACACGAGATTGACCACTTGTGGATCCCAACCTTTAGCTCAAGGTGATGAGGGATAACAAGTGGCAAAGCTAGATTACCCTAGACAAAGCTTTTTCAAAAGGGATAACCTTGGTGAGATTGGTGGTTTTGAAAGTTTTTAGGAATGGCAAGCTTTTAGCAAGGTGACAACAATTTTGAAAGCTTAGACGTGAAGTTTTTGGATTGCTGGCTAGATGGTTTGATTCTAAATGAGATGGATGAGCTAATAATGCTTAAGGGGATAACCTAAGATGGCTGGATTTTCTACAAAGATGACTCTAAAGTGAAGCTTATCCAAGAAGATGTGGAGAAACAAGGGTGTCTAATCATAGAAATCATGCCTAGTTGGTAAGGCATAAGCAGGATTAACTCCTAGATGTTGGCTAAATTTGATGGTGCACTCTAACCAAGCCTCTTGAAGTGCTTCGTTAGTAGCTTTGTCCTCTACTTTGTGGAGTTTGGCAATTCGCGGGCTTGGTGTTATTTCTTTTCTCTTGGCTGAAAGTTCTTGGTATGCCTGAGATGGATTGAGTTTAACTTTATGAAACTTTTGTTTGGGTTTGGGTTGCTCTGACATGAATTCTTGAATCTGCTTGGCTTTGAGAGACCTCGGTTATTTTGCTTCAACTTGTTCAACTTCTGGAATAGGCAGTGACTATGCTAAGTGTACCCTAAGCTAGGATTGACCAAGTTTGGCAAACATTCATTCAATAAGTAAAAGACCAAGAAATAGATAGAAACAACCAGATAGAAGTTTTGATTCCCAGAATGTGATACTTGCGCCAAGGAGTGTGTGTGTTCTACAAATGTTTCGATCAGTCACTTCAAGCACATTAACATCCTAGATGGTTGTCTACAAGGCTGATAGTTGGTTTAGTTAGGGAGTCCTCGATATACCCAAGGTACATGAGGCCCAAATCCGTAGATGAAACCAAAAAGATGTCACACAGTCGAGAGGAGCGATAACCCACTTCTCCTCTTTCACTTCTCAAGGGTATAAAGTTCTTTGAGGCTTAGCCCGAGTGACAAAATCTTGATCCAAAGAGAGGTGTCTTTCGATTCACCTCCCGGTTCTTATACTCCGCCGAAACGTGGGAGTTGAGGTCGTCCAAGGGGTGATGAAATCCCCAAGCAGGCCTCCTAAAAAGAAACAAGGTTTTGGATCCTAATCTTATGCACCCAAGATGGCCTCGAAAGATGACAAGGGGAGAGAAGACTTGGATGACCTTGGGCTAAAAAAAACACGTTTGTTCTTTTACCAAATGACTCTTATGTGTGCTAATCTAGACTTTGCAAGCACTCTTGTTTAAGAGACAATGTTCAATTCCAACTTGAAGCACCAACAAAAGTAAATCGATCAAAGAATGCAAACAAGAAGAAGAGTTAGGGTCAACAAAAGCAAACTTGCATGCCCAAAGGCCCTCCACGTCAAGTATTGATTAATTTCCTTTAAAGCATTCAAGAGTTGGTGTGATTTTTTTTTAAGCCCAAAGCAAAGATGTGTGAGACTCGATTTGTCAAGTGTGTGCCCGGAGGCCCTCCACGTCAATAGTTGTTCAATTTTAGTGCCCAAACTTGAAGTGTGATCGATTTAATCTAGAGTTTTGGTCATCTAAATTTTTTGATAAAGTTAAAGCAAACGTTCAAAGACCAAGTGAGTGAGTTAGATTGTGGAACATTTAACACCTTTTTCAAGTAGACCCATCCCCATAAATGGCGCTGAGATTGCAACCAATGGTTGAATTGATGGGTGATTAGAAAAGAGGTGAGTCCAAGGAACTACTCAAATTGATTTTTGAAATTTTTTATTTAACTTAACAAAGTTTCTTAAATGTCCAAAAATCAAACTTTACCTAAATTGCACGTGGAAAAGAGATTTGTTTTGTGCAATCTTAGAAGCTCCAAATGAAGTGTTTGATATTGCAATGGTTAATTGAACCTTGGCATTCAAGATTGGATTTGTTGTTTTGATCATGCATTTAAGAAAAATTTGATTTTAATCCATGGCATTCAAGAGTGTGTTTAGCAACATGCATTCAAAGACAAGTGATTAAACATTCAAGTTTTTTTCCTTTGAGCATTCAAGATTGAGATTTTGTGTGTTGTTTTAAGAACTTTGAAGTGCTTTGTTTTAACCTTAGATCATTCAAGATTGTTTTGGACTCAAAAGTGAAAATGACTCTTTGGACTTTGGTTTTCATTCAAGATTTTGTGTTCTAGTTTGCATATTTTAAGCCCAAAAATGATATTCCTATATTGTTTTGATGCGTGAAAAACCTAAGAAACATTCAAGATTTTGCAACAAGACATTTGTTTGGAACAAGTAACAAAGCTTTTAGGACAATTTTTGGCAACCATTTAGGACTCTTAGTTTTCATGAGATTTTTAAAAGAACTTTAAAATATTTGCAAATGAGGTTCATTTTATCCTTGATTGATGCTTTGAGTTTGATTTAGATTTTAGTGTGCACTTAGTGTTGATTTTGAACCTTTTGAAATGGAGACTTGAAGTTCTTTTTAAATTCCCAAAAATGAAGTGTTCCTAACTTTGCATGAATGCATCTAAAACCTTGATGTTGCAAGGATGCAAATGATTGGATTGGTTTAGTTTCACTTGTTAAAATGCTTTTTTTTTTTTTTTGTTGCAAATTTTTAGTTTTTAATGGACTTAAGTATGATTTAGGGGTTCATTTTAAGCACTAAAAAGAAGTGTGTATGATTTTGCTTCCTTAAAAAAAAATGGCCAAGATCTCTCACAAGAAGAAGAAGAAGATGTAGATGGAATAAGAAGAATATAGACAAGAAGAGGAAGAAGAATTCCAAGTGCTTTGTCCACTTATAAGCTTGAAAAATCTGCAAACACTATGAGATTGACTATGAGTTCCTTTGTCTTCTTCATGCTCATGTGGACCTACAAAACCAATTTATACAATCCTACCAATCACAAAAACAAGCAAAATTAGCCAAAATTAGCAAATGACATACAAAACTTGACTAAAAAAGTTAATGAAGATGACCCATGTGGGGTCCCACCGGGCGTGCCAAAATGTATATGGGCAATGTTAGTATGCTAATAGAAACCAAATTTAAATAAAGCTTCTACAAACTAAACAAAATTCATAAACTTCAAGATAGACTAAGATGAGCTCTCAATTGAGAATATGAGCCATTAATGGACTCTCTCAATGAGAAGCTCTCTTGTTGAGTGGCTTTGTCTAAATAGATAGGATGTATGCTCAAGCTTATGCTTCAAAAATGGCTTCAAATGGAGTTGGAATTTGGGTGTGAGTGTATGGTTTTGATGTAAAATGGCTTCTTAAAATGGCATTATGACTTTACTTCATGGATTGTGTTATTTTGAAAAGGGGAAGGATCCAATTTATAGGCAAGAGGCTTGAGGGATTGAGGGCTAAGATGCAAGGATGGGAAAAAGCTCATGGAGGGCTTAGATTGCATGAGAAGAGAGCACATGGATTGTGCTTCCTTACAACCAATCAGGGATTGACACATGTCACAGAGTGAGAGGATGGAGGAAAGGGGAAGGATGAGTCAACAAAGGAGGCTCAAGGGATAAAATCTTCATAAAGACCCTCATAATGACTTGTAAGAGCAATAAAAGGGCTTGGAAGTGTCATTTATGGCCTAGTGGGCTTCATAAAGTTTTATGGTTGAGATATTTTGAGGGAGATGAGAGAAATTTTGACTTGGGCTTGATTAGGAGGGTTTTAAGCTTGCTTAGGCTTGTGCAAATGATTAGAGGATGGATTAGGATGGTTTAGGATTAGCTTAGGGATAGGCAAGTGGATGGCATTTAATGAGGGTGGGTGAAGGAGGAAATATTTGTTAACTTTGGCTTGGGTTAGTAAGTCTTAACCCATTTTTAGGGAATGTGACAAGGTTAGGAGGGGATTAAGATTAGGTTTAAAGACATCTTCTAGAAGAGTCTAGACTTTGGATGAGGATAAAGACTTTCTAGAATAGTCTAGAATTTCTTAGGATGAGGATGAAGACTTTCTAGAAGAGTCTAGAACTTCTTAGGATGAGGATAAATTAGATTTTTAGGAAATAAATAAAGTTTTATATATTTCAAGGGTTTGGGTTGAGGAGATATTTATTAAAACTTTTTTAATAAACATGAGGATTAATATTTAATCTTAATTAAATATTTTGAGTTGGGATTAGGGGTAGGAAATGACGGGATTAGCCTTTAATTAAAATTAAAGAAGGATTAGAAGATTTTGGAAGAGTTTAGTGGTCTTAAGAAAATTGGCCAAGTTTTGGGCAAAAAATAAATTTTTTATTTATTTTGGGTTTTTTGGTCAATTTATTAATTAAATAATTAATAAATAAGGAAATAATGTTTAAATAAGATTTAAACATTTTTGGGAGGGATTTTCCTTAATTAAATATTTTTAATTAAGATAAAGGGATTTAATGGCATAAAAATAAATAAATAAATAAAATAATTAATTAATTAATAAATGATGATGTCATTAGGAATTTTTCAGAAAATAAAAATACTTTATTTTCTAAAGGTTTTTAGGTGTCTACACCTAGCAGCTCTATAAGCATCATTAGAGGTGCCTGAAGTGCTATTAGATGCCTCTAAAGACGATCGACTAGGTGGATGAGGACATCAACTATGAATATAATGACCAATAGAATCAAATGTGATACTAGTGATCGTAGATGCAATGTGTCCAATAGTGTCAATTGCTCCCCTCTGGGAAGCAATGACAACTCTATTTGCAATAGGCACATGTGTTGGAGTTACGGGAGGTAGTCTCTGTCCAACAAACTATTTGACATCTAGAGGTGGCAGACGATGTGCATTATGATACTGGTCATGATTTGCGATCCAACCACACCCCAATCTACAACAATTAGGAATATCCAAGTAGTTGATGTTGAGCCCCACACGAAACTTAGTGTACAATTGCTATGCAAAATAAAGAGGTATCTGGTCGTTATTAGGATAATGATCATGTGCAGCTAAGAACCGAGGATAGATCATGCTAGCAATAACAGGATCTCTACATCATGTGACTCGGTAGCCTCTCACCCTACCCTGTGCTCCCTCATATCTTGGAAATAGCTCTCTTTTGATGATGTCTTTGGGGGCCACCCTCTTGACGTCATCAAAAGATGCATCTTCTTGAAATCTCAACCTTAAGCTCCCTAGATATGGAAGCTAATATGTTAGGAGTAAATGAATGGTGAGCTCTAAATCTAGCTGTAAGATCTTGTAAACTCCTATATATCGTAGCACATATGTCTCTATAAAGACCATCATCAGAGGATGATATATACTATTGTAGTCTAGCAACCTCTTGCTCTGAAAATGCAAATAAAGCATTGATATTGATGCATGGAGGTGGTGCAGCAAGACCTCCAACAGGAGCTACAAGTGCAACTTGACCTAGAATAGGATCCACACTAGGAGCCATGAAAAGACCTACACCACCTGGAGCCACACCAGGAGCCAAAACAAGAGTTGCATGATGAGCCCTACCTCAAGGAACACCACGAGTCCCACCATGAGCAACACGATGAGATACACGAGGAGTCAAAATAGGAACTACATCAGGAACCTCATCAACCTGTGCCATAGCAAGTGCCACAGTAGGAGCCACAATACGAATTGCAT
Organism: Cupressus sempervirens; assembly: GCA_028749045.1. Taxonomy (NCBI): domain Eukaryota; kingdom Viridiplantae; phylum Streptophyta; class Pinopsida; order Cupressales; family Cupressaceae; genus Cupressus; species Cupressus sempervirens. Next base: position 18,964,776 of record CM053791.1, on the reverse strand, counting down.
CAGGTGTCGCACCAAGAGCTGCAACAAGCTGATCGTGTGAAGCCATATCTGTAGAAATGTATCAAGAGCTAAACTATCTACTGTACACACAATTTTTTATTTTTTATTAAAAATTATACATGTAATTGAACATACATCACACATGTCTAGATAATCTGTAACATGTACATATATGATCTGATAAAATTTAAATCTATATGATTGAATGCATGTACATACATACATGAGAACTTTAGAGTTAGAGACATACATACATACATACATACATACATACATATATACATGTGATAATTTAAGTAAATTCATTTTGTTGAGACATCACATGTGGTGTCACAAAGGTTGGTCACATGCAAATCCTTCTAAATTTAGTCTTTAAATGTGTAATTTTAATTATAAATTTGAACACATTGGTCCATAAACCATCATTATATATATATATATATATATATAACATGATCTAAGGATAAATTATATCTTATTTTATCCCCTAGATTTGAAATATTTGTAGTAGTTAAATTCTAAAAAATATATAATAGTTTTCCTATTAAATGTAACTTTTGATTACTAATTCACTAGTAAATTTAGGCCTAAATTTTGATGCGAAAAGGTCAAAATTTTGACAAGAGTAGGTTGATAAGGTGACAAGCTTGCGGTCGGTCTTTTTTGGTCAATTTTTTGCCACATACATTTTGCATCAAAATTTTGACTTCATAAAGGTGGACTTATCGACGCAAATTTTGTCGATTTCCCTAGTCCAACTTGAACTATTATTTCCTCATTTGCGGGCGTCACTAGTCAAAATTTCAATGTAAACCTACACCAATTTGGTGTCTAAATTGCGACCAAAACCCCTTACTTTTCTATGTTGGTGCCATACAAGTGACATCAAAGGTGACCAGTTTGGTATCAAAATTGTGACCAAAACACCTTACCTTTCTACGCATTTGTGTCGAAGTTGAGACCAAGATATGTAGAAATTTTGATGAGCTATCCCAGTTATTGTAAAAGCTTTGCTATCATAGGAGCCTTCTAAACTGCACAAAACTTGATTCTACAGCGTACTTGCTTGGTGCATGAGAGTTAGGGTATCGTGCACATTTTGGTATAGTGCTCCTATGAGAGAAAAGCCTTTGCAATAATTGGCATAGTGCATCTAAATTTTGGTTCCTACAGGGAAGAGTAAAATTAGAAAAGAATTATTTATCAGGAATGAAAGCCAATAATTTCATCAATTTTTTAAACAGATAAACATGACAAAAAAATTACAGTCCCAATCATATCATCATAAGAGCGCATATATAACTATAACTATAACTATGTCTAAAACCAACAAAATTTACAAATATCCACAATTCAAATATTATCCCTTGATGTTTTCTTTAATGCAAAGTTTTAAGTCAACTATGTTATCACCCTAGATGTAATACCAAACTGTCATTAGGCTAAAGACTGCAACAAGATTTACGATTTACAAATGCAAGGAGAACTACCCAACCAAAGTAGAAAATGACATGAAAAGTTAACAATCTATCAATTAACAATCTAGATGAAATATTTCTAGCAATTGAATTGTACATTATAGAAACAAAAAATTGCCTTAAAATTGACACCTCACTAGTTGTTCATTTGCATCCGTAATGGCTTCACAAAAGTTGAAAGCTTACAATTTGTCAAGAACACAAAAGGCACTCATAGTTCAACTGCATCAATAAAACTAAAGTAGTTCAGTTGCACGATGAGGGCAAGAGACTGTCAATATCGATTGTGGAGTTGCATATAGGTAAGCGACAAACATAAAAAGGTAGGACAAGATTTTAATAGCAATTGTGACCTTCACAATTTTTCTCAGTAGTTTTAGGTCATTAAATTGGATAGAAAATTGATAGTAAAATGTGAAAGAGAACAGACTTAATGTCACATCAAAATAAGTTTGCATCCTACATATGAGTATGCATCAAAACTAAATTTTTACCTCCTCAATCTATCTGTATCAATAAAGAAATAAGACATTTTTGTAATACAAAATTCTTGAACCCTATTCCACTGTAATCTTTCAAACTTTCAAAATAAAACAAAAGCCATAAGAACTAAAATAAAAGGATTTATTTCTAACAAACTATCACAAATTCTTTGTATATACCTTAGGACATGATACAAGTTGTTTCACAAGAAAAACTTACATTCCAATTTTTTTCTCGTTTACTAGAGTGATGATAAACCATATGCAAAGTAGAAATAGTGCAACATAATAGATGATTAGTATCTACAATTTTTAATACTGAAAATTATAAAGAATGTAATGCTCATAAGTGTCGCTTCCTAAGAGAATGCAACCCAAGTTTATCACGATCTCTGCAACATTCATTGCATTGGGAATATCCTACTTATTTGCAAACACCAATAACACTGCATCTCATAGTTCATCTTGCAAGAACAAGAAACTTAAATGATAAAAAAATTTCTACGGATAACATGAAAATAATTGTTAAAAGAATGAGGCCAATTTTACACTATTATTAATAACCAAAGTTTCCGTGAGAAAGACATGAAATCTTCAGGATCCATTTTTCAGGACAATATTTTTCAAGACAATTTCTAGCAAATAACAATTACATGTGGTAATCATAGTACCGCATAGGGGAAATATGTGGATAGATTACTTGACCTAATGATGAAGAACATGCATTGATAAAAATTTAAAAAAAAAAAAAACCATTTTATGGTTTCTTGTATTATAAGAAAGCTTGTCGATTAATGAAGAGCATAGAAGTATAATGCCTCATTATCAATGTGAGCATCATTAACTTTCTAGATATCTTGATATCTATTTGTAGAGAAATGAGAGCACAAATTTGGTAACTGAAGTTGAGAAATGCATGTTTTGGTTTTTAGAATCATTTGCAAGATAGATTACTCACGAGTTAACTAGACAAAAGAGTCTGATAACTAAAAATGGCTGATCTAGTTGTGGTAGTGAAAGATGTAAATAGTAAGTGCAAGATATCAGTAAATTCTAATGTTTATTTTTTGATTGATAAGAGGTCGAAGCTAAGATTAATTATTATAATATGTTTTTATTAATTACTATTATTATTATTTATTAAATTCTAGTAGATTTGAACCCAAAATCATAAGAGGCTCACAATTTTATCCTTGTGTTGTAGGTTCTTGCCTAAGTTATGAAAATAGTATATCCATGTATATGACCATATGTTTATTTACTCTAACAAATGCTAGCTAACAGAAAAAATTAGTATGCTAAATCCTTCTTTCATGAATTTATTGTTGGATATTACAATAATTATAACAATAAGTAATGTTGATATAATGTGCAAACAGATATAACAAGCAAATATAAAACAATAATAAATTCTGAAACCATTATATATCTGAATGATATAAGTTTTAAGTAATATCATAGTAAGCCACAACACAAATTCTCAAATATAAATAATAGTCAACTGTCATTTTACTTAGATCCCTATGAAAATGTAGCACTGAAATACAATATACATTGGAGAACTTAGGAATTTGGTTGACAACCAAAATAATTGAATTGAAATAAGAAACTTCACCAAAGAATCAACTAAATATGTATATTTAAGCAGATTTTTCTAGTCAAAATGTTACAACTTCTTCCTTCTTGACCTTAAAATCGTGACATTTTCTAGTTTTTTGGGGGGGGGGGGGGGGAACACAATCTCTCCAACTGTTAGTTCTAAATGGTTTCCCATCTTAGGCACATAGGGTCTTTGAACTAGATAGATAAAATACACAACCATGTTGAAGACCATGGAAATAGAGGATAACATGGAAAATACCAAACAAAAAGTTGGATGATGATGAAGACTACAGTGAAGGTAGAAGATCCCAGACATCATCAATTAATACCAAACTACCAAATGGAGTATACAAACTTGAAAAGATAAGACACACCTTACAACTAAATGAAACTCTAGAAGCTACCATCGAATGGAATGACATTGAATCATTACCAATAAATGAATACAACATAAAGAAGCTACTAGATATGGTATTTCTATTCATTTTTCAAATGAAAGAGTGCTATAGGTATGCAACCACGACTAAGGAAAGTGCAATTTCACACCATTTGCCATGTTCTAATATGATGATAATAGATGCCGAATACCCTAATCTAACAGTATTGTATTGTCACCCAAAATAGAAAAGTAAATGATAATAGATGCCCAATACCCTCTTTCAATTTGTGCTCTTCCCTTAAATCAATATTTAATTCCAGCAATCAATCATAGGAAAATGTTTTTTTTGTTATTGAATTTTGTTGGTCATTAACTCCTGCCATGGTATATGCTTTAGAAATTGCACCTGCACATGCAATCCTTATATGTGTCTAATTTCTCACAAACAAAAACCATTTGTTATATTTTTTGATGTTATCTTTATTATTTAAGACTTCGGTTAAGCACAAGTGCTTCCCTGGAAAAATAAGTATACAAGGCTTTCTGCATTCAAGAATAAAAACAATAAAAGAACTTGAAAGCATGATTTTATTAGGAACTTAGCCACTTACTCGTCAATGAACTGACAGAAATATAAAAGAAAGTAGCTTTGGCTTCTCCTAACATAGCTTATCCAATCATCATTTTCCCAGTACCCTAAGAGAAAATTAAATGTACTTTATTGTATACAAAAATGAATTTCCAACATATAAAGAATAGAGAATAAATCAGACTGACTTACAGGAGGGCCAAATAAGAGGAGCCCTTTTCCTGGAGAGCGACAACCTTGAAAGATGTCAGGTCGCAATAGAGGCCATATGACCATTTTCGTCGCACACTTTTTGGCATGCTCTATCCTAGCTTCAGTATAGTTTTGGAAAAGTAAATATTAATGTTAATGGGTACATAGAAATAAACATGAATAATATTATCATCAATTCATTCAGCCATATTAAATTTACCATTATCATCCCACCAAACATTGGGATCTTGGTCCATTATCTCATTGCTAACATGCTCTATCAGATGTGGTTCCAAGTTACACAGCTTATCAGGAAGCTCACCATCAGGACCAACAAGCATTTCTAAACTAAAAATATAGGATAGAAAAGAAATAACCATTAGCATGCTTTAGACCATTTGAAACTGCTAGAGATGGTTATTTATTTAGTTAAAATCAAAATCAACGATCCTATTAAAAAAAAATGGCTATGAGTTATTGTCAAACCACCTTCAGATTTGCAATACTTATCTTGGCACAAGATATTTTTATAACCAAATAGTTTGAAGGATCGTGACCAGAGCAAAAAGCCCAAGAAACCATGGTTATCAAAGACAAGCAAAGGTAGTCTGCTATGGAATATGCATGTGGATAGAGTATTTCCCAACCTGTCTGAACATTTGAGCTGCAAAAAGATGTTGATTATATACTTTACACTACAAAAAATCAGTATACACAGACAAGGTTTAATAGGCACTATAGCAACATATTTAGAACTAGTTAAACATCCAAATCACCATTAAAGAAAGGAATCATACATGAATAACTCCACTGCCATCTTAAGATGAAACATAGTTGTCTCAGCTTTTGGCATAGAAGAATCACTATCATTGCCTAACCACAAAATTATTGTAGTATTCAACTATGTTCTTCATAGCCTATAAAAGCTGACTAAGGTTGCAACGTTTATAATGACTATAGACAAAAATATAAATTAAAACAAGCAATATTATCATCAATGTTTTTAAATGTAGAATGAAATGGTTGTAAGTATGCATTTCTACCACATGCAAATGATGTTGAGATACAGACCTATGCAATCCAATCTCCCAAGGAATAGAGAGCACCACTTATCGCCATATTTGCCAAAATAGGATTTGTCATAAAGCGATGTTAGAATAGTTACTAAAATGGTCATAAATTATGTTGTTATAGTAAAAGAATACTTTAAATTAAGAAAAAAAACTATACAATATTAAAACATGACATCGTGGTTTGAAAACTAAAAAGGTACTTGTAACGAAGAACTTCATTTTGACTTGCTAATTGATTGTCACTATTAACTATAAGCTCATCTTTAAAGTTTGAGCTTCACTTGGTTTCTAGAATAGTTAAATATTCTCTACTTAACAGGGCCAACCACATGAAGGTGGAAGCTCATTTGGCCCCTCTCCCCCATCCTAACATCACTCTAAATTCCCCATTAACATTTAATAACATTCAATTAATCCATTTTTGAAATATTACATTCAATCATTATAATCACATGATAACATTCATTAACACAAAATTCATAAACACACAACATTCATGAATAATTCATTAACACAAAATTCATTAACACGCAACATTCAAGAGCAAGCCATTCATGAATAATTCATTAACACAATATTCATTAACACCCAACATTAATGAATAATATTCATTAACAAAATTCATTAACAATATTCAAGAGTAAGTCATTCATGAATAATCATATCTTTTTTCTTTCTTGCCATTTATTTTTTCATAAAATTTCTAAAAGGAATATCAATGTCCTTGTCATCCCCCTCCTCTACTGGTTCTAACACATGTCTCCTCCTCATCCGTTCAGGAACATCATGAGGCCGTTGCATCAAAGGGGGGTCTGCTGCAATAACAAGTACTTCATGAGTTAAATTTTACCATTTTATATTAGTGAATTATGAGTTTTTATTTAAGTAAAAGAACTATAAATCAAAAATTAATTTAAAAGAACAAAACATAGATTTTCTTTATCTGAATGAGCGACATGATCTACCTGCTGATCAGTCTGAACATCCTCTAGCACTTGTTCAGCATGACATGATTCTATATCCTTAACACAAAAAGGTTACACCAAGTTTGATTAAAGATGTTAAATTGTATTAATAATTACATAATTAGTTTTAAATAAAAAATGAGCACCTCCATTGATAGTACGATGCACATCAGGGGCTTCATGATGCTACGTATGATCTGTGTCACGATTAACAGGCTACATTGCAATATCATGCACATTATTATCAAATAAATTGTTGCTCAAGTATTCAATTTCTAATATATTTTTTGGCATATTTACCTGTGCACATGATGCAAGAGACTGTTCGGTTAGGGCAATGGAAGCTTTCCGTAGGCGTTCAGCCACCGCTGCATAGCCTTGCTTGAAGGCAATTTTTTTGTGTTCTTCCGTGGCCTCCAGATTAAAATCAGCGCCCTGGATTTTTTTTATTAATTAACAAAATTATTTGCATTTTATAGATAATTTTTCTTTGCAATTCATTTATTGCCACTTACAACGCGTGCTTTGATTTTCAAATATCCCCCAGAGCCAAGTCTGTGCTGCCCAACCTTTTGCAGCCTTGCCTTTGTTGCCTTTGATGTGTCCTGCAACCTATGAAAAGTTTGAAATATGTTAGATGATATAGATATAAATATCAGTAATAATTAGTGGATTATTATATATTGGTATGAAGGTTTTAGCATAAAGTAGCATGTTCCACCAAAAATATGAAAAAAGGGAAGAAATTATAGCATCATACCTTTAATTGACATGTGTAATCATGCTATTTATCCATGGAGTTCATGACATATAGGGGATAATTTTTGGAACAATCTATAATAAACAAATAAAAAAAACTGATCCAATCTCTTGCAATTGCATGACTTGTAGATTGTGGGAAGTGAACCACTACAAAGGATAAGTATATTTTGAGAGTTCAAATCCTACAATACACTCAGAAACACAATCGTTGGATTTCAATTAATTATAAGATTGTGGTTTAATTTAGGAAGTCTTGGAGGTTTCTGTTTGTATTTTGATGATTGAATAGGATCTTGCTGTAGTCAAATCACCACTTCGGTGTTCCCACCTCCATGGACAATGAAGATAGATGGAGATATTGAATAAAAAGCAAGGTATTATCACCTAAGAAAGCTTCAAATGTGCAAATTACTAATCCTTTAGAAGAGGAAGACCAAGTGTGCAAGGACAGAGTTGCCTTCACAGAAATGCTACAAGAAAGAAAGGGCAATCTCAAAACTTCAAAAATAATCTCAATGTGGCAATAAGAATTCTGATATGTTGCTACATGTGGGAGAGGAGCAATAATGCAGATAAATGCTAGAGTAGTTGTGAAGGAGCTTTAGAGAGTCTCAATCAATGATTGAATAACAGAAAAATAGAGATTTTACCATCAATATAGTACGTCTGGATTCATTTGTGATGCTTGGAAGGGTTGATAGAGGTGTTACATTGCCAAAACACTTGAAAGTGGAATGTTTCAGCATTCAACCCAGTTGCGGATTTTTCACGAGATGCTAGTGCCACATGCAAATGTTTGTATGTGGTACATTTGTCTAGGAAATAATTGGGCTATTTTGATTGAATTAAGGAATATTCATCAAAGGGTTTTTATAGTATGGTTTATGAGAACATAAACTAAACAAAACAAACATATAAATAGAAAATTAACAACTACCATCTACATATCATTTCTCGTCTTGATAATTAATCTGATAGATCACAAAAAGTGAACCAAAACATTCATGCCAAAATCATATTCAGTTACTTTTTGATAGCATTTTTGCCACCATATGGATTAAAAACAATGTTAGTTCTTCTCTTGCCATCTACCTTGATGATGAATCATAGAATTTGATCCAAAATTGTAGGTAACAAAAAATCTAGATGGTCTAATACAAAAGGGAAAAAAATCTTGAAATCATAAGGACTGTGGAAACTTCACGAATTTGATATTAACTCTCACCCATTATTTATCTTTGTTGCACATAACTATATGACTGGTAGACCATCAATCAGATAGTATGCATCTTAGTAGATATCAGGTACTGGTGTAGCCGAAAAAAATACATCTTAGACACCTACAGGTACAATACCAGTTTAGCATCCTATAACTTAACTACACCATACTGTCAATAGAGTGCTCAATTGTCATTAACTTATGTTTCTGGCATTGAACGTGATGCTTATTACTTTTAGGAGAGTGACCATTAGTAAAATTCTTGCAAAGTTTTTCAAAAAAATTATACTTGTCATTACACTGACTGAATATTATTTATTACCTATACTGCTAACACATACAACTATGGTACATGTAGTTGAGCATTACTATATTTTCAAGACATAATATAGCTATATGTGAAGTTATAAGCGCACTATTTATATCTTATGTAGGATTTATGCCCACATTGAGATATATATAGTTGTATATGGGCATTCTATGTGCAATCAACCACCATAGTTTATTAGATGCCCAAATTTTAGAGAGCATTCATAATAGGGTGAAAGAAATTGTGTCAGCATATGAATTACATACCCTTCATCAATAGATAGATTACATTGAGCTAGTTGAAATTGTTGATACTGAAGTTGAACCCTAAATTTGCTCATTAATGTACTAGTAGTTAATACTATTGCATATCCTTTTGGATTTGTTGGTGTACTTTCTTTTGGACATTCTGCTTTCTCCTTTGCATCCAAAATGAACTCATTCCAGTCCCTCACTGAAACAAAGGGAGGACGCTTGTACTTTGGGTTTAGGATGAGACTCTTTCTATATGTGTCCCTCACAACCTTAAGATGTCTGGAAGCTTTTTGTAACAATTTCTTATGATAAAAATATTACTACCAAACTCATGCTCTATATCTTTGATGAGCTCATCTTTTAATTTTTTATCTTGGCAGTTCCACCTGTAGACACCTAAAAGTCCTTTAGAAAATAAAATATTTTTATTTTCTGAAAAAGCCCCTGATGACATCATCATTAATTAATTAATTTATTTATTTTTATGCCATTAAATCCCTTTATCTTAATTAAAAATATTTAATTAAGGAATCCCTCCCAAAAATGTTTAAATCTTATTTAAGCATTATTTTCTTATTTATTAATTATTTAATTAATAAATTGACCAAAAATCCCAAAATAAATAATTAATTTATTTTTTGCCCAAAACTTGGCCAATTTCCTTAAGACCACTAACCTCTTTGTTAGAAAGGTTAATCTTTCCTTGGATGTATTAATTGGGATATTCCAAGGATCCCTAAATGTAGTTTGTCCTATTGTATACATGTGGAGGACATGTCATGGTTTGTCCTTTATTCCACATGTAAGGACAACTCTTTTTTATTCCTTTATTTAGTTTATCCTCCTTAAGAGGATTGTGACACTTTGCACACACCTATTATGAATGTGGCATTCATAGAAATGGAAGTTACAAATGCAACTCCTTTCTCATCTCTATATAAGAGATGCTCCTCCTTCTTTCTTCTTCACTCTTAGCACTTGATGTTATTGTATTGAGCTATTTTGCTCCAACACACACACTCTCTCTCTTCTCTAGGCATTTGCCTTCATTCATAATACTCACAAGGGGTTTTCTTTGCTTTCCCCTTATAAATTCTTGTCTCCATTGTTGAACCATCTTGGTGTATGCTCTTGGATTTTGCTTATCTTATGGTAACATTGTTTCACACTTAACTTACTTGGATTGTTTCTCGTTCCTTGCTCAATCTTATCATTTCTTACACTCTTCCAAAATGTTCTAATCCTTCTTTAATTTCGATTAAAGGCTAATCCCATCATTTCCTACCCCTAATCCCAACTCAAGATATTTAATTAAGATTAAATATTAATCCTAATGTTTATTAAAAACATTTTAATAAATATCTCCTCAACCCAAACCCTTGAAATAAATAAAACTTTATTTATTTCCTAAAAACCTTATTTATTCTCACCCTAGGAAGTTCTAGACTCTTCTAGAAAGTCTTCATCCTCATCCAAAGCCTAGACTCTTCTAGAAGATGTCAATCCTTATCTTTGACCCTAATCCTAATCCCCCTCTAACCTTGTCACATTCCCTAAACATGGGTTAAGACTTGCTAACCCAAGCCAAAGCCAACAAATATCTCCTCCTTCACCCACCCTCATTAAATGCCATCCACTTGCCCATCTCTAACAAGCCTAATCTAATCTTAACCCAAGCCTAATCCAAGCCTTAATCATTTGCACATTCCTAAGTCAAGCTTAAGACTTTTCTTAATCCAACCCAAGTCAAAATATCTCAATTCTCTCACAAATATCCCAACCATAAAATTTTATGAAGCCCACAAAGCCATGAATTACTCTTACAAGCCCATTCATTGCTCTTACAAGCCATTATGAGGGTCTTTATGAGCTTTTGAGCCTCCTTTGTTGACCCCTCAACCCCTCTTGCTCTAACCAATGACCCTATGACATGTGCCACTCCCTGATTGGCTGTAAGGAAGCATAATCCATGTTCTCTCCTCTCATTCAATCTAAACCTTCCATAAGCTTTCTCCCATCCTTGCATCCTAGCCCTTGATCCCTCAAGCCCTTTGCCTATTTAAGGAATCCTCTCCCAAGCCATTTTAACACAATCTAAAAAGTAAAGCCATAATGCCATTTTGAGAAGCCATTTTTAAATCAAATCCATTCACCAAAATCTATCAAAAATCCTCCATTGAAGCCCATTTGAGCATTTGAGCATACATACATAATCAAGCCATCTTAGCTATTAGACACACCTCTACATCAAGTGATCATCCTCATTGAGAGAGCCTATCCATGGCTCATATTCTCATTTGAGGAGTTCACTTTGTCTCTCATGAAGTTATGTTAAATTAGTATGCAAATGCTTTTTGATTGTTTTAATTTAGTGTTTCTAACATACTAAAGTAGCATATACACCACCTTTTAAGAAAAAACACATAATTGTTAGATATAGCTAGTATAAGAAAAGACTTGAATGAAAGGAAAAATCTTGCACCAATTAATGATATGAAAAAAAAAGTGGGATAAAATTAGTTCAGTTATGATGTTCCACCTTTTACATATGGTGGGCCCGAATCTTCGCAGCATGAGGTCATAAAGCCTCTTATAAAATGTATCGTTTCCTGCAAAAAATCCATGGGATAATCAATAGTAAGAACCATTAAAATGAATCATGTGAAGAATAATTTTCATAGTGAATAACAAATACATAAAATGAGATACATTTCATCTTTTTAGTGATCTATTTTAGGGTTGGAGGATCAACTTGACAAAAATTGACCAAAAAAGAAGTTTAGAAAAAATTTAAAAATGTCTAAAACCAGTCAAACTCTACAAGGGTTTTGTTGCTGATGTTTTGAAACTAAAAAATGTACCATGACTATATTAATCAGTATACCTTGAAAAAAAATATAGTTCATAATACATATAACTTGCCATGACCTCCAATTTTTGTCATTCTTAATTGATGTTGTCACTGATCATACCTATGATATTATGGAAAACAAATATTGCTAAAATAGACAGTGAAGTTGAAAGTGAGCACTCTAAAACTCTAACAGGCAATAACAATGATGTGGGGAATCATTGAAAAATAAACATTGAATATGAAAGAAGACTCCCACTTTTGGTTCTCTGTAGAAAAATTGGTTAGTATCTTCTATGGAAAGCATGAAATTGCAATGTACCGAATTACTAAACTAGAGAATTATTGGTATAGACAAAAGGTCATTGATAATTTAGATGATCCTACCAAACCCCTAATAAAAAGAAATTCTAGAATAATTAAACAACTTGCACAATACGACATACTAAAGAAGGTCATGAGGCATCACTCCAAATCAAAAGCCCTTGCATTCACCACTTCCTATCATGTTTATGTCTTGCAAGAAAATCCTTATTACAATATAAAAAATAATTATTTAAAGTACCTAGAATCTTAAGACATTTCAAAGGCATTGAGTCATCATCGTTAATAAAAAACAATGTATGCATAGCTCCCGTGCTAGAAACATGGGTAGCTCTAGAAAATGATGGTGAATTATCACCAATACATGCACTATGATCCACATTTGGTAGCGTGCCAGATGGTGCATCTCCTACCACAAAAAAAATAATACACTATGTGATGCACCCAATATTAAAGTACATATTATCAACTCATAATTAACACAAAACCAAATATAGAAAAACAAGGATTTACCAGCTAGACGTCCCCTTGTTGCCAACATTGTAGTCAACAATCTCGTACAGGCGTCCATCAATCTCATAGGAGTCTCCTGCACTGGATAACTTGAACAATACATTGTTAGCAAAGACGTTCTGAAATAATACAAGTAAGAGTTAAGAAGTTTTGAATGTTTGAAATAAAAAATTCCTTCTAACTTGTCAACTAAAATATTATTTTACCAGTGGCAGTTAGAGCTCTACTACTACCGGCCTCACCGTGTTGTCCTTGACCAAGTTGTGGATCAATTGCCAAAAAATCCTATATAACAAGAATTGAGTAGTTAAAGTTTCTTACAACTCTTTTAAAAAATTGCATCAATAAAGTATTTTTGCACATATTACATATTTTACTTCACAACATAAAAGATTATAAAATATAAATCTTTATTAAACTTTTGTTATAACTAAAGATTCATTGGAGCTTACTTCATAATGATGAGCTTACGCTCTCAAATTTGATAGCCTCTTCATCATCTCCTCGGATTCCATATTTGCCTCATCCAAAATTTTCATCACTTCTAAATTAATTTTTAAAATTTTTTTCTTCAACATTTTTGTGAAATTGGGAGTTTCAGCAATATCCTCATCAGAAGGCATAGCTAGTGGCTCGATACTTACTGCTAGTGCTTTACCCTTATCCTGAACATCAAATTGTGAGAGGAATATGAGTAAAACTATCATAAAAACTCAAAAACTATAAATAAAATAACATAATAATATAATTTTTTTTAACTATCTAATTTGTACAATTTTAAAAAGGTTTACCCTCGCTGAAGAAGGGGTGGGAGTAGCATCGTACTGACCTCTATCATCTGTCAGATCTATATTGTCTTGTCAAAAAGATTAAACATAAAAAATTTAGGGAACTGAAAGCAATAGATAGCAAAAAAAAAACTTATTAACAAAATGGTAAATAGTACTTATATCCCTCATGATAGTAACTTTGTTTGTATCTATGCAATTTAAATGGTAATTGATCAGCAATTCTTCCCCTGTACGTATTGATTTTATTGCACAAACAAAAACTTCATTCACCTCACACGCCTCAAATATGCAATTGGGTTGCTTACTAGTTGAAGAAGGTCGCGTACTATTTATAAAACCTGCAATATTACCTATTGCTTTTGGTCTCCCATCAATGTACATAGCAAATCTTTTACTTTGATCATTTTCTTTCCATTGTATATAATTAGCTGATACCCCATACCTATGCATACTTTTTTTATATTGAAAAATCCGCATCCAATCATTGTAACTGTAACATGGACCGACATACTTGAACAATTCAACAACTTTGTTGTAACATACCTTTATCCCATCCATGTAAAATAGGCCCAAACCTTGTAATGAGGATGGAGCAATGCGATATATCCTCTCATTAACACAAAAATCTGTGTTAATTGGAGGTAGCTCATTGGGTACCCATTCTTTCTCAATGTGTGTGTACCGAAAGGGCACCTTGATGTCGCCTTTGGTCTCATCATCATAAGAACATGACCCCCCATTAGCAAGGAAAATTTGCATGCGTTTATCAAATTTTTTTCTATTCTTTTGACGTCTAGTTGATCTCCCTATTTTAGCCATACTACATGTAGATATTTCATCTACCATTTCCTCATTTCCCTCATTCGATGTAGATAGATCTGACAACTACCTATTTGGTGGGTCCTGCAATTCATCAAATGGAAAGTGAAAGTGACAAATATAAAATGTAGTAAGTTGAAAGTGATTATACAATTATATTTCTATACGGACCTTCTTTGTCTATATATACATTATATGATTATATAATATGTCTATTTATAACATACGTGCTCAATGATAAACAAGAAGAATATAAGAAAATTATGTTTATTTATTGACTTATGCCTGCTAATCCATGTCACTGTGCACAATCCACGCCAAACGGGTCAAATTTCCTAGATATGTTAATCATTTATCTAAAGTTAGCTAAAAATTACATGATATGCGTAAACATGAACAAATTTACCTTATAAATGGAATGCAAGATCATCAACAGAAGGGGTGACGATGTACCTGTAGCCAATTGATTGTTTGCAAAAAGGTTGACAATCAGACACAATATAAACATTAGTAATTATAAATAACATATGCTGTAATCATTATAAATGAACACAATAAATATGTAATCAAATTTCCTGAATATGTTAATCATTTACCTTAAGTTAGCTAAAAATTGCATGATACACATTTGCTACAAATAACTTAGAAGACAATATGAACAATAGCCAACATCGCAAACATGAACAAATTTCCCTTATATATGGAATGCAAGATCATCAATAGAAGGGGTGATGATGTTTATAGTCATTGATTATATTCTTCATCATCATCATCATCATCATCATCATCACCATCATCACCATCATTATCGCCATCATCATCACCATCATCACCATCATCATCGCCATCATCACCATCGCCATCATCATCATCATCACCATCATCATCATCATCATCACCATCACCATCATCATCATTACCATCATCGTCATCACCATCATCTTGATCTTCATCATCTGCTTCTTCATCATCTACTTCTTCATCATCTTCAATATCTTCTTCTTCCATAACATTATACTTTATCGACCTTCCTCTTGGATCATGTCTAACAAAAAATGATCAACCCTATTTATGCGGAACCTCTGAGTAAAACACTTGCTCACATTGGCTTGGAAGAACATAGGGCTCATCTCCAACTGGCTCAATTGACCTTGTATTGATCATTGTAAATCCATTATCATGTTGAATAACTATTCTATCTGAATCATTTTGATTTAGTCATAACCTATACCATTTGATGATGACTAGAACTACTTTTAATGTGTTAAATTCACACTCAATTATATCATCCAAGATGCCATAGTATTGATTTTGAGATTGTTGAGGATGCATGTCATTTCTAGATGATATAGTGGTGACCTCAAAAACTGCACTTATCCTAGAATCACAAGTTTTCTTTATGTCATCCAACCTTTTTATGCAAAATTTGTGGCCATGATAGTACATAGCTTTTTGGTGCTTGACCTACAATTTTTGAAGTGTGTGTAAATTATTTTCATCATGAGTTGATAGAAAACATACATTGAGTTATGATCATTAATAAATTTCTACGTACCTCTCCACCTCTTAAACCCTTTACTAGATTAACTACCATCGACATAACATTGGAATCTCTATTACGAGGAGCTTCTATAACCAATGAAGCAACACCTTCCCATGTTAATGAGCAACCATTTTGTTGACATTTTTCAATCCATTCTGTCATCCAATCGAGATTGTTCATAATATACAAATGTATTGAATCCCACTCTTGACCACTTGTTTCAAAAAAATACACCAATTAAAAATAATTTATATTGAAGATTTATAAGAATTAATTAACTACAATAACATCTTAGATTTACCTCTCAGTTTCTTCAATCTACCTTTGCCCATCAAGTACTCCCCTTTGAATTTGTTAATTGAGTTGGGATCCCAAATACGATCTACATGGATCTTTTCTGCAAACTTAGGAAGATATTCACTAATGTACACCATGGTTTGGTATACCATATATCCCTCCACCATAGAACCCTTGAGATGTGCTCTCTGTTGAACCAAGCCTTTAAAAAATTTCAAGTGTCTCTCAACCATCCAAATTGACCTGGTTGGTACAGGTCCACACAATTCAATCTCCTCAACTTGATGTATGAGGTAGTGTTCTTGTGCATTGAAAAAACTTGGAGGTAGACACTTTTGCATTTCACACATCAGAAGAGGAATTTTTCTCTTCCAATATTTTATATCTTCTTTATTGATTTCTTTAGATGACAACCACCTCATATATTTTCCAAGATCATATATAACCTGTTTGACATTGTTGGCGAAGTGGTGTGGGAGAGATAGAGGTAGAACGTACTGCAATATTTGTAAAATAATCTTGTCAATATTTTATAAAAGAATGCAATTGAAAATACATGCAGTATATAAATATATAGTGAATACAAAATAACATGAATTACCTTAATAAATGTATGCCAATCGTGTGTTTTCAACCCTAGCCCAAATTCACTTTTATTTGATATGAGATTGTTTATGTTCGTAGAAAATCCTGTAGGAAATCATAATTTTTTTTATGACTTCTTTTATAGCATTGCTCTGCTGCTCTAACAATAACCAACTAAGGTCACTTGTATCAATCTAGTCTCCATTGTTATTTGATCGAATGCCATTTTTCATTGCATGGTTGGATTCTTCAATGTCACTACAAGTTTTGACAATTTGATCTTTGTCATGCCTTCGATCCAAGATTTTCCATAATGTCTCTGTTACATTCTTTCCAATATGCATAGTATCAAACAAATGCACAATTAGGAGTTTCTCGTAGTACGACAACCTAGTAAATTGTGTAGGATAAATTTTTAGTCCTTTTGGAAGTTGGTCATTGATGCCTTGACGACCTTCACAAGCATCAATCACATCATCAATAAACAAAACACAATATCAAAATATAAATTTGAAACAAAAACAATCAAATGGAATGACATTACCTCAACGATTTATTTTATTGTATGCCAACTTCCATAGGTGAGGTGTCATTCTCTGTGGCTTTGACATAGTCTCTTCTAGACCATTGAAAAGATGTTTTTCGGTAATTTGGTACTTATGATTTCTGTGCAGAAAGTGTATATTCTCATTGAACACCTACTTTCTTAAACTTTTTGAATGATGAGATTTTGGTCTTTGGACCACAAAATGGACATGCAAATTTTCCCTTTGTCTAAAGACCTACAAGATTGTGTATAATTGGATTAAATGTGTTAACTTTGACATACCAAAAAAGAGGTGTCAAGAAGAGAACATACCACAAAAATGTGTTAGCCTAGGGGCATCGTGTATTTTCCATACAAGCATTTCATTGAATGAAATTGTCTTTGTCCTATTGGTCTACATATGTCATACATAGTAAGCCCATTCCATAACACTACCAACTCGTCGATAAGGGGTTCAATATATATGTTGATATCTTTAACTTGGTACTTACCTAGTTGAATGAACAAAAACATTACATAATTATTATGACAATTTGATAGATTAGTAATAATAAATTAATTTAGATGACCAATAAATCAGAAAATACCTGGAACAATCAATGTCAACATTATGTGCTCTCGCTTTATGGACAACCAAGGAGGTATGTTATTGTTGATAACAAAAACAGGCCACACCGAGTAAGTAGATCTCATCTCTCCAAAAGGATTGACATTGTCTGCTACCAATGAAAGCTTGAGATTATGAGGTTCTTCTTTAAAGTGTGGGCATTTTTCCTGTATTTCCTTAAATTCCAAACCATCTGTAGGCATTCGCATAATGTCATCTTGACTTCTATTGCATGCATGGTAATCCATAAATTGTGCCAAGCTATTGCACTTGAATAATCATTGTAGATGTGGAATAATGAGAATATGCCAAAGAACCTTGCGAAGCACCTTTTTTATTAATCGATATGATTGATATCTACTGATATGACAAGTAGGGCATTGTGTTGCAAATTCATGCTATTTATGATATATAATATGATCATTCGGACATACATGTATTGTTTGATACTCCATTCCAATATCTTTCATGATGACAGATAATTCTTGGTACGAGCGAGGTAGAATGTTTGATGGTGGTAACAAACACCCACCTATCAACCTACAACCAAAAATATAATTTGTTAATTTAAAGAATATTAATTGCTACATGAACCCAATGTTAATTGTAAGGGAACTACGAGTAAAATAATGAAAGAAGATGGCATACCTTAACATACATGTCATTACTACATTGGATAAACCATTCATAACCTTCAAATTCAGCAAGAACAATACAACAACAACAAGAGTTGTTTTGGAGCCTTCATATAGGGACTGGTGTGCCTTCTCAAGTAAAGGTACATCAAGCTCTGCGTCAATATCATCATCATCATCATCTTGATCATCGTGATCATCTTGATCATCATGATCATTTTGATCATCGCGATCTTCATCATCTTGGTCTTCTTCCATGGTATCATTACCTTCTACTTCAATATTCACACCTCTATGTTCCCTCGTTTGGAAATCTGCATTCTTCGAATTATCATGGTCCATAACATAAAACTTAGGGATGTTGACCTATATGAAAATGATGACCTTATATTAACCATGACCATGATGTCATCATCAAATCATGTCTTATGTAATTTATAAACTATTAAAATACATACCAATGGGTGATATTCGTTTCCCCCTTCAATGTGACCATGTTGCCTACAATGTTGCTCAGCTGTTGTGATTAGATATCTTCGAGTCTTTAAGCCCTTACACATTTTGCAAGGACAATAACATTTTCTGTCACCTTTTCTTTTTAAGTTAGACCACAGTCTAGCAATTGTCTCCCTATTTTTTTGTGCTTTGATATCATTAAACATGGTCTTTCTTGAATGGAATGACTCGTTGGTGGAAGAAGGATGATTTTTTTGCAACCTATAGATGGAGTAGTAAGAGGAAGACACATATAGAAATGAGTTAAGTTTGTGAACCAAGTAGGAGTTAGGACATTCTAGAGTGGGGTTAGCCCAAGATATTTTGGAATCTTGAAGAACCTGGTAAAGGGTATCTGGAAAGGTGAAAATAAACAAGTATTTTTAGAGCTACAAAGGAGGAATCGAGAGCATTATAAATAATGAAGAAGAAACTTAAATCCATACAGCTTCACCTCTATTTACAATTTGACCTTTCTGCATGTGAAATATGACAATATACAAAATTTCTAGTCACATTTTCACTTTAAAAAGAACACCAAATATAACTTTTCTACAATATCTTCTTCGCTATCAGATTCTTTAGAACTGCAAGCTCCTGTGTAGAAAAAAGATGGGATGTACTAAGTAATTTTTGATGGGAAATATTTAAACAAATCAACTATAATTTTTTTTTATTATGAAATTCAGTTGCTAAAACTGTCATTCACTTATACCATCAACTCAAAACCAACTTGTATCGAGAATAGTTGATCAAACTCAGATCACCTCAACGTGAAAATTCATTTAAATATGGTGATTAAAAGTTAGGTTTTTTTTCTCAAAATCGCTGCAACTTAGAGGACCAAATCTTTGCTAATTAGTTTAACATAGATTTGGTGAACAAAAAATTCATAATAAAAATCTGATTTTTTTCCAGACTTGTTCAAACCATATAATGAATGACAAAAAATGAATTGTATATGAGTCACTCCAAATCCTTAGCTTTTAATACGCTTCATAGATGAGATTGCATTATATGGTTTGAACAAGATGTGGAAAAAAATGAAATGACATAGATATAAGCATTCTCACACCATGAGTGAAGCACCAATTGCATAAAGCTTTATTGCAAAAAATTTGTCAATATTATTTACATTGTACATACTTGTTTATATAATGCTTCAATTCCTAAACTAAGAAACTATAGCTAGTGTTCTAACCATGCATACAAATAAAATTACAGTGTAGATGTATGAAATTATATGCATAACTACTCCTATACTAGTTTATAACTACTATGTACATATTTTTATCCATTTACAAAGTGCATCTAGGTGTTACAACTCAAAAATCTATCAAAAAATAGAAGAAAATGGATTGCACAACAAAAATTGGTCTTCAACTTGAGCTCAGTTTGATCTTCTAAAAATATCTCTCAACATGTGCCCATGAAGCCTCTAATTGAATGCAACTAATTGAATTACCAGCACAAACAAAATGTACATGAACTAGAAGAAGCAAATACAGAATGTAAATGATGGACCTAGAACTCCTCGATTTTTTGATTTTTTTTTCTATCCCCATATCATCATAAGCTCCCTTCCCCTATTGATCAACTCTCTTAGCTTGGGGAAGAAAGTTGAAACACATCCCGAAACTATAGTAATATGCCACACAAACAACTATCCATGTACATATACATTTTGAAGAGATTTTTTTATTAAATGATCAATACTCTTCAATAGAATCTTATTATTACTCTTAAGTAAGTTTTAATCATTATTCTTATATTGTGAAGGGTGAAGTATTGGTGAGAGTTGTATGTAGACTTTGTGCTATACTGAGAAGTACAATATTTTATCTAATTACAGTGGACTTGATGTTGGCTTAATTTTTTAATAGAAAAAGGATTATTATAGCTCTTAATCATCTTCAAAGTTTAATTTGTTCATTGATAATATCAGGACAATGATTATCTAAGGAGATTTCTAAATATCTATCTCTTGAACATGCAAAGAAAGTACTTTGCCTACTTGCTTAGGTGGAATGAGCATAAAGATTTGTATCAACCCAACTTGCTCAGGTCATGATGGTAGATTTGGAAAATATAAATGTAACATCAATTTGAAGATCTCAAAGGATGAGTGAGAAACAAGCCTAGTTTATTTGACATACAATCATCAAAGAGATAATTTGAATCAAGGAGCTTGGGAGGGAGGAAGAGATAGGTGTGAATTTTAGGATAGATTTGTCTTATAAAAGGTTGTAGATTTAAATGAGACTATCTTGGATGAGTATTAAAGGATTCTAATGTGTGAAATTTCAAACTGTCTTGTGATCAATTTCTTTTAAGTAGAGGAGATGATATTTAGAGGTTGTTTATGTCTAGAGATCTTAGATATCTCTATGGCAACAAGAATCAAGGACAAGTTATGTGTAGAAGTTAAGATTTCAATTAAGATGATTATGGTATTGCAAATCCAAGTAGCTTAATATTAATAATTTTCAAGTAGCCCAGTCCAGTGAGAATTGGCAGCTCTTCAAGCTCAAAATAGTCACCAATGCACATGTTTACTAACTTTGTAAGATTTCCACTCCATTTACTGCAACTTTTTTGAGCCAAAAACAAGCAAAATTTATCCATGTCCATAAGAAGGGGAACCCTGCTAAAGGTCATCAATCTAGGTGACAACCATTTTTTCTTTTTCTAGACATTTGGTTGTCCCATTCCTAGAGTAGTGGAAATACCATTAGGATACCAAGGCAACCCCAATGTAGTTGAGGGAGGGTCAAAATGCTAAGGCACCCTTTGGCATTCCATAATGGAGAGGTCTCCACAGAAACATTCTTGAATTATGGGCATGTCCCATTTTTTGCCTTTTTTGATGGGTGGAGCAGGAATGTTCTGTCCCCATCTTCAAGCCCCAAAAATTATAGACATATGGTTTTCGTAATTCATAATGCTGAAATGCATGGAATCAATTCCAGAAGTTACACATTTCAGCTCCAAAAATGTTCCCATTACTCAAGAAAGGCTGGAAACTTACAAGAAAGACTATATCTATCTTAACATGTTGACATTAATAGCATAATAGTACAATAAAGGCTAAAACTTTCTACCTACTTGCTACATGTGCTTTATCTTTGGAATTATTATATTATATGAAGATAAGTTCTAAGGGAATAGATTCAATATTTGAAAAGCCAATCTTCAAAACAATACCGAATGGCAATCCATTGTCTTACAAGTGTCTCTGCTGAGGGCACATTCAAAGCTTCCATGTTGCCACATAGATATCCATGTTCAAGATCACAGCCCTGAAGACGTACATTCACCTTCCAAGCTTCATGCTTCTGTGAATTTGATACATTCTATGTACCGTCAAAGGCCTGCAAATTAGAAAAGTTGTGGAAAAAAAACACCATTAGGCATTTATATTCCGTGGGGCTTAAATAACCCACCTCTTTGCTTTGATTTTCCATTTTGTTCTCTTTTTTCTTGGTCTCTAATGAAACTTTCACTATTTTCTGAAACTCCCCCTTCTTATTAAGATGGATGAGCAGTGATATGAAGAAATGTAATTTGTGATGAAGGAGGGAAATGAGGAAAAGAAATGGGAATTTTTTAGATCCTCCCAATATTGGGCATTAATATTTCTCACCTTTTTTAGAATTGGCAGTTGCAAACATTGCTTTGAAAACTTTACCTATGTAGTTAAGCTAGATAGATGGATGCTTGCCAACAGAGTATACGTTGTGAACGTCGAATTTGTGGACACATAACTGCCATAAATTTAATTAGTCATGCTAGGTATCTAGAAAAATCTTAATCTCTCTTCAAATTTTTGAAGGACCCTAAAGGGGAAAAGAGTGTTTGAGCTTCGATTTGAAGCCGCGTAGATAAATAGTAAGAAAAATAGACAGCATCATGTGTACCCATCTCATTCCCAATTCGGTGCGATTTTATTCCTTAGACGCTCATATTTATTTACTTAAATTGTTACTAACCCTGAATGACCTAATTATATTGTTAAATTTTCTTTTAGGAAACAATAGTTTTTTACCTTTTAATTTTTTACTTTGGTTGTGAGTTTTTTCTAAACTTTTTGTGATTAGTTATTTTTAAATATACTATCATCAATCTATTAACTCCAGTTTTCTAACTTTGTATTGAAGAATGCATCTTATATATAATGGATAGTTAAGAAAAGGTGGTTCATAATAATAGAAATCATGACAGCATATACTACAACCCAAGACTAGTTGAGACAAACAACAACATGAACAAGGAAAACTCATGAAACTCACTTTGCTGAATACATTCAAGTTAGCAAGACTTGTCATTGATAAGAAAACAATCATTATAGGTATGCTTAGCGAGGCTTGAAGTTACAATATTTCCACTTTAATTTATCATCACTATCTGTAGTTGATAATAATCTCATTTATTATTCATTTCTTCACCATAATGAATGTCTCTCTAATGCTCTAAACAAGTTCATAGCTCTGTGATTTCTATATCTTATCTTCTTTGATTGACATTTAAAAAACTACACAAAAGCTACTCAAAAATTCAATAGTAAACCACCTAGCATCACCACTTTAATGTCCGATACTACAAGATCTGAATTCCCAAATGTAAGATCAAGCATTTTCTCAAAGAGAAGTTGTATTTCATGGAGAAACTACCCAAAATAGTTCCAAAAACACATCAATGACATTCTCCACACCTAAACAAGCATTTTCTCATCTAAATAGAGATCAAAATCAAAGTAAAATGAAACCCACATACCATTGAAGCTGATGCAGAAACGTTGTTAGCCATGATCATGATGATGGTGAAGATGAAGCAGCTTGCCAAAGATGAATTATAACTACACAACACCCAAATTAAAAAAACTCTTGCAATCTACCAAAATAATTGGTAATAAAACACAAGAAAGATGCTCAGGAAGAATGCAGTGATACATATTTATAACATCCAAAATGTGGATAAGTAAGCAGATACAATGTGTAAGGCCTACCCAAATCACACACAACTCCATTCATTCCTCCACATAGAAAAGCATTGTTTATTTATTATGCTTGATGTCCATTTTTCATCTTATTCTGCAACACTTAGAGAAACACTCAAAGATACAAAATTGAGACCTATACGATAGCAAAAACATATATACACACTCAAACCCACGAACCTATTTTGAAAAAGAGTGCCACCATGTAAGCACACAACTAGGCATAGAACAAGAATTTGGCAAATGAAGAAGAAATTGTAGTAGGAATGAATGTAAATTGATCTGTAGCATGAATTTGCTACGGGAAGAGGTAGTAGCAGCTACATCCTGCAATGCTTTGAAGGTAGTTTCAACCTGATTTTGGGAAAGGGTTTTCATCTTGGTCGAACTCAAGATAGATAGGCAGTTTTAAGCATTTCAGTGAACGAATCTCTAGCCAAGTGTCCATATTCACAATCCAAACATTTAAATTTTGCATCCTCATAATCTTTAAATAGGACTTGAATAAGATTACTAACATATCCCAATGTTTAGTCCAAAAGGAAATCTTTAAATAGGACATACTAAACTTTTTCCTATTACAATGATCACACACAATGCCGAGTCCTCTCTTCCGAAACCCCCCTTGAAAATCTATGCCCTCATGCGAGTGAAATGTTGGAAGTGAAGGAGTTGAAGTGCCCTTGGATTGATGTAGGTGGAACCATATCAAATCTTCGGACATACCATTAACTTTCACTTCTCGCAAATACTCTGGAACCCTCGACACCAAATGAAATGTGATATATTTTTGCCCTTTTTTTTTTTTTTCGTTTTATGCTGTAGTGTTTGTCGCAATTGCAACAAAAATAATTGGTCGCAATTGCGACCAACACGGGCATGTTATTATAAAAAAAACAAAAATTTGCTTTATAAATCGACCAACCAACCCATTTAAAATACTTAGTCAAAATTTTTGGTTGAAAATTTGGGTAAAATGCACTAGTGATTGTATAAGAAATATAAAGGGTTCATCTTATATTAGATATTTAAGTAATATGTTTTTATATTTTTCTAAGAAGTGTAATTCAAAACATTGAAAGTTATATGAGACCTTGGCTCATGTTTTCTAGATTAAAATACATTAATATATTATCCAGTCCATTGTGTTATTTCTATAAGGAATTAATCATATAGTTTATGAGTCAATCTCATTAACCCATGTTTCAAGAGTAGCGATTCACATGAATCCATTTCTCATGAGAATCTCTTCTAAGTTTATCAATATTATGACATGTTTTGAAAAGATTTTCTATATTTCATTTAACAATAATTTATTCAAAATAAACTTTCAAACATGAAAATGTGTTAAATTAACTATATATATATATATATATACTTATTATTAATTAAAAATTAGCTAAGTCTATTGTACACTTAAAATACATTATTATATATTATGACATTGCACGTTATTTCTATAAGGAAAATATAGAAAATCTAGCTAATTTAACACATTTTTAATTAATAATAAGTAAATATAATAAGTAAATAATATAAGTAAACTCAAATTTTCTATATTTCATTTAACAATAATTTATTCAAGATAAAATTTCAAACATGAAAATGTGTTAAATTAGCTATATATATATACACACACACACACACACACTTATTATTAATTAAAAATTAGGTAAGTATACTAGGTACACTTAAAATGCATTATTATATATTATGACATTGCACGTTATTTCTATAAGGAAAATATAGAAAATCTAGCTAATTTAACACATTTTTAATTAATAATAAGTAAATAATATAAGTAAACTTAGATTTTCTATATTTCATTTAACAATAATTTATTCAAAATAAACTTTCAATCATATAATAAGAAATTTCAATAATATATTTACTTATTATTAATTAAAAACGTGTTAAATTAATTAGCTAGATTTTCTATATTTTCCTTAAATAGAAATAACACAATGTCATAATATATAATAATGTATTTTAATGTGTGTTGTTTCAAATAAGTAAAAATAGTATCATTTGATTAAAGATGTTGTAAATTATAATTTAGATTTATGAAATAAAAAATGCATGTGCACTCAATTTTTTATCATACTAATTTTTTAACCATGTATCTCCAAATTTTCGTATAGATGTTCAAGTTTAGGTTATCTCGAGGAAAAAAAAGTCAACTTTTGACACCTTTTTTAATCCCTTATTTTCAAGCTTTTATCCAAACTAGTTTTTAAATCATTTACAAGAATCTCAATTGATCTTTTATCATGAGATATGTTGTCCAAGGTCTAATATGATGGCTAAATAATTTTTTATTAATGTTTCTACTAAGGTTCAAACAACCTCTGGGCTTTTATGATTTTGGTCCTTATGATTCAAATTGAGCTTTTGTTAGGATTCAAATTAGGGTATGGCTATCATCAATGTTAGGGTTGGGTTAACTTAGGTTATGGTTATAGTTTAGATTATATTATAGGATATATTAGTTTAATTAATGTTATGATTTAAGGAAAATTAAGGTTAGAGTTAAGGTTAGCAAGTAGGATAAGGTGCAAACCAGAGGGAAAGTCTTTGATTTATAGTTAGGGTTGAAGATAACTTTAAAGTTGAGAGTGTGGTTATGGTTAGAGTTAATTTATTGTTAGGATTTTATTATACTTTGGGGGGTATTATTGGAGTTCAATTAGGGTAATAAATTATTTATATTACTCTTAAAGGATAATGTTGAGGTTTAGGTTTCAAGTTGGGTTACATAGATCATTTAAAACAAGGGTCATACTTCATGTACATGTACTTGTGTTTATGTATGCATGTATCTCTTGAATGTAATATTATAATTTAGGATTAGGGTCAACTTGTTTTAATTTTATGTAAGTTAGGCCTCAATTAGATTTTGAAATAGGGTTTTAGTGTAAGGGTTATAATTAGGCTCAATTTTAGGGTAAGATTTAGGATAGGTTATGACATTGTTAGGGTTTATACGAGTAATTTAGCATTATTTAGGGGTTAATATTAAGGTCCACATGTGGTTAAGAATTTAGGATATGTGTTTAGCATATGAAGTTTATGATTTGGTTCAAGATTATGATTTAGGGTAAATTATCATTTATAATATAAGGGTTTAGAAATTAAATTTTAAGATCAAGGTTAGGGTTAGGGTCTGGATAATGGTTAGGGTTAGGGTATGGTTAGGTTAGGGTTTTGATAATGGTTAGGGTTAGGGTTTGGATAATTATTTTAGTTAATGTTTAGGGTTAGAGTTAGGATTATGGGTAGGGCTATGATTTAGGATTGAGACCACGATTAGGGTTAGGATCATGGTCGGAGGTTAAGAGTACAAATTATAGTCTATCAATTAGGGTTAGTATTAGGCTAAGTTAGCATTTAGGATTTAGGGTTATAGTTATGATTAGGGTTAGGGTATGGGTTTACATTTCTATTAGTATTATTTATAGGGTTAGGATATGGGTTGACATTGCTATTAGTATTATTTTTAGGGTTAAGGTTTGTATCAGGGTTTAAATTTATGCATAGGATTATGATTAGGGCTTATAATTTAGGATAAGGGTTGGGGCTTATCATCTAGTATAAGGGTTTACCATAATTTATGATTAGGGTTAGAATTATGGTTTAGTACTTAAAATTAGTTTATAGCTTTTAGAATTAGAGTTTAGCATTTAAATTTAACATTTTAGGATCTTAGTGTACAAAGATTAGGGTTTAGTATTTAGGGTCATGGTTTAACATTTATGATTATGATTAAGGTTCTAGGTTAGGGGTTTACATCATTGTTAGAAGTATGGTTAGAGGGTTAGGATATGGGTCTACATCATGTTGTTAGAAGTATGGTTAGAGGGTTAGGATTTGTATTAGGGATAAGATTTTGGATTATGGTTTTAACACACAGTTTTAATATTTATAATTAAAGTTAGGATCAAGTATTATGATTTACTATTTAATTTTGGGGTTTATCATTTGGGTCTATGGTTCAAATTGAGATTTAGGAGTTATGGTTGAGCATCTAAGATTAGGGGTTATAATTTATGATTAGGGTTTTGCAGTTAGGATTATGACCAAGTTTAGTATTTAGGACTGTTGTTTAGCATTAAGGTTTAAGAGTTAAAATTTAAGTTATATATAATCTTTACATGTTAGATTATATGATGCACATTCTTTATGTTTGTATATAATCAAGTTATGTTCTTATAATTAACTTTTATTAATTAAATGTTGTAACATGTATTCTTTAGGTCATACACGTTCTAAGTTATATATTCTTATGTATGTATGTATGTTATATTCTTACCTCTGCAAATTAATCTAAATTCTTATATATGTATAATTTAGGATCTCCCCTTACAACATGTCATTGAATTATATAGTTAATTATATACTTAGATTAAGGCATTAAAAATAATAACATAACATAAACATGAATATTGAAAACATACATGTGTCTATATTTAACATGAACATATTTACATGTACATTTATGAAATAGAATATGCATTAATCTACATTCTTATGTATAATTTAGGATCTCCCCTTAAGACATGTCATTAAATATAGTTAATTACACTTAGTTATAAGACAAATTAAGATCAATAGTTAACCTATGTACATTTAAAAATGTGAATTTATTGAAAACATGTACATGGACCTACTTTTAACCATGAACAAATATACATACATCTATGTTCAAAATAAAAGATACATTTTAATCTACATTCTTACATGTATAATTTAGGATATGGACCCTTAAGAGATGTCATTTAATTACACTTCTAAGATTAAGACATTAAGATGAATTTGACATATACATAGACATGAATATTGAAAACATACATGTCCACATTTAACATTAGCATATATACATATATCTATGAAATAAAAAATATATATTTTAATCTGCATTCTTATGTATAATTTAGGATCTCCCCTTAAGATGTATGCCATTAAATATAGTTAATTACACAGTTTAGATTAAGGTGCATAAAGATGAATAACATACACATAAACATGAATAAGGCATTAAGATGAATAACATATACAGAAACATGAATAAAACATATACGTAAATATAAAAGATTAAGATGTATTAAAAAATCAATAACATGTACATTAACATTAATAAATTTATAGGAATATTGAAAATATTTTTCTAAATTTTATTTTCTACACTATTTTTAAAAAATATTTTAAAATATTTTTCTAATGTTTTCTAATTTCCAAGACTAATGTTTAAATTTTTTTTTTCTAATGTTTTTTCTAATATTTTTCTAATGTTTAAATCCTAATTTATTTTCTTGTAGTTTTCTAATGTTTTTGTAATGTTTTTAAATTGTTTTTTTCTAAATTTAATATTATTATAAATTTTCTAATATTTTTCTAATGTTTTTCTAAATTTTTTCTAAATTTGTTTTCTAAATTTTATATTATTATAAATTTTCTAATGTTTTTCTAATTGTTTTTCTAATTTTTTTCTAATGTTTTTCTAAATTTGTTTTCTAAAATTTATATTATTATACATTTTCTAATATTTTTCTAATATTTTTTCTAATGTTTTCTAATTTTGTTTTAAATTAATGTTTTCTATATTTGTTTTCTAATTTTTTTTTAATAATATTTTTCTAATGTTTTCTAAATTAATATAATTAAGTTTAATATAAATAAAGAATAAAAATATTAAATTAACATTAAAATATGCTTTGAAAACATTAAAAACGTAAAGAACATTAAAATATGCTTTGAAAACATTAAAAAAATGCTTTAAAAACATTAAAATAATAATGTATAGACATAACTGAAGAGGAGAATCTAAAGGAAAATGATAGGATGACGCTGACAAAGAGCACACATTCGCTCCAATGCTTGAGTGAATAGTGAACACTATGAAAAATGACAAAAAAGGGTTAAAATGACATTTTTAAATGCAGGAAATTGATGTTTTGGATGTTCGCTATGAACATATTAATTATGTATGTTCGCAGCGAACATACATAATTATATATTAATATGTTAGGTGTGAACATTGTTTTAATATATGTTTGCAACGAACATATTTAGTATGTTTGTTGCGAAGATATGATAAACCTGATTTCATTTTTGCAATTTTTTTTGTATTTCTCTTTGTCCCACTAAAGTGGAACCCATTATTGTGGGTTCACCTTGGATGAAGGATTGGTGGAAGATTTGAGAGACTCATAATCTTTAGGGGATGTATGGATAGTGGAGGAAGTAGAAAATAGAATGGGAGCATCAGAAGATAAAGGTTCAATATTAACTTGATCTTGCTCAAGAGTGTAATCTTTATTTTTAGGATGAGGGTTCTTAGAATAGGAACTCTTATGCCATTGATGTTTTATTTCAGTGCAAAAAATGTTTTCTCTTCCTCAAAAAATGCAAATTTATCATTTAGGTATTGTTCACAAAATTTATCAATGTTGTTTTCAAGATTCGAGTCATATGGATTACCATCAATATCTATCTATGACTCATCCCCTTTAAGCACAAGCATAGGACTAGGAGGACTTTTAGGACTTGTAGGAATATCATAGTCATTATCATCATAATCATTGTCACTATAGGCACTATAGATAGGCATATCACAAGACTTTTCATGTTGTTCATTATGGTATGTCTCAATAAGAGGAATGAGACTCTTGGTAGAAGTAGAAAAAGAATGATACCATGAAGAAGAGATAGGTGAAGACCTACATGAATGATATTTAGAAGAATCATGGTAAGATTTGGAATATGAAGAATATGAATGATATTTCGAGGAATCTTGATAAGACTTGGAAGATGAAGAATGTGAATGATATTTAGAAGAATCATGGTGAGACTTGGAAGATGAAGAATGTGAATGATATTTAGAAGAATCATGATAATACTTAGAAGATGAGAAATGTGAATGATATCTAGAAGGATCATGGTGAGACTTGGAAGATAAAGAATATTTGGAAGAGGGATATCGTGATATGATCTTGCGTATGATTCTAGCAAGAATGTCTAATTTCTTTCCTTTTTCTATCTTTTTTGTCACAAGTTTAGCATCCATATATCTATTGGAGTAACAACACTTTCAAATACAATAAGGAGGTTGAGTTCATTTGCATTCAAACGAGGTTCCCTAACAAAATATTCAAAATCCATGGTTCTAGAAGAAGAAGAATCAAGTATGGAAGAAGAGAAAGGATGAATAGAAGAAGGTAGACTATATGATAATAGGAGGAAAATAATCAAGAAGACATGAAGAAGCGAAAGAATGGAAATGAGAGATTAGGAAGAGATAGAAGATGAAGAAGAAAGAAGACCAAGAGTCATTTTGGGAAATTTGATACCATTTGAGTTCATTTGAATGTTGAGCAACATATAATAGCACTTGTAACCAACTTGAAAGAAAAGGTACTAGTTGATAGGATATCCTTAAGAAATGTTGGTACCAAACTAGGATAGAAAAAATACTTACTTGTCCAAAAGAGAAATGATAAGATAAATTATTGCAATAGGCATAAACTAACACTGCCACAGAGGTGCCTACAACTTTGGGTGAATACCATAGCACATATGGACCAGGAGGATGATTTACCCAAATTTTAATTAATTGAAATTGAATTTTGATGAAAGTGGATGGACAAGAGATTACTAAGACTCTCCAAGCATAATATGAAAGAATCCAAGGTATATCTTTCTCAACAAGGATATTCTCTAACTCACCAACTCCAAACAAGGTCACTTGTGAAACCAAAGATCACTAATTCAAGGGGTCAAAGCATAATAACCTAAAGTGCAAACAAGTTTCTAACAATGGGGTAAGTAGCCTAATTTGAACCAGATCAACCTAGGGAGACTAGAAATAACATGATATCAAAGTAGTTTGATCATAAAGTCTTGACTCAGGAACTCTAATTTTATTCATTTTAAATGTCCAACTAAGTGTATCAATAGATTTTTAATCATGAATTAGGCATGCAAGACAAAAATCAGGGAATTCAAGAAAATGTCTTTAAACAATGAGTAAGGGACAAATCAACCTTGCACATGATCAAGAATAGTGTCATAGTATCAATCTAATCTCTAGAACCAATACTATGTATATTCTCAAAATATTTTCCAATCATGCACATAGTCCTAAAAAAGAAAATTTGGTAGCACTATGGTTCTTAGTAATGTTCAACTCTGTGGCAAAATCAAATCCCAACACACTAGGGTTTTGACATATTCAAAGAATTTAATCAATCAGAGATACTGAGGAGATTTGATAGCCTAAAAAAATACTACACCTATGAGAATTTCCTCCACAAGGATATTTATACAGCTGTTGCTACTACCACATCAAAAATGGCTAGTACTGCTTAAGATTTCATCCACATGGTTGACCCAATAAAAGAAATGTCCACTATGGTTAACTCTCTCTAATCAAGGAAGACTCACAAAGTTGCACCACATGGGGACTTGGTTTGGATTCAAGGGTGTCAAGTTTCTGATGTGCCCAAAAGGGAACATAGCATACTCCTCTAGCCTCTTCACCTTACCCAAACATAGTAAACAAGATTCTTTGACATGCTAATTCGAAATCACCTCACCAAATTTTTGGAAAAGCCAAAAACAAACTCCATAAATCTCAAAAGAGAAAGTACTAGTGGATGTTGAGGACAAATCCAAGCAAAATAGTGAGATAATAAAAAAATATTCTTTCCTACCTACAAAGGGATCCGTCGTCAAGAGGAGCTTCGCATGTAAAGCAAGCGAATGAAGCTCAGTTTCTCAAGATCTCTCAAAAAGTGTTCATAGGGCCTAATTACTATGTGAAACATAGATGCGTGAAAGAAAATCTAGATCCAATTTTAGAGTAAGTGAATCTATGAAAGTATGTAAAAGCACTCAAGCTAAACACATGAGATGTTCATTTTAATTCCAAATCCAAATATTATAGAGATGCAAAAAAATACCTGATAATCCTCACAACGGATATTTTTCTCTATTGTACCTTTTGTTTACACTTGAACACTTGCTCGCAATGAACAAAGCAACAAGCAAAATAAGCAAACACAAGATATGCAATATATATCCAACTTATGCAAAACTAGGGTTAGATCTAAAAATTTGATTTTAAAAGTGATAATAATCAGCACATAACCTAAATGAATGCTCACATAATGCATTGATCCATTGTGAAAATTAAATGCAAGCTATTCATTAAATCCCCCTTTTTATTGATTTTTAACCTAGTCATTAAGATTGGACCTATATGATATGAACTCAGATCCAAAACCCTAAATACAAAAAAAAGACCCCTATCAAAATTAAAAAGATTTCTAAAAATGTTAGAATTTTGAAAAGATCTTTTCATTTGTGCCCTAGAGAGCCATTTTGTCAAAACAAACCAGGTTTTGCAAATCGAATTTATTGAGCCCTAATATGATCTCTAAAATCAAAATGCAAAGAACTAAATATGTTTATAATTTAGAGAGCTTTCCAAAAGTGTCAAATTTTCCAAAAACTTCGCTAATTTGCTCCCTAAAATAATTTTTCATTAAAAATAAAGAAAAAATTATAAAAAATTGAAAATATCTTGGAAAAATCTAAAAATTGGATTGAAGCTTTTTTGATATGTTACCACCCTGTAAAAAAAATTCAGATCAAAATACCAAGCCATTTGGGAGATATGATAAAATATTTTAGATCTAGGGTTTTTTTGTCTCCAAACAAATTTACACAAGGGGGTTAACTCTAAAAATATCTAAAACCAACAAGTAAAGGTGGATTGCCCCATAGTGAGCACCAAAGAATGTATGCCTAAAATGTGAGCACACTTCTGTGAATTATTATATTCAAGATTGCTCAAGAATGAGGTCTTGAATGGTAGCTTGTAGCTCTCTATTCATGGAGTGCAAGGGTTTGTGATGGAGGCCCTCAGTTTAACCTAGTTTGTGCCCATGCAAGTACATCATGAAACAAGAGATTCAAAGATCAAAATATGAATGCAAATAAAGATGCAAACTAATCTAAATGATAACAATGCAAAGCAAGAAAAGAAAAGAAATCTAATCTATGAAAGGAAATAAAAATGCAATATTAATCTACAAAAATAAATATGACTCTAAGATAATATGAAAATGCAAGGATGAAACGTCATGATGGAAGCCATGGATGCAAGAGAGAATAAGACAAGACGATAGAAGTTCTCCACAAAAAGCTTTAATTCTCAAACTGCTCCAAAATCTCTTTCTAAACCTGTAGCATAACAATACTATAGCAACGAGCTATTTTCTATATATCTCTCTCTATTGCTCTATATGTTTCTCTATTTCTTTATATCAAAATGAGAAGGAGAGGGCTCCTTATAAAGGAAAATGTGGAGGTGAGAGGCTTCTCACAACGAATATGGGATAATAGAGTTTGATCCATGTGAGACAAAATTTCACCAATGAGAAAAGAGGAGCGTTTGAGAAGAAAGTGGAAAGAGGAAAAAGAGGACTCCCACTTAGAGATATGTGCATTTGAGTGTAGAGAAAATAAAAAAAAGATTTATTTAATTTTTATTTATTTTATTTCCTTTTTCAAGTGGGTTCAATTTTTATTTATTCAATTTCCTTTTTCATCACAAAGAGATATTTAAGTGGGAATTTTATTTAATTAAAAGGGAACAAGTTTTTTTTTAAATTTTTTTAAAGAGGGGTAAACGCTTTGACCTAGAGCTATGAACCAGTGAGGCCACAAATGGGGGACCTCATCCCCATGAGATTTGAACCTTGATGGCAAGGATAAAAACTCAACAACGTAACCATCACAACATGCCACTATTGGCAAAGGGAACAAGTTCTTTAATTAAATAGGAAATATTTAATTAAATTAAAAGAGGGGTTTTTCTCTTAATTAATTAAATGTGGATTAATTATTTAATTAAAAGAGAGGTTTTCAATTAATTAAATGGGGACTTATTTTACTTAATTAAAAGGGAGATTTTCTTTTAATTAAATAAGACTTAGGATAAAATGATCAACCTTAGAAAAAATAAATAATTGAATTTGATCAAGGAAATTGATTTGAATTGATTTAATAAAATATTGCAAACCATTGATTCAGGAAATTGATAAATTGATAAATTGAATAATGGGGGCCCATAATCTAGGCGACCATTTTAGGGTGCATATAGGGTGAAGATAAGACCCTATCAAGGCCGTAGAAGGGCTTTGAACGCCTTCGGTGGATAGGCTAAGGTGGGTTAGAAATCCCTTATCAAATATCTTCCAAGGTTCAACATATAAATCCCAAATTGGTTCTATTGAAAATTTGGATAAGGAAAACATTTGATGTTGTCATTTATGGAAACATATCAGCTATGTGAAGAGGGGAGATCATGAAGATATAATTATGGTAGTTATATATAGAAAATTGTCTAAGTATCATATAATTTATTTGATAGAACATATAGAGTTTTGGTCAATGAGGTTTACTGAGGCACAATGGATATGTGTAGAGTTAGTTATGACTACCTGAAGTCATAATGATGACATATGCGAGTGCACCAGTCAATATAGATAGTACATAACAAGTTATGAGTTAAATACTAGTCACAATAGAGAATAGACATAACAGAGCATATCAGAAAGAGATAATTACGGATTAAGGAATTAGTTTATTTACAAAATAATTACTTAATTAATTAGGGATGAAATCCTAGATGTTAACCCTAAGTCAGCAAGTTGTAATAACATATTTTGTTAAGGGTGTCAAAGCTTGAAGGTCGATTGCCATTAATTTTGTAAACTATAAAGGTATAAAGGTAGAATGTAAAGTGCAAAGTTAAGTGTGCTTCAAAGGAAGACTATATAGACTATATGTGATGTGAATTCTAATGTATGATCAGGGGTATGTGAGTTTTGTGAAGAGCAATGAGAGCTATATTAGATATTGAAGATATTAGCAGTAAGCAAAGAGGTTTTGGTATGTATCTTTTTGTATCAAGGAACTACATTGTATATTGCATGTTTGGGCAGTGGGCTCTTCTTGCATACATTTTGTATTTGTACATAACAACTCCTAATAGGGTTGAGGCTTCTAAAAAGGCCTATGTCCTCTAATAAGGACCAAGACACTATACACATGTAATAGACTCCTAACAGGGTCAATGTCTTTAACTAGATACTTTTAATCAGTGGATCATTTTGTGGGTACCATCTTCATCGAGGTTTTCCCTTGGCCAGGGTTTCCCTAGTTAATAAAATGTGGTATTATGAGTTATCTTATTGCATGGTTATGTTTAATATTCAAGATAATTAGTTTTCTTTCATATGCAAGTTATAAAGTAATTAATAATATCTAGTTTTGGGCTAAAGTTAGTAGAATATTGATTCAACCCCTCCCCCCCTCTCAGTATTCCCTATTTCTAACAATTGGTATCAGAGAACAGTTACTCAAAAGAGGCTTAACAACTTGAGTAAGATCCTTATGAATATGAAACAATTACAAAAGAACCTAGAAGAAGCACTTGAGAAGATTGACATTCTCATTGAAGAAAGAGATAACCTGAAAGAAAGATACAAAGATGCAAAATATGAAATTGGTGAGATGAAAGAAAAAATTGATCATCTCAAATCCCAAAAGGAACCTAAAGATCAAATTAAGGATAGTGGTGAAGTTTCAAGATTGAAGAAAGAAAATGAGATCCTAAAACACGAATTTAACACCACTGAATTGAAGTTGATATTGAAGAAAGATTATAGTAAAATTGTGTCAGATCTAAAATTTGAGAATGCAGATCTAAGATCCCATCTTACAAAGGTTACATTTGAACTTTAATCCACCAAGTTAGACTATGTAGAACTTGAGAAGTACAACACTATTTTGAAAGGACAGTTAACCCAGACCAAGCAACAATTAGAGAAGTTATATTCTAGTAGTGAGAAAATTGATGAGCAATTATATTTTTAGAGACCTTCCTATGATAAGACTGACCTTGGATACTTTAATGGAGCAAAATCAGCTAAGAAATCTAAAGCTAGAAAGGAACCTAATCCGTAAATTCATCATCCTACACAAGAGAAAGAAGAACTGAACAAAGTTGATCCAAATAAATTAGATAATTCACCTAAGGAGATTGAGCAAGTTGATCAACCTAAAAGAACTAATAAACTTAAGCAACTTGAGTAGACAAAATCACCAAGGGAAGTAAGGTATGAATTTAAAGGTAGATGCTTTGCATGTAATGAAATTGGTCATATGAAAAGGGAATGTATAGGTAAGCCATTTAAACATGTTATTGATTTTTATTGTTATAACTGTCATGGTTTTGGTCATAGAAGAGTTGATTGTAAGAAAACTAAATTTGATAATAATATTAGAAATAGTAGAATGTTTAGAGGTACTAATCTTGCAGGAGAAAGAAGGAGATCCAATGAAGGAATGAATGAAAAAAGGAACAACATTGTGTGCTACAAATGCAATAAATTTGGACACATAGCCAGTAATTGTAGAGCATTTGTAAACTAGCTTGGACCCAAATTTGGAAACAATGCACTAGTATGTCATTTATGCAATAACTTTGGTCATATAGAAATATTTTGCAAAATGAACATGAGAAACATGAGGAATCCAAACTTCAAAATAAATACGAACAAAAATGTCAAAAGGAATGATATCGACAATAACAGTCAGAAAGATGAGTTGAGAGAGCATATAGAAGAACTCAAAGAAGTATTTGTCAAAGCCAAAGATCTATTAAACTCATGTGTAGTATTGGAAAAAAGGTCATTTGATACACTTGAAGGAAGATTCAAGTCATCAATTGTATGCGATTCATCCTATTTGAATAAGATTTTTTTTTGTTAAAGACTGAGTATTAGAAAGATGAAAGTAATGATAGAGAGTGAGTTAATAGGTTTGAATTTAGTATGAGGTAGAATAGATATGTTGAAGTTGTGGTCAAGTGTATAGATGATTTGGAGATCACATGAGGCTATATGAATCAAAATAAGTTACTAGTAAAGAACATACATTTTTTTAATGGATTGTGTACTTGCATAATTAATACAGTTGGTAAATGAAAAGATTAAAGGGTAACAATCAATATTTTGAGCATCATTCAAGCATGTGATGAATTAAGGAGTGAATTGAGTATAGATCTAAAGCAATCTAAGAAATATTGAAGCAAGTTCATTTTAAAACCTTACATTCTGCACAATTGAGGTATTTATCAAATTTCAAGAAGTTCATCTATGAATTTGAAATAGAATTTGTGGTAATTAATGATAGGATTTTGATAAATAATGTTGAGGATGAGGTAAAACTAAAATTAAAGATAAACCTAATTTTTCCCTTAGAAGAAAACCCTACCACAATTTTTTCCATCATTCTAGATGGAGTTTTACACATAGAAGATATTGAAAGTTATCTTAGAAGCAAGTTTAAGACAACAGGTGAAATAAGGATATCAAAATAGTTTGAACATATTTATAATCAAGACATGAGTTTCAAAACCAATTATGAGCACTTAGAGTGGAATGATAAAGTTTATGTTTTCACATGACTTTGATAATGAAGATTAGGTGAAGATTATATTGACCAAAATTCACGATGGACTATTCTGGTTAGGAGACAATGTAGTTGACATATTAGCTAATTTAATTCATGAGGTATCCAAATTGTGCAATAAAGGATCTATTCTTGTGAATGAAAATAATTTAAAGAAGCTTGTATTAGAGAACACAAAATTTGAGTACAATGGAAGAGGTATAGTCATTAGCATGATAAAGAAACATTATGTAAGATTCATAAGAAGAATCATGACATCTAAGATTTGTGCCAATTATTGAGATGATGAAATGACATCAAGTTTCATCCAAGCAGCCTATATGATGTTTATTGAGAAAGAGAAGGTAAACATGAGTGAAATCTTGAGAGCGTAGTTGGCAGAGAACTTAGAGAAGATAAAGAAAGTGAGGAACAATCAGTTCAGATTTAAATCATTGATTTTTTACATGTTTTTCCATCTGATTAAGAGATTTCCATTTCTATCAATTATGATTTGCTTAACAATAAAAAGTGCACAATTGAGAAGATAACCAATATGTATGTAAGATATCCAATTGATAAGATTGAAAATAGTGCAGATTTGATTGTGAAAACCTTTCAAGCTAAAATGAAATAGAGGTACAAAATCTCACTTTCTATTGTAAGGAAATTTAAGGATGATATATGTTTCATGGTTGATATAGATTTTACCTACATAGAACCAATTGAGCCAAGAATGAATTATATTGAGCCTCTTAGTTATGAGATCACTGAGGAACATATTGAAGGCTATATAGAGATAAGTCTAAAATTAGTTAGATATGAATAATTTAATAGGTTTGGAACCCATGAAGATATTATGCAAGCAACATCTCAAGCTCATCTTGAGAAATCTACAAAGAAAAAGGTTGAAGTAATGATGAGGAAGATAATGGAGGAAGCTAAGATGACACCTGATGAGATTGCATTAGTGAGGAAAACTATTTCTAGAATGAAACAAAGTGGGAAAAAAAGCATTATGTATGCATAACCACTTACAACAACATGATCATCAAAAGGGATAACCATAGTAAAACCTTGAGCAACAACATCAACTATTCCTTATGTAGCTATATCACATGAACAACTAGCCAGAAAACCAATAATTCAATTAGTTGAGTCCAATGGTGAAGAAGAAGAAGTGAAGACCATGTAAACAAAGAGAAAATCAACTAGATTAGCTGAAGTAAAACAAGAGCAATTTGAAGGACTGAAGCACTAAAGAGTCAAATAGATGGAAAGTGACCCTAGTAAAAGGAAAAAGACCTTGATGATTTTTGAAGTAACAAAGATGTAAGGATAGGTGGAATCACCTAAGAAGGAAAAAGACTTAGAACTAGCTAAGTAGAAAACACCAAAGTCAGGGAGCAAGGGTAGACAACCATGGAAGGGTAAAATTGACAAATTGAACAACACAATTACTAATGAAGGAAAATTTTCTCAATTGAAAAAGTTTTATGATTTGTATAGCAACTTGGATAAGTTATAGATAGAAAATGCCACTATAAGTTATATGATTTTTAATAATAAGAAGTTTGAGGACATCAAGGAAAGG
The DNA here is from genome assembly GCA_028749045.1 of Cupressus sempervirens. Taxonomy (NCBI): domain Eukaryota; kingdom Viridiplantae; phylum Streptophyta; class Pinopsida; order Cupressales; family Cupressaceae; genus Cupressus; species Cupressus sempervirens. Next base: position 18,924,354 of record CM053791.1, on the reverse strand, counting down.
ATTCCTAATGATGTATATGACAGGTTAATAAATAGAAGGAGGAGAGTGCAAGAGGAGGAAAAACATATAAGAGAAAACATGATTAGGTAGTTATGTGTTGTAGAGAGTAAAGAGCACCTAAATAATTTGTTGCAAAGTCTTGAACCTTTTCAAAGGAACAAGATTGGGGATATATTGATTATGGGTGTAAACTATGAGGAGGTGAAAGAAGAAACACAAGAAGCTATTATGAAAATGATGAAGAGTTACACACGTACTCACTACCATACAACAATAGCCACAACAAAAGCACCACAAGTAATAGTAAGAACCAACACTATGTAGATAGATATTACAAATGTTATTATAGATAATGAAGAAGATCCTTTTAAGGATTTTGTTGCAAATATTGATAATTTGGTTAGCTATGAAAGTTCTGAAGAAGAAGAAGAGGAAAAAGAAAAAGAAGATAAAGAAGACAAAGAAAAAGAAAAGGAACAAGAAAGGACAAAAGAAGAAGAAGAAAATAAGAAAGAAAAGGAAGAATAAAGAAAGAAAGAAGTAGAGGATAAGAAGAGTGAAGAAGAGAAGAAAGAAAAAGAAGAGAAGAAGAAAGTTGAAGAAGAGAAAAAGAGAAAAGAAGAAGAGGAAAAGAAGAAGAAGAGGAAAAGAAAAGAAAAGAAGAAGAAGAGGAAGAAAAGAAAAAAAAAGAAGAAGAGGAAAATAAGAAGAAAAGGAAAATGACCCTGGTAACCACATTGGAGAGCCTAAGATATGATGATGATAAAAAAGGATTAATCTCATCATTAAGTAAGTTTTTTGAGAGGAACAACAAAGTCAAGAATTTGGAAAAAACCTTAAGCGAGGTATCTGACAAACTGCAAGAAGTTGTAGTTGTTACAATAACATATACTAATCCTCAAACAAGGGTAGAAAAAATGATAAGTTTATCTGATAATGAGCTTACTCAATCAACAAAAGTTGCATCCAGTCAAGTGCAAATAAAACATGATGCACAATTGTTTGATACTATTTGCACTAATGTGAGGAATGATCTGCAATCACTTGATGCATGCATAAAGGAGATGAGAAGATGTAAATAAGAAGGAAGAAAGTTGCATGAACAATGCACCCTGTTATAAAATTATATAAATTATATGAATAATGAGTTTAGTGCCAAATTGAATGAATTGCAAGTTCTAACATCTATATTGTAGTAGTCAGACAAAAACATAGAATACACATGATGATATAAGAATCATTGAACTAAGGAAAGAGAGAGTAATTAAGAGGTTCTCTTTGCTAAGAGAACTATAACACTCAAGATCAATAATGTATCAATAATGTACATAAACAACTTGAGGAGTGTCTTGTAGCTAAGAAATCCTATGACAAGTTTGTATACACATATTTGAGTGTAGTAAAGGTGGCATCCTATGGTCTCTGTGTGTTATTAATCATGTTAGAGGCAATAAGGGACACGTAGAAGAAGGAATTTGAGAGCTTGAAGGAAATCTTTGCAAATTGTTTATCTAGGGTCTCAAATTCATCATAGAATTTGGCATAGAGTAGAGGTAATACAATTTTGACCTGTATATAATTTTTGACACCTTTTTCATTGATGTCAAAAGGGGAGAGAAAAGTAAGGAAAATTGTATAGAAGTTGTACATGTTTAAAAGGGAGAGAAAGGTAAAAAACATTATATATAAAGGATATAAGATAGGGGGAGTAACATAACAACTTTAAATATAATCATAAGGGGAGTCATATAATGTATTTAGGATATATAAGGAAAGATGGTTAAAATATAATGATTCACAAGTTTTGAATTTTGAACATTTTGATACGGCCAAATTTTGTAAACTTTTGAAGCTATAAGTTTGGGGATTTAGCCAATTTTCCCATATGTTTCCATCAATTCCAAAGGTGGGGTTGTTCACAATGGCTAGGGAAATAATTTTATGTTGTCATTTATGGCAACATATTAGCTATGTGAATAAGACAAATCATGAAGATGCAATTATGACATTTATATTTAGAAAATTGTCTAAGTGTCATACAATTTATCTAAGAGAATAGATAGAGTTTTGGTCAATGAGGTTTACTATGGCACAATGGACATGTGCAGAGCTAGGTATGGCTACCTAACATCATAATGATGACATATGTGAGTGCACCAGTCAGTATGGACATTATAGAACAAGTTATGAGTTAAATAGCAGTCACAATAGAGAATAAGCAGAACAAAGCATGATAGGAAGAGATAATTATGAATTGAGGATTTTTTTTGTTTACAAGATAATTAATTAATTAATTAGGGATAACATCCTAGATGTTAACCTTATGTCATCAAGTTTTAATAACCTATTTTGTTAAGTGTTGGAAAGCTTGAAGGATGATTGACAATAATTTTGTAAATTGTAAAGGCATAAAGGTAGAATGTAAAGTGTGAAGTTAAGTGTATTGAAAAGGAAAACTATGAAAACTACCTATGATGCAAATTATAATGTATGATAAGAGGTATGAAAGTTTTTTGAAGATCAGTAAGAGCTATATTAGTATTGAAGATATCACTAGCAAGCAAAGAGGTTTTTGTGTCTATCTTTTTGTATCAAAGAACTACATAGTGTATTGCATGTTTGGGTAGTGGTCTCTTCTTGCATACATTTTTTATTTGTACATAAAAAATTATAATAGGGTTGAGGCTTCTAAAAAGGCCTAATTCCTCTAAGAAGGACTGAGACACTACACACATGTAATAGATTCCTAATAGGGTCAATATCTTTAAGCATATACTTTTGATCAGTGGATCATTTTGTGGATACCATCCCCACCAGGGTTTTCCCTTGGCCAAGGTTTCCCTAGTTAACAAAATATGGTGTTATGAGTTCTCTTATTGCATTATTATGTTTAATATTCAACATAGTTACTTTTCTTTCATATGCAAGTTATAAAGTAATTAATAATATACAGTTTTGGGCTAAAGTTTGTAGAATATTGATTCACCCCACTTTCAGTATTCCCTATTTCTAATAGGTTCATCACATACATGTCCTCCAAGTTATCAAATAATACACTCTTGCCTTTTTTCCATTTCAAATTTTTTTTTCGTGCAATGAATAACTATTTACTCTATTTATTCACATCCTTCCTCAGTGTAGCATAGGTCTATTTTCAACGCTAGTCTCCAACCCTTTGGGAATCATTCAATGCAACTTAGCTAGTAAAACTCATGTTCCTCCTACCAAGTTTTTCATTATAAAAAGGAATTAGGGAATGCTTCATTCCACCCTTTGGAAGGATTAATAGATTCTTGACACAATCATGCACTACTCTGCAATCATTCTGCCAAGGTCTACCAAGTAATATGTGGCAACTGCTCATGTCCACAATATTAGACAACACTTGATCCACATATTGTCCAATCTGAAAATTAACAAGACATTGGTCCCTCACTTCCAAAGCATGTTCATTTTGTAACCAACTAATTCTATAAGGATGAGGATGTCTCACTCTCTTCAAAACAAGTTTCTGAACCATCTCCTCATCAACTAGGTTATCAATACTACCACTATCCACAATCACATTCCAACATTTACTCCAAACTTACAGTGAGTCCTAAATAAGTTCCTCTTGTGACAAGGTTTTAGAACCTTTTTTTTACCAAATAATTCTCTTTAAATTAGAAAATTATCCCCCTCCAGCTATGGATCATTCAGTGAATCCATATTCTCATGTACCGTAATAACTCTTTTATCAGGTCAACCTTTTGGGAACATTAAAAATATCTATGCCCTTCTTCACCATAATGAAAACAAGTACCCTTAAATGCAACTTTACCTATTCTTTTCTTTTACTGAATGGGTTTTGGTCCATCCTCAACAATCTATTTGTCATTTACCAAGTGATCCTACTTCTCCTTCCGTCAAGAATTACCTTGATGTCTTTTCTCTAACTTATCTTCTTCCCTCATAGCATACTAATAAGCATCTTTAACTAAATCAATCTTTGACATACCAATCTCATCCTAAATATCGAATCTCAAATCGTTAATATATCTAGCCACCTTTTCCTTCAAAAGTTCTCTATGCCTAGACCAAATTATTAACTTGTAAAACTCCTTGGTATAATATTTCACACACATATCCTTTTGCTTCATATTTTTCAACCTCTTAAACAACTCAAGTTCATAATCAATAGGAATGAACTTAGCTTTCAATTTTTTCACCATCAATCTCAACCTAGTGATCTTCATTTCACCTTTTTCTTCTCCATCTTTTTGCAATTATTTCCACCATAAAAAAACATGTCCTTTTATCTTAGTTTGCACTAACCTTACTTTGAGTGGATCTGCAATATCCTCTAACTCAAAATTGTCTTCCAACTCACCAATCCAATTAATTAGGTCTTTAGGATTCAAAGTACCTGAGAAATTATAAATATTTATCTTGTGCTTCAACTTTAACTAAGATCCAAATATATCCTACTACCCAGTCCTTTATACCATAGTTCTCTTCATTCAATCAACATTGTCTTCACAACTAGATCTAGCAACCTAAAAGTCTTCAATAATTTCCTCATAACCATCTTTAATACCTATATTCCTAGGTACACCAACTATATCTCTCATGATCATAGTGACGATATCATTCTCCATCATTTCCATCTTAGATCTAAAATATGACCTAATCTTCTTTGTAATCCTTAACTCCATGGCATCACAAATATCTATAATCACCCTCAGGTCCAATCTTCTTAGAGGTATCTTCCAAGGTCTTCATAAACCCAAAGCAACAAATCTACAATATCAAACAACTTTACAAGATCAACTAGCTCTGATACCACTTGATGCAGTGCAAGGAAGGAGAATCCCCAAAGGTGATGTCAAAACACCTAGCAATAACCACATAGTAGAAAGAAAAAAAGATTTAGATCCAAAATAATGTATAATGCCTACCCCTAGCTTACTTCTCAGGTTGGATTGGTGGATTCTTTTAGGCCAGTTCTATGTTTACATTTTATGATTAGTGGTACTTGGTTATCGGATTTGATTAGATACTATTTTAGACTCATTTTATATATGTGATGAGTTACTTAGTTATTTCATGTGTTCACGATTATTTTGATGATGATATATGTATGTTCATATAGTGATTTTAGTTATTTCATGATGATAGTTAGATAGATGATTTATATGCAGTTTCTATGGATACTTACCCCATACTTGCATGTCTATGATGTACATGTATGTTTTATTTTATGATTGAAGTATTGAAAATTGGCTAATAGTGATATGTAATTATTGTAATTTATGGAAACACATGATGTACATGTTTACAGGAAACCTCAGAAATAAAGATACTTAGTGTTTGGTAATCAGAAAATTGTCTAAGTATATAATTTGGTTTACAATAGTATATTGTTTTGTTTATAACATGTTGTAGATGTCATATTATGACTAGAGAAATTAATTGGAGATAATATATATGTTGGTGATGATGTGTATAACCTCAAAAGTTTGTACGGACTGTACGAAATAGAGATAATAATATTTTGATGAAATAGGACAGCGAAATTGAAGGAAAAAATTATTTTGTTTACAAAAATAATTACTTGTCCAATTAGGGCTGACATCCTAAGATGTTTACTCTAACTTGGAAAAGTGAATTGTGGTCTTATTTGACCCGACAATAATTTTTGTAAAGGCATGGTATTTATGCAAAGGACTTCTTGCGATAAGAAGTTGTGCTTATAAGTGCTATCTTGTAAGATTGCAAAGTGAGCGAACTTTTGTGAAAGCAATATATGCAAAGTTTTATTGAGCTATCTAGTGATTCAAGATTGAGCTAAATATCAAAAGATCAATCAAGGATGGAAGATAATAGTAAATTACTTGTTTGAGAAGTGAGCTCTTCTCGTAGTTGAAATTGCATTTTTGGGAAGTGGGCTCTTCTTGCATACATTATACTACAACTCCTAACAGGGTTGACACAACTCCTAATAGGGTTGGAATCTCCTAAAAGGGATTCAAAGTCTCCTAATAGGGACTACTTATGCTAAATTTTCTTATTGTATCCTAATAGGGTCCATCCTCTAACAAGGAACTTATATATCAATATATTATCTAGTGGGTATCATCCCCATCAGGGTTTTACCTTGGCCAGGGTTTCCCTAGTTAACAAAATATGGTGTTATGAGTTATCTTTGTGCATTGTTACTATTACTATTCAACACTACTTTATTGCTTTGTTATGCATGGTTTAAAGTAAGTAATAATATCCAATTGATGACTAAAGTTTATAGATTACAGATTCATCCCCACCTCTTAGTAATCCCTATTTCTAACAATTGGTATTAGAGCATAGTTACTTTGAAGAGGCTTAACAATTTAGATAAGATTCCTATGGATATGGAATAGTTGATGAAGAACCTCAAAGAAGCTCTTGAACAAATTGATTTCCTTATTGAAGAAAGAGATAAGCTAAAGAACAAATATGAAGACTCCAAAGTATACATTGGTCAATTGAAGGAAAATATTGAACATCTCAAATCAAAGCCTGAATCTATTGAATCTACTACTAGTGATGATGACTATTCAAAGTTGAAGATAGAGTACAAGATCTTGAAGCATGAGCTAAAGATTAAAAATCAAAAGTTGACATTGAGAATTGATCCTAGCAAAGTTGAATATGATTTGAAGATTGAAAATGCAGATCTGAGAGCAAGTTTGGAAAAGAAAACATCTGAGTTTGAAACATTAAAAGAGGATCATGAAGAACTCCATAAGCACAATACTATTGTGAAAGGTGAATTGACACAATGCAAACAACTTGAGAAATTTTTTTTCACCAGAGAAAAGCTTAATGATTCTATGTCAATACAAAGGCCTACTTATGATAAGACTGGTCTTGGTTACCTAATCAACATGTCTATGAAGAAAGTTTAGATTAGATTAGATTTGAAAGAAAAAGACAAATTTGACGATAAGATTGAATCTAGTCAATCTTTTGAGAAATCTAAAGAAGTTGAGCAAAGTAAGGAAGTTGAAATCTTGGATGAATCAAAGCAAATGGAAACTCCTAAAGTAGCCAGGTATGAATTTAGAGGTAAGTGCTTTTTATGTAATGAAAAGGTAATATGAAAAGAGATTGTACTAATAAGTCATTTAATCATGTTAAGGACTTCTATTGTCATAATTATCATGGTATGGGTCATAATGCAATTGATTGTAGGAAACCTAAGTATGATAATAATAAAAGAAATAGTTGAATGTTTAGAAATACTAATCCTGTAGATAGAAGAAGATCAAATGAAAGAACATCAAGAGAAGGAAGATCTCATGAAGATAGAAGATATATCATGTGTTATAAGTGTAACAACTTAGGACACATTACTTGGAATTGTCATGTACTTGATGGTCAACAAAACCCTAGAAGCATAGCACTTGTATGTCAGTTATGCAATAACTTTAGACACACAATGAGGTACTGTAGAATGGATAGAAACTTTGGGAATAGAAGGAATAATAGAAGGAACCATGAAAGGAACTCTAGAACTGGCAAAAACAATGAAGAACAAAGAAACATTGTGAGTGAACTTTGAGAAGAACTTAATGAATCATTTGTGAAAGGAATAGATATCTCTAAAGAAAAGTTAGATGATGATGGGATAGGAAGATCGAAGGTAATTTTTGAGTTTGATTCAATTAAGTTGAATTAAACTTGTTAAAATCATCAAAATTTGAGAACTTCATTTAGAGACCAAATTAGAGGCAGTGAAGTTGGGAAGAGGTGTATCCAGTTGTGTTTAGATGGTACCCAACCTCTCTTGTAATTTGGAGCTCACCTAAACAAGTTATGCTAAAATTCAGAGTTACTAGTATTGCAGTAAAGGTTAATTCTACAACAAAAGATGAAAAGTATGTTTTTGTAGAGAATTTCATGATGCAAAGTCTTGAAGATGTTTGTCATGATGAAAGGAGGCTATAGTACACCTTGGGTGACATCTAAAGATTGGATAGATGATTTTGAGTAGCTATTTGATTACAAAATGTAATTGATAACGTTTCCATATTTGTAAAGTACATAATTAATGCAAGTTCAAGTTGATGAATAAATGGAGTAAAGAATTGATTTTTTACTTCATTGCGAACACATATGAAGTAAAGAGCATTCAGAAGTGACTCGTCAGGGTGATTTCGAAGCAAACCCTATTTTCAGATAGAGGTATTTTATCATTTTTTTACAAATTTTTTTGGTAAAAGATATTGTTTGATAAGATCATGGATATGTCAGTAGTACACAACATTGAGAATGAAGATAGACCTAAGTTAAAGATAGTTTTTGTAAAACCTACTGAAGGAAACCATAACTCAACATTGTCTATCACTCTAAACACCATAGTCTATCTTGAAGATGTAGAAAGTTATTTGAATTGCAAGTTTGAGTCAATTGGTAGTGAATTCATGAACAAAGATATAGAACTAGTTTTTAACCATGACATGACAATGAAGCCTAGATTTGAACATCTAAGGGAATTAGACTTGTTTAAGTATCACTTCTACCATGAGTTAGACATAGATGAATGGACTCAAATCATATTGAGTAGGATACATGATGGTAAAATGTGGATGCAAGATAATGTAGTTGACATTTTTGTTGACCTTATTCATGAGGTAACTGGTCCTAGAAAACAAGGCAGTGTACCTATAGGAGTGGAATTGGTAAAGAAGAAAGTTGAAAGTTACACTAAAGTGGTATACAATGGTAAAGCTATGGTGATCAACACCATCAAGCAAGATGATGTGAGATTTCTAAGCAGAATTATTGCTTATTCAATTTGTGCAAGTTCAAAGATAGATGAACTTTCAACAAGATTGATATATGTAGTATATAAGATATGTGTAGAGAAAGAGAAAGTAAATATGAGTGAAATATTAAGAATGCAACTTTTGGAAAACCTTGAAAAACCTTGAAAAGATTAAGAGAACAAAGAATGGTGTATTCAAATTCTAGTCATTGATCAATCACATATTCTTTGATGTACTTAAGAGATTTCCCTACTTGTTAGTAACATATATAATGAATAGTGACAAATGTACAATGAAGAAGATTACAAAGGTATGCAGAAGGCACCTTGTAGACAAAATATTAGATAGTGGCAACCTAATAATGAGAACATTTCAAAATGAGATGAAACAAAGTTTAGAATTGCACCTTCAATTGTGGAAAAATTCAAGGAAGAAATTTTTATATTAGTTATATAGATGAATGGAACCTCTGGTGACATTTCTTGATCCCTTGAGCTATGAATTGAATGATGATGTTGTAGTTGGTTACATTGATTTGTTGCTGAATTCAAATAGAGTCAAAATCAAATATAGATTTGGCACATATGATGAGATCACACAACATACTCATCTAGAAACCTTACAAAAGGCATCTCACAAGAAGGTTGAATCAATAATGAAGAAGGCACTATCAGAGGTCAGAATGATAGAGAGTGAATATGAGGCTGTGGGACAAATAATGAAGCAAGGTGTACTAAACATAGAACCCTTGTCAGTACCAGTTGTTGAGACATATTTGGAGTAGATCATTTCATATGCAAGAGTGTCCAATGTTAGGCCTAGTGAACATAAGAGAAAGTCTGAGAGATTAGTGGAAGTAGTGTCTACAAAGACAAAAAGAGTCAAACAACTAGCCATAGGACCAGGAAAGAGACATAAAACATTGTTGACAATTGAATCTAGTAATGAAGAGTATGAGGAACAAGAAACTAAGTAAGGAGAAAAGGTAACTCCACCTAAGCAAGTAGCAGGAAAAGCTTAGCAACCTTGGAAGCCAAAGATTGAGAAGATCAACATAGCAATTGAAAATGAAGGTAATTTTGTTTAGCTGAACAATTTTTATGATTTTTACAACAATTTTGAGAAAGATCAGATAGATATATCTACTGTGAGATATATTGTATCAAATATTCTAAAATTGAAGGATCTTGAGAGCATTATAAACCAAAAATTCTATGAGAGACTCATTGAGAAGAAGGCTCCTACAAGGGAAGACGACCTTGAACTTTAGAAGTCTATGCTAAGAACCATTTACACGATTGATGATGAAGATGAAATTAAAGGACTATTGGGTAACCTCACATCATACATGAGGAAAAAATTGAGGCCATTTTTATTCATTATTGGAAAAAAGGATAAGTTGAGATGAGAGACTATAGCAACAATTAGTCAAATGATGAAAGAGTCATAGGCAACATCTCCTCTAGCTCCTAGAACCTCAGGAGTGTCAATAAGTGGTGACACCATGCATATTGATCAAACCAATGTTACCATTAACATTGATGATACCAATGCATTTGGTGGTTCTAAACCAAATGAACTAGATACTAAAGATATTAAGGATAAGTTAAGACAAATTGAGGAAGAGAAGAGGCTACTGGAAGAAGAAAAGAAGAAAATAGAGGAAGACAAGTAGAAATTGCTTTAGGAAGATAGGAAAAGAAAGGAAGATGAAGATAAGAGAAGGATTGCAGAAGAAGAGAAGAAAAAGAAATTTGTGGAAGAAGAAAAGAAAAGATTGGGAGAGAAGAGAGAAAGAGAGGAAAAGGAAAATAAAGAAGAGGAAGAGAGAAGATCTAAAGAAGTAGCAAAGGAATAGAAGGAGGATGAGACTAAACCATCTAGTTCATCAACTCTACTCTCTCTTGCTAGTTTATCTACTGATGATGGTGATTAGACATATCTGATCTCATCCCTGACCAAATTAATTGAGAAGAACATAAAAGTGAAGAGTTTACAAAGGACATTAATGGAAGTAACAGATAGGATGCACAATACATTGGTAGTTTAGCATATCAAATCAGATCTTGAATAGAGAGCACAAGCAGTGCTAAAATCATTTGATGAAGAGTTTACAAACTTATTGAATGTTGCAAAGGCAAAAGCTCAAATTTCCCATGATGCTAACTTATTTAGCACCATTTATATGAATATCAAGAATGACTTAGTTAATCTTGATACTTGTATACAAGAACTTTAGAAATGCTAGCAAGAAGGGAAAACTTTGTATGTTAAGTTTACCTTATCATACAAGCTGACTAGAGACATTGACTATCAGATAGAGTTAAAGATGAATGAGCTAGAGGTTTTATCTAGCCAAATCCAGCATCCATCTAGCAAAGTAGATGATTTTGAGAGCCAAGTTGCCAGTATTCATAGTAACACCAGGAAACTAGAACTTCATAAATAATAGATTTTGAAGAGAACATATGATTTTAGAGAATCAATTGCTCTGAAATTATCTTTTGTTGAGAAGTAGTTAGAGGAATGTGTCAAGGCCAAGGACACATATTCAAACTTTTTCTATTCAGATATTAATGCAGTTGAGATTGCATCATATGCTTTATATGCAATTATCACATTAGCTGAGTCTACCAAAGAGACATGGACCAAAGGTATGAATAGCCTGAAGACTATTTTTAATGATTGTATGAATATTATTTTAGCATAAGGAAGGACAAAATTTTTGATAGTTTTGGACAATATCTTGACAATTTGACCTTTGTCATTGATGTCAAAGGGGGAGAGATACATGTGAAAATTGTATACAAATCAAAATGAGAGATTGTTGGGAGAGATACTATGGGGAGAGATACATGTGGAAATTGTAAAAGTGTAAAGTATATTGTAAGAGGGAGAATTTATGTGAAGTTGAACGAGTTGTAATAGATGTAATGTTTATATGTTGTTTATGTTAAGTTTTTGTCACTTAGCCAATTTTCCCTACTCTTTTGTCATTAATGCCAAAGGGGGAGATTATTGACAATTGGCTAATAGTGATATGTAATTGTTATCATTTATGGCAACACATGATGTACATATTCATAGGAAACCTCAAATATAATGATACTTAGTGTTTGGTAATTAGAATTGTCTAAGTATAGAATTTGGTTTATAGTAGTATATTGTTTTGTTTATAACATGTTGTAGATGTCATATTATGACTAGAGAAGTTACATGGATATAGTATACATGTTGGTGATGATGTGTATAACCTTAAAAGTTTGTACATACTGTACAGAATAGAGATAATCATATTTTGATGAAACAGGACTGCGAAATTGAAGGAAAGAATTTTTTTTTTTACAAAACAATTACTTGTCCAATTAGGGCCAACATCCTAAGATCTTTACTCGAAAAAGTGAATTGTTGTCTTAGCCAACCCGACAATAATTTGTGTAAAGACATGGTATTTATGTAAAGGACTTCTTGCGATAAGAAGTTGTGCTTATAAGTGCTATCTTGTAAGATTGCGAAGTGAGTGAACTTTTGTGAAAGCAATATATGTGAAGTTTTATATGAGCTATCTAGTGATCCGAGATCAAGTTGAAGATTAGAAGATTAATCAAGGAAGGAAGGTAATAGTAAATTACTTGTTTGAGAAGTGATCTTTTCTTGTAGTTGAAATTGCATGTTTGGGAAGTGGGCTCTTCTTGCATACATTATACTACAACTCCTAACAGGGTTGACACAACTCCTAACAGGGATTCAAAGTCTCCTAACAAGGATTGCTTATACTAAATTTTCTCATTGAATCCTTATAGGGTCCATTCTCTAGCAAGGAACTTATATATTAGTATATTATCTAGTGGGTATCATCCCCACTGGGGTTTTCCCTTGGCCAGGGCTTCCCTAGTTAACAAAATATGGTGTTATGAGTTATCTTTGTGCATTGTTACTGTCAATGTTCAACATTACTTTATTGTTTTTTTATGCATGTTTTAAAGTAAGTAATAATATCCAATTGATGACTAAAGTTTGTAGATTATTGATTCACCCCCCCTCTCAGTAATCCCTATTTCTAACATGAAGTTTCTGATATGGTTGAGGGAGGGTGTCGTAGTCACCTGCTAGTCAAGATCTACATGATGCACCAATTCCTGCCACTGCCTATTTAGTTTAGATTATATTTGTATGTACATGCTCAAATTTTATAAAGATTACAAGTACCGGGCATCGACTTCCTTGAATTGCTAGGATAAGTGCACCCTATCACAATATCCCAATGGTAAAAGAGGGGAGATAGTTCTTGAGTCCAAATCCTAACCTTAAGCCAATTTTCCTAGAAAGTAGGACAATTATCTAAGTTTTACCCTTCCAAATTTGTCAAGTGATGTCAATTCATGATTTTAGCCCTTGAGTTTAACTTAGTACCATGTTCTTTATGTTGGGTTTTTATATTTATTTTTGTGGGTTTGATGTGATATTCAATTATAATTAAATAAAATTAAAGATAATTTAATGAAAATATTATTTTAAAAAAATCAATATTTAATTATATTTGATTAATAGAGAAATGGGTTGGACTTAGTGCATTAACCAATCAGGATGTTTACTAGAGGCTTGGGGGTTTTATTCTATGATGATGTTATGTATATGATCTTTTATACCTAACTATGGTGATGTGTCACATGTTTTCTATGATGAGATTTGATCAATGCTTGTTAGTGTTTTCCAGTTGCTTGTATAGAATTCCGATGATTATTGTGATTTTCTTGTTGAAACCTTTGAGTTTTTGATTAGTTATCTATTGGTGCTTTCCAATTGCTTGCATAGGATTGAGGTAATTATTGTGATGTGTCTTTAGGTGCTTTCCAATTGCTTGTATAGGACTAAGGTGAATACTGTGTTTTATCTATAGGTGCTTTCTAGTTTCTTGTTAAGTACTAAGATAAAAATTGTGATTCTACGATTTGTAATTTTCATGAGCTTAAGGTAAGTAATATATATGCATGTTGGGAAGTGGCTTGCAATGGAGGTTGGAGCCCTAAAGAGGTTTCCTGGATAACCCATTGTAAGTTGTTTTAAAAAGTGATAAAATTTCATTAAATGAGAGTAAAATGAATTAATAAGAGTCAATGTTTTCCTTGTCCATGCCTTGAGTGCTAGTACAAGCTAGGATGGGAGTAGAGAGGATGCTTGGTTGCGACATTGCTTCGTTAGTATGCCTTGTCTATACGAAAGGATACTGGTGTCGCATAGAGACACTAGGGGGGTAGAGTCAAGAGAGGCTACCATGGTAACCTTATAGTTGACTCATGCGATGACACTTGCCCACTTACTTAGTAGATTTCTTACATATCTTTGTTACCTTTGGGTTTAGATTTTACTTGTGTCTTGGCATCTTTCTAGATAGATTAATATATGGATTTCCTTGACCTAGATGTTGGTAATGACTTGTGGATTGATATCTGTTAGGGACTTGAGATTATCTCCTTAGCACAATGGGAGTGATACATTTAGGTTCCATGAGGTCAGGCGGTAGTGTTTCTAATATCATTGAGATCCAATAGTTGGATGTACTTATGCAATTATTCCTTTCTTTCTGATCTATTATTTTTGTTGGATGGTTATATTTTGTTGTATTGTATTTGATTATTAGAGGTGTTATGAGATGATGTATTTATTTAGGATGTATATTCTTTGCGCTTTTTATACATTGTGACTTGTACAGTGGATGATTATGCATTCTAGTTATGCCAAATGACATCTTATTTAATTGTATATTATTTAATTAGATTTGTACTTGTGGTTATTCCATGATGTGGATTTTGGTTATGTGTTAGATTTAATATTAATAAACTTATACACATGATTCAACTTTATGGAACCCTTAAGAGGTGTAATCTATTTATGATGGTCGTATGTATGTGAGTTATTGCTTCCACTATATTATCTCTTGTTGTTATTATCTTTCAAATTTTGTTTTTTTTGGAAAACTTAGTGAAACTTTAGGTTAATTTCTTTTGGGTTCCTTGGTGGGGCATTACATCTGGTATCAGAGCACAAGTTTCTACATTGGGAGCTCTAGGTATATTGTAATGCTAGTAGTTGTCAACTAGTTAAACTAAAACAAAACTTAAAATGTTATATGTATGTATTACAACTTAAACACTTGAAAAATTAAAACTTGATTTCTTAAAACATAGAAAAAGGAAAAACTTGAATGACTCTTGAGTTGTATTTTAGACATATTTTCTTATGATTATGCTTTACGGTAGTATGTCTTTGTTGACCTTGTGAGCATTTTCTCATTCTTGCTTGGGTGTTGTAGGAAGATGGTGTTTGAGACTAGATCCATTGTTAAGGGTCATATTGTAGGTAGAGGTAGAAGTCATGGGAGGCTTAGACATGATAGTCCTCTTCTGACTCCTAGAGAGAATCCTATTTAGGAGGAGAATAGAGATGAGAGCCATAGAGAAGTGAATGTTGACTTAGAGGAGACTAATTTGAGATAGATGATGAGGATGACCTTAGAATGCCTATCTCCTCCAAGGGGTGTTGAATAGGAGGGATCAGATCATGCTGGGAATGAGGAGAGTTAGAGATCTAGGAGTCCTTGAGGAGACCTCCATGGTGATAGATAGAGGTCAGCTAAGGCTTCTCAAATGAAGGACCTACAGAGGTCCAAGATCAAACCTTTCACTAGGGTTGGTACATGGTATGCGACAGACTAGTGGTTAATTGCTTTAGATAGATGTTTTGTGATGTAGGACTTTGAATCTAATGTCAAAATGAGGTTCTCCATCACCCACCTAGAACTCTTTAGGGCTACATGGTGGAACATTGAGGAGAAGAAACTGGGAGTGAACACAAATACTATTACATGGTAGTTATTCCTTGAGAACTTCTATGAATGCTTCCTACTAGAGGAATGATACAAATAGAGGGTAGATGAGTTCCATGATATGAGGTAGTGTACTATGTGTTGACATTATTGTCAAGTTTATTTATTAGTGACTCACACTTAGTCAAATGGTTAGCAACTACCAAGCTTACCTTGCAGTTTACAATGTTAACTGAGTAATTCAAGTTCTACCAAGTTCTACAATTGCTATCGAGTTCTAGAATTAGTATTCAATTCATATTGAGTAGTATCTACCAAGTTGATGAATATCAGTGCAAATCGAGCTTCATGGTATTTACTGAGTTGCATAGTGCAAATTGTGGTCTCCAATGTTTACTGAGTTAATAGTATCAATGATGTGAATCTAGTGTTGATTGAGTTAGGAAGTGTCAACCAAATGATTCAGTTTATACTGAGCTCATAGTGTTAATGTTGATTGAGTCTTGTAGCATCAACCAAGTGATTTAGTTTATATGTCGAGTTTCATGGTATTCATCGAGTCACTAGTGTTGACCAAGTTCATACTACTTAGAAGTGATTAGTATGAATCAATCTTCTACATCTACCGAGAGCATGATGATGTTGATTGTTGACAATGGTTGTTGAGTATCAGAACCCCACTGAGTTTCTTATCAGAACCCATGTACTAGCAATTGGGCCAACTTTGTGTATTTTGGTGAAACTTGTATTGTAGTCGACCTTGATAAATAATGATTTGGATTGGTATATATGTAATGTATTATATCACATCCTAAGAAGAAAGGAAAAGAAGAACATATGATGCCAATATAATAAGAGAAGAAATGCAAAGTAAGAAGGCTACAAGTAGTATAAGGAGCAACAAAGATTTATCTATCACAACAAGGTGATCATTACACTCCAAAGGAATCTCAACCAACAAATTAGAGTTACAGATTAGAGATTGACCACTGGTTCATCCTAATAGGTGGAACAGTTAAATCCTTTCACTAGGTAGACTTAATAGTTTTTTGTAAATCTCTTTACTGAGTGCATACTTCATTGTATGTTTTGTAAATCCTTTAGCAAGACAAATGTAGCAATCCTTATTGCTCCTAATAGGGTAGATCATTAGAAGTGATAATTTTTAAGCCTTAACTGACCAAATTTATACTACAATACTAAAGCTTGTGGGTATCATCCCCACACCAATTTTACTTTCTATTTGGAAGGTCTCTAGGTCATTATATGATGTGTCAAAGTGTTATGAATGTTTTAATGCTTTCAATTTTTCATGCATGCAATTAGATCAGAATACATATCAAGGATCGATTGGTGAATTAAGATTAAGTTTTATTAGTTCTTGATTCACCCCTCACCTCTTAGTAACCTAGCCTATTCGAAGACTCTAAACTAGACATGTTACATAAGTTCTAATGAGCTAGGAGGAAAGATCCATTTCAAGATGCAAAGGGATCACTATGTGTCTAAGGTAAATCTAGACCTTACCAAGCTAGGTCATGTTGTAAGACCCTTCTGAGCAAGGTAGGGATACACTAAAACATTGTGTGGACACTAAGTTATGAATGACTCTCCTGAGCTCTAAGATTGAACTGAGTGGAAGATAGTCTATCATCAAACGAGTGATCATACCAAGCATTTATGGTGATTGGAAAGTGAAAATTTGTTAAAAGGAAAGGAATTGAATTCATTTATCACCATGAATTTTCAAAGAGCTATTTTCTAAGAGTGATTTCGGTGCTTCCAAGTGATCTATGTGTTTTTTGTTGAAGATTTTCATGCTTTTTTATAAACCCTACTAAGCATGGCATCCTCTAGTAGAAAAAACAAGAAAAGATCTAAAATGTTGGTTCAAGGAGTCGATTGGAAGGCACCACACTTCAAGTTGAGTTAGACAATTGTAGAAGTGCTTGATCCAACTGGAGCCTAGTCATAGATTTCACCAAAGGTATTCCTTGTTAATGATATTCCTTCACATTTTCATTGTTTGATACAAGATATTCGAACCCTAGAGATGGATGAAACTCTAGAAAATTTATGTGTGAATGGTGTGTTGAAACTCGAGCATCAACATTTGGAGACCAAGGGTTTAACACACATTCTGCATATGGCCTGAGACTTTTAGATAAAATGGATACGGTTAATCCTTAGCCATGTACATAATGGGTAGCTATGGATGGAGAAACCTATTGAAATAAAAAAGAAAATGATTCATTGAATCACAAGGCTTCCAATGTTGAACAAGGAAAAGACTAGGAAAACCCTAAGTCAGGTAGAAGTGGAAAGAAAAACTCTTGCCAAGTGGATTGGAAGAGGTAAGAAGATTAGTAGTGTGATTGAAATGGAGCTGAAATTTTGAATTCATGTGATCTGGCTCTCAAGGTGGTGAAGAACAACATGTCCTTCGACCTTGCTGAGCTAATGCTAAATCAATTCAACAAAAACATGGAGAGAATCAAGACTTCAAAGAATAACCTATGTAAGTTTGGTTCACTCTTGACTCATTTATTCTTCTATGTGCAAAAGTTTTTACCTTTAAAAGGTTCAGTCATATGGAGAAAGATGTACCAGTCTATATCTGATTAATAAATATATAGCAAAGATGGGTGAGAACTTTGTTAGTATCATGGATAATTATTTTGATTCATTCAAGGAAAAGATGAATAAAAAATTCAAAATTCCTAAGAAACTTGTAGAAGATTACAAGGATGATGTTTGTTTCATGGTAGACTATGACAAAGTGTACATTCAAGTAGTCAAACCTAGAGTGGTGTGGGTTAAGCCTCTAAGGTATGAGGTTAACATTGAGGATATATCAAAAGGCCTTCTCTTCAATTTTTTTTAAACAATGAGGATATTCCAAAAGGGTCAGTTATCTGGAATGGTATCTTGAAGGCTAGGGACCTGGCTAGGGCCAAGGTTTCTTGGAAACTGGGAAATGGAGAGGAAATTTAGTTTTGGTCTAATAGTTGGCTATTTCAAGGTCCCCTCATTAACAATCCTACTTATAAAGTTTGGGTGAATGAATGTACGCAAAAATCTGGGTATAAAGTTAGAAATTGTAGGAATGGCCAGGGATGGAGAGATCTTTCCGTCATATCTGAAGATCTGAATCTAATTATGATTATATTAAACACTATGGTTCTTAGTAATAAGAGAGATGAAATGATTTGGGGGGATAATCCTAACCAAAGTTAACTTTTTGCTTCAAGCTATTACTTTCTTTGTGTATGAGGGAGAAACTCCCTTGGGTGAATGCTTGGCTTCCTGGCCTCATTCCCAAGATCAACATCTTTTATTGACTGGCCCTTCAAAATAAAATCCTCACTCAAGATAATCTTATAAAGAGAGGACATGTAATGCATAATAGATGTCCTCTTTGTAAAAATGAGTTGGAGTCAGGAAACCATCTTTTCATTCATTGTGTTTACTCTAGGGAGGTTTAGGAGTTCCTAACATAGAATTTTGAGATTAGCTGGTGCATGCTGAATAATCTTCTGGATTTCTTCAATCAATGGAAAAGTCTGTTTAAATCTTCTATTTTGTAGGAATTAAGCACCTGGATATTGCCTCACTTCTGCTAGAGTATCTAGAAGGAAAGGAACAACAAAATTTTTAGGGATAGAGAGGAGCCGACTCTTGTTCTTGGGAGGAAGACAAATAAAAACATTAAGGAAAACTATCAAGTCAAGAAGGGGGGATATTTTGAAGTTGGTGGCAACAAGATAGATGAGGAAAAAGATAGGAAGCTAAAAAGAAAGGAAGCCGAATGGCTTCTTCCCCTAGAGGGATGGCACAAAGCCAATTTTGACGGTGCCTCAAAAGGAAATCCAAGTCCCTCAAGACGTGGTGGAATAATAAGAAATAATTTTGGTGAGGGAGTCATGACTTTTTCTCTTCTGTTGGGAATCAAAACTAATCATTTTGTGAAAGCCAGAGTAGCATGCCAAGTGGTTAACCTAGCTTTTGAAGTTAGAATAACTAAGATTTTCTTAGAAGGGGATTCCAATAACATAATTAATTGTATTAATGGCAAATATCATCCTTCTTGGTCGATTGCCAATCTAATTGAAGAGACATGTGACACCCTTGCTAAATTTGAGACTGTCCACATCACACATGTCAGAAAAGAAAATCCAATTGTAGATTGGTTTGCCAATAAAGGTGTGGGATCTGAGAAGTTGATTACATGGCATTCAGGAATAGATATTCTAGCAAAAGCCAAGACCCGTATCAACCTAGAAAAAATCTAGGGGTGTACGATGGAGATCTAATGGTAATAATGAATATTAAAGGAATATGGGATATGAGTATGAGTCATAAAGGCCTTTTTGGTTTACACAAGTAGTTGAGGCTTTCTTTGTCTTTTCAACACATTTTTTGGGTCAAAATTGTCATTTACTTCTTGTGTTTTAGTAAGGGGAATTATCTTGGTGCGTATCAGGGAAACAGTGCCAAAATTTTGTCTATGAAGGATTTGAAGAGCCTGGAATTTATGAGAATTGTTGGAGCAAATACTAAAGAGATGGTTGGATAACACTACAGAAAGGAGCTGATGGGGGATCTAGAGAAATGGAGGAAAAGGGGAAAAGTTTGGAAAAATTTGAAAAAGGGAGGGGTTGCTAGTTACATTGCCAAACTTCATGGTTTCGATCCTAAGGTCACCAACAATATGGTGAATTAATGGAAAGATAACAAGGTCAAAGTGAATGGTGTCTCTTTTTTGATCACTGAGGAGGTTGTTGCTACAATCACAAAGATTCCTATGGAGGGTTTCAAGTCCTACAGGGATACAAAACTCTCTACCAATGCTGTGAAAGATTTTGTGAAGAGCACCGAAGAAATGAATAAACTGATTAAGAGTGAGAATTTTATGTGACAAAATCCATCAAAAAGCTCTGGAGGTATGTGTTACGTGCTATCATTGAATATATAACTCTGGACCCTAGGTTTGATCGAATAAGAACCCATTATTTTGTTCTTCTTAATCATTTTTGCCATGATAAGAAAATTTCTTTCCCTTACTACTTAATTCCATGAGTAAGGCTATCACTAGCTTTAAGAAGAAACCCATTGTCAACCCTACTCTACATTAGGGATTGTCGCTGCTAATCCATGAGTATTTCAAAGCTTAGATGATTAACAAAAATCCTTCACTGGATGTGGACAAGGAAAATGGTAGCTCCAACTATTCTCTTGACTTTGATGAAATTCAAAGCATAAGCTCAAAGGAGGGGAATGTTTCTTTTGGAAAGAAAATTAAGGGTCATATTAAGAAGAAGTCCTCTGATTTAACCCCTAGGAGAAAGAGCTCTAGGGACCATGGCCAAACCTTTGGTAAAGAGGGTATGGATTACAATGAGGATGAGGAGGAGATGGATTTTGAGGATGAAGACAAGGAGATGGAAGAGGAGATTAAAGAGAACCATGCCGAGAAAAAATGCAAGAGGGATAATGAGGATAAAGAGAGGGTTTTGAATCAGGAACCAGATGTGTCGATTCTCCCCCTTTCCCCTGTTCATCCCCACCTTCAATCTAATTCTGAGGAGAAGGAAAAGGATAATGTTGGTGCTAAAGAGGGGGAAGTAATTTAAAAAAATAGGAGAAAATATTGGAGGAATTTCATTGTTAGGATTGTGACATTGGGTATTTATAGAGAAGTTATGAATCCTTAGATTGTGGTGGAGAATCAAGAAGAGCTCCAACTTGAAGAGTTGATTGATCCAGCTATTGCGGCCATCTCTAATAATGCAAAGGAGATAGGAATGAACTTTCTAAACAATTCTTGTAACAACATGATTGATAATTTTAGATCAATCAAGTGGCTATACCATGAGTTGGAAGATGTCAGAGAGAAGGTGTGTTAGTTGGAGGGAAACAACAAGAAGATTGAAAATGAGAACCAGGAGGATTAGAATGATAGAGCCAGTCTGGTTGAGAGGTGAGTTAATAATCTTGAAAACTACAATCACAATTTGGCTAGTTAGATGATCTCTATCCTCAATTTGATCAATGACAATATGCTCTCTTTAACTGATGTGATCAAAGATAGAGGCCTACTGGTAGGTGAGGATGAAAAGGATAGAGAAAGAGCCAAGTCTAATGATGATATTGCTACTAAAATCATCTTTACTAGTTTGGACAAGGAAATAGAGAAAATTTAGGAGCAGAAGGCCGAGGAGCACCAGAAGATTTATGAGGTTGCCCAGACCATGCTGGATTTCGAGAAGAAGAATGAGGAGTAGTCCTCTAGTTTTGTCTTTTGAGTTTTTGTTGTTTCACTATTAGCTTTTCATTTTGGATTTTTCTTAGTTTTGTTAAAGAAAATTTGATCTATCCTTTTTGTTGGCCTTTGTTGTTGGCTGGGCTTCGTGCTTATTATTAGCCTTTAGACTCATTTTATTTGGCTAGGCTTTTTTTCTTATTATCAGCCTTGGTTTGTAGCTACTTTTGGGTTTTAGGGTCCCTTTAAAACCTATTTATCTTATCAAAAAATTTTATGACACCAAGGATATCATTGAGGCACTTCTGAATAAACTTGTGGATCCTAAGGCCACATATTTTGGTACTTATGATGAAGCCAAAGCTAGAATTGAACTTGAAATCAAGCTTCCTCAAACAGTCAACAAAGGAAAGAAGATGATAACAAAACTAAGGCAAGAAAGTTCTACTCTCCTATTGACTAAAGGAAAATGAGATGGTATGGAAGAAGATGACATAGAAGATGAGGTAGAAGAAACTAAATCTAAAGAAGAAAAGCCAATTAGGAAGAAGGGTAAGGTTATCATAACTAGACCTACCAAGTCATATATTGCAATATTCGCAAGAAGAGCATCCATATCTAGAAAGAAATTAAAATTAGGTGAAGAAGATGCAGAGGATATTATTTTCAAAAGACCTCCACATACATTTCAAGAAAAATCAAAAGAGATCGATGTAGGAGTTGGCATGGAAAACTTCAAATCTCTCAAATATCAAACTAGGAATATAGATGAAAAGAAGCAAGTTGAAGACATGATGATGTCCAAATTGGGTAAATGAAAATATTCACTTGATCAACTTGTACAACATATTCCTAATGAGCTTATGGAAAGAATAAAGCCTAGATGGGAAAATGCTAGAAAAACTACAAAAGATATATTTGAATAGACTCTGAGGCAACTCATGCCGACTCTTAGTGATAGAGAGGTAAAAGAATCCATGAAGAAAAAATCACTCTAAAATTCAACACTTGTATGATAATGGATAATGACATTGAAAATGTGGTAAGGATAGCTACAACTACATGGAAGAATATCTATAATCTTCATCAATAGGGTGATTTTGATGGATTTGAGCTGACAAGTTTGTTTTCTTGGATTGTGTGAACTAGGCAAAACATAAGATTGATAAGATGGTGGCACAAAATTCATGATAAACCATTTTGAGGTGAATTCAAAGAAGATTGAAAGAGAAGTTTCTAGAAGTGATATGAAATGAGGGGTAGATTCATTGAATCCTACCTAATGTTTCCTAACCCTAAATTAGACGATGGATAACGAATGAAAAAATATCTTAATTTTCTATTTATAGGGATGGCTGGTTAGAAGCAAGAGTTGTCATGTGCGAGAACCCAAGGAAGACAAGGAGTCTAGGGTATTGCTTCATCAAGTGACCTAAGTGAAGAGTCTGTATTGACAAGTTAAGCAAGAAGGCTTAAGGGTATGGATGCTTGAAGGGTGAACAAGCTATTAGAGCTAAAATGTGTGAAAGCCAAGCAGAATGGAGGACTAAAATAGAGATCTGTAATATGCAAATGGAGTTGTAGGTAGTTATTATCAAGCCTTACTATTACTCTCTAATAATTGTATTAGTCTATGGTAAATCCTTTTAATTAAGGTTGACCTAATAGTCATTTGTAAATCCTTTAACTAGGTGACATTCCAAATGAATGGTCTAAAGTCCTCTAACAAGGCTCACTCCTAACAAGGTGATTGAAATCCTTTAACAAGGTCAAATTTAATAGTGTGTATTGTAACCTTTAATAGGGTTGGACTTTCACAGGGCATCACTTCAAAAGAGTGAAAAAGAGTAGCATGTTACTGGTGATTTTTCTCAAATTGGGTTTCCACATAAATTATTGTGTCAAGTCTATTGTTGAATGTGTTATGTTTCATGTTTACATTTCTACAAATTGATTTGATAGTAACCTACAAGTTTTAAATGATTACATACTCTTTTGGATGCATGCATGATGATAAATGTTTTATGGGTTCACTAAGCTATAAAATGTTTTATTTATACATTTGGACCTTGCATAACTTATTCACCAACCCCCACCCCCCCGCCTTAGTTATTCTAAGGAATTCCAACAATTGGTATCAGAGCCTCATTGCTTAAGAGGACTAGTTTGAAGGTACTAGAAGCACAAAGATCAAGATTTCAAAAAGAGATGTACCCAAGCTTAACAGAGATAACTTTCCTACATGGAAAAGTTTGATGAAGATGCACCTTGGAGGACTTAGAGATCATGCACAATCTACCATTACTACTGAGCATGTTGATCTCACTAGAGCCCTAATTGTTAAGGATATGAAAAAGAAGAAAGAAAACAACCATGCAATGCTAGAGATTACCTCTGCCCTAAGCTATGTGAATTTGATGATATCAAAAGTCTTGACAGTGCAAAGAAAATGTGGGATGCTCTACACACCATCTATGGAGGAGACAAGAATGTTCTAAGAGCCAAAGCTAAAAGTCTCAGAGGTAAGGTTGATGGTATGAGAATGCAAGAAGGTGAAAATATTGCTCAAGGATAAAATATGTTAATGCAATAAGAGGAGCTACTGGTACAATAGATGATGATAGTGTACTAAGAAAATTTTTAAGAACACTGTTGCCTACATACGCTATTAGAGTTTCTACAATACAAGAATTGAGATGGATACTAGGGAATAATCTATCTCTTGAAGGTTTGGTAGGTAGGCTCATTTCTTTTGAGCTATATAACTTTGATAATTACAAAACTAAAATTTTTGAATCTACTTTCAAAGCTAAGCTGTCATTGAAGGAACTTGATGAGAAGAAGAAGAAAAAGAAAAAAGAAAAATATATGTCCAATGATAGTGATACAAACGAGGAGGATGTAGATCAAATATCAAGGAGATTTCACAGAGGTAAAGGCAAGTTTAAAGGTAAAATACCTATCATTTGTTTCATTTGCAATGAGGTTGGTCATATTGCTACAAGATATCTAAAGAAGAAGAACTATAGAGGTGGTGACAAGTACAACAGTAGAAAAGATGAAGACAACAAGGATTACAAAGACAAAGGCAAGAAGTCTTACTGCATTGTTGAAGAGGAAACAAAAGATGAATCTGATGAACATGCTGATGAAGTGGTGTATGTTGCAATGAAGGATGAATCTGTTGAAGATGATGCTACTACACTTATGTCTTGTGTGAAAAGAATGATAGATGGATCATTGACAATGGATGTTCATATCACATGATTGGAGATAAAATTAAGTTCATTACTTTAAATTTTTATGATGAAAATAGTGTAAGATTTGGTAATGATGCCCCATGCTTGATAAAAGGAAAAGGTTCTATCAAACTCATAGAAAGGATTTTATGTGACAATGCTTACTGTGTTGAAGGACTTAACTATAATTTTTTGAGTGTGTCATAATTGAATAATTTAGGATGTAAGGTTGAGTTTGAAAACACGATTGCTAAGATATATGATACTGATGGAAAACTGATTGGAAAAGGGTGATCAAACTAGGATTAATCTATTCTATCTTGATATAGAGGATGCTGCTTGTCTAGTTGTAAAATTTGATGATGTGTGGGTATGGCACAAGAGGTTATATCATATTAATTTTGATAACTTGGTTAGTATTAATAACATTAGAAAAGTGAGATGTTTGCCTAATTTGAAGAAGCCTAATAACATAATGTGCAAACAATGCCAGTTAGGCAAAATGAAAAAGTCAAGTTTTAAGAGTAAAACTCATACCTCTAAAAAAATACTAGAGATTGTTCACACTGACTTGTGTGGACCAATTGAATTGCAAAGCTACAAAGGAGATAAGTATATTATGCTACTTTTTGATGATTATTCTAGAACAATGACAATTATGCTCCTAAAATAGAAATATGATGCTTTCCAAAATTTAAGTGGTACTTAGCAAGAGTTGAGAAGGAAACAAGTAAAAGTATGATATGTTTGAGATCTAACAGAGGAGGATAATTTACATCAAATGAGTTTGAGATGTTTTGTAATGATAGAGGTATCAAAAGACAAACATTTACTCCTAGAACCCCTCCACAAAGTGAAATTGCTGAAAGGAGGAACAAGTATGTAATAGACTATGCTAGGACACTTAAGATGGAGAGAAATGTTGCACTGAAATACTAGAGAGAAGCTATAAGTACAACTATCTATACCTTGAATTGTGTACAAGTCAAGAAAGGTACTCATTCAACACCTTTTGAAAGTTATGGTATGGATACTCACCCAATGTAAAATATTTTAAGGCATTTGGAAGCAAATGTTTTATTCTCAAATTTCAAGAATGGTAAACTAGATGCAAAAAGTGAAGAAGGTATATTCCTAGGTTATTCCATAAGAAGTAAAGCTTATAAGTGTTTAAATACTAACACTAACAAAGTTGTGAAAAATGAAAATATGAAATTTGATGAATATACAAAAGTACATGAGGCTGAACCTATGAAAGAAATAGAAGAATACAAATCATTTGTATACTTTTATGAAGGTGTGTTTGCTGAAGAAGATGTTACAAATCAAGTTACAAACCAACAGCAAGTTTTAGTGACTACTGAGTCACATACTATGAATGCCGAGTTGCATTTAGGAACTGAGCTGCATTCAAATGCCGAGTTACAGAATGAAGTTGAGGAACATTCTGATTCTAAGGTTGGTGTACATGAGAGAGATATTGAAATATCTGATAGAGATGTACATAGTGGCTCTAAAGTTGAGAGACAAAATGAAGAAAATAGAGCTAAACCAAGATTGTCCAAATATGTCAAGAGACATCATCTTGCTGCACAAATTATTGGAGAAAAGATGCTAGACCTATAAAAAGGAACAAGTTGAGAAATGATACATGCTTGTTGAGCATGAAAGAACCCAAGATAGTAGAAGATGCCTTAGAAGATGTGGATTGGAGTAAAGCCATGGAAGAAGAGATTGACCAAATTGAGAAAAAAAAAGGACTCTAGTTCCTAGACCAGAAGACAAAAATGTGATTGGTACCAAGTGGGTATATAGAAATAAGCTACATGAAAATGGTGAAGTCACACGGAACAAAGCAAGATTAGTTTGCAAAGGATATGCACATGAAGAAGGAATTGACAATGGATAAACATTTGTGCCTATTGCTAGATTGGAAAAAGTAAGAACTCTGCTTGCTTATTTTGCATACAAAGATTTTAAAGTTTATCAAATGGATGTTAAATCTATATTTCTAAATGGCATATTAGAGGAAGAAGTTTACACAGAACAAATAGAAGAATTTGTTGATATTAACAATACGAACATGGTATGTAGACTACACAAAGCTCTATATGGTTTGAAACAAGCACCAAGAGCATGATATGAGAGAATTCATAATTATCTTCTGAAGATTGGATTTGAAAGGACTGATGATAACAACAATTTGTACATGAAGATAGAGAAAGGAAAAGGTATTTTGTTATCTAAATTTTTTGTTGATGATATTATATTTGGAGGTCAAGATGCTTTATGTAAGGCTTTTGCAAATGAAATGAAGCAAGAATTTGAGATTTATATTTTGGAGAGATCAAATTCTTTGTGGGTTTGCAAATACATCAGATGCAATATGGTATACATCACTTAGTCAAAATATGTCAAGGAGATACTGGAAACTTTTGGATTAGAGGATTCCACACCCTTAAGCACACCTATGGTGATAGGACATAAATTGTCACAAAATGATGATTCAACTGAGGTGAATCAAACATTATACAGGTCTATGATTGGAAAATTACAATATGTAGTACATAGCAGACTTGATATTACATTATCTGTAGGGATAGCTACAAGATTCTTTGCTAATCCTAGGGAGAATCATTTGATGGCTATAAAGAGAATAATGAGATATTTGAAAGGAACATAGGAATATGGTCTATACTATAAGAAAAATAAGAAATTTAAATTAAGAGCCTATACTGATGCTAATTGGGCTAGAAACATTGATGACAAAAAAAGCACCAGTGGAGGAGCATTTTTCTTAGGCAAGAGGCTGGCCACATGGACTAGAAAGAAAGAAAACTACACATCACAATCTACTATTGAAGTTGAATATGTTGCTGCTTCTATAAATTGTACAAACAAAGAATCCTATGATTGACACAAAGACTAAGAACATTGCAATCAAGTATTATTATTTGAGAGAATTAGTTCAAGATAAAGAGGCAAAGATGGAATATGTTAATACAAAGGAGCAAATTGCTAATATATTCACAAAAGCATTACCTAAGGATGCTCATGAGAGTCTAAGAGGTAAACTAGGGGTGATACCCCTATCAAAGGTTATCTAAGTAATAAAAGGAGTGCCCTACATCAAACAAGTTGATTGACACATATTGCACATTGATGTAGTGGATCTTACTTTAGGAGCTGCTTGAAGTAATCAAAGAGCTAAAACTACCAATTAGTCACAAGCAAGGTGACATAGGAGAAACTAAAGAAGTTTTATCTACATATTAAGATGACAAGTCTTTGGCATTGTTGTCAAAGAGGGAGAAATACAAAGAAACTAACCTTAGAGAGGGAAATACAAGAGATTGGAGATTGAACAAAGAGGGAGAAATCCTAACATATAGTATGAGGGAGATAAATATAGAAGGGAGATATAAGAAGAAGAAATTTAGAGGGAGTCATAAGGATGAATTGATTGTTGGTTGTCTATTGATCAGACATAATAGAATCTTGTAACCTATTCAGAAGATAAAAGTTACTGATAGAGGGAGAGATTTTAATACAAGGAGTTATTTTTTTTTTTGGTATTTTGTTGGTCTTATTGTTTTAACCAAGTCAGTTTGGTTGATCAGTTTGGTTTGCCATCAATTCCAAAGAGGGAGATTATTGAAGAAGGAGATTTTTGAAACCAGATTGATACAAGTATGATAAAGGTTTTTCAATAATTATTTTTTCACTGATGTCAAACCTACTATTTTTCTAGTAAGACAACTACTTATATAATTTAAGTACTATTACCTATTTGATTGATGAAGAGGATTTGATCAAAAGATGTGACATTAGCACCTAGAGGAAAGTTTGAGTTATGATTTGAAAAAGAGTACAAGAATCAACTAAGACAATGATATCATAGTGCATTGATAATCTACTTAAGGTTGCAAAGGTTGGTTACACTTAGAAATGTTAGTAGAACAATTTAAATAGAGTTTTTCTACCAAGCTTGATCGAATGGATAGTAGGTGCCGAGAATAGTTAGTGCAAGTTGAGCATAAAATTAGTTGGAGCTAAGTAAAAGTTTATTTTAGTGTATGCTAAGAAAAATAGTGGATGACTAGTAATGTTTAGTTGATGTCAAGCACCGGTAAGATTTAGTTCATGTCGAGTGATTTTTCAGAGGATGTCGAGCAATGCAGTATGTGCCGAGCATCATAAGCTAGTTAATGTTGAGTGTTAGCATTATTAGAAAGACAATAAATTTGATGGATCTGAGCCAAAAAGTTTGTTTTCTTGGATTGTGTGAACCAGATAGAAATAAGATTGATGAGCTATTGGCATAGAATCCATCGTAAACCATTTTGAGGTGAATTCAAAGAATATTAAAAGAGAAGTTTCTAGAATTGATATGAAATGAGGGGTAGATTCATTGAATCCCACCTAATCTATCCTAATTCTAAATTAGATGATGGAGAATAAATGACAAAAAATCTTAATGTTAGAAACAATAGTCCACCAAGATAACTAAGGGTGGGGGAAGGATGAATCAGTTATCCAACAATTAAAACACTTATCTTCATTAAGCAAACTTAACCATTGCACCAAAGTAAATAGAAACCATACAAAGACGCACATAGATAATTACACTAGATATGTTGACTAGGGAAACCCTTGATTAGAGGGAAAACCCTAGTGGGAATGATGCCCACAAGATGATGTACTAATATAAATATTCCTTGTTAGAGGATGTACACTGTTAGGAGTCTATTACAACATTTAGTATGATGAGTCCCTATTAGGAGACTTTGAATCCCTATTAAGAGATTCCAACCCTGTTAGGAGTTGTGGTATAATGTATGCAAGAAGAGCCCATTGCCAAACATGCAATTTCAACTACAAGAGGAGCTCACTACTCAAACAAGTAATTTACTGGTATCTTCTTCTTTCCTCTATCCTATCAACTAGACCAATCACTGTCAAACCTTGTAGACTAGGTCCCAAACCTCAAATCCAAATACCAAACCTTGAATCACTCAGCAAAACCTCGACAATGAAGTTTCCTTCACTTTCACATTGCTCTACTCAACTTTTCTTTTCACACTCTTTGTTGCTTATCATCGATCATTCAATCATATCAAAACACCTTCCATACCATGATAAAGGAAAATTTCCTTCCTTTATACTAAGTCCATAAAACAATTCCTTGAGTCAATTGTTAGTCCTTCTCAATTAATTATTATAGGACCACATTAAGAACATGTTACACTTAGGGATAACCTTAATCTTCCACCTTGCAACTTGAATAACTTTTTGTACATGTAATATTATGATGAACAAGCTTAGCCACATCATCCTCAACATATCTTCTCCATGTCCTTAACCTTGATCCTCAAGATATAAACTCTGCTAAGAGATGTAACAAGTTTACCATAACATGCCTATGTAAACTCTATCTGAGAAAAAAAATCACCAAAACTTACATAACTTCTTCTAGACTTATCCTTTCTACTTCTGACATTAACGTCATATACCAAATACTTCAAAGTATCTCCCATAACCTTGGGTGGTTATCATGCTCAACTAGCCTTTTGTACCAACTTGATCTTTCCACTGTTCTTCTATCAAATACCACATAAGACATCAAACATGCTATGTTGACATCAATGAAAAACTTAGTCATGAATGTAACATATCATCATCAAACCGATCTCCCCAATCTTGCAAAAATATCCCCCTTTTGTATTGATGGAAACATACATGAAAAAAATTTAGTTCCAAGAATACCAGAAAAAGATAGATAGTCTTCAAATCCTCTTCATCAATCATACTCCCCCATTGATATACCTCAATGTGCTCTGTACAAAATTTTCATTGCAAACTCATGCCAAACTCCTCATTTTTTTCATGCAATACTTCTCCCCCATAATATGATGTTTTTCATGCCAAACTTCTCCCCTATTGACATCAATGTCAAAGGTTTTGGCAACCAACATCTCTGCATCAAACTCTACAACAATTGATACTTACTCAGCTTGAGTGTCAAAAGACACTATTCAAAACAATATCAACAAGAGTCCTAGATGGCTCTATCCAACTTAGATACTCCCCCATACAAAAAGCATCAACATCCAGTCCAAACAAACAATGGTGCATATTTACCCTAGACTAATGTACTCTTGCATCTTCTACTCTGATGTAGGAAGGGGCATAACACCAAGTACACCCCACAAATACTCAAAAATCTCTTTGGGAAGAAGCTTAGTGAATGTATTGGCAATCTTCTCTTTAGTGCTCACATACTCCAATCTGATTACCTTTTCTACAACTTTTTCTCTCAACATATGATATTTGATAGAAATGTGCTTAGTCCTCAAATGCAACATTGGACTCTTAGACATATTTCTATTCTTATATCCTTTAGCATTTGCTTCATCCAAATTACTTGATTGCAATTATTTGTTGCTACAACATACTCTACTTCTGCTATATTGTGAGATGTACAATCCTACTTCTTGCTTAACCAAGAAACCAATCTTCCTCCAAGAAAGAAAGCTCCTCCACTGGCACTCTTTCTATCATCCATACTACCTACCCAATCTACATTAGTATAATCACTTAGAGTGAAGTCATGAGATTTGTCATACCACAATCCAAACTCAGATGTTCCTTTTAGATATCTAAATATTCTTTTTACTACTACATAATGTGCTTCTCTGGGATCATCTTGGAAGCTTGCAACAATTCCAACTACATTTACTATATTTGACCTTGTGTGAGTCAGATATTGCAAACTTTTGATCATAAATCTATACTTCTTCTACTCAATAGTAGGTGTTTTGTTACCATAGGTGTTCCAACAAGTTTACATGTTTCCAAACCAAACCTTTTCAGTAAATCCTTCAAGTACCTAGTCTAAGAAATAAAGATACCTTCTTTGAAATATTTTTTTCTCTCCTATCATACTCATTTCAAATTCTTTCTTTATTTCTTCTGCAAAATTCTTACTTTCTTCGTCATTTCCTCCATATATAATGTCATCAACAAATATTACCAAAATTATCAAACCATCATCAGTTTCTTTCCAATATAGATTACTATCTACCATACCTTTGCCATATCCAAGCTTTTTCAAATGCTTGTCTAACCTCACATACTAGGTTCTAGGTGCTTGCTTTGATCCATACAATGCTTTCCTCAATCTGCATACTAGGACCTTGTCATTTGTTAAAGGACATCCTTCAGGCTACTCAATGTATACCTCTTCTTCAAGTTCTCCATTCAGAAATGCTAACTTGACATCCATTTGATATACTCTGAATTTATTTTGTGTTGCATAGGCTAAGAATAATCTTACTACTTCTATTCTAGGCATTGGAGCATAAGTCTTCTCATAATCTATTCCTTCTTGTTGTGAGTAACCTTTACATACCAATCTTGCTTAGTTTCTTACAACTTCTCCTTGCTCATTCATTTTGTCCCTAAATACCCATTTGGTTCCCATCACATTCTTGTCTACTAGTCTAGGGACCAATTCCAATGTCTCATTCTTTACTATTTGATCCAATTCCTCTTTCATAGCTTGCTTCCAATAATCATCTTTACATGCTTCATCTACATTCTTTAGCTCAACTTGAGATATCAAGCATAGTTCTTCATTTACTCTACTTCTTTTCATCACACCTTTGTCTTTGCTTCCGATGATCTATTTGGATGGATGATTCTTTATCATGTTCTTTCTTGAAGTAGGAGTTTCTATCTCAACTCTTGGCTGTACTAAAGGTTCCAAGCTTTGTTCCTATGTTTTCTCTCCTTCACTCTACAAATCATTGTTAGTCTCAAAAAATACCTCATCATTCCTTGGCTTAGTAATGACATCATCGTCATCAAAATTGTAATAAACTATTTTCTCTTGTACTCTAAATTTCTCATTAGTTCTCACGTTTGCACTTTCCATAATAGTCGCTAAAGATTTTTCTTCTGATATGTGCTTTCCATTAACCAATCTAGACTCATTAACATTTTCTTTCAAGGATCTTTCCATAATTTTACTAAATCCCTTAACTTTATTAGAAAGTAGATTCTTCTTAGCTTTTCTCAATCTCTTAGGACATTTACTTGAAAAATGACCAAAATCTTTACATGTCCAACAAACAAAAATTTTCATACCTTCAAGTTCTCTCTTTGTAAGTAGATCAATACCTTCCTTTATCTTTATGTCATCTTCTATTCTAGATCTAACTTCACTTGTGCTATTGTTCCCTTGTATACAATAGAAGGATTTTGGATCTGTAAACTCAATACTTTTCTCTTTACACAAATATTATAATTCACC
Source organism: Cupressus sempervirens (assembly GCA_028749045.1). Classification (NCBI taxonomy): domain Eukaryota; kingdom Viridiplantae; phylum Streptophyta; class Pinopsida; order Cupressales; family Cupressaceae; genus Cupressus; species Cupressus sempervirens. Next base: position 18,890,924 of record CM053791.1, on the reverse strand, counting down.
AAGAATTTTCATAACTTGGGTGCCAACATTTCTTTTGTCAGATGTAGGACTATCTTCTCTAAACATGTTCAACATGGATCTCCCAAAGCTGTTAAACTTTTTCTTCAAGGACCTAATGCTCTGATACCAATTATTAGAAAAAATAGTCCACTGAGATAATTGAGAGGGGGGTGGGGTGTGAATCAATTATCCAACAATTAAAATACTTATCTTCATTAAACAAACTTAGCCATTTAACCAAAGTAAACAACAACCATAAAAAGATGCACATAGATAATTACACCAGATATGTTGACTAGGGAAACCCTTGATCAAAGGAAAAGCCCCAGTGGGAATGATGCCCACAAGATGATGTACTAATATAAATATTCCTTGTTAGAGGATGGACCTTGTTAGGAGTCTATTACAACATCTAGTACAATGAGTCCCTATTAGGAGACTTTGAATCCCTATTAGGAGATTCCAACCCTGTTAGGAGTTGTGGTATAATGCATGCAAGAAGAGCCCACTGCCAAAACATGCAATTTCAACTACATGAAGAGCTCACTAGTCAAACAAGTAATTTACTAGTATGTTCTTCTTTCCTCTATCCTATCAACTAGACCAATCACTATTAGACCTTGTAGACTAGGTCAAAAACCTTGGATCCAAATACCAAACCTCAGATCACTCAACAAAACCTTGGCAATGAAGTTTCCTTCACTTCCACACTGCTCTACTCAAATTCGCATTCTGCACTCACTACTACTTGTCATTGATCATTCAATCATATCAACACACCTTCCATACCATGATAAAGGAAAATTTCCTTCCTTTATACTGAGTCCATAATTTTTTTTTCTGAGTTGACTATTAGTCCTTCTCAATTAATTATTGTAGGACCACATTAAGAACATGTTACACTTAGTGATAACCTTAATCTTCCGCCTTGCAACTTGAATAAATTTCCTTACATGCAATATTATGATGAGTGAGCTTAGCCATGTCATCCTCAACATGTCTTCTCCATGTCCTCAACCTCAATCCTCAAGATATCTAATCTATCAAGAGATATAAAAAGTTTACCAGAACATGCCTCTGTAAACTCTATCTTAGAATAGACATCACCAAAACTTACATAACTTCTTCTAGACTTATCCTTTCTACTTCTAACATTAACTACATATACTAGATACTCCAAAGTATCTCCCATAACTTGGGGTGGTTATCATGCTTAACTAGCCATTTGTACCAACTTGATCTTTCCGTTGTTCTTCTATCAGATACCACAGAAGACATGAAACATGTTATGTTGACATCAATGACAAACTCAGTCATGAATGTAACATACCATCATCAAACCAATCTATCCAATCTTGCAACACTTAATTCTCTATTTATAGGAATGGCTGGTTAGAAGAAAGAGTTTTCATGTGTGAGAACCCAAGGAAGACAAGGAGTCTAGGGTATTGCTTCATCAAGTGACCTAAGTGAAGAGTCTGTATTGGCAAGTTAAGAAATAAGGCTTAAGGTTATGGATGATTGAAGGCTAAACAAGCTATCAGATCTAAAATGTGTGAAAGCCAAGAAAAATGGAGGATTGAAATAGAGACCTATAGTCTATAAATGGAGTTGTAAGTTGTTATTAGATCAAGCCTTACTATTACTCTTTAATAATTGTATCAGTCTAGGGTAAATCCTTTTAACTAAGGTTGACCTAACAGTCATTTATAAATCTTTTAACTGAGTGACATTCTAAGTGAATGGTCTAAAGTCCTTTAACAAGGCTCACTCTTAATGGGGTGGTTGAAATCTTTTAACAGGGTCACATTTAACAATGTGCATTGTAACCTTTAACAGAGTTGGCCTTTCATAGGGCATCACTTCAGAATAGTGAAAAAAGAGTAGCATGTTACTAGTGGTTTTCCCCAAATTGGGTTTCCATGTAATCATTGTGTCAAGTGTGTTGCTGAATCTGTTATGTTTCATGTTTACATTTTTGCAAATTGATTTGATAGTAACTTACAAGTTTTAAGTGATTACATAATCTTATGGATGCATGCATGATGATAAATGTTTTATGGGTTCACTAAGTTGTGAAATGTTTTATTTATACATCTGGACCTTGGATAACTAATTCACCCTCCCACTTAGTTATTCTAAAGAATTCCAACAACCAAAATGGGAAGCTAATAAGGAGAATCTCCCTGAGATTCAGACTATTGAGGAAACTGACCCAGAGAAGATTGCAACGATAGTTATAGCCTCATTTCCTCACTCTTTGAGCAAAAAATTAATGCCATCAAGTTCATAGAAAGATTTTTCCAAGTTGGTTGTGGCAACCACTACAACTCATGCACTTGACCAATCTCTACACCTGTTCAACTAAGTACTATATTGACTCAAGTGATCAACACTTCATCTATTGAGTAGCTAGTGCTTTCTCCATCATTAGATTTGGCTTCTCAACAACTCACTATTTCTACTGTCAGTGCAATATCTAATTTTTTTGCTAGCCCTTATTTCTACTATTGTTACAATTCCTAGAATGCAAATAGTTAGTACAAAGACAGTTGAGAGAAAGCCTCAACCGAGTACTAAAGTTTCAAGAAAGAGAAAAGGTAAAGAATAAGACATTGATCTTGTTGAGAATATAAATATCCCAAATTGGGATATCTCTACTCTAAATCTTGATCAAATGAACATCATAGGTGAACTATTGTAGAAGAAAACTAAGCAGCAGAAGCTTAGAGAAGAGAAAAATAGAGAAAATCAAGTGCTTGAAGATGTGAAGAACATACTTGTAGATGCACTAAGTACCAAGGTTGATAGTACACAACCTATTTTGGTTCAATTAGTAAAATTTTTTTATAATTTAAATGAATATTTAAATGGGAAAGAAAAGTTTCTACAAATAGTAGAGAGAAAATTTGAAAACAAAGTATTGGAGCAAGTTGCACAGAAAATTGCAATATATCAAGTAGACTTATCTACTATTCTTAGCTCATTAGAAACATCTGCAAATAATGTTACATAATTATTCAAAAAATTATGTGATACATTTATCTTCACTTAGGAAATCAAATATAAACTACCTAAGATAGATGAAGACTTGAAGGCAAGTGCACACCAGTTGACACTTGATTTGAGCTATAGTTTTGCTCACTACTCAAAGATAAGATTTTTGACTAATATGCAAGCATAATAATTAAGTGAAGAAGACAAGATGAGGGCGACACTTGTAGACATCCAAGGCATGATTCTCTTGAACATGGATGCACTAAAAAAACACATTACACATGCCAAAACTCTCATCCATGATAATAACTTGTCCATAGCTGATCACATGATGGAGTTATCAGTAGACGTACATGTTGCATTACGTGCAAGAAAGGTGTTACAAGAGAATTGGGACAAGAAAATGAAATTTGTTTTGAAGGTATATTCTAACTTCTTGTCACATTTTGTCATTACCATGCAGCATACACCTTTGGCATTTATTTCAAAAAGGGGGAGAAGGTGAGAAGATGAGATAAGATAGAGAAGATGTGATATAAAGACATGAGATATATAGTAAGTAAAATTTATATATGTATGGGTAGCAATATAATATTATACATATACATGTACAGATAATTAGGAAACATTTTTTACAAAAGCAATTTTGAAAAACCTCAAAAATAGAGTATGTTACCAAGTTGAAGATACAAGATGGAGACTAAAGATTGTTTTGAACTTGAAATTTTGAGAATATAGTTTTTGATTGATAAGTGTTTTTGTCACTAATGCCAAAGGGAAAGATTGTTGACATTATGGTCAAGTTTTTTTATTAGTGACTCAAACTTAGTCAAATGGTTAGCAACTACCAAGCTTTTCTTGTAGTTTACATTGTTAATCGAGTAATTCAGGTTCTATTGAGTTCTACAGTTACTACTGAGTTTCAAAATTAGTATTTAGTTCACACCGAGAAATATCTTCCTAGTTGATGAATATCAGTGCAAATCAAGCTTCATAGTATTTATCGAGTTGCATAGTGCAAATCATGGTCTCTAGTTTTTACCAAGTTTGTAGTACTAGTGATGTGAATCTAGTCTTGACCAAGTTAGGAAGTGTCATGTTGGTATTTACAAGTGGGAAGTATACTTCTAAGGGGGGGGCAGCGGGTGAATCATAAGTACTAAACTTTAACCAATAAAACTTTTAACTTGAAAACATTACATGCATAAACATATGGAAATAACATGTAAAGAAAATGCATCCACATAAACACTTGACACTAGATATCATTACCCAAAAACCATCCAATGAGAAGGTAAAATTGGGGAGAGGATGACACCCACAACTCTTAATACTATAGAAATAAAGTTCACCTATTAAGGTTAAATATTTTGATCATTCTCATGATCTTCCTTGTTAAAATCTTACGATAATTGTTAGATCCTATCCTATTAAAGGATTTTAACACCCTGTTAGAAGTGTGCCTAGCTAAAGGACTTTAGAACGCTCACTTGGAATGTCATCCTATTAAAGGTTTTGTACAATGGCTGTTAAACCAACCTAAGTCCATAGGATTTCATTCTGTTGTAACAATTGTTAGAGAGTACAATAGAATGTTTGATCTGATACACTTACAATATGATATTACTAATTTTAGATCCTTGTTTTGTCCAATCTAATCCTTACTGATCTAATATGAAAAATGCTACATCCTTTATCCTTTGTTCTGCTAAGTGATTATGCAATTCTATCATTTTTCTAAGTCACCTTAAATTTGATCAATTCACCCCTTTCACTTCCTTCAAATCTTTGCTAGCATTATCTCCTTGCATGCATTATTTTTCATAGACTCTGTCCCTATCTTTGAATTATGGGGCTTTGCCTCCTTTAAAAAGATTTTGTGACTTAGTATTAGGTATGAATCTACGATTGAGATTCATCCAATTTTCCCACTCAAATCCTTTAATTTTTTCATTGGTTGCATATTGATTGCATAGGAAATACAAATAGATTCAATCTTATCTCTAAGCTTTGAGATCTATTCATATGTTGGCTCAAAAATAGTTTACATCTTAGTTTGTGAAGGCACAAACTCTTATTCTAATTTTGTGTTGCTTGGCAGTTGCTGATTATTGATGTTCGACACATACTAAATTATGTCTTGCTCGACACTTGAACTTGGCATCTATTGTTCACTCGACACTTGAAACTTGCTTAGCATTGTCTATTTTCTCGGCATCTAAATGAATTGACACTTTTTGAATTTCTTGCTTGGCACATATTGTTACTCAACATCTATATTATACTCAGCATCAACTTAGAAAATTTCTTAAGTGTGTTGACTTTCAATTGTCAAAACCAATTTGAGATCAACAATCTCCTCCTTTGACATGAGCGTCAAAAACACTTAACTATACATGATGAAACTAATCTCCTTGAGTATAATATATGTTCTGTTTGACATATATACAAAACTTCAAAATTGTTCAAAATTTTGTGAAGGACTATATACCTCAAAATTTTGCATCTCCCCCTGAGTTGATGTGTCATTTATTTGTATCCAAAATCTCTCTGAGTAGATTGATTTTCCTCTACTGATACTCGTCTTTATTTAGAATTTAGAATTTTGATACTCTTTATCTGATGTAACCTATTATGCCATGTTTCCTATTTTTCTCTTCTCCTTTCATTTCTCTGTTTATTTTATCACCCCCCTTTTATTTTAGCTCCCCCTTTCACATGTTTCCCCTTGCAGATTAAGTGTCCTTCTAGTTTTTTGATTTTTCTCCCCCTTTTTATAATTTCTCCCCCTCTTTTTTTAATTCCTCCCCCTTTTTGACACTTATGTCAAAGTGTCTATACACTTACTGAATATTTTTCCAAGAAGGTTTTGTTCACTTCCATTACAATTCTCAGAGCAACATCCCAATTTTGTATTGCAACTTCTAGGGATTTAATTTGGATGGATGTCTCTACTACAAGGTGAACTAAACCATCGATTTGGATCTTTTTATATCACATTTTATGTGTAGGCTAGTTCTTTCTATAAAATCTCCATGTGAGGGGTTAGGGTAGATTGAATCTAAACTAATTTGGCTCTAGTGTTAGCCTCTTTTGCTATCAATACATCTAGTTCCTTTTGTGTGTGAAGCTTGTGTTAAAGTGCTTCTCACTTTGAGCTAGATCTTTTGGTAGTTGCATGCTAGATATCTTCAAGTTCCTTTCCAAGCTCATTATTCTCTAGCTAGTTTCCTGTGTGAAGATGGAAGGATCACACAATTTTGAGTATAATGAGAGGATATTGTTAAGTAATTCCTTCACTTTATCTATTTTCTTAGCTAGTTCTACCTATGAAAGTGCTATCTCACTAGATATTCTTTTGTTCACCTTTTCTTGAAACTTTTTTTCTGACCATTCCATGACTTTTACATTTGTCTCCTAGTCTTCATTGGTCACCTACTCAATAATTTCTTATAGTTGTTCTGAAATTGGCTTCATTTCATTAGGTGCCTACAAGATGAATGCATCTAAAAAGATGTCTTTGATCTCAATTAGTACTTGCCTTTTCTTATGATCATTTTTTAATATCTCCTCCTTCTTCTTCCTGTCTACTACCTCTTGCACTTCATTGATTTGATCAATGTTCATGGTTGCATAGTCATACTTTGGAATGAAATTTCTTCATCTAATGTAAGGTCTCCATAGTGAAGTACCCTTGCAAACTTTGTAGAGCTCAAGCATGGTGCTGAAATTTGAAGTGGTATTGCTTCAGTGCTCAGCTTTTGAGGTATTCTTGTAGGAGTCCTTGTGGTTGGTAGATTAACCAAAGTTTGAATTACTTCTTTCTCCTTTTCCTCCTCTGATCTTTCTTGGTCAATTACTATTATCTATGGTGGTGCACCTTGTACTTGTGCAGTAGAAACAAAAGTATCTACCTATCCTCTTTGGTCCTTTTTTGGCTCCTTGACAGTTGTAGCAACTTTAACTATGAAGTCAACCTTAGCTAGTGTATCTTGTGAAAATTTCTCTTTAGGTTGTTCACTTGTAGCTATAGGGATGATAGAAGATGTTTCTTGTGTTTCCATCTTATCCTTAGTCAAGTCAGCTACCACTTTTTGCAACTCATCTACACTGATCAATATTGGATTGCTGCATAATTGAGCTTGTAGAGTTGATTGGTCAAGGATATTTTTAAGATCCTCTATAGTTAATGGATTGATGTTTTGACTACAGTTGTCAGGAACATCCTTTACTTTTACTATATTTGTAGGTGTGAATGTGTCATGTGGAGGACTTGGAGGTGGCAATTATGTGTCTTGCACACTCTATTTTGTTTGTTGCTCTTTAGTAGTTGCCATATCATCTTTTTGAGTTTCCTTCTCAACTACATCATCTTCCTTTTCTTTTTCACCTTCACCTTCCTTATCATTTTCATCTTCTTCTCCATTATTTCTTTCCTTAAAGGGATCTTACTCTCCTTATTTGATAGTTGTTAGGCCATAAATAAATTTCCACATTTGAGTAGACTTTTTGATAACATCTTCAATCTTATTTTGAAGAATGCTAAAAGCTCTATATTTGGGTGCAAATTTTCTCCCATTCTTCTTATTGGCCTTGGTTGTTTGCCCTTTTGTGAGCTCAGGCATTACTCAAGCCAATGTAGAATCTCTTATTTCTTTTTCCATATTAAGGCAATAATGCCATTTGTTTTCAACAATAGAATATAATTCTTTGGGTATTAAATTGTCAAGTTCAAGTGGAATGGTTTTGAACTTGGCCATCATGGTGTAAACTAATTCTTCAACCATATTCTGATCATTCTTACTTAACTTACTAAATTCAATATTCTTCAAGCTATTCAAGTCAACATGATCTTTAACATTGTCACAAATTTTTTCTAGATCAGATTTTAATGCATGACTTACCACTCTAAATTTGCTTTTGTCTTCTGATTCTATTCTCTCTTCATTTGAGTCAGGTTGAGCAACATATTTTCTTCTTAGTCTTTTCTTTTCTAGACTTTGTTGCTTAGTTTCCTTTTTCTTTTCTTTGGCCTACTCCTTGGCCTTTTGAGTAGTAGTCCTTGTGCTTGCTTTTGTAGTGGGCTTTGTAGGGCTTGGCTGAGTAGTATTTTTACTCTTGGGCTAAGCTACAGGCTATTTCTAAGCTTTTCTTTTCTTAGGCTCTAGCTTAGTAGGTGCTTCCTTAGCTTTCTCTTCCTTGACACCTTCTTCCTCTTCATCTTCTCCCATGCCTTGTGTCAAGACAAGTGGCTCTTGGCCCTCTTCTTCTTCTTCTTCATCATCATCTTCTTCTCCTTTTGTTGTCCCTTCACCAAATTTGGCCTTAAGTTTCTTGACCAATTTGTCCTTTTTCTTTAAGGTTGAAGAAGTTTTCAACTCCATCTCTACCTTATACTTTATAATATCAAAAGTGCCTAAAGGTTTTGTACTTTTATCAATCTCTTCTACAAGCAATGCTGTGATTGTTGCTGATGCCTCATCAATGTTAATCTCATATTCTAATGGCCTTAGCCATCTCACTCTAGGTACTGCTGCTTGGATATAGGTGTACTCAATGAAAACTAAGAAACAAATATCATTGATATGCTGATCCACTAGGGAGATTGGAATCCTTAGTCTTTGCTTCATGAACTTCTTAAAGTTTTCAAAATAGCTTATCATGAAGGCTTCAAAATTAGCTCCCATCTATTCTATGTACTGATTTACTTGTACTACTATAGACCTAATGGTTTTCCAACTTATCTTACCATAAGAGGGGAATTCATTCTGAACATAGAAAAATATGCATTTCAAAACTGATCCAAACTTACACTGAGCACTTTTAGATCTACTTATTGCTTCTAAGTTCTCCATGATTTTTTGTAGTTGTAGTTCTATAGACCATATGTATGATCCTTCTTGACAAGTTTGTATCCCACATCAACTGCAATGCATGGTACACTATTTAGTCGACTTGATTGGTAGAATTTATGAGACATGATTCTAACAACAAATTCTACAAGTGGATCTCTAATTGTGTCAATTGTCATGGCCCTTTTATTCCACTTTGCCCCAGTGTTCTTCTTAATGGCTTCTTTTGAATCACTCCTTAGGGTCTTTGGTCATTCTGGGGTTGGGTATCCTATTACCCTATGTATGATTTTCTTTGTAAAATTGATGGATCCACCTTCTAACCATAGGCATCCATCATGAATTCTACTCAAAACTATTCTTATCCACTCCGTCTTGAAAACTGTAGGGAAATCTAGGGCACGAGTTAAGCCCTTGCTTTCAACAATCTAAAATTCCTCCTTTAGTACTCCATTCTCACAAAGTTTATCATAGGCTTTCCAAATCTCCATGTCACCAATTGCTCCAACTTTACAATTATAACACTTTCTGACATCTTGCACCATTACAACTTTAGGTGGAATTATGGATATTGCACCAGCATGGTTGTTTTTGTACGCGACTTCAGGAATTGGCCTAAAATCTAGTTGTTTAACTTCATTACTAACCAACTAAACCTCAAACAGTTCCTTGTCCTTAGGATTCCTAGAGCTAGAGGCCATTTTTGAAAACTAGGGTTTCAAGATGTAAAAATTGCATAACTGTGTAGCTTGACACTTGAGAAATACCTTTAAATAAATGAAACAATGCTGAATCTTTGCAAAATCTTCAATCTCTGGTCACTAATCACTTTTGTTCTCTTCTTTCTCTTGCTCTATGTTCAAAATGATAAGAAATGATCAAAAAATTGACCTTATACCCTTCATTACATAGCATTTAATGCTTAGTGCATATACAATTGTCCATTCGACTCCTTATGCAATTTCTTTTTCACTCAGCTTCCATTGTTTTTTTAACACTCAGAATCCATTGGAGTTTCCCTTACTCAACCTCAATAAGAATTTCCTTTTACTTGGTAGCCACTGCTAACGTGGCTTCAACTAGCTTTGGTAGACAACTTGACATCTGAAAGAAACTTTCCTTACTCAACAACAATGTGAAAACTTTGAAGATTTAACCTTGCATCTTTATTCATGCTGATCTATCCTTTTTAGTACTAACTTATTATAGGAACTGATGTATGATAAATCATTTAAATATCAGTCCTACATACCTCCTTTTTCTTAGTTTGATGAAGTATGACCACTTGACCCTTTAGGTAAAGTGATCCCTTCATTTGATGTGCTACATCCATCTTTCTTCTTCCATGTCTTATTCATCTCTCCTATAATGTGCTCAACATCTACCTTGCCTTTTCCCTTCTCTGAGTTTGAGTTAGGTGCCTTTGATCTTGTTGGGTAGTGCTTGCTAATATGACCAGTCTTCAAACAACTAAAGCATGTAGTTTGACTTAATCATCTGCTGTAGCTTCCACTGAAATGTGTTCTTATGCAATTCTCAGGGATGTGTCCATACTCTTGATAGTAATGATAGCCATGTCTTGTATTGTAGTCCCAATTATAAGAATTTTCATGGCTTCTTGCCTTGTTTAATAACCATGTGGTCTTGGATCTGCATTCAAAGGCTTTGTGTCCAAACTTCTGACAATTGTGGTAGTGTCCTTCAAATCTTGGTGCATGCATGTTTTTGGTTTTGCATTCATGTGCCTAATGACTTGTTTGTTGCACTTGTAACAATGTATCATATTATTTGGCTTGGCATTTTGACTACCATTCTTGTTCCTGCAAACATTAGCTGTATGTCCTTTCTTACCACAAAAATGACAAGTGGGTTTAGAGTTCTTACCTTTGTCATTCCTTTGTTCACCAATCTTGGATGACTCTCCTTATTCAATGGTTGTATAGCCCAAACTTGATGTGTCTTTACTAGATCTAGGGGATTTCAGTAGTTGTTCAAAGTATTTGATGGCTTCATTTGGATTGTTGAAGCTTTCAAAAAACTCCTTCTCTCTTTTTAGGTCATTCTGCAGTTTCTCATTTTGCAACTTCAATGTAGTTATCTCAATGTCCTTAACATTCAACTCATGATGGGCATTCATTATTTGATTTAGGGTGTTTAGTTGCATGTTTGAGATCCTATATAGCTCTGTTGATTTTTCTTCCAATCTATTTGATAAGATTCTTTTGTCTTCTTTAATCATGGCCTTATCCTCTATATCTTTATTCTTTTGTTCAGTCACTTCATATAGAAGTATTGCTTGTGATTCTTGCTCCAACTTGAGATTTTTGATCTCTTTAGCTTGTGCTCTATTCTTGTCTATGAGATCTATAATTGCTACATCAAACTCACATGAGTTATCATCTGTAAATAAATTTGTGGTGTCAATCTCCTTGTATTGGATGTCATTCTTAGCTATGGCAATCTCTTTCCTTCTCTTTAGCAAACTTTTTAAAGCATTTCTAGCTTCATCCAGTTGTTGCAGTAAGAGTGTATCTCAATCTCTTGATTCTGAATGGTCTTTCCCAACTTGTAGACTTCCATCTCAAGATCTTTTCTCCAACCTGTAAGGCTTCTCTTAATGAGAACTTAGCTTTGATACTTGGGATTTACAAGTGGGAAGTATACTTTTGGGGTTAGAAGTACTAAACTTTAACCAATAAAAATTTTAACTTTAAAACATTCCATACATAAACATATGGAAATAACATGTAAAGAAAATGCATCCACATAAACACTTGACACCAGATATGATTACCCAGGAACCCTCCAATGAGAAGATAAAACTAGGGTGGGGATGACACCCACAACTCCTCACTATTGTAGCAATAAAGTTCACCTGTTAAGGTTACATATTTTGACCATTCTCATGATGTACCCTATGAAAGGCCTGCCTTGTTAAAGGCTTACAAGAATTGTTAGATCCTACCCTATTAAAAGATTTTAACACCTTGTTAGAAGTGTGCCTGGCTAAAGGACTTTAGAACACTCAATTAGAATGTCACCCTATTAAAGGCTTTATACAATGGCTGTTAAACCAACCTAAGTCCACAGGATTTCATTTTGTTGTAACAATTATTAGAGAGTACAATAGAATGTTTCATCTGATACACTTACAATTTGATATTACTGATTTTAGATCCTTATTTTGTCTAATTTGATCCTTATTGATCTGATATGAAAAATGCTGTATCCTTTATCCTTTGTTTTGCTAACTGATTTTGCAATTTTGTCCTTTATCTAAGTCACCTTCAATTTGATCAATTCACCCCTTTCACTTCCTTCAAATCTTTGCTATCATTGTTTCCTCACATGCATTTTCTTTCACACACTCTGTCTCTATCTTTGAATTATGGAGCTTCACCTCCTTTAAAAAGATTTTGTGACTAAGGGTTAGGTACGAGTCTACAATTGAGATTCATCCAACTTTCCTACTCAAATCCTTTCATTTTTATCATTGGTTTCATGTTGATTTCATAGGGAATACAAATAGATTTGATCTTATCTCTAAGCTTTGAGATCTATTCATATGTCAGCTCAAAAATGGTTTACATCTTAGTTTGTGAAGGCACAAACTCTTATACTAATTCTGTGTTGCTTGACACTTTCTGATTATTGATGCTTGGCACATACTAAATTATATCTTGCTTGGCACTTGAACTTACTTGGCATCTAGGCACTTGAAACTTGCTCGACACTATCTATTTGCTTGACATCTGAATGACTCAACACTTGTTGAATTTCTTGCTTGGAACATATTGTAACTCAACATCTATATTATACTTGGCATCAACTTAGAAAATTTCTTAAGTGTGTTGACACTCAATTGTCATAACCAATTTGAGATTAAAATGTCAATCAAGTGATTCAGTTTATATCAAGGTTGCAGTGTTAATGTTGACCGAGTCTTGCAATGTCAACAAAGTGATTCAGTTTATATGTCGAGTTTCATAGTATTTACTGAGTCACCAATGTTGACTAAGTTTAGACTACTTAGAAGTGATTACTATGAACTGAGCTTCTATGTCTATCAAGAGCATGACAATGCCAAGTGTTGATAATGGTTGCCAAGTATTGGAACCTCACCGAGTTTGTCATTAGAACCCGTGTACCAATAGTTGGGCTGACTTTTTGTATTTTGGTGAAACTTGTATTGTAGCTGACCTTGATAAATAATAATTTGGATTTATATAAATGTAATGTATTGTATCACATCCTAAGAAGAATAGAAAATAAGAACATATGATGCAAATATAATAAGAGTAGAAGTGAAAAGTAAGAAGGCTACAAGTAGTATAAGGAGCAAAAAAGATTTATCTATCACAACAAGGTGATCATTACACTCCAAAGGAATCTCAACTAGAAAATTAGAGTTGTAGATCAAAGATTAGCCACTAGTTCATCCTAACAAGTGGAACAGTTAAATCCTTTCACAAGGTAGACTTAATAGTCTTTTGCAAATCTCTTTACCGTGTACATACTTCATTGTATATTTTGGAAATCCTTTAGCAAGATGGACCTAGCAGTCCTTATTGCTCCCAATAGGGCAAATCATCATAAGTGATCATTTGTAAGCCTTAACCAACCAACCTTATACTATAGTACTAAAGCTTGTGGGTATGATCCCCACCCCAACTTTTCTTTCTATTTGGAAGGTTTTTGGGTCACCATATCTTGTGTCAAAGTGTTATGAATGTTTTAATGCTTTTAATTTTTCATGCATGCAATTAGATCAGAATACATATGAAGGCTTAATTGGTGAATTAAGATTAAATTTTATTGGTTCCTAATTCACCCCTCCCCTCTCAGTAAACTAGTCTATCCTATATTTCCAACACTATGACCATGGTAGAGTACAAGTAGAAATTCCATGAGCTCATGCCTTATGCAGGGACCAGTGACAGTTCACCACTAATGGTTCAACACTTCATTTAGGGTTTAAAAACCATCTCATTGGGGGTGTAAAGGTTTTCCAACATAAAACCCTCGCTGATGTAGTACATTAGGCTGTCCTCATAGAGCAGAATATTACGTTAGGACATGGTAGTTTTATGGGAGCACCTGCAACATTAGGGTCCAAAGGTAATCATGGAGAGGGTAGTAGTGGGAAGCATCCTTCTTTTGGAGGAAATCAACAATAGCAGCAGGGAAGATCTTATCCTTGAGCACAAAGTGGTGATGGTGGTTCACACTCTAGGAATTTGTAGTACTCTTAGCGCAATAAGTGCAACCGCTATGACCAACCATCATAGAGTACTCCTTTTTATGCTAGTGGAGGTAGTTTTAGTAGTCTAGTGCACCTAGAGTTTGATGGAAAATATTTTTCAGGTAGAGAACATAGGCACAAGTCATCCCATTATCCTCAATAGAAATTGCAGCTCTTAGATCAGAGACCTACAACTTTAGAACCCATGGTTGGAGATATGGGTAGATTGTAGAGGGTGTTTTCACTGGAGTCTTATCCTCCTACTGGGGGAAAGGGTTGAATGGGATGAACACAATGAGTGCTAGAGTCTTATCTTTCTTGTAGACTTCCAGGAGTAAGCCTAAGTCTAGGAGGGTAGATGTAATGCCTACCCCTAGTTTACTTTTCATGTTGGATTGCTAGATTCTTTTAGGCCAGTTCTATGTTTACGTTTTATGATTAGCGGTACTTGGTTACCAGATTTGATTAGATGTTATTTTAGACTCAGTTTATATATGTGATGAGTTAGTTATTTCATGTGTTCATGATTATTTTGATGATGAGATATGTATGTTCATATCGTGATTTCAATTATAGATAGATGATTTACATGCAATTTCTATGCAATTTCTATGGATACTTACTCCATATTTGCATGTGTATGGTGTACATGTATGTTTTATTTTATGACTGAGGAAGGGAGTCGTAGTCAGTTGCTAGTTGTGATCTACATGATGCACCACTTCCTGCCATTGCCTATTTAGTTTAGATTATATGTATATGTACATGCTTAGATTTTATGAAAATTGTAGGTACCGAGCATTGACTTCCCTGAATTCCCAGGATGAGCGTTCCCTATCGCAGTATATCAATGGTAAAAGAGGGGAGATAGTTCTTGAGTCCAAATCCTAACCTTAAGCCAATTGTCCTAGAAAGTAGGACAAGTATCTAAGTTTTACCCTTCCGAATTCGTCAAGTGACATCAATTCATGATTTTAAACCTTGAGTTTGACTTAGTACTTTGTTCTGTATATTGGATTTTCATATTTAGTTTTGTGGGTTTGATGTGATTTTTAGTTATAATTAAATCAAATTAAATGATTTAATTTAATGAATTTTTTGAAAAGAAAAATTAATCTCTAATTAATTAAAAATTAATTAATAAAAGAATTATATTTAAAATATTTAATTAAAGTTCTAATTTTGTCATGATTATATTTATTTAATTTAATAATAATTTATTTAGGAGTTTCATTTTTATAATAAACTCTAAATATTATTATTAGTTAAATTAATAAATATTTTATTAAAAATATCTTGTGATTTAATAAAAGAGAAAGAATAAATTTAATAAAGTTTTTTAAAATTAAAATGCAAAAATGTTGCACATGAAATTAAAATATAATAAAATTATTAAGAAAAATGTTTCATGTGATTGCAAAACTGAAGCCCTATTTGGAAAAATCTCTTTATTAAGAAATTAGAGCTAATTTCTCCACACACAGATTTGGAGCTGCCAATTTCTGAGAAGAGGATTTTTGAAAGAAAGGGAATTTGCTTGTGAGCTCCATGCATCTATTTGTTTAGCATCAAATCTAGGTAGGATCTTGTGGGTTTCATACAATAGTTTCGTTCTTTGAAATCTCTGTCTTCTCCATGTTTATTGTGCATTTGTATTCATAATTTTATTGGGTTGAAACCCTTGTTTGTGAATTTATTATTTCTCATTTCAGAAACATCTATAGATGAATTGAAGATTTGAAACCCTTGTCTTGTAAATTTTAGAGATTCATATTTTGATTCGGACAGGGTTTGGAAAATAGATCAAAATTTGATATACAAAATTTGATTGGTTGTTCATATTTTTCCTATAAGATCTATTATGTAAATTTATTTAAAAAAAAAAAAAATTATATAAAATTACCACAATAAATAAATTTACTATAATAATTATATAAATAGCTATATATATTGAAATAGCTATTGAAATTTCCAATTAAAAATATGAAATTGACAATTTTAATGAGAGGGGGTTTATGTTTTATGTTTTTATAAAATATATTATATTTATATAATGGTGGGTGGGGGGTGGGTGGGGGCCACCACCCCCACCCCCCTTCCTCCTTCCTCCCATCGCCGTGCAGCTAGACTGCCAAGTAGCATGTGATTACTGTAAGTAGATCGTTGCTGCTACAACAGTCTATGATTGCTTACAAGTAGTGTACGACTGCTTGTGCAACCAAAACCGCATGAGCCCAAGGGGTTGTGATCGTGGGTCCCACAAATAATTTTTATATTATTTTTAAATTTTTTAAATTTTATTTAAATTTTATTAATTAAAGTTTTTTAAAATATATTTTGTGTTTTTAAATATTGATTAAATTAAGTAATCTTAAATATTATTAGTAATTATTAATAACTTTTATTATATTATTTAATTAATATTAATGATTATAATTTAATAAGTTATTATTTTAATATTAAAAATATTACAAGATTTGGAAATTGAGTTTTGTTTTAAATCAACAAGGTATAATTGAGTTATTTATTTTTTAAAATCTAATATTGATTTAATTAAATAATCATTTATCTATTAAGGAGAAATTTGTAAACTTTTGTAAATGGACTTTTGGGGATACATTTTTTAGATTAAGTATGAAAGCTTGAATCTTGTTGTTTAATCAAAATTGCATGTTTTGAAAACCAAACAAAATCTATGAAACTACACTTGCTATGAGGTATGTTTACTTTTGTGTTGGGTTTTGGTTAGACTTAGTGCAGTGACCAATCAGGATGTTTACCAGAGTCTTGGGGGTTTTGTTCTATGATGATCTTATGTATATGATATTTTATACCCAACTATTGTGATGTATCACATGTTGTCTATGATGAGATTTGATCAGTAATTGTTAGTGCTTTCTAGTTGTTTGTATAGAACTAAGGTGATGATTGTGACTTTCTTGTTGTAACCTTTGAGTTTTCAATCAGCTATCTTTTGGTGCTTTCCAACTACTTGCATAAGATTGAGGTGATTATTGTGATTGGTCTTTAGGTGCTTTCCAATTTATTATATAGGAATGAGGTGAATACTATGTTTTATCTATGGGTTCTTTCTAGTTGCTTGTAAAGGACTGAGGTGAAAACTGTGATTCTATGATTTGTACTTTTCATGAGCTTAGGGTAGGTAATCTATGTGTATATTGGGAAGTGTCTTGCAATGGAGGTTGAAGAGCTAAAGAGGCTTCTTGGGAAACCCATGTAAGTTGCTTTTAATAAGTGATAACATTTCATTAAATAAGAGTAAAATGAATTAATAAGAGTCTGCATTTTTCTCACCCATCCCTTGAGTGCTAGTATAGGCTAGGATGGGAATAGAGAGGATGCTTGGTTGTGACCTTGCTTAATTAGTATGCCTTATCTTTACAAAAGGATACTGGTGCCACATAGAGACACCAATGGGCTAGAGTTTAGAGAGGTTTCTAGGGTAACCTTAGAGTTGGCTCATGCGATGACACTTGCCCACTTACATAGTATATTTCCCACATATCTTTGTTTCCTTTGGGTTTAGATGTTACTTGTGTCTTGGCACCTTTGAGATAGATTCCTATATGGATTTCCTTGACCTAGATGTTGGTTATGACTTGTGGATTAATATCCATTTGGGACTTGAGATTATCTCCTCAGCATGATGGGAGTGGGCCATTTATGTTCCATGAGGTAAGGTGGTAGTGTTTCTTATACCATTGAGATCTGACAAGTCGATGTCATTGTTGGATGTACTTGTGTAGTTGTTCCTTTCTTTTTGATCTAGTTATTTTGTTGGATGGTTATAGTTTTTTGTACTTTATTTGATTATGAGAGGTCTTATGAGATGATGTATTTTTTTAGGATGTATATTATTTTTGCTTTTCATACACTGTGACTTGTATAGTGGATGATTATGCATTCTAGTTATGCCAAGTGGCATCTTATGTAATTGTATATTATTTAATTGGATCCATACTTGTGGTTATTCCATGATGTGTATTTTTTTTTATGCGTTAGATTTAATATTAATAAACTTATACATGTGATTCAATGTCATGGAACCCTTAAAGATGTAATCTATTTATGATGGTTGTATGTATGTGAGTTATTGCTTTCGCTATATTATCTCATTATTATCTTAAAAAAAAAATTATTTGGAAAACTTAGTGAAACTTTAGGTTAATTTCTTTTGGGTTCCCTAGCAGGGCATTACATAATGTCAATTCTCATAATAGAATCATAATATTTACATTCAACATGCATCACTATAAGGCTTTCTAGGTTATTTTCAAATACAAAGAAACTATAATAATAGTTCTACAAGCTCTTGCAAGATCCAACAACTAGCTAGCCCAAACTACAATCTGGTAGAAACCCTAAGAAAAATCTAAACTTGTATTCGCAAGATACCAGGAAACATTCTTGTTTCTCAAGCCCAAACTTAGCTACTAGCTCTTCTCAACTTTACTCCTCCCAACTGCTCCATATTGAGATGAATAATCATCTTGACTCAAGATCACATGACCCACTTCTTATACTAAGCCAAGCCATAGGCCAGCCTAGAAAGTTACATTAAATAAACACTCACATTAAATAAAGCCTCAAGAAATAAGTCATCTTGGAAATTATCATTAAATACATGAAATAACTAAATACTTAGGACATGCTCCAAGTTTACAAAGCATAACTAACTCATATGGAAATATAAACATACACACCCTTAGGAATAGGTCCATGTGCCATCCAATGATCCAAATACAAGAGTACACATACCAACTCCCTTAGATTGAAGCTCACAAATACATTGTCCAAAGTCTACTAATAAAATAGGAACATGTTACTAGAAACCACTAAAAAGGCTCTAACTCCAAGACGATTACTCTCGTTGTTATGCATAGTTAGGAAAAGGTTCCCCAATCTGCCTCAAACATAATGCTAATTGTTTGAACCATGATTCCACAAAATCAAGCTCAATTCCTCTACATACAGGATTTCTAACTACCTCAGGATGATCTTGCATTAGATGACCTCTTGTCAGTTGTTTTCGTACTTGTCATAACTATTTTTATGGCTTTCTTTTTGTTCTCTTTAGTGAACTTAGAGAATCTATTTTTCATATTGCATAATCATTTTTCTTCATTATTGCATTGACAATGTGATCTATTGAGAGTGAGGTTTACCTACTCTTACATTTCTTTACTATCTTTTCTACCTTAATGTCAATCTTAGTCTTTGACGACCCTTTCTTGTGGTGTATCAATGATGATTCTTTCTCTTCAATGTGCACTTGAGAGTTTGGTGGGGATTTCTAGCAAGTTGTGCATCCATCTCTTCATCTCTCATTTCTTCAATATGTATATCTTTAGATATCTTTATTCCTTGACTTTGAATTACCCTCTTTGGTGTACTATCCTCTACCTTATTTTTCTGAAGAAGTCTATTCCTTATCTTTTTGCACGTGCCAAATCTTTGTAGAATCAAGATTTATGGCATATTCAATAGGTTCTCTATATATGGATTTGTTGCATCTTCACTTACCTCATACAAACTAGGTGTCAATGGGCGAGTCCCTAGTTTTATAACTTGTATGATACATTTCTCTATATTTATAATGAAACATATATCATTCTTGCATTTCTCTACCATACTATCCAAAATCCTTTCCCATTTGTGCATCTCTCTCTACAATATTTTGAAATATTCCCACATAGTGGCATTGCCTCTACCTTCAAGTTTCTTGTACATTATACTGATCTGTATAATAATTGGTCACTCTAACCATTTGAAGGGTTGGAACCCTAGGAATTCTCTTCTAAAATAGAAGAATATAGATATTAGCATTGATCCATACTTAAGACTTTTGTTGCTAGGATCTTTCTTTTTCATACCTAGATTACCCATGATTTGTCTATCCAACCATCCACTCAGATCAAGTGTAGCATTTTCATTTATGACCTTGTGACCTTTGTATGCTACTCTGCTAGGGATGTGGTTCACTTTATTGAGTGATACATTATGTACCCTATAATCATCATTGTGAATCTTACTTCCACATTTGGGATGACATTCACTATACATTCCCTTCCATTTTGAGTTAGACATCTTCCTATGAGCTTTGTAACTTGCCTTGGTGAAATTTAACTTGTGGTTAGCTCACTTCTAGTAGCATTGAATCTAGTTACTTTCTATATTATTATATTCATGATTCTATATGTCTTATCTAGAGACATATTTTATTTACAAACCCTTCTCAGCACAAATATTGCTCATTCTTCATGAAAGAAGTTTGGTATATCTACTACTTAGCTTAGGGTTGACTTCTCCATTTGACTATATTCATTATTCAAAGCTCCTTTCAAGAAAAATGTCTCATACAATTTAAAAATTATTTTGTCACCCAATTATTGTATCTCAACATCTAGATACACACATATTATGTATAGAAAATCAATAGCTAGTGATAACTATCCTCCTTCTAAATATTCTCCTTTCAATAGTGTGCCCTCATACTCGGGATGGTTGATGTCTCTGTAGTTGATCAACATCACTTTTTTAACCTCTCCAATCATTGGATTCTTTCTATTCAAATAATTGAACTACACTCAATTTGTCGTTATTCCTTGTTTAGTGATCTTCTTCTTATACTCTACTAATTTCTTAATTATAGTACTCATAGATTAACAAGAAATTTTTAATTATGAAAGGTCATGAGATTTCAAACATGCAAAGTGATTAACATCTTGTGGTGAATCTATATATAACCTATAATTATAATGTTAGGGTTATAATGATAAGAATTTTTTTACCCTAGAATTGAGTCATTTAATGCTATTTATCGATTGAGAAATGGCCACTTTTCACCATTCTTCCAGTGAGCAATCGATAGTGTATCCTCTCACTCAACAATTTTAGCCATCATATTGTGACTTAGCAGCTTAGACTCAAGGACCAATATAAGATTTTTCTTTTTCTTTCATAGCCCCTTAAGCTATAACTTAGATTAGTTTGTCTTTGAGGTCTCACCATTGACCAAACTTATTTTCTCTTTTTTGTCCAAATCTTGGCAAAGTCCTTCTCATATTGCTCTCTATCTACACTCTTGTTTTCCCTTTTCCTATAGGGACTTGTTGTTTGGTCTTCTATTGCTTCTACAATCTCTGGTGAGATGTACAGTCTTGTGACACTTGATGCATGCCACTTTGGTAGCTTTCCATGGTTTGGTGTTGTTCCTTTGACTTATCCTTACCTTGTAGTTAGTTGTATGGTGACCATCATTCCAATAGGTTGTGCAAGCTGGTGTGGTGAACTTGTCCCTTCTAGTTTGACTCATTGACTTTGGGGATGACTAGTTAGATCTTTCTCTCAATATATGATAGTCCTCAACTCTATGCTAGTACTTGTTAAAGTAGTCACAATATCCATCTATCATTTTCTCATTAAAATAAGATATGCACATTTATGTGCTATGACCATGCACATGATAGTTATTATAGTACCTATCAAAGGTACACAATGTGATAGGTGATATCTACTTAAACCAATATATGTTTGATTTATGTCCCTTCTTACCATTGTAATAACAAGTGGGTTTAGTAGGTTTCTTACCTCTTGGAGACTTTATTTCTAACTTCTTAAAATCTAGGTTTTTATGTCTTGAAGTCTACCTAATGAGCCTTAATTTTGGCATAATCAAGCTCATAATTAGAATGCTTTTCTTATGTTTTTAATAACTCTTTTAAGACTTTTTGTATTACTAAACAAACTTTAAGTACTGATTGTGGATAATATGTGGACTTTTAAAATTAGTATTATATGTTAAATATGACATGTCTTTATATTATTTTATGGTTGAATACTTGCCATCTTGAAAGTAGTGTGAAATATGTTTAAATCTTGTGTCCATGAGATGAAGTATTTCCTATAGCCATTATTTTCATTACCTGCCATTGATATGGGAATTAATACTTTAAATCTATTTGACATTGAGTACATATGGATGGAATAATGAGTCATAAATAAGGTTTTGTGTTGACCTAAACCGTATTGACATTATGGTCAAGTTTGATTATTAGTGACTCACACTTAGTCAAAATGGTTAGCAGCTACTAAGCTTATCTTGGAGTTTATAGTGTTAACTAAGAAATTCAATTTCTACTGAGTTCTACAATTACTACCAATTTCCAAATTCAATTTTTATTTTGCACCGAGGAGTATCTACCAAGTTGTTGAATATCAGTGCAAAGTGAGCTTCATAGTGTTTATCGAGTTGCACAATGTAAACTAAGGTCTCTAGTGTTTTTCAAATTTGTAGCATCAATGATGTGAATCAAGTGTTGACTAAGCCAAGAAGTGTCAACCAATTGATTTAGTTTATACCAAGATCACATTGTTAGTGTTGACCGAGTCTTGCAGTGTCAACCAAAGGATTCATTTTATATGCCAGGTTTCACAGTATTCACCGAGTCACCACTACTAATTAAGTTTAGAATACTTGGAAGTGATTAGTATGAACCAAGCTTCTATGTCTACCAAGCATGATAATGCCGAGTGTTGACAATGGTTGCTGAGTATCAGAACCTCACCAAGTTTGTCTTCAGAACTTGAGTACCAGTAGTTGAGCTGACTTTGTGTATTTTGGTGAAACTTGTATTATAACTGACTTTGATGAATTGTAATTTGGATTGGTATATACGTAATGTATTATATCACATCCAAAAAAAAAATAGAAGAACATATGATGCTAATATAATAATAGCATAAGTACAAATTAAGAAGCCTACAAGTAGTATAAGGACCAGAAAAGATTTATCTATCACAACAAGATGATCATTACACTCCAAAGGAATCTCAACTAGAAAATCAGAGTTGCAGATCAGAGATCAACCATTGGTTCATCCTAACAAGTGGAATAGTTAAATCCTTTCACAAGGTAGACTTAACAATAATTTTTAAATCTCTTTACCAAGTGCATACTTCATTGTATGTTTTGTAAATCCTTTAGCAAGGTGGACCTAATAGTCCTTATTTCTCCTAACAGGGTAGATCATTAGAAGTGATCAATTGTAAGCCTTAATCCACCAACTTTATGCTGGAGTACTAAAGCTTGTGGGTATCATCCCCACCCCAGCCTTACTTTCTATTTGAAAGGTTTCTAGGTCACCATATCTTGTGTCAAAGTGTTATGAATGTTTTAATGCTTTCAATTTTTCATTCATACAATTAGATCAGAATATATATGAAGGATTAATTGGTGAAATAAGTTTAAGTTTTATTGGTTCTTGATTCACCCCTTCCCTCTTAGTAACCTAGCCTAGCCTATATTTCCAAAAAACTATTGTTGCAAGATTTTCTATTAGAATCGTGCAAGTTCCACCTAATAAGGAAAATATATAGCTATCATTAAAAATGATGAAGGATCATGTCAAACAAGGGCTCTTCAACAAGAGACAAGGAAGAAACTAAAAGGGTGTCCACCACCTAGTGCAATACATTAAATTTACAAAGAGAGTTCTAAAGGCCTCCACAAATTGAGTAGGACTAGTCCTTTATGATCCAAAAATCTAGAATGATGGTTCAATAATTCCTTCAACTATTCTGACTTTTCCTTTCTTCTCATGACATCTATTCTTCATTGTAACAATATAAAATTGAAATAAATGTTTCGCTATTCTTTTGGAAAAATTGGTTAGATAGGTAGGGGATAGTATGAATAAATAAGTCATGTTCATTCTTAGAAGAATAGAGACAAATTTTGGGATTTATAGTTTAGTATATTCAACATGTGAACACAAATTTATATATTGTGCACTTTCTTGTCAATAAAATTTATGAAGTGTTTCTCTTAATCTCTTGTGTTAACTCAAACACTGCCTAAGGGGGCCCACTTAAGGAGTCATATTATTTTCATTTTCAACAAAGTAAGTAAATTTTTAATGTTTTTCATTAATTATTTATGTGTTATTTTCATGAGAGACTTAGTGTGACTGTTCCTCTAGCTGATAGAAACACACAATTGTCTGTTGTTCCTACAACCACTAGGAACATAGTAACATTTGTTTCAAAAAGTAGGCATATGTTTTAATTACTATAATAAAAGTTATATTAATTTCATTCCTAGCATTTATATTCTAGTATGATAGACTCTAGGCTATATCCCATGTCAAAAGGAGGAACTTAGTGCATATATTGTGCAAACCCATTTCATGTCTAACTTCCCTAGGTTGATACTTAAATGACATCTTGGGTTGTGGTATGAATGATAGTTAAAATTCCTAATTCCTAAGTAGATGAATATCTATTCCTAGTTATTATCCATATCCTAGACACTATAATGTTGGTGCCATTTTTGGAGATGGTGTCAAACTAAGAGCATGCCTCAGACATATTAGTTACAAATTCAATTTTATTTTAGTTAGCATAATAAGCTAGGTTTATTTTTACTGCATGCATAGAAGAAGGAACCACCTTGGGAAATTCCTTCCTCAAAATGACCCCTTTCAGATAGAAGAAATTCTTGAACCTAAGCCAAAAATTACCCAAGAAGAACAACCATTTAAAAATAAATTTCAAATGCCCAAAAAGAATTTCCTTCACCCCCATCTGCACAAGGATTATTGAACCTAAATGACCTCTTTATTGAACTAAAATAAAAATATAACCCTTTAGCTATTATCATCTATTATTTAGGATAACCAGGAGTACCACCACTACCAAGGGTGGCACAACCTACTTTTCCCTTTCCTATCCCTAATTTGCATGAAAACAATAATTTAAAGAATATTACTACCTCTACACTTCCAAAGTTATATGTCTTGTTTAGTGAAGATCCCAAAACCTTCCTCTTTGAGTTTGATATCCTTTTTAGGAGCTATGATTGGACAACTAATGCTCATAGGTTGAAGTTATTTCCCTCTACTTTGAAAGAGGCAACTTTAAGATGGTTTATGAGACTAGGTACCAATGTCAAAGCCAATAATGTTGCTATTCAAATAGATACCATGAAATATGATAGTAAATAAGAAGAGGAAGCAATTCCAACAAAATATTACTACAATGTAGACAAAACAAGTAGGAATGTAGATGCAAAGCAGCGACCAATGTGGAGACTCAAGATTTGCCCCTAAATTCAAGGAAATTGATGGAGATCATGAGGAACTTTTCTTTGTTGTGAAATGTACGCCATGGGCACAATGTCAAGATATGCATTAGGACCCCTTGCAAAATTTTGGTTCAAATAATAATCAGTCACAAAATTAGTATTCCCAAATTTTTGATACCCAAGCCCCACCTTATTGGATTAACTAATGAAAACCTCATTAGAACCAATGCCAACCTCCTTAGATTTAATACCAATATCCTTAGTGACAACCTTCTAAAACCAATGGTAGCCTCTTTAGGGTAATTGGTAGTAGTCAAATTAATGATGAGGAAACCAAGAATGGTCTAACCAATGTATTGGTTTTGTACAAAAACCCCAACAATAGTCAATCATGATGCCTCCTGCAACCATTCAAGGCAATAATCCTAAGCCTACTCAGTTACCAACCCAACTACTCCTAATTCAAATAGACAACACCAACAACAAGTTTACTTTACTAATCTAAATTAGTAGCTTGCCTACTCTACCAATTTGGGAAATATTAGTTTAATGTCAAACATGGTATTACTTGCTCCTACTCCACCCATAATCATGGAGATGTTTGTTGAAGAGAATGAGTTAAAGGATAATGATAAGCATATTCCAGCCTAGAAGTATGTTCAAAGTCCACCTTTACCCTTCATTAAACAAAAAAGATTCTTCTCCCTTTCCACAAAGATTGGAAAGTGAAACTATTCAAAATCTTAATGAATTTACTATTGATCTCATAGATTAGTTGAAATACATTTGTGTGAAAATACCTTTGTTCAAAGCCCTAAAGGAGATCCCTATCTATAGCAAGGCCGTCAAAGAATCATGCCTTAAAAATAAAGGTAGGAAAAAGAAGAATCCTCATAATGGGCATGTCATGGTAAATATTTTTCTTTGATGTTAGGGAAGCTTACCATCTCAAAATTCCTAGATCCTAGCAGTCTTGTGGTGGAAATTGTGACAAAAGGAGTAAGGATAAGTAATTCTCTAGTCAATTTTGGTGCATAAATAAATGCCATGACACAATATCTTATGTCTCAACTAAATATCTTAGAGATAAAATCTACACCCACAGTTCTGTAGATTGCATTTAGTTCAACTGTTAATCCTGATGGATTAGTAGAAGACCTTGTAGTTACCTTGGACTCATGGGAATAACTTGCTGATTTTATTATCTTGACTCTTAAAGCCACAACAGGGGGGCGTCGAGTAATCCTAGGGAGACCTTGGTTGGCCACTATAGATGCTTATATAGGTTTTAGGTATGGTAAAATTACCATTTCATATGAGTATAGTGCAAAGAAAATGAACCTATATATTGATTTAGATAACATCAGAGAAGAAGTAGAAGTCAAAAATGTCGCTAATTTGATGATGATTACTAGAGCACCATTTATCAACAAACAAGAAGATGAAGAAGTCTTGCCAAATATACATCAAAAGAATTATGGCCTAGAAACCTCTCAAGAAAATAGCCCATGTTCCTTGCAGGCCATTCTTCCTTCTCTAGCTACAACCCATTATCATTCAACTTTTTATTGTTTGCACATATTATTACCTCATGAGATTAAGATGCTTTTTCTATCTGACATATCTATGATTGAGTTAACTTCACAAGTAGAGGTGTCTAAAGGAAAAACATTGAACATCAATAAAAAAAAAAAACTCCTAATAAGAAAAAAACATGTTATGAAAATTCTTACTATCCATAAAATTGCCTTTTCTTGGGACTAAAATCATAGGATAGGGTTGGATCCTAATATTTTTACCCATACAATAGTTATTGATAATGATTTCAAACCTATTAGGAAGCCACAAAGGAGATTTAATCCAACATTAAGGAAAATAGTCAAAGAAGAGTTGCATAAACTACTTCAAGTTGGTTTCATTTACCACATCTCAAATAACCAATGGATATCCCTACTAGTTATTGTGTTACACCAAAGGAAGGGGGTAAGTGGTGAGTATGTGTGAACTATAGAGAATTAAATTCAATAATAAAGGAGGGCCATTTTACTATTCCCTTTATTAATCTAGTCCTAGATAACCTATTAGGGAAGAAATATTTATCTTCCCTTGATGGTTTCAGTGGCCATAATTAAATAAAGATTACACTAGAGGATGAAGAAAAGAACACATTCATGTGAACTTTGGGTAAATTTTCTTACTTGATCTTACCTTTTGGTCATTCTAATGCTCCAACAACTTTCCAGAGGGTTGTTATTAGCATCCTTATAGATATTTCATATGACTATATGGAAATCTACATGGATTATTTCACTGTTTATGGTTCTATATTTGAAGAGGCCAAGAACAATCTAGAGAAAGTGTTACAATGATATGAGGACCACAATTTATCTCTCAATTGTAGAAGTGTTTTATATGATGTAATAAGGTATTGTTTCGATAATTAGATCTCTACTGCAAGAATAGATGTAGACCCTTCTAAAATTGAAGTTATTTCTAATCTACCTTCTCCTACCAAGTAAAAAGAACTTGGAATTTTTTTGGGTCATGCTAGTTATTATAGAAGATTCACCAAAGATTCTAGTCAAACAACAATACCTTTATATACTTTTCTAAAGAAAGATGAAGAGTTTATTTTGACAACAAAATGTGAAAAATATTTTCTTCATCTCAAATTTTCTCCAACTCATGCACCTGTGTTGCAAAGACTGAATTTGTTATTACCTTTTAATATTCATATAGATGGATCTTACTATGTTATAGGAGCTATTTTGGGGCAACAAAGTGGTTTGACTGAGTGGGCTATCTATTATGTGAGTAATAATTTATGAGTAGAACTAAATTGCACTATATTAGAGAAATAGTTGTTGGCCATAATATATGCACTTAATAAGTTTAGACACTACATTACAACCTATTCCATTTTTGTTCATATAGATCATGCAATAATCTAGTGCCTCATGAACAAAATTTTATTCATAGTTAGATTGGCTAGGTGGTTGTTGTTAATGCAAGAATTTGATATAAAGATATTGGATAAACTAGGTAAGGCCAATGTAGTTTCATATTTTCTTTCTAGAATTAAAAGGCAAGATGATCCTATAGTTATAGAAGATTCATTTCCTAATGAGAATTTATTTGCAATCTAAACAATTTAGCCATGATATGCAAATATTGCTAAATACTTGCCTACAATAAGTACTCCTCCCCACTTCTCACCAAAGGAGAAAGGATTAATAGCAGAGAAAAGTTTTAAGTTTTCCTAGATTTCAAATTGTATGTTTTATACTACGCTAAAAAAGATTGTGAGAAGGTGTATAAGAGAGGAGGAAACCTATGACACCTTGCATGCATGTCATGATGAACCCTGTGGTGGACATTTTTCCACTAAAAGGACAGCAATGAAGATTTTGAATGTGGGATATTATTCACCAAAATTACATAAAGATGCATAAAATTATAGCATATATTGTGATAGATTCAAAAGGATGGGGAGGCCCACCAAATTTGATGAGATGCCCTTGTTTACACAAGTTTTTATCACACCTTTTGATAAATGAGGTTTTGAATTTGTAAGACCTATTGATCCACCATATAATGGTAAGTCCTACATACTTCTATGTACTGATTATGTTAAAAAATGGGTAGAGGCTAAACCATGAAGCATGGTAGGGATAATAAAGTGTTAGAATTCCTTTATGAGGAAATATTTACTAGATTTGGAGTCCCTAGGGAAATAGTAATAGATCAGGACACACAATTCACTTACACATTAGTCAAAGCTTTAGTCAATTAATATAACCTAAGGCATATGAAGTCTACACCTTACAATCCTCAAGCCCATGGTTAGGTAGAAATAAACTATTGAGATATTGAAGAAATCCTTAAAAAAATAGTAAATATTTATTGGAAGGATTGGGATGATAAGCTGCCTGAAGCTATCTGGGCTTATAGAACAACTTAGAAAACTACCACACAATTCACACCATTTGAGATTGTGTATGAGAAGAGAGCTTTTATTCCTATAGAATTTGAACATAAAACTTTGAGGACAACTTTGTAGTTGAATATGAATTTGACTACAACACAAAATGGGTGAATTATGTAGCTCAATGCATTAGATGAATTAAGAAAAGATACTGAGATGATTCAAAATAAAAGAGTGAAATGACATGAGAAGTATATAAAGGAGAAAAAGTTTATAGTTGGAAATTGGGCTCTATTGTATGATTCTAGGTATTAAGATAATCAAGGGAAATTTTAGACAAGATGGTTGGCTCCCTATGTGATAGTTGAGGTGTTTAAAAATGGTATTGTGCAACTTTGCACAACTGGCAATGTTAGGTTTAAGTTGTTGGTTAATGGGTACAAATTGAAGCCTTATCACAAGCCCATTAACATGGAAGAATTTCTACAATAGTTTCAAGAATTGGAGGAATTGGGAGCTCCTACAACTAAAGGAATTAAGTCTCCTCTCAATTCCCTAGGCCTGGATTAAAGCTATGTAATAATTTTCATAATAAAAAGGGTTACTTTTTAACCCTTCATTCTTTTCACTCCACCTCACCATCTATATTCATCCACCTCATGTCTCTTTCTTCCACATCATCCATCTCCACTTCATCATCACATCACCTTTCTTTTAACATCACTCTTTGCAATGAATGACACACAGAGGATAAATACCACATTACTGGTATCACTAGAAGGTATAATTAAATTTACTTAATTATGACTCATTCTTTACATTTCTTATGTTTTAAATTTTGCATTTAGTGTTTAGCAAGTACTCCTATTTTGGATACAATACTTTTCATAATCTTACATGTACTTGTAGTTATTAGTACTTACCTATTTATTCCTTTTAGACACTGAGAATTCTTATCATTATTACATGTACTATGCTCCTAAAATTTTTCCATCACATTTAGAGATTTGAACTCAAAACACTGTCCTATCACCTTTTTCCCACAATGATAGTTTTTATTCACTTTGATGCACTTTCTTTTGCATTAATAGAAAGAAACAATTGGACTATTGTGCTATGCATAAATATTTTTCATCTTCAGTAGTCCATTAAACATAGTTCACTAGTTTCGGTTGAGGGGAGGGGTTGTCTAAAATTTGGAATTATTTTTTTAATTTATTGAACAGAGGGTAAAATTCGTAAAGAAGATTGCAAAGAAGGGCGTTTAGTAGGATTGCAGTGAGAAATTGGTAAGAAATAGGATGGGTGTCTCACCTATCAGATGTGAGCCTACAAATCATCATCTATTTTTGTAATTTTCTCGATATGATCTAAAATTTTGATATTATGGATGACCACCTTTGACAAAGATATTGTAGAATAATTTATACAAAAAATTCATAATGGCAGAGCTAGGGTAAAAGGGATGATAGTTAATGCATCTATTGACCACATTACAAAGGTTTCTAGTTTGCCTTAGGAAGGGGAGATATTTCCTTAGAATAAAGATGCAAGAAATGCATGCAACAATTTTACCAAGCATAGAGACCCTCCTTTGGATATTGATAAACAAGGAATGAAGATATCGAGTCTTCCTCCAAAATGGGTGCCTCGAGTAGTCTATATTATAAAATATCTCACTTGTGAAGTTAGATTCTTGGTCCTGCACTCTTATCATTTTAAGTTGTTATCTCATTTGTAGTATGGGAAGTTAGTAAATGTTCTTGATTTTCTCTATAACTTGCTTTTGATGTTTGCTAAGTATAAATAGGGGAGATTAAATTTTCTGTCTCACCATTGCTTGATTAAACTATTGGTAGAAATATATCTTAAATGACTTGGGAAGAATTTATAGTGTGCTGAAGGTGTTGGGACTCAAAATTGAAGCCTTGATTTTGAGTGCCATTGAAAAAATCAAGCCCTATAAGTGCTTTTTAATGCATGTGTACCCGACTATTTTTTTAAGGCCTAAGAGGTGTTTAATGTTTCTAACACCTTGCATATAGTACATCTATGTGCTCCATGAAAATAAATTACCATTCTGAGTCATTTGGTGAAGTTTTGTTTTGAGCAGTATCCAAATCTGCATTTTTGCCTGTGTCAAATAGTGATAGGAGGCCATGTTTGCATTTGAATATCTCACACTTGGTAATGTTTCATGACTTTCTACTTTTGGAATCTTTAGTGTCCAAATTAGAGAATCTATGTTTCAAATTTTGAGTCATTTCAATATGTTTTGAGTCCCTCAAAGTTGGTCATTTATTGTTGTCATGCTGACGCAAATTGTTCAAAATTTTGGGAGGCATTGTTTAACCTATCATAACTTTGACACAATTGACCAAAATGATAAAATTCCTTCTGCATTACATTCTAAAGGTTAGAGAATTACTATGTTCCAATTTTGAGCTTATGACAAATCTGTTTGATCAGTTTTCAATTGCGATTCCAAATGCAATTTATAACTTTTACTGGTGTCAAAAAAGGCAGATTTTTCAATACCCCTGTTTGTGATATTATAATTCAAAATATGTGATAGGTAAGATTGAATAGATTGTACCACTATGTTCCACTCTAAAAATACTTTAAGTGTGCCATTTTTCAAATCTGAATGAATCTGTCTACACACTTTCCTAAGTCTATTCCATTTGCAAAAAACACTTTTCTACCATTGTTCCTAGCTCTACAATTTCGAGTAGCCCACTTTGACCGTTCACCAAATGTGCCCAATTATTCATCATGAGCCCTAATCATATATTTATATTGTCCCCATGAAAATGAACCAATGCCCTAGTTTCTATGCCCCCAAGTATCAATTTGCCCTGTTTCCAAAGCCAAATCTAAATGTGTTTTATGGTTTTCTAACATGTTTACTTGCAAGTAATTCTGAGAGGGCACTTTGACAATCAAATTATTTTGACTAAGAATTCTTCATGAGATGAGATTTGACATGGTGTAATAAAGTAGAATAAGAATCAATATTGTTGATTTTAGAGCCTAGTTGGGTGTTCTAGGTCAGTTTTTAAGGCTAGTCAAAGGACCTCTCAGCACAAAATTGACATAATGTAGAAAGAGGTGAATTGAATTTTAAAAGTTGAATCAATAGTGATTGAATGGTTTTTAGTCAAATTTAAGATGATTAATGGATCTATTTGAGGTTTTAGTTGTTTGAAAATGATTTTTTTTTTAGTCAGACCCAATCTGGGGCCTGGCTGACTCTTATTAGATTGTTAAGATGTTTGGGTGTTGAAAGATGCATTTAGAGTTGTAGTATTTCTAATGCTCAAAATTTAGTTACATTATTATTTTTGGAATGAAAGGTAAATGTGGATTATAAAGAAGGTAACTGGATAAAGAAGGGATAAAGAGATTGTTTGCAATAAATTGAATGCGTACAAGGAACTAAACACATAATATTCAAATAGAGGATGTATATTGGACTTGCTAGGGATTCCCAAAGCTTTAAATTTATTAAACTACATCTTGGCAATGAGACTAAAGTGACTATCTAAAAACTTGTCTTACAAGACAACGTGTTATTAGTGTTTTAGCAGTAGAATGAGGCCTAACTCTAAGGAAAGTATATATCACCCCTTACCATGATAGCATTAAAAGCTAAGAGCCTAGAAAATAAACTTTACCCACCCAACTCATCATCACACAAAATTAATGAGATAGTTGGAGATTCAAAATTTAGAACAAAGCATACAAGAATATTGTAGTGGGCAGATAAAGTTAAGTTGAGGGATGGGCAAGAGTTGATCTCCATGTATATGCATTTTTTTTGGATTGTCAACAAGAACAAGCTGATCTCTATCTTCACCAGTCCCTAAGCTCCCAAACATAACTTCTCCCATGCATATATAAGTCCATCCTCTACCACCAAATACTGCTATTAATATCAACCAACCTCTACAATGAAAACAATGGATTGTTTTATAATTGCCTATTAAAAGAAAATGGTGGCACACTCTAGCTATGGTATATTCAATTTTTATAGAATGAAGTAAGATCTTATGTAAGAAATGATTGAAATTGATAGTTTCATATCAATTAAGTAGCCATAGGGAGGAGATGTGTGAAAGTGCAACATTTACAAGAGGAAAGTTGCATTGTACAGTGCACAAGGAGAGCTAGTCATCCGTGGCTTTGAAGATGCAAGAAGCAAGACTGTTAACCACTCACAAAAAGAGGATGAAGAGAATCAATACGTGGCTCTCTAGATGATGAAGAAGTTTCTTGAAGATGTTTTTGAGCTGGTAGAGTGTCCCAGGAGTGCTTAGACATTCCCACCACTTAGTTTGAAAGTCTACTCTAGTGGTGGCAATTAAACATGATCTTAGCTGATGGGGATCCTCTTTGTTACCCATAGAAGAAGGATGAATCCAGCATGACCATTGTGTGAGGAGACCATGAGCTATAAAAAGACACCAAATTTGTATGAGTATCAGCTACGCTAGATTCTCTCACAAACTTTATGAACCAAGCAATACATGTTACACCAGATAATTAATGTAAAATTTGCCCTTGAATTGTTTTAGTTAAAGGATGCATGCAAGAAAGTAGGGCAAAGCATACACTCTGCAACAATGGCTTTGGTCAAATGGCTTTTGGTTTTCAAATTAAAAAAGGGGGAGAATAGATTGCTAATGTATTCGTAGTGTCTTCATAACATTTTCCACCTGTGGATATTGCCAACAAAGACTCTTTTCCTTGTCTTGGAGCCCATTGAAGGTGTAGAACAGAGCTCTTAATGTGAGGAATGGAGAAGCGCAGAAAAATTTTGTTAAAAATGCTATAATGGAGTGTGCAGAACCATTGAAAATGTAACTATGAAGCAAAATGCAAAATTTTGTGAAGGGAATTTATCCCACATGGTTGCTGCAGGAGGAATTTTATTTGTTTATAAGGTAAAGTGCACACACTCTAAGTGTTTAGAAAGACATGAGCCTTTTCAAAGGCAAAGCAACTGCATGGTGGAGCTCGCCCAGTTAGCTAGATGGCAAGGTCGACAACTTTTGACTCATTGGATTTTGGTGGTCGCCATCTCACCACCAGAAATTGGGAGGATTTTTCTAGTAGTGACATGGTGACCTCTTGAAAAATTAGAAACACGGTGGGAGTTGTGGGACCCACCAGTGATCAAGGGGAAAATCATCCTTCGACACATGGCATACATCTGGTGCTCGATGGATAAAAGGTTGATAAAATATTAATTATTTTAATATTTTATTCAAAAAATGAAAGTGATGTTCATATAAAAAAAAAATCAAAGTTGTAATTTCAAAAACCTATAGTTTATATATAGTGGTTTTTAAATTTTTCAAATTTTTGCATTTTAATGTGTAAAAATGTAGCTTGAGCCTAGAACTTTGAGTGGCTACAAGGGGGGAATTTTTTACAAAAATATGGACTCCAATATACCATTGGAATCGACAGAAGATGAACTTCTTGATTCTGGAGTTATTTTTTGCACAGGTGGCCATTGATGCATGCTACAGGGGGATTTGTGATTCTTATGAATCCATGGTTTTTGGTAAATGTTTTAGTTACAAATATTAGTAGTGGTGACATTTGGCATGTTTGATTGCTCTAGAGTGTGATATTTTGATCCTAGTTGAAGTATTTGGCTTCTAATTAATAATTTGATGTATATCTGGTGGAAAATTTGGTAATTGTTGTTTCCTACCAAATCAATTATATTTTTCGTCAAGTGCTAAAGATATTTTCAACTTTGGAGGCAAAATGGGTGAGAATTTGATTTTCCAGTTGTTGGGAGAGATTAGAGAGATGCTTTTAACTTCTTGGGGAAGTTTTCCAAGTGGACACATAGCCGTTGCAGAGCAGATCCAAGAATTCATTCCTTCTATATCTTTCTTTCTCTCATTCATTGTAGGGGTTGTTGGTAGTTTTGTCTGTGAAACTAGTAGGGTTCCAATTTTTACTATGAGACCAAGTTGTTGCTTGGTTTTACATCCTGTCTATTGAGTAGAGCTCTAGCTGTGAAGGCTACACATCCATTGTTGTGCAAATTTCTAGTTTCATTTCATGTCTTGTTTCTCTGAGATAATGAAAATTAATGATAGATCACATGGCATATCTTGAGTTTCATTTAGTGTTACCATTTAATGTATTTAGTCTCTCCAAGGATAAATACAAAAGGGGATTTACAATGAATTATATTTGTCCTCTTATTCTTTCTCCTAATTCTTCATATGCTATTAACTTTGTGATTGAATGAATAAGGTTCATTTAATTTAAGACAACTTGGATGAGTTGTGTGTTAGATCTATTGTTGCTTTTAATTCAAGGAGTTAAGTAAATGCTTCAATGATTTGATAGGGTTTCTGGGTGTATGGAGGGGATGCTAGTAATAGTGGAGTTTGGGGATTTTAGTTGATAAACTTAATTTTAAAGTAATCAAGTTAGGTCATTCTACTAGTAGTGACTCTATATTGCAATGGATAAGGCACTGATCACTAAATTAGATGCAAGCTGAGTTGAAGGTCATTTGCACAAATCTTTTTAATCAAATCAGTTCAGTTTTCCAATTTTGTGGTGGACTAAAAGGGATTAATCCTCACTTGGCTTATGGGTTCATAGGTTATGATTTGTAGCTATTTCATTCCTATGTTATTGCATAAGTATTATAAGATATAAGGCTTTCATTTGCTATTAATAGGTTGAAATTTTATGTTTATTTACACTGGTACCATGTATTAGAACCTCAAGGTTAACTCGCCTAGGTTTTGCAGAGTCTGAAGCGAAGAAGGAGTTATGCCTTATAGTTGGCCCAAGATTTTAGTCGAGTACATCCATCATAGGAATTTTCTAGTCTTAGATGTATTGGTCTAGTATCTTGGTTATACTTAAATTTTTTAAATTAGGAGCCAACAAAATGACAAGTTTCCTGGGGACAAAAGTTGTAAATGCTTGATAAGGAGTTGGAAATCTCTGATATATTGTGCATATTTAGTTTTCTATGCAAGGTTTTGTGTTCCCTAGTTAAGCTTTATTCATGAACAATAGTATGCTATGAAAACTAGATGTAAATTGTGTTCTATAACTATTATAAGTCGATCTTCAATCAGTTTAGTTTTTGCAAGTGCTGTTGAGAAAGCTTAGAGTCAAGAATTGATTTATGAAGTCTATTCTTTTTTCAATGTGTTAATGATCTACAAGTTTCTCCTATATTGAATTTACAAGTGGTAAATTATTTCAAATCATTTCTCACAAAGTGTGAGTGGTGACTCTAGTCCAAATCTTTTTACTAGTGCATGGTTTATTTCAAATATCAGAGGCTTTCAGCATTTATGGGAAGATCTAGTTTATTGGGAAAGAGGAAGTATAAGTTTCTTGATTGATAGTTTATGTAGTTGTTTGTATCTATTGAAGTAATTGATTTCAAAAGGTGAATCACTGCTGTGATTGCATTTTCCTCTTCAAGGAGGTGGTGGCTCTACAAGATTTTATGTATGGTGTGAAGAATTTCATGTTTACATAGTGCCAATCAATAGACTAGAGGTTTTATAAAGCAACACATAAAGGTATTTTTCCACCTTCATGAGATTTCCTTTCCATGAAAGTAAGTTTTACGAAGGATTCTCTATCGAGTGATTTTTCAGCACGAAGTAGGAGAATGGTTTGACTTATCTCAACATACATTGGAAAGGATAGATTTAGCAAGTATTTTTATATTTTGAAGTATGTTCGGACTTTGAATTGGTAGAAAAGTTTTCAGATCTAGTGCAAGTAATAAATTCTGAAAATAATCTTAGTGAATGAGTTTTAAGTTTGTAAGAAATGGAAAATTTCCCTTCACTTGGTATGCAATCCATGAATAAAAATTGTAGATCTATTTCTACCAAGAGATACATGCCATTAGTTTTTGATGGCATTTATGGTTTTCCAAACCCTATGCCGTATGATGTTAGAAAGTATTTGCCTAAGTTTGTGAGGAACCATGAAATTATAGCTAGTCATCATGTTTATATGTTTAGTGATTCGATTGGTAATTTTGAGATTTCTCATGAAGATGTGCATATGAAGTTGTTTGTTCAAACTTTGGAAGGTGATGCTAGAGATTGGTTTTCCTTTCTACTGGCATGTTCTATTCCATCTTGGGATGAATTACACTTAGCCTTCATGAAGCAGTTCAGGGAAAGAGTAAGCATCTCTAATTCTTTTGAGAAGTTCTTGAAGATCCAAATCAGGAATGATGAATTTGTTTATGAATTTAATATCAAATTTGCAAGAGTTGTAAATGAGATTCCTGAAAATGGTAAGCAGGATTATCAAATGTGTTTAGTGGTTTATCTTGATGCATTTGATAAGAAGATGAGTTATCTATTAAGAGATAAAGAACCCAAGACTTTGCATTAGGCATTCATGACATCAATGGAGATTGCAAAAAATATAAAGTATGGACTAACTAGGAGTCATTTCTCTAGAAATGTTAGCCGGCAAGATGAGGTTCAAAGGAAAAATCAATGTCGTGAAGAGTGTTTAATTTCAAATCAGCAAAGAGGTACCTCTGCTATTGTAAATAATTTTGTTGAGAATTCAGAGGTAAAATCATGTGAACATAAACTCTCTTTGTTGCAAAAAGAAGCTAAGTCTATTCTTGCTGAAGATAGTGCACATGTTTGTGGTCTCACAATAGTAGATGACAAAGTTAGTTCACTGGATAAGTTATACATGAAAGATATAAATTCAATTGTTTCTTTTCCTATTGATGATTTGCATCATGTTGAAAACATAAATGATCATGAAGTTTCAAGATGTTCATCTTATTATGAGGATGAAGAAGCTGAAAGTTATGTTTCAAGTGATGAAGGTAAAGTTTGTGATCTGATATATTAGCAAGAAGCATCATGTGAAGACAATGATGAGAGTTGTTACTCGAGTCAAGAAGAGGATATTGATAACAAATTTTAATCTTCATACGAATCTAATGCAAATTGGAAAGAAGAAAGCAATGGTCAAAATGAGTACTCTTATTTGAGTAAAGGTATGATTTCTTTTTCTAAATCTGAAAGTCAATTTCCATTTCAGAATTATGCAAATCAGCTTGAGGTTGAAAGTTGTGAAGAGTTGTCTAAACAATATGAGGACAAATAGATTGTTTATAAGGATGAATTTATTAGATGTGTAGATGAATTTTGTGAAGATCCATGTAGTAGTAATCAGAAATATGCAAATGATTTTGAGATTAATGCATCAACACCTATTAATAAGCTAAACATTGATTGGTTTGCAAGACATTTGAATCATCTTAATGAAGATAATGTGAGTAACATGGATTTATATTCTACATTCTTCATTGATGGAGTGGATGGTGTGTCTTCTTGTGATGATCCTAATTTATCTTCTTCATATGCTAAAAGTGTTCACAATAGTGATGTTGGAAGTGGTTTCAAAGTTTTCATAAATCTGTTGTATGGTGAAGAGTTGGATGTTGACCAACACCTAGTGTCATAATGTATACAAAGGAGCTTTGCATGGAATTATCAACCCACTTTTTGAAGAGCACATGGAATGTTTAGAGTTAATTGAGGGTGTTCTTAATGATGATACATTATCCCATGATTGTAAGAGATCAAATTGTTCTTCTTCTAGATGTGATAGTGAAAATGATGATGTTGCATCTCATGAGATTGATAATAAGGTGTTTGATGAAGTTGTTATTGAAAATCAGCATGTACCTTGTAATGAGTTTTATGATGAATACTCTAATGTGAGCACTAATCCATTTTTTGATTTCAAAGAGCCATTTGAGGATTCAAGATTAGTTTCATATTAGACATTGATGACATTTGTGAGTATAATTCTGATTGCTCATTCAAATACTATCCAATTATACATCAGGATACAAAATTTCAAGGTATGTTTGACCTTTTTCCCCAAGTTCAGTATGAAGCCTTCATATTCAAGAGTGATAGAATGCATGATTCATTAGATGAAGAGGAGTTTTTGTTTGAGTTTGATATTGGTGAGCATGCTTATTAGTACTTTCATAATGAGAAATTCATAGAAAATGGATATGGTTTTTATATGCGTTATGAAAGTGAAGATGTAGATTCCATTTTTCCAAGTGAGTTGATTTATAATGTTAATCTGATTTGTCAAATTGATAGAAGAAATATTTCTAGCTTAGTTGATTAAATTTTTGATGAAAATCAGATCTATGATAGAGGTAAATTTTTTTGTTGAAGTTAGGTGGTTCGAGGCCATCGTTTGTACAATCTAGGAGTAGTTGTTTCTTGCTTTAATTAAAGCTTTTCGAGTGAAGTTTTTTGCTATCAAGTGTGTGGTCTACTTCTTCTAGAGATCTAAATCCTTTCCATGCCCATAAGGGACATGCATCCGCAGATAGAGCCGCTATTGGGACTCAAAATTGAAGCCTTGATTTTGAGTACCATTGAAAAAAAAGCCCTATAGACGCTTTTTAATGCATGTGTACCCCACTGTCTTTTTGAGGCCTAAGAGGTGTTTAATGTTTCTAACACCCTACATTCAATATTTATATGTGTTCCATGAAGATAAATTTCCATTCCAAGTCATTTGGTGAAGTTTCTTTTTGAGCAGTATCCAAATATGCATTTTTGAAGTGTCAAATAATGACTGGAGGCCGTGTTTGCATTTGAATATCTTGCACCCAGTAACATTTTGTGACTTGCTACTATGGGAATGTTTAGTTTCCATACCAAAAAACCTATGTTTCATATTTTGAGTCATTTCAATATGTTTTGATTAGGTTTTGAATCTCTCAAAGTTGGTCATTTATTGTTGTTATGCTGATGCAAATTGTTTAGAATTTTGGGAGGCCCTATTTGACCTATCATAACTTTGACCTAGTTGATCAAAATGATAAAATTTCTTTTGCATTGTATTCTAGAGTTTGAGACTTGCTACATTCCAATTTTGAGCTTATGAAAAATCTGTTTGATCAGTTTTTGAACGTGATTCCAAATGCAATTTATAACTTTTACTGGTGTCAAGAAAGGTAGATTTGTTGGTACCCCTGTTCATGATGTTATAACTCAAAATTTGTGATAGGTGAGATCAAATTTATTGTACCACTATGTTCCACTCTAAAAATACATTAAGCGTTCCATTTTCAAATCTTGACAAATTCATCCACACACTTTACTAGGTCCATCCTGTTTGCAAAAAATAATTTTCTGCCATTGTTCCTAGCTCTACCATTTTGAGTAGCCCACTTCGACCGTTTTCCAAATGCACCTAGTTATTCTTCACGAGCCCTAATCATATATTTATATTTTTCTCATGAAAATGAACTAATGCCCCAATTTTTGAGCCCCCAAGTATTAGTTTTCCCTATTTCCAAAGCCAAATCTGAACACATTTTATGGTTTTCTGACATGTTTTCTTATAGGTAATTCTGAGAGGGAAACTTTGATAGTCAAATTATTTTGATTGAGAATTAATCATGAGATGAGATTTGACATGGTGCAAGAATGTGGAATAGAGAATCATTTTAGATCCCAGTTAGGTGTTTTGGGTTAGTTTTTAAGGCTAGTCAAAGGACCTCCTGACACAAAATTGACATGTTGCAGAAAGAGGTGAATTGAATTTTAAAAGTTGAATCAATAGTGATTGAATGGTTTTCAGTCAAATGTTAGATGATTAATAGATTGATTTGAGGATTCAATTGTTTGAAAACGATTTTTTTTTAGCTGGACCCTCTTTGGGGCCTGATTGACTCTTGTCAGATTGTTAAGATGTTTGGGTGTTGAAAGATGCATTCAAAGTTGCAATATTTTTAATGGTCAAATTTTAGTTACATTCTTTTTATGGAATGAAAGGTAAATGTGGATTATAAACAAGGTGATTGCATAAAGAAGGGCTAGAGAGATTGTTTGGAATAAATCAAATGCATATAGGGAACTAAACACATAATATTCAAATAGAGGATGTATTTTGGACTTGCTAGGGATGTCCAAAGCTCTAAATTTATTATACTACATCTTAGCAATGAGCTAAAGTGACTATCTAAAAACTTGTCTTACAAGACAACGTGTTATCAGTGTTTCAGTAGTGGAATGAGGCCTAAATCCAAGGAAAGTATATATCACCCCTTACCATGATAACATTCAAAGCTAAGAGCCTGACAAATAAAATTTACCTACCCAACTCATCGTGACACAAAATCAATGAGATAGTTGGAGATTCACAATTCAGAACAAAGCATACTAGAATGTTGTAGTGGGCAGATAAAGGTCAGTTGAGGGATGGACAAGAGTTTATCTCCATGTATATGCATTTCTTTTGGATTTTCAACAAGTACAAGCTTATCTCTATCTTCACCAGTCCCTAAGCACCCAAACATACCTTCTCCCATGAGTGTTCAAACATTCCCATTGCTTAGTTTGAAAGTCTACTCTAGTGGTGGTAATTAAACATGATCTTGGCTGATGGGGATCCTCTCTATTATTTGCAAGAGAAGGATGAATCCAACATGTAGGTTGTGTGAGGAGACCACGAGCTATGAAATGATGCTAGATTTGTATGAGTATCAGCTAAACCAAATTCTCTCACAAACTTTATGAACTAAGCAATACATGTTGCACTAGATGATTAACAAAATTTTTTCCCCTGAATAATTTTAGTTAAAGGATGTATACAAGAAAGCAGGGTGGAGCATACACTTTATAGCAATGGCTTTAGCTAAATGGCTTGTGTTTTTCAAATTAAAAAAGGGGAAGAATAGATTGCTAATGTATCCGTAGTGTCTTCATAACTTTTTCCACATGTGGATATTGACAATGAAGGCTCTTTTCCTTGTCTTGGAGCCCATTAAAGGTGTAGAACAGAGCCCTTGATGTGATGAATGGATAAAAGCACAAAATGTTTGTTCAAAATACTATAATGGAGTGTGCAGAACCATAAAAAATGTAAATATAAAGCAAAATGCAGAATTTTGTAAAGGGGATTTATCCCACATGGTTGCCACAGGAGGAATTCTATTTTTTTATAAGCTAAAGTGCACAAATTCTAAGTGTTGAAAAAGACATGAGCCTTTTCAAAGGCAAAGCAGCTGCATGGTGGAGCCTGCCTAGTTAGCTAGATGGCAATGTCAATGGCTTTTGACTCGCTAAATTTTGATGCTGGATTCTGGTGGTCACTTGTCACCACTAGAAATTGGGAGAATTTCACCAATAGCGACATGGTGACCTCCCAAAAAATTAGAAATATGGTGGGAGTTGTGGGACCTACTAGTGGTCAAGGGGGCAAATCATCCTTGGACACGTGGCATACATTTGGCGCCCAGGTGGATAAAAGGCCAATAAAATATTAATTGTTTTAATATTTTATTCAAAAAATGAAAGTGACATCCATATAAAAAAAAAATCAAAGTTGTAATTTCAAAAACCTATAGTTTATACTATAGCAGTTTTTAAAATTTTCAGATTTTTGCATTTTAATGTGCAAAATTGTAGCTAGAGCCTGGAAGTTTGAACAGCTACTAGGGGGGCATTTTTTTCCTAAAATATGGACTCCAATATACTGTTAGAATTGATAGAAGATGAGCTTCCTATTTCTAGAGTTTTTTTTTGCATAGATGGTCACTGGTGCACGCTACACGAGGATTTATGATTCTTATGAATCCATGGTTTTTGGAAAATGTTTCAGTTACAAATATTAGTAGTGGTGACTTTTGACATGTTTGATTGCTCCAAAGTGTGATATTTTGATCCTAGTTGAAGTATTTGGCTTCTAATTAACAATTTGATGTTTATCTAGTGGAAAATTTGGTAATTGTTGTTTCCTAACAAATTAGTATATTTTCCATCAAGTGCTAAAGATATTTTCAACTTTGGAGGCAATATGAGTGAGAATTTGATTTGCTAGTTGTTGGGAGAGATTATAGAGATGTTTTTTCACTTCTTGGGGAAGTTTTCCAAGTGGACACATTGTGGTTGCAAAGCAGATCCAAGAATTAATTCCTTCTATATCTTTCTTTCTCTCATTCATTGTAGGGGTTGTTGGCAGTTTTCTTTGTGAAACTAGTAGGGTTCCAATTTTTACTATGAGACTAGGTTGTTGCTTGGTTTTACTTCCAATCTATTGAGCATAGCTCTAGCTATGAAGGACACATATCCACTCTTGTGCAAGTTTCTAGTTTCATTTCATGTCTTGTTTCTCTGAGATAATGAAAATTGATGATAGATCATGTGACATATCTTGAGTCTCATTTAGTGTTACCAATTAATGTATTTAGTCTCTCCAAGGATAAATATACAAGGGTATTTACAATGAATTATCTGTGTCCTCTTATTCTATCTCCTAATTTTTCATATGTTGTTAACTTTATGATTGGATAAATAAAGTTCATTTGATTTAAGATAGCTTGGATGAGTTGTGTTTCATATTTGTTGTTGCTTTTAATTCAAGGAGTTAAGTAAATGCTTCAATGATTTGATAGGGTTTTGTGGGTTTATGGAGGGGATGCTAGTAAGAATGGAGTTTGGGGATTTTAGTTGATAAAATTAATTGTAAGGCATTCTTGTTAGGTCCTCTTGCTAGTAGTGACTCTATGTTGCAATGGATAAGGCACTGATCACTAAATCAAATGCAAGCTGAGATGTAGGTCATTTGCACAAATCTTTTTAATCAAATCAATTTAGTTTTCCATGTTTTGTAATGGGCTAAAAAGGATTAATCCTCACTTGGCTTATGGATTCATAGGTTATGATTTGTAGCTATTTTATTCCTATGTTATTGCATAAGTAGCAGAAGATATGAGGGTTTCATCTACTATTAGTAGGTTCAAATTTTATGTTTATTTGCACTAGTACCATATATTAGAACCTCAAGGTTAACCCACCTAGGTCTTGCAGAGCCTGAAAGGAAGGAGTTATGCCTTATAGTTGGCCCAAGATTGTAGTCAAGTACATCCATCACAGGAATTTGATAGCCTTAGATGTATTGGTCTAGTTTCTTGGTTATATTTAAATTTATTAAATCAAGAGCCAATAGAAGGTATGACCCTACACCTCAGAATGTTGGTCCTAAGGGTCAACCTCTTACCCATAAACATAGGGGTTTTCAAATTCTCGAGTCCTCTAGAAGTGAGTCTTCTACCTCAAGCTCATTAGATTCCTTAGATAATATAACCCTTTCTAAAAGAATGTCTAAGTAAAAATTGAAAACTTCAACTTTAGAAGTCAAACCTTCTAGTCATAAGTGAAAAGGAAAAATGCATAAGAAAACCTTGCAAGAGCCAATTTCTCAAACCACTACTAAAAAGAATATTAAAAGAAAGTGATGTAAAAGGAATTCTCTTCTTGCTATCACTATATCTGAGGGACCTAAACTAGTACCTACTCATCATTACAGGAGCACTTGACTCTACCACTAGTCCACACTCGTATAGACCACTTTTCACCTAGAATCTAATTCCTCATTCCATAGATCCTGCACACAACCCATAGTGTACAGTTTGAGTATAT
This sequence comes from Cupressus sempervirens, assembly GCA_028749045.1. Classification (NCBI taxonomy): domain Eukaryota; kingdom Viridiplantae; phylum Streptophyta; class Pinopsida; order Cupressales; family Cupressaceae; genus Cupressus; species Cupressus sempervirens. The sequence continues at coordinate 18,846,292 of CM053791.1, read as the reverse complement.
AATTCATAAATAAGTGGAGCCAAATGAAGGGAAGAAAGAAGCAGACTTGGTGACTTAGTAGAAGTTGCAACCCATCTATAGGATGAATTAATAGGACAACCTCATGAAGATGAAAGGGTAGATTTCCAAATTGAGGAGGTATTGATAGGGAGTGAATATCAGGTGATAGTTGATAAATAATTACTTGAGGTAATTATAATTGCAGGTGTTCCTGAGAAGATAAAGAGGAATAGTGATGAACAACTACAAAAAGATGTGATAGATCATATAGTGGAAGAAATCCTTCTAGAGGGGGAAATATGGATAATAGAGGAGGATAAGGATACAAATAAATATTTTACAAAGGAAGATATTCAAAAAATCAAGAATAAAATGAGAGTGGTTCCAATTGGATTAAAGGATGACGTACCTTACACTTTAGAAGAAGTTCAACTTGATAGTGTCACAAAGCATTAAACTCAGTCAAAACAATAGGATAATGTACTAGAAGATGAGGTTGAAGCCACTAATATTTTTGGTAAAGAGCATATTGAGAAAACATGGGAAATTCACGCAGAAGACCCTAAGGAACAACATGCCAATACTTAAGATCATGATGCTCAGTGAGGGAATGAATTAAGTTAGGAAGAGAAAGAAAGAGAAGACACTATTAGAGAGCCTCTTCACCTAACCACATTTTTCCATAGGTATGGAGTGATATATATATATATATAAATGACCACTCAAAAAACTATGTATGAAATATAGATTCAAAAATTGGAAAAGGTCATTCAAAATAAATATGTGGAGATTTTTAACCCCATGGATAATTTTAATTAGGTAATCCAATTAGTTATGTAGATACTTGAATGTAGGTCTCAATCTCCTGTATATGCAATATGTCTCAAAGAGTTATATTTGAGTTTCCAAATGATTAGGATATGGCAAGAGAAAAATTATTCACTAAAATCCCCTCATGAGTTTTATGAGGTATATAGGGAATCCCCTAAACATATCAAATATTTTTGTTGTGAATTTTACCTCCATGAAATTGCTATACCACAAGACATCAATTGGAATCCCGTATTCTACATGTGTCACATTCACACCAATGCTTTAATTTCTTGGATCTAGGATGAGATCACTAGGGGTAAATAGTTTGGTACTTATAGGTACGCAGAGTCCACACAACCCCTTCTAGTCAAAAAGGAATCTAGAAATGGGAAAATGATTATTTTGATTGGAAGAAATTTGTGGGCCAATAATAGGTCTAGGTCCTACATTGAACCTCTTATGAGAGAAGCCTTTGAACAATATCATAGGATTATGATCAATGATCTTTGGGATACCATGTAACACTATTATTCCTGGTGGGGAGATATAAAAATCTATCTACAAAGGAAAGAATCACAATCCCCAAGTCTTTTATACAAGCTACTACTATCAGAGCTAATCAATATATACAAAGTATTTTAGATAGAAAATAAAATTGGCTCCTATTGATAATGCAACCCCTTATCCTTCTTTGGTAATTTCTTTTTATGAGAGGGGAAGACAACATGTATGATAAGGAATCAAAGGAAAGGCGTTGGCATGAACTCGAAGCAATGAAAGGCCACTTTTGGAACTTTGCCAAAAGTGAATATAGGAAACACTTGAATATTGATGTGAGGGAATTTTATAGAAGGAAGAACTCAGGGACTAGTAGTAGACCTAGTTGAGGGGAATGTCGAGCCTCAATTTTGGCATAATTAAGCTCATAGTTAGAATGCTTTTCTTATGTTTTCAAGAAATCTTTTAATATGTTTTGTATCATTGAAAATAATTTAAGTTCTAATTGTAAATAATATGTGGACTTTTATAATTGGTATTATATGCTAAATATGATATATCTTTATATTATTTCATGATTAAATACTTGATGTTTTGAAAGTAGTGTGAAATATGTTTAAATTTTGAGCCAATGAGATGAAGTATTTCTTGTAGCCACTATGATCATGATGTTAGCCCCAAATGATAATGTAATTGATGATGCTATGAATGTATGTAAAAGAGTTATATCAATTATTATGTTTTCATTGATCTCAAGTCTTAATTGGCTAGACATTATGCTAATTCAGTAGAGTTCCATATCTTTTGATTGATGAAGAGGATTTGAAGAAAGTATGTTGAAGATGGAGTTGGTAAATATGGTATTCAATAACCACTTGAATGAGTTGGACAATGATAATGTTGTAACACCCCGCTCGAGAACCCAAGAGAAATAAACCTAACATGTTACAATGTTTACTGAACTATTTTTTTTTTGAAGTTTAAACAACATCAAGATAACATTAATGCGGAAGCAATATGAAAATACACAAAAAATACACATTTGCAATTACAGATATAGTTTCAATTCCTCAAAGGTTCCTTTACGTTGAGTCACATTTAATAATCTTAAATTAATTAGTTTAAGTTTCAAGTACAATGTCTCAAGATCATAAAGGAATAACAGATACATAGTCGCATAAGCAAATGCATAAGTATAAACAATACAATGAAAGTACATCCAATCAATAACATCCACTGCACATGTCACAGGGTATGTGAAAATAGATACTGTACAATAGAATACATGATAACATATATACTTCATCTGAAAAGAAATCTCTGAGATAAGAAATAAGAATGATAAAGGTACATCTTCTGCAACGAACATCCAACAGCTAGCAATGTGAAGGGGAACCCAAATGGTAAGAAGGCACTACCTCCCGACCGCGTGGTTACCTAGTCAGGCTTCCACTCCCACCGTGCAGGGAAGATAATGAACGATCCACAAATGGCTATCAAACATAAAACATTCCTAGGCAAGGTACCCCTAATAACCAAAACTACCTCAAAGGTAACACATGCTACTCAAGAAGATAAAATAATCCAAAAGTAAGAACACTCAATCCAATACTGACACCACATAACCAAACATCATACACAAACCAAGTATAAACCAAATACCAAGATCACAAGATAAAGTCAACAAAAGATAATCCTCCTCAAGTCAAAAACCACATGTCAAAAGTACAACATAATGAAACACCAATCATCATCAATGAAAGTAAGTAACCACAATAAACACATCCAACAATAGATACACCACCAACAATAAGTACACCACATCCAACAATAAGTACACCACCAGAGATACACAAAAACTACAGAGGAGACTTAGGCTACATACTAGGGAGTGTCATCACATGGCTGCTTGAGTTACCTTGGACTGATCTCTTAATAGACCCCGGACCCTCAAGCGTTGAGTTACCCTGGACTGGTTAATCTGAACCTTGGACCCTCAACATCACACATATGGAAACTAGAAAGCCCTCTCAAGAAGACGAGGCACTCATTTCATTCCCATCCTTAGTCTATACAAGCACTAAAGGCATGGGTAGATCAAAAATCTCTAACTTATCTTTTTAGTGTGTTTCCCCCCATAAATTTCAATTACTAGATTATCACTTATTACATAACTTGCATTAGGTTACCCTGGTACTGACCACTTTGGGTCCCAGACCCCTATGCAAGCCACTCCCAAGTCACATACCTAGACAACCTCTCCTAAGCACATAAAAACACAGTTGTGTCCCATACCACAACACCCATAAAGATCAAACTTGGTTCCTTAACAGGCAACCTGATAACAAGATGGATCAAACTAAATCCAAATACACATAAATGCTCACAAAACAAATCTCATAAGTATAAACTCCAATTTGAATCACAAGAATCATCATAACATCCAGCCACATAAATGGTATAACAAAAATCTTACAAAACCTCTGGTGTACGTCCTAGAGTGGTCAACACCTAATCAACACCAAAAACCCAAAGCATAGACAGTACATAGAAAACATCATAGTCTCACAGTTGGATTTGATTGATAATATATTGTTGAATTAATGTAAGGTTTCAATTTTCGTTTTCAATATAAGTTTCAATTTGCGTTTCAATGTATGTTCAAGTGTATACGATTCTCAGTATTACTCATACAATACACCCGTGTATTTGTTTGAATTAAGGTTTTAAATTTCCAGTTTAATACATGTTTTCAAGTAAGTAAGTTTTCCAGTTAACCTTCATAATTAACCCTTGCAATTAAACTCATTCTTGTTCATATAATAACATATCAAGACTTAGAAGTAATATTAATCATTTATTAAATTATTCGATTACTAAATAGAAATATTTTCCAATTCCATTAATAATTCAAATGGTTAAATAGTAAATATTATTAACCATACCACTGTTGTCGTAGCCTGCGTCAGCAACGTACAGCGTCGACAGGGGTTATAAAAAATTTTGTTTTTTTTTTTTTTTTTTTTAAATATTTTTTTTTTAAATTTTTTTTTTTTAATAATTTATTTATTTTATTATTATTATTATTATTATTATTATTATTATTATGATTATTATTATTATTATTATTTATTTTTTAAAAAAATTATTATTATTATTTTAACTAAGTCAAATTTCAATAATTTTGTTTATTAGAAGAACAACCCTTCTAATAAATTTAGATAAATTATTATATATGAAAATTTTAAGAATTGTATTATAATTCTATATTCTTTATTTTATAATATTTTTCTCAACGAACTTCATAACAATATTATTTTAATATATACATATTTTAATAACATTTACGATATTAAACTGATAGGAAAAATAAATTGAACCCTTCGAATTTTCAATCCTAAGATTTTCATTTCAAAAAACAAACCCCTTCCAAATTTAAATTTCTTAATTCCATTTTAATTCAAAACCCACATTTCAATTTAATACTAAATTTCTTTCAGAAGTAAAACAAGGTTTTCTAAATAGTTTTTTTTCAATCCCGATTCCCAGAAGAAATCAAATCGCAAAAGATTCAGAAGAAAGGTAGCAAGATTCATTCAATAAAATTTGAGAAAGCAATTTCCAACAAGCACGAAGAAGACAAAGATCCGAAAGTGTTTCTAGAATGGTTCACAAACCCTACCTTGATCTGATGCTAACAATCTGGTGAAACCCTTGCTAATCTGAACCCTTCCAAGCTTCCAAAGATTTCTTTGTTCCCCTTTCCAAAAGTGTGTTCCCTGAAAACCTGTGTGTGCAATAATGACCCAAAACCCTCTAATATAGAATCTAATTACCTTTTAGGGCTTCTGTCCCCACAACTCTAAAATAATAATTACTTTATTTAATTAATTCATTCATGCACAATTAATTTCCCTTTTAATTAAAATTATTATTTTATCATTCCTTTCATGCACGTTAAGTGAATTGTTAAATTACTTTATTTAACTTTCCACTTTACTTTAATAAATTTATAACTTTATAAATCTCATGTGCACATTATTAAAATATCTTTATTCAAGTTCACATTTTTATTTTTTTAATTAATTTTATTTTTAACTCATGCATAATTCATGCGAACTATAATCTTTATGATAATTAAATATCTTTTCACTTTTAATTTCATTTTTAGAAACATAATTGATAAAATATTTATTAACTTAAATAACAATAATATTTAGCATTTATTTAAAAATGCACTCTAAATATATTATTATTAAATTAAATAAATATAATCACGTTCTAAATTTAAACTTTAACTTTTATCTCCAATATTTAATTCTCTCTTATTTAATTAATTCATTCATGCACAATTAATTTTCTTTTTAATTAAGATATTCTTTTATTAATCCTTCATGCACTTTAAGTGAATTGTTAAATTACTTTATTTAACTTTCCACTTTGACTTTGCTTTTAAAGTTAATTTATAATTTTAATCTCATGCGTACTTTATTAAAATACCTTTATTCAAGTTCACATGTTTTTATCTTTTAAATTAATCTCTTATATTTAAAACTCATTCATGCGAACTTAAATCTTTTCCATAAATTAATATCTTTTTTTCCTTTTTAATATATTTTTGAACGTTTTAATTTGATGAATATTTATTAACTTAAATAACAATAATATTTAGCATTTATTTAAAAATGAACTCTAAATATATTATTATTAAATTAATAAATATTATTACGTTCTAAATTTAGTCTTAAAACTTTTATCTTCAATTTAATTCTTTATATTTAATTAATTTCTCAATTAATTAAATATAATTAAATATTCATAATATCATAATAATTTTCCATTAAATTAAATTATTAATTTAATCTATTAATTAGACTTAATTAATAGAAAATACATCAAACACTCACAAAACAACATACACACAAAAATACTCACGGGTTTTAAAAAGGGTAGACAGCCTGTTACGAGTCCTCCTTGCAGGACAAGTATTATAGGCTTATGGCTAGGATTGGACTTGATCATTATCTTCCCATTCTCACCATTTGAGTATTTGTAATAGGGCGCGCTCATCCTGGCAATTCAGGGAAGTTGATGCCCAGTACCTACATCCTGCATAAAAGACGAGCATGTACATGTATATAATATATCTAAACTAAACAGACAATGGCGGGGAGTGGTTCATCGTGTAGATCCCGACTAGCAGGTGACTACGACTCCCTCCCTTAACCACATCAAACACGTCAGACAGAAAGATAAAATAAACACACACACCATACACATGCAAGTATGGGGTAAGTATAATAATCACAAATCTAAGATCAAATGCGTACATATAATAATGCATCTCTATCAATACAACATAATCATCATTAAAGACATCATGTTAACATTTTTATGAAAGAAACCACATTTACTAACTAGGATCATCAAAATACCATTAACAACACATGAATGAAATCAACTAAGCAATAATAACCGATGCATTTGTAATCAAAGTCATGAAATAATATCATAATAATGTAAATCTAGTATCTCTAAAACTAATCAATGCATAAAATTAGCTTAAAAGAATTTGACAATGATAATAGAATGTGAACTAGGGGCAGGCACTACAAATGTAATGGTGGTTCAATTTTTGATATAATCAAGTAATTTTTTAATGTAATGTGATACACAAGCTATACTAAGTGACAAGGTTAAAGAAGGAAGACAATGTTTTTTGAGTGACTACAGTGTTCACCGAACAGTTGGAAAAGTAAAGTTGGAAGTTTAGTATTAACTGGGTATTTTAGTATTGACCGAGTGATATATAAACCAAGTAAAATTTTATGTTCATTGAGTAATAGTAAGAAGAACATTTTTTTAAGATGGAGTCTAAGGCCGACTTTTTGTTGTAATTAAGAATGTTTGATAGGTTCAAAGACACGAGTCAAAGTTTGTTACAAGATCTACGACTGGGAAAATACAATGACAATCTAATGATGGAGATTAAAGAAGGATAAGGATGAGCAAAAAGTTTAATGAAATTTCTATTTTCTAAGTGACTAAATGCATTGTATATGATATCAATGATCATGATTAAGTGACAAAAAATGGAAGAATTTTGAAGCACAGAGACTACTATTTAAGGAGGAGTTTAATCAAATTTTTTGTTGCTGATGTTGCTAGTTGGAAAAGATCAAAGTAAAAAGTTTTTGAATTTGAAAGAATCAAGTCGAAGCCGAGTAGAGCAAAGTGAAGAAAAAGAAGACATGACAAAAAAGAAGAAAGAGAGGAGAGAATCATCCAAGTAAAGAGATTAGAAAGAGATCGAGTCGAATCAATATTTGAACAAGAAAGGTAGTGTTATACCTAACATGTAGTGCCTCTCCCATTTGATTTCTTTAAGTCATCCTGATAGATGAAACCTTGATGCTCTTTCTTTGTGATTGATCATATTAGGACCCATGAGTGGTCAACACACATGGGGTGATTTCTTTATGTAATTGTACTAGCTGAATTAATCTATGTTTATACCTAATTCATGTGTTTATGATGTGTGATATGGTTTCACCAAGGTTTTTTCTTGTGGTTTCCTAGATTGATATTGCATCACGATGTTATTCCATGATTACCCTGAGATGTGTGCAATGATTGCACTATGTATTATTGATTTGATGCACTTGACTAGGTTCCTACAACAATGTTTACTCATGTGTTGGACCATGTTGATTTGTATGTTTATGGTGCCTTTTTGTTTTGTTGAGTAATTATTATTAATTCAATTATTAAATGCTTAAATTAATTAGAAAATGATTTATCCATGGTGGTTTCATTGATTTATCATGCTATGAATAATTACTTTATCTCTTAAGTAAATTTATGTAAAAGGGATATTTGAATGATTATTTTAATAAAATTAATTAGATGTTTGAATTATATAATTTATGTACATGTTGCTTCGTCTATGAAATATTGTGCATCTACACTTGATTCTGTTTGTTTAGTGTGCATGAATTATATCCCCAACAATGGCATATGGAGTTAGTGATTTATACCTTTCATGTTGAGCCAATATTGTCCTTGTGTGGGTGATTTATCTTTAATTATTATTTTAACCCTCTGGTAATTGGTAAATCTAGATTCATAATGCATTATGTGATTAGACCCATGAGTGTGTTTGTGCATTTAGGACTTTGCAGTTGTCATAGAAAAGATTAAATTAAATTATATCTTATTAGGTTAGAGGGATTTTAATTATTTGATTTAATCTTTATTTTATTGCTGACTAATTTGCCACAGCTAAATTCAAAGCAACTAGAATTGCTTAATTTATTTGGGTTGAGGGACCAGTTGGTAATTAAGTTATTTTAAAAACCTAATGTATAAGTCACTTTGGAAAAGTGCTTATATTAGCAAAAACAAAGGAATATTATTGTTCACTTCTCTTTTGGTTAATTCATGTTTGGAGAGACAATGGCTAAACCCTCTTCTTGGCATTTTTTGGTCTTTTTCATTGGATGAGATTATCTTAGAGGATCTTTGTGAAGTCGGTTGCATTGGATTCACAATAGGGAAATATTTCCATGCCAAGCGTTTCAACACATTCGACAGGTCCATTATTTTATGGCCTCATTTCCCATTTTAGCCCTTTTGGCTGTAAGTTACAACCTTCTCATTTTTTATAGTTTTGCTTCATTTTAACTTCTATTTCTTATTGCTAAATGTTCGTGAGTGGAGAAATAGTGTTCCCCTATGTTTTTGTGCAATTCCATCACCCAGTTCGACATGCAAGAATATTTGATGTTTTCAGCTTGTGGGTTTGGGGGTTTTCCTACTATTATGCTACTGAATTTCTGTGAAGTGTCCATATACATGATTTTATTTTAAAAGTATAATGTTGGGTAGATTTGGACCAACGGATTTTAATTTTTTTTTGTTTTATTTGATGTTTGAATTTTGGGTGTTTTTGGCATCGTCTCATTTTGTGTGCCATTTGGTTTTCACCTATTTCTCTATTTGGCTTATTTAGAATTTAGATCTTGTAACTCTTGCCTTAACAATTGGATCATGGAGTCAAAATGGTTATAACACATTCTGAGGTATTTTATTTCTGGATCCAAACTTGTGTTTCCATATTAGATTTTGTGAACTTGCATCTTTTGTAGGATTTTCTAGATTATGAATTTGAGCCTTTTTGGTGAATTTTATTGGACTCTTGGTCTTTTGACCCTATCTTTGGGTTGGAATTTTAGTTTCATCTCTTTCTGAGAAGTTTTTGGGCTTTTTATACTTTCCTTGTTTGGTGTGCCACCCATATTTGTTGGGGTTTTGGCACTGTTTCCTTGGATTGTGGAAATGGATTGCATCCCATGTTTCCTTGCATGTTATACTTTTACTTTGTGGACATTGGTATTCATGTTAAATCCATACTCTTGGATTTAGGCCAGTTGAATGAGTTCATGATACTTGGTAAATTATTGCATTGTTAGGATTCATGTAGAATCCATACTCCTGAGTGGATGTAGGCCAACTAAGTGATCTTTTTATGCTTGTATCATTTGTTACACTTCTCATATCCTACCCTTGAATTGGTTTTATGTGATTACGTTCATGAAGTTGATTGTTCCCCCACACAATCATGTTTTCATATGTATGATGGGATCTTGCAAGAACTAAACTCTCAGATATAGGCCAGTTGAGGGATTGTTTATTTGGGGGTTGGGTTGGGAACTTCTTTGGGTACTCATCATGTGATGAGAATGGATATGTAGGGTAGGCCATGGAGTGAATTCTCTCATTACCCTAGACTAGGGCCAACAAGGTAATGTGAAGAGGTTTTAAATAAGTGATAACCAAATTAACTAATGGGTAATTGTATATGAGAAATATGTTAGCAAGTAATACTAATCTATCAAGAAAACAAAGAATTAACTAGCATAAAAGACATAACACATATGAGAGACAAAGTGAAACCCTCAAATGAGAATATGAGCCATGGAATGGCTCTCCCAATGAGGATGGTCACTTGATTTAGGGATGAGTCTATTTGATAGGATTTGGGATGTATGCTCAAGTTTCAAACTAGCTTCAATGGAGATTTTTGGGATTTTTGGTGTGGATGCATGCAAAAGTATGGATTTGGCTTCAAAATGGCATTATAACTTTAGTTGATGGATTGTGATTGAAATGGCTTGGGAGGGGATTCAATTTATAGGCTAAGGGCTTGAGAGATGGAGGGCTAAGATGCAAGGATGGAGAAATGGTTAAGGAGGGTTGAGATGCACTCAAAAGAGAGCACATGGATTGTGCTTGTTTAGCACCAATCAAGGAGTGACACATGTCACAAGGTGAGTGGATGGAGGAAAGGGGAAGGATGAGTCAACAAAGGAGGCTCAAAGGATAATATATTCATAAAGACCCTTCATTATGGCTTGTAAGAGCTTGTAAGAGTCTTTATGGCTTTTGTAAGAGCATTCATTGTTGGGTGGTTTGGATATTTTGGAGGGAGTTGAGATTGTTGACTTTCCTTGGCTTAAGAAAGTCTTAAGCTTGCTTAGGGAATGTGACAACATTAGGGAGTGGATTAGGCTTGGGTTTAGGATTAGATTAGGCTTGTTAGAGATTTGAAAGTGGATGGCATTCATGAGGGTGGGTGAGTTAGTGACTAAGCTTAGTTAGTATGGGTGGATGGGGTGGATTAGGCTAAAAAGAGGGTTTAGGAATAAGTTAAGGGCTTTTAGATTTGAGGGTTTCATTTATCAAATAGGTTTATTTAATAAATGGGGATTTTGGAATTAGATAGAAGAATAGGATTTAATTGATAAATAATAGGTTATTTGATTTATCAATTAGGACTATAGATGATTAATTAAATTAATCAGCTAGGGGATGGCAAAGGATTAATTAAATAGGAATTTAATTAATGATGCCTTTAGAGATAACTAAATAGGATTACCGAAGTGATGTAATCAAATTTAGGTGTCTATAGTAATAACACTTAATTAAGTTAAGGGCACACTTGAATGTTCTTTGATGCATCAATGAGAGGGTGTGTGTTGTCTATAAGTTCTACAGTCTTCCATGGAAGATATTGCAAGGGAACGATGTGATGATTTCTCGAGGGATTTGTTTAGCAATAGGTATGTGGCCTTGAGGGATTTGACTTATCATATTAGTTTAGCTTGGGCTTTTCAATTCCAAGCAACCTACACTCCACTTGAGTCTATACATAGTTATTCTTAGTGGGTCTAAGTAGTGACCTAATGTACTACATTGTCTTCATGACCATATCAATGTTGGTATCATAATTGAGTGGCATGTATGTTAGCCATGGATGATTTTCTTATGTGAATGTGGTTAGGTCATTATCTCCATCAATATGGTGGGAGTGGGCCTATGGGTACCACATGGTTGGGAAGCATAGCTACCTATACCACTGCTGAGGATATACTTCTATTGAGGTTGGTGCTTGATGTTCACTTGGTACTTTGGTGTATATGGAACGCATTTCCTTGTGATTTATTCTTTATCTTTGATGCATTGATATCATGTTTTAGATAATTCTTAGTATATTTACTTGTTCCATTCTTTTATCATAATGTTGTATCTTATGGCTTAGTTGATGTTTCTTACCACTTCTTTGGATTATAGATGCTATTGGTAGATTAGCATGTTAAATATACTTGTTTCATGTGGTGTTATTGATGATATATTGGTAGGAAAAATCTCATAGGACAACACCAACAATCTTGTTGGTAGGTTAATATTTCAAGATTAGGATATGGCTAGGTCTATTGAGGTCTCATGATGCCATTCTGGTAGGGAGGAAATGAGCACAATTGATTTGATTTGGTTATTCCATGCTTGCACTTTCCTGCTTGAGATGTTTCTTTACTTCATTGTAATGTAACTTATCATGGCTTAGACTAGCATGTTGTTTATGTGAGTAATTTAGATCTTTTTTATTCTTTCGATGCTCTCGAGTGTTTGTTCCTCAAGTTTGGTAGATCTGGTACTCAATGTGGATGTTCTAACCCTATTTTCTTCCTAGTTTAACCTTTAAACATTTTTTTGTTCCTAGATGATACTAGGACAACATCTTATACAATATTGGTGAAGTATCACCTCATTTGATAGAAGTATCGTACGATACTAGTAAAGTATCATACAAAATTGGTAAAGTATCATACCATAGTAACAAGAAGTATCTTACTACAATTGTGTGAAGTATCATACTACTTCTTTAGGAGTTTGGGTCATATATAAAATATATCACTTAAGTATTTAAGTTTTCCTTATACTTACAATATATTTTATATATACGATGATTCATTTGAGATAGGTTCTAGATCTCTAGGAGTTAAGGTAAAAATTCCAAAATCCTAAAGTTGATAGGATTTCAGACTTAGTCTTATTTTAGAAGTTCAAGATTCAAACTTAGCCTAATCTCAGGATGGCTATTCATGAATTCATTTATGCTCTAGACTTATGGTAAATGAAATTGTATGGTTAATCATTCAAGAATTTATGTTTGAGTTTTAAAAAAAAATATTATTACCTTGTTAGTATGTTAATGGAGTAAACATTATATGTTTAACTCTTGTAGATAGAAATGAACATATTGTTAGTGATGAATGCTTGGGTATCTTTGGTGGTTAGGTCATAATATTTCATTATGATCTTTATGATATGATGTTTATAGTTGCATGTATCTATGCTTTATCTTTAAAAAAAAATTTCATCTTTGCTTATCCTTGTTTCCAAGGATCTTTGGGCAGGGCATTACATAACATATCATTTATATTATTACTTTCTATTCATTTTAGTAGAAACATCTCTTAACAGAGTGGACCCAACAAGTCTATGAAATCCTATATGGTAACATTGATTAGTGGTGTTTATAAGTCCTTTAGAGAAGGCCACTCTTTAGACAAGATTAAGGAGTGATAAGATCTAGATGATATTTTTGTATAAATCCTCTAACAAGGTCACATTAACATTGTGTATATAAACCTTTAACAAGGTTTTCTCCTAAAGAGCTCACTTCAAAAGAGTGAAAATTTTGTGTTGCCTATCCCTGGTGATTTCCCCCTTTACAGGGTTTCCATGTTAAAATCTTGGTGTCAAATGTGTGAATGTTGTTATGTTGCAAGTTGTTTTACATGTCATTTATAGTTTACTACAACTCAGTAACAACTAAGTTAATGGTCAAGAATAACAAAGTTTAATTATTGTTAGTCACTTATAATAGGAATAATGAATAAATAGTTTGAATAAATTGATTAAATGAGTTGATTATTAAGTTAAATGTGTACACCAAGTAAATGCTTATGATGTTTATGAAGTTTTTTTGGTACAAAAATTGTTTGAAGGGACTATAGGATAACTAAAAATTTATAATTGATTCACCCCCTCCCTCTTAATTATGTACCAATTCATATTAGAGCATAGTGCTTGTAGGAAGAATTTTAAAAGAACTTGAGCTACATTTCATACGATGTATAAGAGAGAGGTACCAATTCTGAAAAAGGAAAATTTCTCATCATGGCAAGACATGATGAGCTTACATTTATCTAGAATTGGAGATAATATTATTCATTGATTGTACAATGAATATGCTACACCTCTCACTCCTATGACAATAGACCAAATGATTGAGAAGAGGAGCACAATAGCTTGTTGATTGAGATTGCATTTGATCTTAATGATGTTGAATTTGATGATATCAAGAAATGCACAAATGCTAAATAGATGTGGGAAAAATTCACACTTGTACATGGTGGAGATCTAAATGTGAAAAGAGCTAAAGATGAAAGTCTTAGAGGTAAGTATGATGACATGAGAATGAAAGAAGGTGAAAATGTTGCATAGTATATGAATTGAATCAAAGAAGTTTTTAGTACAATCAAAGTTACTAGAGAAGTTACCAGTGAAACTAAAATTGTAAGTAAAGTTATTAGGACTCTTCTCTCTATTTATACTATCACAGCTTTTATAATTCAAGAAGTAAAAGTTATGTTTGGTAATGTTTTGATACTTGATAGTTTAGGTGGTTGGTTGACTGCATTTGCATTGAACAATTTTGACAATAGTATGGTCACACTTGGAAATGTTTTTAAATATTCACTAACCATTAGAATTTCCAAGAAAGAAAAGAAAAGTAAGGAAGAAAATTAATTTGAATTTGAGGACAATCTAGATGAACTTGAAGCATTTCTTTCAAAAAGGTTGTCAAGAGGTAAAGGTAAATACAAAGGTAAACTATCCTTGATTTGTTTCAAGTGCAATGAAGATGGTCATTTTACTACTAAGTGTCTTAACATAAGCAAGAGTGACATTAATGATAATAAAGATTAAAATTATAGGAAGAACATGGATTACAAATATAGAGGGAAGAAATCATCCTACATTGCTAAAGAAGATCAAACCAAGTCCAATATTGATGAAGAGAAGGAAGTAGTTGAGATGGTATATGTGGCTAGCAAAGAAGATCCCAATGGAGAAAGGTATGAAAGTGAAACTACCCTTATTTCACATGTTAGAAAGAATGATTTATGGATTATATATAATGGATGCTCACATCATATGACTAGTGATCTAAGTAAGTTTTAAAAATTTGAAGAAATTGATGATGGTGGAACTGTTAAGATAGGTAATGATTTTCCATGTCTGGTGAAAGGTAGAGGATCAATAATGTTGAATGATAAAATTAGATGCAATGATGCATACTAGGTACAAGGACTAAAGTATAAAGTTTTGAGTATTTCTTAGTTGAATAATTTATATCACAAACTAGTATTTTAGAATAGGAAAGTCAAGAGTTATGATGATGAATGAAATATAATTGGAATCAAGATCCAAACAAGAGGTAACTTATTTTATCTTGATCCTATTGTTGAGACATACTTATTTGCTAAAGTTTAGGATATCAAATAGTGGCATAAAAGAATGTGTCATGTAAAAATTAAGAACATGGTGAAGTTCATGGAAAGAAAAGAGTTATAGGCTTCCCAAATCTGCAAAAACACAAGAATTTTATGTGTAAAGAATGTTAGCTCGGTAAGATGACATCTATTTTTTCAAGAAAAACACACACTTTTAATGATATCTTGGAATTAGTACATACTAATCTATGTGGACCAATAGGTTTGGACAACTATTATGGTGTCAAATATTTTATCTTTTTTGTCGATGATTACTCTAGAATATGAATGTTATGTTCATAAAGGTGAAATCACATGCTTTTGATATGTTAAAGTGGTATAAAGCTAGATATGAGAAATAAACTAGAAAATCATTGAAATGTTAAAGGTCTGATAGAGGTGGTGAGTTTATGTCTATTGAATTCACTAAATTTTGTGTTAAGAATGGTATTAAGAGACCATTATATGTTAGAAATAGATAATATTGAGAGAGGGGAGGGAGTGAATTAGCATTCTACAAACTTTTTCCCACAATTGGATATTGTTAATTACTTTACAATATGCATATGAAAGTAAACCAACAATGGTGAACAGTAAATAAAACCATACATATAGAGAACTCATAACACCATTATTTGTTAACTAGGGAAACCCTAGCCAAGGGAAAACCTTAGTGGGGATGGTAACTACAAAATGATCCACTAAACAAAAGAATCATGTTAAGGATATTGACCATGTTAGGATTCTATTAAGTACATATAATGTCTTGAGTCCTTATTAGAGGACTAGGCCTTGTTAAAAGCCTCAACCTTGCTAGGAGTTTCTTCAGCCCTATTAGGATTTGGTAGCACAAATAAATTATATGCAAGAAGAGCCCACTGCCCTAACATGCAATATACAATAAAGTTTCTTTACAAAAAATAAAATATACATACAATAATGTCTCACTAATGTACTTCACAATTCCTTTGATCATACACCATATCTCATGTTATACAAGGCTTGCATATCACATATACATTGTTCAAAATAGTTTGCATGTAATCACACATCACACTTAGCTACACAAGATATGATCTTTACTTATACCTTGCTTCTTATCAAAACTCTATTTAGTCGGCCTTGATTCTTCTACCATTTGGTAAATTACAAAATTAACTTAGGGGTAACATATAGGAAATCATCCCATCATAGTTAAGTAATTATTTTGTTACAAAAATAACTCCTTAATTCATAGATATCATTTTACTATCGTTCTCTATTCTTCTATGTTAATTACCTATATTGGTAATTCTTTGTAACTATTTTCGTACAATTTGTACACATCTGCACATTGAAATATGTCATCATGAAACTATCAACTATCATTCCTCAATTAGACACATTCTAACTTAGAATCTATCATCTGTACATATAGAATCTATCTTTGTGCTACTACAACTATCTAATACTTGGATAATTTCCTATCTCTAATTTCATAATGAAATACCAAAATATATGTTGCCATAAATGACAACACTAACTCATCTTACCTAGTCATATTGCCAAAAATCTCCCCCTTTGGCATTGATGGAAACATATGAGAAAATTGGCTAAGTCCCAGAATGATGTTATACAAAATAACAATAAGTACAAAAAGAAACTACTCAAAATTGGCTTTCAAAACTTCAAAATTTTATTCATGTCATGATGAATCATTACATATTTGGATCATATTTTCATCACTCCTTATCTCTCCTTTTGCAATGATTACCTATATACATAGCTAAGATCCCCCTTACATAGATATGCATCTTTATACAATTTATGAAATTTTCCTTTACATTATTTTCCCCCTTTGACATCAATGACAAAGGTGTCCAAAATTATATGTATAAGATAAAATTGTGTTACCTTTCTCTATTCTAACTTGAAATTCTTGATATATAATTTGCAAAACCAAGTTTCAACTTCTCAAGCTCCTTTTTCCAATTATCTTTTACTGTATCTAATATGCTGATAAGTGCACCTAATACATATGATGAAACTTCTATTGCACTCAAGTTTGTGTAGGCAAAATTTTCATAGGATGCCTTTGTTGCAAGACAATCCTCTAATTGCCTCTGAAAAATGCTCATCTTAGGAGATAAATATTCTATAAGGATAGAGAATCACTTTATTACCTTCTCCTTTTCAAAATCAATTCCCCTAATAGCATTATGAACTTTCTCCATTTCTACTTCGATATCTTCAAAGCTCGCATCTAGCTATTTCAATTTTATAGTGAGTGTTTGAAGCTAACTCATTCTAACTTTGATCTTATCATCAAATATCTTTAATTAATTGTACGACATAGAAAAATGTCCATACAATTTCTTTCCTTCATCGATAGTCTTCCTCAACTCCTTTACACAAACATTCAAAGTCTATAAATCATTTCTGACATTTGTGCATATTATATTAAATAGTGATGCATCATGCTTAGTCTGATGTTGCATTGAAGCAATATCAGACAAATTTGTAAACTTCAAATCAAGGGTTCTCATCATTTCCTTAGCCTTCTTCTTAATGTCTAGCTCTGCAACAGTAGTCTGCACTATCTTTGCATCCTTTCTAGAACTTCTACCAAAGTTCTCACTAAAGTCCTGATAGACTTGTTCTTCTCCAAAAATTTTCTCAACGAAGTCATCAAACCCTTTTGATCATCATCCTCATCTGATACTATAGGAAATGTAGTAACTTTTGCTATTGGGGTAACTTTTGGAATAGGTGTCACTACATGTAGTTCAATGATTTTCCTCTCTTTTCCTTTTCTTTCTTTCTCCTTCTCTTCTTCTTTCATTCTTTCTTCCTCCTTTTTCTTGTCTTCTTTCTTTCTTTCTTTTTTCTTTTCCTCTTTTCTCTTCTCATCTTCAATCCTCTTCTTCTCTTTTTCTTTTTCTTTCATTTTCTTTTCCTCTTCTTCAATCTTCTTCTCAATATTTCTCTTCTCCTCTTCCTTATTTCCTCTTCATTAGAGCTAGAGTAGGCAGTGATATTTAAGGATTTGAGGAATACAAAACCATAAAGCTTGAAGAATACTTGCATGTAAAAACCTATCATAGAAAAGAAAAAGACAAGAAGAGGCAAGGGTTTTCTCTGAAAATATGTAAATTGTATTCTCAAAAATGAAAAAGATAAGAGATAATTACAAAAGAACAATCCTTATAGAAGGAGGTTGAAACCTAAAAAAGGGTAACGTAAAAGGTAAATGCCATTTAATAATTAGTAATTAATTATTAAATCTGAATGCATTAGTGCTTAAAATGAAATCTTAAGAAGGGAGTAAAGGTAATTTAATAAGTGAAATTAAATTATCACTTTACTCTAACACCCCCCTTAAGATGAGAAATAATGCATCTACGAATAATGTAGAAAGAGCAAGGAAACTATAATGCAATGCATGTTAGGATTCTTTAGAATAATTGAAAGTGGGGTGAATTAGTTATCCAAGGTCTAGATGTACAAATAAAAATTTTCAATGCTTAGTAGACCCATATCCATAAAATCTTATTATTCATGTATCCATTAGATCATACAATACTTAAACTTTGTAGGTTACTATCCTAGGTCAAATCAACTTTGCAAAAACACAAACATGAAACATAACAAATTCAATAACACATTTGACACAAGAATTTTATGTGGAAACCCAATTTGGAAAAAACCACCAGTAACATGCTACTAATTCTCACTCTTCTGAAGTGATGCCTTGTGAAAGGCCAACCCTATTAAATGTTATAATACAAACTATTAAATGTGACCTAGTTAAATGATTTCAATCACCCTATTAAGAGTGAGCCTTGTTATAGGAATTTACATTATTCATTTGGAATGTCACACCATTAAAGCATTTAAAAATTACTATTAGGTCAACCTTAATCCAAAGGATTTACCCTAGACTGATACAATGGTTATAAAGTAATAGTAAGGCTTGATCTGATAACAAATTACAACTCACTTGTAGATTATAGATCTCTATTTTAGTACTCCATTCTGCTTGGATTTCACACACTTTAGCTCTGATATCTTGTTCACCTTTCAAGAATTCATACTCTTAATTCTTCTTTCTTTGCATGCCATTTGTAGTCTCTACTATTTGGCCACTTAATGAAGCAACACCCTAGACTCCTTGTCCTCCTTAAGTTCTTGCACATGACAACCTTTTCTTTTGACCAACTCTCTCTATAAATAGAGATTTAAGATCTTTTTCCACTTAACCACAATCATCAATTTTAGGGTTAGGTAGGATACAATGAATCTACCCAATTTTCCATTTGGTTCTATTGGTAATATGGTTAGATAGATGTATTGATGTTTTTCATTTATGGAAACATACATTCAACATTTCATTTATGCATTTAGAGTTAGAGAATTGTCTAAGTGTTAGACAATTTACAATAGCACAATGAATAAACGTTATGTGTATAGATGACTCATTGAGAGTTAGGTCATGCATAGTTGAGGGAAGCTTCATGACAATATCATGATGATGTGTTCCAGTGCATAAATGTGCATGGATAATATGACATAAGCTATGATTAAAATACTAGTGTGGGTATTTAACAATACATAACATAACATAGTAGAGAATTGGATTGTATGGCCTTAGGAGTTATTTTGGCTATAAAATAATCACTAAGTAATGATGAGACAACTATGTGGATATTAATCGATAAGTTATTTTATATAATGTCAAGCATGTGAACACATGAAGGCCGACAATGTAGAATTTTGTAACTATGTGAGGTATAAGTGAAGATCTTATCTTGCCAAGATAAGTGTGCTATCTATGGTAGACACGTAAGTGTTATGTGATGCAAACTATTGTATAGAGAGCTTGAAATATTTGCGATTCTTATGTAATGTGAATTTTAATGTATGATCATAACAAGTGCGAAGAAAAATAGACAAGAAGTATAGTATGCATATCTATTCTTGTGAAGAACTAAATTGTATAATTTCATGTTAAGGTAGTGGGCTCTTCTTGCATACATTGTATTTTTTATACCAGCTCCTAACAAGGTTGAAGTAACTCCTAAAAGGGTTGAGACTTCTAAAAAGGCCTAGTCTCCTAACAGGGACTCGAGATACTATATGTACTTTATAGACTCCTAGTAGGGTCAATATCCTTTATAAGATCCTATTGTTTAGTGAATCATCTAATGGGTATCATCGCCATCAAGGTTTTACCTTAGCTAGGGTTTCCCTAGTTAACACATAATGGTGTTATGAGTTATCTATGTGCATGGTTGTATTAACTATTCAACATTGTTAGTTTACTTTCATATGCAAGTTCTAAAGTAATTAACAATATTCAGTTGTGGGAAAATTTTTATAGAATATTAATTTACCCCCCTCTCATTATTATCTATTTCTAATAGGTTCCTCTAGAAATTTCTTCTTCAATCCTTCTTTAATTCACCACAAAATGGTTTATCTTGAATTCTGTGCCACTAGCTCATCATAGTTATCTTCCACATGCTTTACATAATTTAAGAAAATAAAATAGTCAGCTCAGATTTGTCAAATCTATGATTTAACATGAATATTGGCACTCAACATCAATATGTTATTACTCAGCTTTCATACTTTTTTTCCACTCAGCTTCCACTAATTTACTTGGTGAACACTAAATTTTACTAATGCTCAACATCAACTAAAATTTACTTGGCTTACATTATATTCACTCGACATACATAGAATCTTCACTTTTCTCGGCTCTAACTAATTTTCTACTCAGCTTGCACTAACTTTGCTCAACACCTATGGTGCACTCTGTCAAGCTTGGCAGACACAATTCTTCTTACTTGTTCTTCTAGACTTAATTAGTGTATCCAATTTTTGTAGCCTTATATAGATAAACAATATATTATATCATCATTGTCTTAACTGATCTTTGTACTCCTTTTTCATACCATAACTCAACCTTTCCTCTAGGTTCTCTTGTTATCTTCTTTGATCAAATCCTCTTCATCAATAAAAAAAATGATAGTACTCAGATCAACTAAGCAATTGTCGTACCAGCAAGTAGTAGGTTTGACATCAGTGACAAAAAAATGATTGTTCCATTATAGATTCTTTACTTCAAAACAATCTCATATCAATAATCTCCCTCTTTGGCATTGATGGAAAACTAATACCAAAATTAATATGAAAAAGAAAATAATTCCTTATATTGAAATCTCTCCCTCTATTAGTAGCTTTCATCTTCTATATAGGCTACACAATTCTTTTTTGTTTAGCAGACAATTGACTCTTCCTTACGACTCCCTTCATCTATCATCTTGCAGGGTTTCTCCTTCTAACTATCTCTGACTTTCTTCCTCTTACTAGGTAGATGCAGATCTATTTATTTTATCATCCTTTTCTTCCTCAATAGAAACTATCAAGTATACTATTTCCTTTTGAGCATATATTTCGTATTTTTTTCTCCTTCTAAAGTATTTCTCCCTCTGTTTGGAATTGTTTATTTCTCCCTTTACCATTTCTCCCTCTTTGACAACAATGCCAAAGACTAGTCATCTCAACATCTAGATGTTAACAATTTTAGTTTCTCTCTTTGTCACCTTATTTGTGACTGTAAATTAGCTAATTCAACTCCATCATTACTTTAGGCAACTCCTAAAGTAATATTCGCTGCATCAAGTTGTAAGATACAACATTCAACTTGGGTGATGTAGGGAACTACTCATGCTTCTTAAGTAGCTTTGGATAGGGGTATCACCCCTAGTTTACCTCTTAGATACCCACAAGCATCCTTAGGTAATGCTTTTGTGAAGATATCAACATCTGCTCTTTTGTATTCACACATTCCATCTTTACTTCTTTGTCTTGAGCTAACTCTCTAAAGTAATGATACTTGATTGCAATGTGCATAGTCTTTATGCGCATCATAGGGTTCTTTGATATATTTATAACACTTGTATTATCACAATAAAGTATCACAACTTTAATGATTTCTTCCTTCGTACCTTTGAGTAGCTGTTTGATCAATACAAAGTTTGTACAATTTACTGCAACAACCACATATTCAACTTTAGCAGTAGATTGAGATATGGAATTTTGTTTCTTGTTGGTCCAAGTGACCAATCTCTTTCCTAAGAAAAATTCTCTTCCACTAGTGCTCTTTTTGTCATTAATGTTACCACCCCAATCAACATCTACATAGGCTCTCAACTCAAACTTCTCAGTTTTTCTTGTAGTATAGACCATATTCTTCTATTCCTTTTAGATATCTCATTATTCTCTTAACAAACATCAAATGTTTCTCCTTAGGATTAGTAGAGAATCTTGCAAAAATTCCAATATATAATGCAATGTCAGGTCTGCTATGTACTAAATATTACAATTTTTCAATCATAGACCTATACAATGTTTGATTCACATCAACTGAATCATCATTCTTTGACAACTTGTGTCCTATCACCATAGGTGTGCTAATTGGATTGGAATCTTCTAATCCAAAAGTTTTCAACATTTCCTTCACGTACTTAGACTGAGTGATGTATGTACCATATTTCATCTAATATACTTGCAAACCAACAAAGAACTTGATCTCTTCAAACATAGACATCTCAAATTCTTTCTTCATTTCATTTGTAAATGCCTTACATAATCCATCTTGACCTCCAAATATGTTATCATTAACAAAAAATTTTGCTAGTAAAATATGTTTACTTGCTCCAGTCTTCAAGTCTAGATTGTCATTATCATCAATCTTCTCAAATCCAATCTTCACAAGATAATTGTGAAGCCTTTCATAACATGCTCTTGGGGCTTTCTTTAAACCATATAAAGCTTTGTGTAGTCTACATACCATGTTCTTTTTGTTAGCATTGAAAAATGCTTCTAGCTATTCTACATAGACCTCTTCTTCTAATATTTCATTTAGAAATGTTGACTTCACATATATCTGATAAACTTTGAAACCTTTGTATGCAGAGTAAGCAAGCAGAGTTCTTACTCCTTCCAATCTTGCAATAGGGGAAAATTTTTCTCCATAGTCTATCCTTTCTTCTTGTGCATACTCTTTGCAAACTAATCTTTCCTTATTTATTGTCACCTCACCATTTTTATGCAACTTGTTTCTGTATACACACTTGGTTCATATCACATTTTTGTCTTCTAGTCTAGGAACTAGAGTCCATGTCTTGTTCTTCTCAATCTGTTCAATCTCTTCTTTCATGGCTTTACTCTAGTCCCCATTTTATAAGGCATGTTTCACTATACTAGGCTCATGCATGCTCAAAAAACATGTATCACTTCTCATCCTATTTTTTTATCATTGGTCTAGCATCTTTGTTTCCAATAATTTTTTCAAAAGGATGATGTCTTTTGACATACTTTGACAATCTTGGTTCTGCTCTATTTTCCTCATTAGATCTATCAACTTTTGAATCATTATGTACTTATTTATTAGGTAATTCAACATATCTCTCTTGTACACTAATCTCAGAATCAAAATGAGTCTCAACTTTAGTCTACAACTCATCTCCTAATTGTAGCTTAGTTCTTGAATACAACTTGAAATTCATTATATGTGACTCAACAGTCACTGAAACTTGCTATTGATTTGCAATTATGTTTAAAATATCTTCATTAGTAGACACACCTTCATAAAAGTATATAAAATATTTGTATTCCTCTAGTTCCTTCATAGGTTTAGCCTTATGTAGCTCTGTATATTCATCAAACTTTGCATTTATACTTTCCACAACTTTGTTAGTGTTAATATTTAAACACTTATAAGATTTACTTCTTCTAGAATAGCAAAGGAATATACCTTCTTCACTTTTAGCATCTAATTTACCATTCCTAAAATCTTTAAGAATATAACACTTGCTACCAAATACCTTAAAATATTTTACATTGTGTGAGTATCCATACCATAATTCAAAAGGTGTTGAATGAGTACATTTCTTGACTTGCACATGGTTTAAGGTATAGATAGATGTACTTAAAACCTCTCTCCAATATTTTAATACAAAATTCTTCTCCATCTTGAGTGTCCTAGAACAATCCACTATAGATCTATTCCTCCTTTGAACAATTCTATTTTGTGGAGGGATTCTAGGTGCAGAAGTTTTTCTTTTAATTCCTTTGTCATTACAAAACATCTCAAACTCATTTGATGTAAATTCTCCACCTCTATCAGATCTTATATATTTTAGGCTCTTGCATGTCTCCTTCTCAACTCTTGCTAAGTACCACTTAAATATTTGAAAAGAATCAGATTTCTATTTCAGAAACATAACTATCATCATCCTAGAATAGTCATTAACAAATAGGATAATGTACTTGTCACCCTTGTAGCTTTGCACATTAATTGGTCCACACAAGTTAGTATTAACAATCTCAAAAATTTGTTTTGAGGTGTGAGTCTTACTCTTAAAAATATATTTTATCTTGCCTAATTGATATTGTTTGAAATTATATTGTCAGGTTTCTTCAATTTAGAAAAATCTCTGACTCTTTTCATGTTACTGATACTCACTAAGTTATCTGTTGGGAAGGAGATTGTTGAAAATAGATTGATACAAGTATGATAAATCTGTTTCAATCATTTTTTTGTCACTGATGAAAAACTTTCTTTTTGCTAGTAAGACAACAACTTATATGATTTAAGTACTATCACCTATTTGATTGATGAATAGGATTTCATTGAAAGATGTAACAATAGCACCTAGAGGAAAGTTTGAGTTATGATATAAAAAAAGAGTACAAGAATCAGCTAAGATAGTGATATCATAGTGCACTGATCACCTACTTAAGGTTGCAAAGGTTGGTTACACTAAGCAAGTTCAGAAGAACAAGTTAAACAAAGTTTTTCTACCAAGATTGACCCAATATATAATAGGTGCTGAGAAAAGTTAGTGCAAGTCAAGAAGAAAATCAAGCAGAGCCAAGTAAAAGTCTATTTTAGTGTATGTCAAAAAAAATAGTGGATGTTGAGTAACATTTAGTTGATGCCAATCACTAGTAATATTTAGTTCATGATGAGTGATTTCATAGAGGATGCCAAGCAACACAATATGTGTTGAGCATTAGAAGAAAGTTAATGCTGAGTGCCAACATTATTCGAAAGATAATGAATTTGATGGATCTGAGTTGATAAATTTATTTTTTTGGATTGTGTGAACCAAGTGAAAGATAAGATTGATGAGCTGGTGGCATAGAATTCATGGTAAACCATTTTGAGGAAAATTCAAAGAGGATTGAAGGAGAAGTTTCTAGAAGTGATATGGAATGAGGGGTAGATTCATTAAATCCTATCTAATCTATCCTAACCCTAAATTGGATGATGGAGAATGAATGACAAAGGATCTTAATTGTCTATTATAGGGATGGTTGGTCAAAAGCAAGGGTTCTCATATGTGAGAACCTAAGAAAGATAAGGAATCAAGGGTATTACTTCATTCACTAACCTAATTGAGAGTTTGCATTGGCATGTTAAACAACAAGGCTTAAGGGTATGGATGCTTGAAGTGTGAACTAGCTATCAAAGCTGAAATTTGTGAAAATCAAGCATAATGGAGGAATGAAACAAAGATTTATAATGTGCAAATGGAGTTTTAAATTGTTATTAGATCAAGCCTTACTGTTACTCTCTAATAATTGTATTAGTGTAGGGTAAATCCTTTGGATTAAGGTTGACCTAATAGTCATTTTAAAATCCTTTAACTGAGTGACATTCCAAGTGAATGATCTAAAATCCTCTAACAAGGCTCACTCCTAAAACATGGTCACATTTAATAGTGTGTATTGTAACCTTTGATAAGGTTGGCCTTTCATAGGACATCACTTTAGAAGAGTGAAAAAGAGTAACATGCTACTGGTGATTTTTCCCAAATTAGGTTTTCACATAAATCATTGTGTCAAGTGTGTTACTAAATCTGTTATGTTTCATGTTTACATTTTTCCAAATTGATTTGAGAGTAACTTAAAAGTTTTAAGAGATTGCATAATCTTATGAATGCATGCATGATGATAAATGTTTTATGGGTTCACTAAGCTAAGAAAAGTTTTATTTATACATCTAGACCTTGGATAATTGATTCACCCTCCCTCTTAGTTATTCTAAATAATTTAAACAATTGGTATTAGAGCCTAGTTGCTTAAGAGGACTGATTTGAAGGTACTAGAAGCACAAAGTTCAAGATATCAAAAATAGATGTACTCAAGCTTAATAGAGATAACTATCCTACATGAAAAAGTTTGATGAAGCTACACCTTGTAGGACTTGGAGATCATGAACTATCTACCATTACTACTAAGCATGTTGATCCTATTGGAGCCCTAACTAGTGAGGATCTAAAAAAGAAGAAAGAACACAACCAGACAATGTTGGAGATTGTCTCTTTCCTAAGCTACATTGAATTTGATTATATCAAAAGTCTTGATAGTGCAAAGAAAATGTGGGATGTTTTATACACCATCTATTTTGTTCTAAGAGCCAAATTTGAGAGTCTCAGAGGTAAATTTGATGATATCAGAATGCAAGAAGGTGAAAATATTTTTCAATATTATTTAAGGATAAAAGATGTTGTTAATGCAATAAGAGGAGCTACTAGTACAATAGATGATGATACTATAATAAGAAAAGTTTTAAGAACACTGTTTCCTATATATACTATTAGAGTTTCTACAATACAAGAATTGAGATGTATACTAGGGAATACTCTATCTCTTGAAGATTTTGTAGGTAGAATCACTAATTTTGAGCTATCTAACTTTGATAATTACAAACTTAAAAATATTGAATCTGCTTTCAAAGCTAAGCTGTCATTGAAAGAACCTAATGTGAAGAAGAAAAGAACAAAGTATGTGTTCAGTGACAGTAATACAAATGAGGAGGATGTAGATCAACTTGAAGCACTATTGGCAAGGAGATTACATAGAGGTAAAGGCAAGTTTAAAGGTAAATTACCTATCATTTGTTTCAATTGCAATAAGGTTGGTCATATTGCTACTAGATGTCCAAAAAGGAAGAACTATAGAGGTGGTGACAAGTATAAAAGTAGAAGAGATGGAGACAAAAAACATTACAAAGACAAAGGAAAGAAGTCTTGCTACATTACTAAATAGGAAAAAAAAGATGAATGTGATGATGAAGTGGTGTATATTGCAATGAAGAATGAATCTGATGATGATGAGGCAACTGCACTTGTGTGTTTTGTGAACAAGAATGATAGATGGACCATTGATAGTGGGTGTTCACATCACATGACTGGAGATAAAAGTAAGTTCATTACCTTGAATTTTTATGATGGAAATAGTGTAAGATTTGGAAATGATGCACCATGTTTGATAAAAGGAAAAAGGTTCTATCAAACTCATAGAAAAGATTTTATGTGACAATGCATACTATTTTGAAGGACTCAAATCTCGAATCTGTTGAGTGTGTCACAATTGAATAATTCAGGATGTAAGATTGAGTTTGAAAACAAGATTGCTAAGATATATCATATTCATGGAAAATTGATTGGAAAGGGTGGTCAAACTTGGAGTAATCTATTCTATCTTGATTTAGAGGATGCTACTTTTCTAATTGTAAAATTTGATGATGTGTGGCTATGGCACAAAAGGTTAGGTCATGTTAATTTTGATAACTTGGTTAGTATCAGTAACATGAGAAAAGTTAGAAGTTTTCTTAAGCTAAAGAAGCATGATAATATAATGTGCAAAAAATGTCAGTTAGGCAAAATGACAAAGTCAAGTTTTAAGAGTAAAACTCATACCTCTAAAGGAATACTAAAGATTGTTCATACTATCTTGTGTGGTCCAATTGAAGTGCAAAGCTACAAAGGAGATAAGTACATTATGCTACTTGTTGATGATTATTATAGAATAATGATAGTTATGTTTTTGAAACAAAAATCTGATGCTTTCCAAATGTTTAAGTGGTACTTAGCAAGAGTTGAGAAGGAAATAGGTAAAAGTCTAAAATGTTTGAGATCTGACAAAGGAGGGGAATTTAAATCAAATGAGTTTGAGATGTTCTGTAATGACATAAGAATCAAAAGATAGACATCTGCTCCTAGAACCCATCCACAAAATGAAATTTCTGAAAGGAGGAACATGTCTATAATGGATTGTGCTAGGACACTAATGATGGAGAAAAATTTTGCTTTAAGATACTGGAGAGAAGCTGTAAGTACAACTGTCTATACCCTAAATCATGCACAAGTCAAGAAAGGTATTCATTCAACACCTTTTTAACTATGGTATAGATACTCACCCAATGTAAAATATTTTAAGGTATTTGGAAGCAAATTCTTTATTGTCAAAGATTTCAAGAATGGTAAAAAAAGTGAAGAAGGTATATTAGTAGGTTATTCCACAAGAAGTAAATCTTATAAGTGTTTAAATACCAACACTAACAAAGTTATGGAAAGTGCAAATGTGAAATTTGATGAATATAAAAAAGTATATAAGGCTAAACCTATGAAGGAATAAGAAAAATACAAATCATTTGTATACTTTTATGAAAGTGTGCTTGCTGAAGAAGATGCTACAAATCAAGCTACAAACTAATAGTAAGTTTCAGTGACTACTGAGTCACATACTATGAATGTCGAGTTGCATTTAGAAATCGAGTTACATTCAGATGCCAAGTTATAGAATGAAGTTGAGGCACATTTTGATTCTAATATTATTGTACATGAGAGAGATGCTGAACTACTTGATAAAGATGTAGAAAGTGACTTCGAAGTAGATAGACCAAATGAAGAAACTGAAGCTGAACCAAGATTGTCTAAATATGTCAAGAGACATCATCCTACTACACAAATCATTAGAGATAAAGATGCTAGACCAATGAAAAGGAACAAATTGAGAAATGAGAAATGTTTGCGAAGCATGAAAGAACCCAAAATAGTAAAATATGTCTTAAAAGATGTAGACTAGAGTAAAGCCATGGAAGAAGAGATTGAACAAATTGAGAAAAATAAGACATGGACTCTAGTTCCTAGACTAGAAGACAAAAATGTGATTGGCACCAAGTGGGTATATAGAAACAAGGTAGATGAAAATGGTGAAGTCACAAGGAACAAGACAAGATTAGTTTTCAAAGGATATGTAAAAGAAAAGAGAATTGAATATGGAGAAACATTTGCTCCTATTGCTAGATTGGAATGAGTAAGAACTCTACTTCCTTATTCAACATACAAAGCTTTCAAATTCTATCAAATGGATTTTAAATCTACATTTTTGAATGACATATTAGAGGAAAATGTTTACATAGAACAACCAAAAGGATTTGTTGATGTTAACAATAAGAATATGGCATGCAGATTACATAAAGATTTATATGGTTTGAAATAGGCACCAAGAGCATGGTATGAGAGACTTCATAATTATCTTGTGAAGATTGGATTTGAAAGGAATGATGATAACAACAATCTGTACATGAAGATAGAGAAAGGCAAAGGTATTTTCTTATCTAAATTTTTTGTTGATGATATCATTTTTGGAGGTCAAGATGCTTTATGTAAGGCTTTTGCAAAAGAAATGAAGCAAGAATTTGAGATGTCTATGTTTAGAGAGATCAAGTTCTTTGTGGGTTTACAAGTAAATCAAATAAAATATGGTATATACATCACTCAGTAAAAATATGTCAAGGAGATACTGAAAACTTTTGGATTGGAGGATTCCAAACTAGTAAGTACACCTATGGTGACATGACATAAATTGTCAAAGACTGATGATTCAACTAAGGTGAATCAAACATTATACAGGTCTACAATTGGAAAATTACAATATGTAGTACATAGCATACCTAATATTGCATTATCTTAGGGATGGTTGCAAGATTCTCTGCTAATCCTAGAAACAATCATTTGATGGCTATGAAGAGAATAATAAAATATTTGAAAGGAACAAAGGAAAATGGTCTATACTACAAGAAAAAATGAAAAATTTGAATTAAGAGCTTATACTAATGCTGATTGGGTTGGAAACATTGATGATAGAAAGAACACCAATGGAGGAGCATTTTTCTTAGTCAAGAGGCTGGTTACATGGACTAGCAAGAAACAAAATTATACTTCACTATCTACTGCTAAAGTTGAATATGTTGCTACTACTATAAATTGTACAAAAATTGTATGGATCAAACATTTACTCAAAAGTATGAAGGAAGAGATTGTTGAAATCTGATTGAAAAGATCACTATTGAAGAAGGGAGAATTGTTGCAAAGAGGGAGATTGTTGATAAAGAATGTTTTCAATCATTGTTTTGCCACTGATGTCAAACCTCCTATTTTCTAGAATGAAAATTTCTTATAAGATCCAAGTACTATCACTTAGTTGATTGATGAAGAGGATTTAATCAATAAGATGTAACAAAAGTACCTAAGGAAAGGTTGAGTTATGATTTTGTAATGAAGTACAAGAATCAGTTAGGATAATGATAAAAAGATGTATTCATAATATATTTGAAGATACAAAGGTTGGCTACACTGAGAAACTCTAGAAGAATAAGTTGTAACAAAGCTATCTGCAAAGCTTGACTAAGTTCATCAAGGATGCTGAGCAAGCTAGTTCATGCCGAGTAGATTTTTAGTGAGTGTCAAGAAAATGCAAAATCTACCATGCACCGAGTGAAATAGAAGGACCCAAGAAAGTTTAGTAAAATTTAGTTGAAGTTGAGTGAATCCATAGTAGGTGTTGAGCATTAGTTAAAAATAGTTGGTGTCGAGTAACACAGTATGTGGCAAGCATTAGAAATTCAATAGTGTCGAGCAACTACATTATTTGAAAAGTCAAAGATTTGCCAAATCTGAGCTGACAAGTTTGTTGCCTTGAATTTTGTGAACCAGATGGAAGATAAGGATGATGAGTTGGTGGCACAAAATTTTAGGTAAACCATTTATGGGTGAATACAAGAGGATTCTTCATGATGTTTCTCAAAGAAACATAATAAGAGGTAGATTCATTGAATCTTACCTTATCCGTTTGAGCCATAATTAAGAGCAAAAAGATTAGAGAAAGAAAAGTATTTCAGACTTCTATTTATGGAGTTACAGGTCATGAAGCAAGAGTTGTTGAGTGGTTGGTTGAATGTCAAGGTGAAGGCATTGAGAAGGAAGAACAGAGTACAGAGACTCTACTTCAATAGGTGACCACAGAGGAGATTGCACTAGTACACTGAGCATGGAGATTTAAGGAGATGAACTTTGAAAGGAGGAAAAGCTGTCAGAGTTGTAGAGACTAAAAGCCAAACAAATTTGAGAGCTGATTTGAGATCTAAAATCTGCAAGTTATGTTGTGAGTTGTATTAGATCAAAAGCCCTTATTGTTACCCTCTAACAATTGTATTAGTTAGGGTAAAATCCTATGGACTTAGGTTGGTTTAATATCCATTTGTAAATCCTTTAATAGGGTGACATTCCAAGCGAATGTTCTAAAGTCCTTTAACTAGGCCCACTTCTAATAGGGTGGTTGAAATCCTTTAACCAGGTCACATTTAACAGTGTGTTGTAGCCTTTAACAGGGTAGGCCTTTCACAGGGCATCACTTTAGAAGAGTGAGAATTGAGTAGCATGTTACTAGTGGTCTTTTTCAAATTGGGTTTCCACATAAATCATTGTGTTATGTGTTGATCTTTCATATCTTATTCTTGCATGTTGATTTTTCAGTAACTTGCTAGGATGAATGTTTAGCTTGGATGCATGATTAGTTAAATGGGCTTGCTATAATTAGTGAAAAAGTTTTATCAGGACATTTGGACCTTGAATAACTGGTTCACCCCCCTTTTCAGTTATTCTAAAGCATTTCTAACAATTGGTATCAGAGCCATCTGCTGATTTGGTTTAAAAGTACTAGAAGTAGGAAGGTCAAGATGTCCAAAAGAGAAGTTCCCAAGTTCAATAAAGATAACTTCACTATATGGAAAAGTTTAATGAAGCTACACCTTGGATCAATAAGTGATCATGCACAAACTTCAATCAAAGTGGAACATGTTGATCCAGCTATCACTACTACAAAAGATATGAAGAAAAAGGAGCACAATCAGGCAATGCTAGAGATTGCCTCTACCCTCAACTATGTTGAATTTGATGACATCAAGGGATGTGACTTTGCATTCAAGATGTGGAAAGCGTTGATTGATATTTATGGAGGAGATCAGAATGTTCAAAGAGCAAAAAGAGAAATCCTTAGAGGAAAGTTTGATGAGATGAGAATGGAGGAAGGTGAGAACATTGCTGAATATGCCTCTAGAATGAAAGAAGTAGTTAGTGCAATAAGAAGTTTGGGTGATAATTTAGATGATGAAACTATAAATAGAAAATTCTTAAGAACCTTGCTCCCCATCTATGCTATTAGAGTATTAGCCATCCAAGAGTTAAGATGCATACCAAGAAACAAGCTAACTCTTGAAGGTATAGTGGGAAGACTCATAGCATTTGAGTTATCCAACTTTGATAAATACAAATTTGAGAATCTTGAATCTTCTTTCAAGGCCAAGCTATTTTTGAAAGATACTAAAGAGGTGAAACCAAAGAAGAAGAAGAGAAAGGTAAAATATGCATCTAGTGATAGCAACACAGATGAAGAAGATGTGGAACAACTGGAAGCATTGCTAGCTAGAAGATTTCATAGAGGCAAAGGTAAATTCAAAGGTAAGCTACCTATCATATGTTTCAATTGCAATGAAGTAGGACATATTTCTGCAAGATGCACATAGAAAATGAACTACAGAGAAGGCAACAAGAACAAGAAAAAAAGAGAAGATGATATCAGAGATTACAAAGACAAATGCAAAATGTGCTACATTGTTGAAGAAGAGGATTCTGATGAAAATGATGATGAGGTAGTCTATGTAGCCATGAAGGATGAGTGAGATTAAGATGAGGCAATAACACTAGTAACCTATGTGAACAAAAACGACATGTGGAACATAGATAGTGGGTGCTCACATCACATGATAGGAGACAAAAGTAAGTTTGTTACCTTTACTCAGTATGATGGAAATAGTGTTAGATTTGGAAATGATGCTCCATGTCTAATCAAAGGAAAAGGTTCTATTTAGCTTACAGAGAAAATTTTATGTGATAATTCATACTATGTTGAAGGATTGAATTACAATCTACTAAGTGTGTCATAGTTAGGCAATATAGGATGCAAAGTAGAATTTGAAAATAAAACTGCCAAAATCTATGACACTGATGGAAATCTGATAGGGAAAGGAGACCAAACTAGGAGTAAATCACTTTACCTAGATATGGAAGATGCATCCTATCTTATTGTTAGATTTGATGATGTCTGGCTATGGCATAAAAGGCTATGTCATGTCAATTTTGATAATCTGATTAGCATCAGTAAAATGAAGAAAGTCAAAGGTTTTCCTAAACTAAAGAAGCCTAAAAATACAATGTGAAAATAGTGCCAACTAGGAAAGATGACCAAGTCAAGTTTCAAAAGAAAAACGTACACTTCCAAAGAAGTACTAGAGTTAGTGCATACTAATTTATGTGGCCCAATAGAAGTGTAAAACTACAAATGAGATAGATATATAATGTTGTTTATTGATGACTACTCTAGGATGATGACTATCATGTTCTTAAAGTAGAAATCTAATGCATTTCAAATGTTTAAGTGGTATTTGGCTAGGTTGAGAAAGAAATAGCAAAGAGTTTGAAGTGCCTAAGATCAAACAGAGGAGGAGAGTTCACATCAAAAGAATTTGAGACACTTTGCAATGACAAAGAAATTAAAAGGCAAATGTCAGCACCAAGAACTCCCCCATAGAATGACATTGCAGAAAGAAGGAATAGATTAGTGATAGACTATGCCAAAAAATTAATGATGGAGAAGAATGTTGCACCAAATTACTAGAGAGAAGCTATAAGTACAACCATCTACACCCTGAATCGAGTACAAGTCAAGAGAGGTACAAATGCAACATCTTTTGAATTATGGTATGGTCACTCACCCAATGTAAAACATTCCAAAGTATTTGGTCGTAGATGCTATATTCTTAAAGATTCTAGAAATGGAAAGTTTGATGAAAAGAGTGATGAAAGAATATTCCTTGGATATTCCACTAGAAGTAAAGCATATAAGTGCTTGAATACTAACACTAACAAAATTGTGGAGAGTGCAAATGTAAATTTGGATGAGCATGCAGAAGTTTAGGATGATGAATCCATCAAGAAACTAGAAGAGTATAAATCCTTTATGTACTTCTATGAAGAAATGTCTATTGAAGAAGAAAATGCCAACCAAGTTGGGAATCAACAACATATTTTAGTATCAGCTGAGTCACAACTAGTGAATGCCGAGCTGCATTTAGAAGCCAAGTTATAGAATAAAGATAATGCATATTCCAATTATGAAATGAGTACACATGAAATAGATGATGAAATACCTGAAAGAGATGTGCATAGTGACCTTGAAGCTGAAAGACCAAGCATGGAAACACAGACAATACCAAGACTATCCAAGTATGTGAGAATACATCACCCTGTAGAACAAATCATTTGAGACAAGGAAGTCAAACCAATGACAAGGAATAGACTATGAAATGAATCATGTCTACTGAGCAAGATTGAACCCAAAATAGTGAAAGATGCACTGCAAGATGATAATTGGCATAAAGCTATGGAAGAAGAGATTGATTAGATACAGAAGAACAAACCCTGGACTCTAGTTCCAAGACCAACTAATAAGAATGTGATTAGTACCAAGTGGGTATTTAGGAACAAGCTTTGTTGAGAATGGTGAGATCACAAGAAATAAGGCAAGACTAGTCTGCAAAGGTTATGCACAACAAGAAGGATTGGATTATGGGGAAACATTTTCCCCTGTTGCAAGGATGGAAGGAGTAAGAACACTACTTGCATATGCTACTTACAAAGGTTTTAAAGTCTATCAAATGGATGTAAAGTGTACTTTTCTAAATGGTATAATAGAAGAGGAAGTCTACATTGAACAACCAGAAGGATTTGTTGATAACAAAAAAAAGGATATGGTTTGCAAACTGCATGAAGCACTCTATGGTTTGAAACAAGCACCTAGAGCATAGTATGAAACATTTCACAAATATCTTGTGAAGATAGGATTTGAGAGAACAGATGACAACAACAACCTATATATCAAGGCAAAAAAAGGTGAAGACATTTTGATATTTGAAATCTTTGTTGATGATATAATATTTGGAGGAA
Source organism: Cupressus sempervirens (assembly GCA_028749045.1). Lineage (NCBI taxonomy): Eukaryota > Viridiplantae > Streptophyta > Pinopsida > Cupressales > Cupressaceae > Cupressus > Cupressus sempervirens. Next base: position 18,810,891 of record CM053791.1, on the reverse strand, counting down.
AAGATGCCCTATGCAAAGATTTTATTGATTAGATGAAACATGAGTTTGAGATATCAATGTTTGGAGAAATTAAATTATTTTTTGGATTGCAAGTACATCAGCTGAAACATGGCACATTTGTGACCCAATAAAAATATATCAAGGAGACACTCAAGACATTTGGATTAGAAGATTCAAAACCAGTTAGTACACCAATGGTAACAAGACATAAGTTATCCAAGAATGATGAATTAGCTAAATTAAATTAGACCATGTATAGATCAATGATTGGAAAGTTATAGTATGTTGTGCATAGTAGAACAAAAATTGCATTAGCTATTTGAATAGTGGGAAGATTTTTTGCAAATTCAAGAGAAAATCACCTTATGGCAGTAAAAAGAATAATGAGGTACCTAAAAGGAACTGATGACTTTGGATTATACTACAAGAGGAATGAAAAGTTTGAATTGAAAGATTACACTAATGCAGATTGGGGAGGCAATATTGATGATAGAAAAAGCACCAGTGGAGGAGAACTTTTCTTAGGTAAAATATTAGTTACTTGGACTAGCAAAAAGTAAAGTTGTACCTCATAGTCCATAGCTAGAGCTGAGTATGTGGCTGCTACTATCAACTATACCAATATTGTATGGATCAAGTATTTGTTGCAAGGTATGAAGGAAGATATGACTGAACCTATGATACTCTATTGTGATAACAAACGTGCCATCAACATATCAAAGAATCCTGTGATGCATGCCAGAACAAAGCACATTGCAATTAAGTATACCTATGTAAGAGAATTGGTGGAAGACAAACAAGTGAAGATGGAATATGTCAACTCAAAGGAACAAATTGCTGAAATCTTCACAAAACCATTACCTAAAGATGCATTTGAATATCTTAGAGGTAAGTTAGGGTGATACCCTTATCCAAGGTTTCTTGAGTAACAATAAAACTACCCTGCTTCGAATGAGTTGATTGCTGAAATGATATTAATTGATGCAGAGGATACTTAATTTAGGTTTTTCCTAAAGTAATCAATATATTGAATTTCCAAATTAGTCACAAGAAAGGTGATAGATGGAGAAATTAAAGTTCCTACAAATGCTATACTTGCATGATAAGATGTTGAAATAATATGTCTGTGGCATTGTTGTCATAGAGGGAGAAATAGTAGAAACTGATCAACTCTACAGAATCAAATGTGTAAAGGGAGAAATATTAGCTAAGAGGTAGAGAAAAACTGATCAAAGTGGTAAGCTACAGAAAAGAGGGAGTCATACAAAAATTGATTAGACATGTAGAGGGAGAAATGTGTAAAGGGAGAATAGAAAAAAATAAGAAGAAAAGAAAATAACAGCTTAGAGGGAGAAAATAGTGCAAACAAGAATCAATCAGAGAGAGAGCAAAACAAAAAGGAGAAGAAAGTATATCAACAAAAGAGATATCCCTATACTTTGAAAGAGGGAGTTGCTTATAGAATTTAGAGGGAGTCACAAGCTAGTTCATGTTGCTAATAGAATGAACATTTTTGGATGAAGTTTTCTTTTTGGTATTTGACTTACTATTTTAACCTAGGTTGGTGCCGAGTAACATACTATGTGCCAAGCATCAAAAATTCAATAGTGTCGAGTTGCTACATTATTTGAAAAGTCAAAGATTTTTCAGATTTGAGCCAAAAAGTTTGTTACCTTGAATTTTGTGAACCAGATGGAAGATAAAGATGATGAGCTAGTAGCACAAAATTTTAGGTAAACCATTTTTGGGTGAATATAGGAGGATTCTTCATGATGTTTCTAGAAGAAACAAGATAAGGGGTAGATTCATTGAATCTTACCTAATCCATTCAAACCATAATTAAGAGTGAAAAGATTAGAGTGGGAAAAGTATTCTAGACCTCTATTTTAAGAGTTATAGGTCAAGAAGTAAGAATTGCTGAGTGGTTGGTTGAATGTCAAGGTGAAGGCATCAAGAAGGAAGAATAGAGTACAAAGACTCTACTTCAATAGGTGACCACAGAGGAGATTGCACTAGTACATCAAGCATGGAGACTCAAGGAGATGAAGCTTGAAAGGAGGACAAGCTGTTAGAGTTATAGAGACTAAAAGTCAGGAAAATTTGAGAGCTGAGTTGAGATCTAAAATCTACAAGTTATGTTGTGAGTTGTATTAGATCAAAAGCTCATATTATTACTCTCTAACAATTGTATCAGTTAGGGTAAAATCCTATGGACTTAGGTTGTTTTAACAACCATTTAAAAATCCTTCAATAGGGTGACATTCCAAGTGAATTTTCTAAAGTCCTTTAGCCAGGCCCACTTCTAATAGGGTGGTTGAAATTCTTTAACTAGGTCACATTTAATAGTGTGTTGTAGCCTTTAACAGGGTAGGCCTTTCACAGGGCATCACTTCAGAAGAGTGAGAATTGAGTAGCATGTTATTGGTGTTTTTTCACAAATTGGGGTTCTACATAAATCATTGTGTTATGTGTTGATCTTTCATGTCTTATTCTTGTAGGTTGATTTTTTAGTAACTTGCTAGGATGATTGTTTAGCTTGGATGCATGATTAGTTAAATGGGCTTGCTATAACTAGTGAAAAAGTTTTATCAAGACATTTGGACCTTGAATAATTGATTCACACCCCCCTCCCCACCCTCAGTTATTCTAAAGCATTTATAATAGAGATCACTATACGAGTGATACTTTATTGTGATAATACAAGTGCTATAAATATATCAAAGAATCCTGTGATGCAAACAAAGACTAAGCACATTGCAATCAAGTATCATTACTTGAGAGAATTAGTTCAAGATAAAGAGGCAAAGATGGAATATGTCAACAAAAAAGAGAAAATTGTTGATATCTTCACAAAAGCATTACCTAAGGATTCTCATGAGTATCTAAGAAGTAAACTAGGGGTGATACCCCTATCAAAGGCTATCTAAGAAAAAATGGAGTGCTCTACATCACACAAGCTGATTGACATATGTTACACATTGATGTAGTGGATCTTACTTTAAGAACTTCCTAAAGTAATCATAGTGATGAAACTAAAAATTAGTCACAAGCAAGGTGACTAAAGTGAAACTAAAGAAGTTCATATTTTCATATTAAGATGAGAAGTCTTTAGAATTTTTGTCAAAGAGGGAGAAGTACAAGAGATTGAATTGATCTTGAAGGGAGAAATACAAGAGATTGAACAAAGAGGGAGAAATCCTAACAAACAGTATGAGGGAGAAATGTTGACTATTAAGAAAGAAAGTGTATCTAATGATAACATCTATCTACATAGTAAGAGGGAGATACTATAGAAGGGAGAAATAAGAAGTAATTTAGAGGGAGTCATAAGGATGAATTGATTGTTGATTTTCTGATAGATCATAATAGAATTTTTTTTTGTAACCTATTCAAAAGATGACATTTTTTGATAAAGGGAGAGTTTTAAATACAAGGAATTATTTTCTTATTGGTATTTGTTGGTCTTTCTATTTTAACTAAGTTAGTTTGCTTGATCAATTTGGTTTTCCATCAATTCCTAAGAGGGAGATTGTTGAAAATGGATTGATACAATTATGATAAATGTGTTTCAATCATTGTTTTGTCACTAATGTCAAACTTTCTTTTTTCCTATAAGACAACTTATATCATTTAAGTACCATCACCTATTTGATTAATGAAGAGGATTTGATCAAAATATTTAACAATAATACCTAGAGGAAAGGTTTAATTATGATATAAAAAAGAAGTACAAAAATCAACTAAGATAGTGATATCATAGTGCATTGATAATCTACTTAAGGTTGCAAAGGTTGGTTACACTAAGCAAGTTTAGAAGAACAAGTTAAACAAAGTTTTTCTACCAAGCTTGATCGAATGGATAGTAGGTGTTGAGAAAAATTAGTGCAATTCAAGCATAAAATTAGTTGGAGCTAAGTAAAAGTCTATTTTAGTGTATGCCAAGAAAAATAGTGGATGGCAAGTAAAGTTTAGTTGATGCTGAGCACCAGTAAACTTTAGTTTGTGCCAAGTGATTTTATAGACAATTTTGATCAATGCAATATGTGCCAAGCATCAAAAGCAAGTTAATTCTAAGTGCCAACATTATTAGAAAGATCATGAATTCAATGGATCCGAGCTGACAAGTTTGTTCTCTTGGATTGTGTGAACTAGGTGGAAGATAAGATTGATGAGCTGGTGGTACAAAATTCATGGTAAACTCTTTTGCAGTTAATTCAAAGAGGATTTAAAGAGAAGTTTCTAGAAGTGATATGGAATGAGGGGTAGATTTATTGAATCCTACCTAATCTATCCTAACCCTAAATTGGACAATCGAGAATAAATAGAAAAAAATCTTAATTCTCTATTTATAGGGATGGCTGATCAAAAGCAAGGGTTCTCATGTGTGATAAACTAATGAAGACAATAAATCAAGGGTATTGCTTAGTTCAATGACTTAATTGAGAGTCTACATTGGTATGTTAAGAAACAAGGCTTAAGGGTATGGATGATTGAAGGGTGAACAAGCTATCAGAGCTGAAATGTGTGAAAGCTAAGAAAAATGGAGACTAAAATAGAGATTTGTAATCTACAAATGAAGTTGTAAATTGTTATTAGAGAAACCCTTACAATTACTCTCTAATAATTGTATTATTCTAGGGTAAATCCTTTGGATTAAGGTTGACCTAACAATCATTTTTAAATCCTTTAACTAAGTGACATACCAAGTAAATGGTCTAAAGTCCTCTGACAAGGCTCACTCCTAATAGGGTGATTGAAATCCTTTAACAGGGTCACATTTAATAGTGTGTATTGTAACCTTTAATAGGGTTGGCTTTTCACAGGATATCACTTCAGAAGAGTGAAAGAGAGTAGCATGTTACTGGTGGTTTTTTCCAAATTGGGTTTCCATGTAAATCATCATGTCAAGTGTGATGCTGAATCTATTATGTTTCATGTTTACATTTTTGCAAATTGATTTGACAATAACTTATAATTTTTAAGAGATTGCATTATCTTATGGGTGCATCCATGATGATAAATGTTTTATGGGTTCACTAAGCTAAGAAAAGTTTTATTTATACATTTGGACCTTGGATAACTGATTCACACCACCCTCTTAATTATTCTAAAGAATTCCAACATTATCAAAGTTAACATGACATAACCTCTTGTGCCATAGCCACACATCATCAAATTCTACAACAAGACAAGTAGCATCATTCATATCAAGATAAAATAGATTACCTCTAGCTTGATCACCTTTCCTAATTAGTTTCCCATCAGTATCATAAATCTTAGCTATCTTATTCTCAAACTCAACCTTGCAACCTGAACTATTCAGTTGTGACACATTGAAAAAATTATAGTTAAGTCCTTCTGTTGGAATGTTCAAATGGGAAGAGTACTTCTAAGAGGGGGGAGGGGGTGAATCAGAAGTAATTGGTTTTTGTCCTTTTAAGCCCTCATTAACACATAAATAAAAGTAATGTAAATGCATATAAAAATATAAGCAAACATGAAATGAAAACATGCATCAAAACATAACACAAGAGATTTGGTAACCCAAAAACCCTCCAGAAATAAGAAGGTAAAACTGGGGTGGGGATGACACCCAGAAAAACTACTACAACAATTTATTCAACCACTTCTGATGGTTTGCCCTGTAAAAGGCCTACCTTGTTAAAGGCTTTACAATATGTCAATAGTGACCTAGTTAGAGGATTTACAAACACTTTACAAGAAGTGTCACCCTGTTAAGGGATTTACAATAGGTTGTTAAAACCACCTAATACATAGGATTTTCATTACCTTCTCCAAAGGTTTTCCTTCCTAGCCATTAAGCTAACCTATCAATATAGGATTTCAGCATCTAATACAATGGTGAGAAAGTATTAGAACATTTGATTTGATAGAGTGGAATCTTCAATTGCTGGGTTCAGGTACTAGATTTTCTCTTCTAGTTATGATCCTTGCTTGATCTGATCTCTGTATGTATTCCCTATTTTGTTCTGATCAACTGGATATGAAAATGCTACTCTATTCCTTTAACCTTTCCTTCTTCACACTGAAATTTTGATATAATCTCCCCATACACTATTCTCATCCATATACCTAATGGAGTTTTTAACCTCCTTTTAAAGATTGTGAAGACTTAGGGTTAGGTATGGATCTATGATCCATATTGAATCTCAAATTCCCACTCATACCTTGCATTTTTCTCATTGGTTGCATGCCTTCTCCATTTTTCTGATTGGCTGCATGCAAATTGCATAGGGAATGTAAATGATTCATCCTTATCCTTTTTCCTTTTCAAAATCTCTCTATGTCAGCTCCAAAAGTGGTTTACATCTAAGTTTGTGAGGGCACAAACTCATATGCTAGTTCTATGTTACTTGACACATACTATATTACTGGTGCTCGACACATGAATGTTCTTGTATTGCTCGACACATGTTATATTTTTGGATTACTTGACACCTATTACACTCTGCGTTGCTCAACACATGAATATTCCTGAGTCACTCAGCACATACTATATTGTGTCTTGCTCAGCACCTAAATACTACTTGACATCAATTACTTGCTTGGCATACATAGTGTACTCGACATATACGGTGGAATTGGTTAAGTGTGTTGTCACTCGAATCTCAAGACCATTCTAAAACCAACAATCTCCCCCTTTGACATGAGTGTCAAAAACACTTAACTATGCATTAATGAATTGATCTAATTGAATACATTCTTTATTCTTGCTAATCATACATACAAAATTTCAAAAATTGTTCAAAATTTTGTGAGCAACAATATACCTTATGACTCCCCCTGAGTTGATTATGCCTAGTCCATTCTTGAAACTTGAAATTCTATGCTGATGTGTTTGATTCTCTCTGTCCTATTCCCTATTCCTTGTGCCTGTATACTGTATTTGATCTTATTTTCACATGCTTCCACATGCTTGTCAAAATTTTGCATCTCCCCCTCACTTTATCTTATTTCTTGTTCCTTTTCTGGCTACCTACAGACTTTCCACTTTATTCTCAAAATGAAAGAATGTAATCAAAATCATCAAAATTTGGTTTTCTCCATATATCTTCATATGTCTCCCCATATATACATATCCCCCCCTAATGTATATATGTCCCCATTTTTTGGCATTGATGTCAAAGGGTTCTAAGTATTAATACCATACTTAGCCAAAAATGTACTATTTACCTCCAGTAGCATCTTTAGAGCTACATCCCAATTTTCCAATGCAATGTCTAGTGACTTGTGTTGGATGGTAGTCTCTGTAGCAAGGTGTATAAGTCCATCTAGGGTAGAAAGATTTGGGTCTTTCTTTAGGACTATTTCTACATATGCTTGCTCCTTGTGGATACCATCTAAGTCTGGGGTTATGGAGGACTGAATTTGCATTAATTTTACCTTTATGTTTGCCTCCTCTGCTGTTAATATAGCTAGTTCCCTTTATGTGTGAAGCATCCGTGCAAAATGCTTTTCACTCATAGCTAGATTTGTTGGAAGTTGCATGATAGAAATCTTGAGATTTCTTTCCAAGCTAATTATTATTTGGCTAATCTCTTGTGTGAAGTTGGAAAAATCACATAGTTTGGTGTACAATGAGAAAGTGTTCCCAAGTACAATTTGTAGAACAAGAATTAGTATGCAAAGAACATTAACAAATAAGGTAAACATTCACAAACCAAAAACTAAATTCACATATATGCTTAGACAAAGAAAGCAAAAAAGAAGTGCAAACCTCAAAAGAGAAAACACTCCATGCTTTCTTGATTCTGTAGATGTGTCCTTTTGCTGTGGATGTATGCTCAAGATGCTCAAAAGCTGCTTCAATGGAGATGGGCAATGGCAAATTGGTGGCTTTGTGAGCTCTCAATTTGGCATTATAAGGGTAATATTGATGGCTTTGGTTCTCAAAATAGCATGGTAACTTTAGCTCAAAGATTGTTGATGAAATGGCTTGGGATGGGATTCAATTTATAGGCTAAGGGATAGAGGGATGGAGGGCTTAGATGCAAGGATGGATGAAGGCTTAAGGAGGTCTAGGATGCACTCAAAGGAGAGCACATGTATTGTGCTTGTTTAGCACCAATGAGAAGGTGACACTTGTCACAAGGAGGATGAGTGTGAGAGGGTAGGGTAAAGGGTTGGTTAAAGTCATGATGAGTGGGGTTGAGTATGTAAGAGGGATGTAAGAGGAATGAGTGTGGAAGAGGGAAGAGTGTGGAAGATGGGTGTAAGAGTCATGAGTGGGCTTGTAAGAGTCTTTTATGTTTTGTAAGAGCACTCATGACTTAGTGGTTGGGTTTTTTGAGGGGAGACTTTGGTTTGGATTAGGAAAGTCTTAAAATTGTTTAAGGAATGTGACAACATTAGGGGGTGGATTAGGCTTGGGTTTAGGATTAGATTAGGAGTGTTAGAGATGTGCAAGTGGATGGCATTAATGAGGGTGGGTGAGTTAGTGGCTAAGCTTGGTTAGTATGGGTGGATGGGGTGGATTAGGCTAAATGGAGGATTAGAGATAGGTTAGGGGTTTTTGAATTTGAGGATTTCATTTATCAAATAGATTTATTTAATAAATGGGGATTTTTGGAATTAGATAAAAGAATAGGATTTAATTGATAAATAATAGATTATTTGATTTATCAATTAGGACTATAGATGATTAATTAAATTAATCAACTAGGGGATGACAAAGGATTAATTAAATAGAAATTTAATTAATAATGCCTTTTTAGATAACTAAATAGGATTACTAAAATAGTGTAATCAAATTTAGGTGTCTACATTTTGCCCCTCTTTGACATAGTGTTAAGACAACACTATTTCAAAGAAGTTTGAATGAAGATGACACGAGGAAGATGTTTTAGCAACAAGGTTGCCCCAGTCTCAGATAAGAAGAGGAGAGACTAGACTTAGATGATGCCCCCTCAAGAAGGCGACGGGGAGAGAAATGAGGCTCGATGACTTTTTGAAAAGTACAAGAAATTGAGATGAGCTGAGACGCAGGTTGGCGAAGAGAAGGGGCTGAATTAGCTCAAACTCTCAATACGAGAGAATGATAAAGGGAAATCAGAGGCACAATAGTGAAGCAAGCTTAAGACTTTCCAAGATTGGTGGGGGGGAAGAGGAGCGGAGCACTATAAAAGGAATCCATGGTAGGGAGATGGATGATAGAATGATAAAGCTGATGCAACAAGATTTCAAAGAGTCAGATTGGTGGAAGATGGGTTTCGAGGATCCCTAGGACTAGGATTGTGGATCTAGAAAGATGAGGCTTGGTGGATTGATTTGATTGGTGGATCCCTAAGACTAGGATTGTGGATCCCTAAAGCTAAGCGTGAGGAGTGATTCAAAGAGATACTGATGCATAAGCTGGGGTAGGAGCGATGTAGGATATGGATGGGGGATAATGGAATGAAGGGAATCCATTGAAGCTTTTTTGAGCGGGGGGATACTTCAAAGAGAAGTACCACCATGTAGTTGAGCACTAGATTTGCTATAGGACTGTTGGTTAATTGCCAAGGTTACCAAGAACATCAAGGCCTTTTCACCAACCGTCCAGAGGACTGACGAACTGACTTGAAACAAACACACAGGATTGCCCCAGTATCACACATGAATCCCAGAGGAAGCAGCGTGGAAACGACACTAGGTAACCCACAAGCAGAAAAAGAAAAAAAAGCAAAAGACCTAATCAAGACCTTACACTCTAATTGCCCCATTCGTAGCATACCATGATATGGAAGATCATGGCAACCTTGAGGAGGGAACAAAGAGATTGCTTGGAAAAGATATTTCAAGATCCAAAAGGGAAGATCCCAAATCCAAAGAAAGCAAAAATCCAAAAGAGAACTGTTTGCCAACGAGATGGGTAGGACGAGGTACTAACAGACCAAGATCAGACATGAGGAAAGCTATATCCTACAAGGATCTATCAGAGAGCACCTAAGCTGATGGATCTGGATGAGTGATGCGTCTGGCAAGCTGAACTAAGAAGGATAACACTTTGGTGACAGGAGATCTAGCTAAAGGATGCATTAGAATATCTAACCAAGGTGTGCGATGTGTGCAAGATGTTGACCAAGGATGAACTAACACGAAAGTCGAATAGATACAATGATACTAAGCTAAAGAGGATATACAAGTTGACAGACCAAGATATGTTACAAATGTACAAGTTTGTTCATGTTTTGGTTTTTTTGTGAGATGGAAATGTTTGTGAAGGATGGGATGTCTATAATAGTTGATAAGTGGACAGGTAGATGGTTTGTGAAAAGCTTAAGGAAAATGGGATTCTGTGTGTGCATGTGATAGGATACAAGCTAGGATACAAGATTATTTACAAGCTGGAATATGGTACAAGCTTTGGACAAGATTCAGATATATACAAGGTATGGTACAAGATTTACAAGGTATAATACAAGCTCTGGTACAAGATTTACAAGCTGTATAGGAGGTATTGACAAGCTCCATTAGATTTTGGATATTTGATTGGAACACCAAGGGAACAAGCAGGTGTTTTATGAGATGGTGGGTGGATGGATGAGGGATAGGATAGTGATAGATAATGGATTAGTCTTTAGCACACAAGGCACCTGAATTACCAAGTTTTCACCAAGGTACCTATCCAAGGCGCTTGAATTGCCAAGTTTTCACCATTGGATGCTTATTTCTCTTTACTATTTTTTTTTTTTGTATTTTTTCAAGAGCTGGGTATACCAAGGATCTTCAAGCATAGAACTTCTTGAGATGAATGATGTTAGTGGGATCATTCAAGAGTTCTCCTTCTGGTGTAGATAATTGATAGGCTCCGGAGCCAAAGGAGGCAGTAACCACATAGGGACCAAGCCATGTAGGTTCAAACTTGCCTTTCTTTTCTCGATCTGCTTGGACTTTCATATTTTCTTTCAGGACCATGTCACCTGGCTGAAAGTGTCATGGGAGCACCTTCTTCTTGAAATTCCTTTTGAGATGAGTTTGATAGACTGTGAGATGGTCATAGGATTTTTGTCTCTTCTCATCTAAGAGATCTAGCTGGGTGAGTCGAGCTACTCTGTATTCTTCATCTAAGATTTGCCCTCGCAAAGATATGCGTAGTGAGGGAAGTTCAACTTCTATAGGTAATACAGCTTCGGCACCATAGACTAGGGAGTATGGATTTGTGCCTGTGGATGTATGGAAGGAAGTTCGATAGGCCCATAGAGCCAAATTTATTTGAAGGTGCCAATCACGGCCAGAATCATTGACAACTTTCTTTAGGATTTTGAGGAGGGTTTCATTAGTTGCCTTTGCCTGGCCGTTAACTTGTGGGAAATATGGGCTAGAAAAGCAGTGATGGATGCGGAGGGAAGTGTATAATTCTTCCATGTTGAGATTTTCAAAGGTACCTCTGTGGTCAGTGAAGATGGTGGATGGGATGCCGAAGCGACAAACAATGTGGTACAAGATGAACTTGGAGACTTGAACTCCTATAGCTGAGACTAGGGGGACTGCTTCCACCCACTTCGTGAAATAGTCTGTAGCTATTATTATCCATTTATGTCCATCGGATGAGAGAGGTGTGATAGTTCCAACTAGATCAAGGTCCCAACAAGCAAAAGGCCAAGGTTGTGCAATAGGCTGTAGATCCTGTGCTGGAGCATGCACAAGATTTGCATGCTGCTGACATGGGAGACACTTTCTAACAAAGTCACAAGAGTCTTCTTCAATGGTAGGCCAATAGTAGCCTACTCTAAGGATTTGTCATGCTAGGACAATACCACTCATGTGGGCACCACAAAGTCTGAAATGTACTTCTTTTAATGCCATCGCGGCCTCATTTTCATCTAAACATCGAGAGAGAGTATCGTGATAACCCCGATGATATAGGGTATTGGCTATGATAACATAGTGGGATGATTTTCGAATGAGGTTCTGGCGTTGGGTACATGTGAGGTGAGGGGATATGATACCATCGTTAAGATAAGCATGAATTTCATGGTACCAAGGGGATTGGGGACCAACCAAGATACAAACACGATTTGAATCCTCATTCACATAGGTAGGTGTGAGGAGCTGCTCAACTAAAAACTCATACTGCGTAGCTTCTTAGGGAATTTCCAAGAGCGAGCCGATAGTGGCCATGGCATCTGCTGCCTTGTTCTACATTCAAGGCACTTGTGTAAACTGAAGCTTTGTAAAATGCTGGGTCAGCTGATCAACTAGCTCTTTGTAGGGTAATAGCTTTTCATCTTTGGTTTGATATATATTTAAGACTTGTTTGATGATGAGTTGGGAATCACCAAAGACTTGTAACTCAGTGATATTCCATTCTGCAGCTATCTTTAATCCTACTACAAGAGCTTCATATTCTGCTATATTGTTGGTGCTAGGGAATTGTAGCTTGAAGGCTTTTGGAATGTAATCTCCTTGAGGTGTAACTAATAATATTCCTGCCCCTGATCCATGAGAGGTGTATGAGCCATCAAAATAAAGCTTCCATGGGGGCTGTTCTTCAATTAGGCAGATATGCTCATCTGGAAATTTTGTGAGCAAAGGATATGCATCTACTAGAGGTGCATCAGCTAGGTGATCTGCTATAGCTTGCCCTTTGATTGCCTTTCTGTCCACATACTAGATGTCAAACTCACTTAGTAGCATAACCCATTTGGCCAAATGGCCTGTAAGTGCTGTTCTGGAGAGCATATACTTGAGAGGGTCAATCTTGGAGACTAGTTGGATGGTATGACTTAGCATGTAGTGGCAAAGCTTTTGAGTTGAGAAAACAACTGCCAAACAAGCTTTTTCCATAGGAGTGTAATTGAGTTCATAACCAACTAGGGTTCTACTAATATAGTAGATGGCTCTCTCTCTGCTATAATCATCATGTTGTACTAGAAGTGCCCCTAGAGCAGTAGGTGTTGCTGATATATACAAGATCAAGGGATGACCAAGAACTGGTGGAACCAAGATAGGGGGATTGGTGAGGTACTGCTTGAGCTGATCGAAGCTGCGCTGACATAAAAGATCCCACTTGAAGTTCTCATTCTTCTTTAGCAAGTGTGAAAATGGTGTACACTTATCTGCAAGTTGGGAGATGAAGCGCCGGACAGATTGAAGTTTTCCTTGAAGAGAGCGAAGCTGTCACAGTGTCTGGGGAGGAGGCATGTCTAAGATAGCCTTGACCTTTTTGGGGTCGATCTCTATACCTCGTTTAGAAACTATGAAGCCTAGAAGCTTTCCAGATGTGACCCCAAAGACACACTTTTTGGGATTTAGCATGAGATGATATTGGGCCAACCTATCAAAGACTTTTTCCAGGCTAGCAAGATGATCCATGAAGGTGTGAGATTTGACTAGGATATCGTCCACATAATCTTCCAAAATGCTATGGATAAGATCATGGAAAATGCCTGTCATAGCTCTTTGATAGGTAGCCCCAGCATTCTTTAGGCCAAAAGGCATCATGGTGTAGCAAAAGGTTCCCTAGGGGGTAGTGAATGTTATCTTATGCTGATCCTCTTCTGCAATCTTGATCTGATTATACCCAGAAAATCCATCCATAAGGGACAGGATTTCATGTCCAGCTGTAAGATCTACAATCATATCTATGTTGGGCAAGGGAAAATCATCCTTTGGACAAGCTTTGTTAAGATCTCTAAAATCAGTGTAGATTCTGATGTCACTGGAAGGCTTAGTGATAGGGACCATGTTGGAGATCCATTCTGAGTAGTCGATAGGTCGGATAACCTTAGCAGCTAACATTCTTTCTAGTTCAGCTTTGACTAGTAATGCCACCTTGGGTTGCATTTTTCTAAGCTTTTGTCTGACGGGCTTGATCTTTGGATCGACTGCAAGATGATGAACTATAAGCTTTGGATCAAGTCCTGGCATGTCCTGATATGACCATGCAAATCGGCCAATGTTCTCTCGTAAAACCTCAAAGAGGAGGTCAGCTTGGTCTTGTGATAGGGATGCAGCAATGTGGACAATTCTAGGGATCTCTGAAGAACCAATGTTGACTTCTCTAGTATCCTCTATTAGAATAGAAGACACCTCTGGTCGATTATCTTGAGGAGGCAATACTAAGTCCTCATGTTCTTCTATTGGCTCTGGATTTTCTTGCTGAGGGGTTCTCTTAGCTAGTCCCAGATTTACCTTAGTTCCAGTTTTGGGTGTATCGAAACTAGGTTGGGGATTTTCTCCAAAATACCCCTTGGGATCTAGCTTGTAGATGTAGGCAGAATCTGGCTTTGTCTTCCTATGAGGAGCTTTAGCTCCCATGAATCTTAGAAGTGCTTCCTCTGATGCAAACCCATCAATATGTATGACACTTGGTTGGTCCCAATCTATGAGTTGTGGGTGAGCAAGTGGTAGGTCAATGAGATGGATGGATAGTTCTCGGAGAATAGAGTCTCCTAGGAAGATTTGGTCTGGGATATCGTCGTAGGCTCTCTTTTCAACCTCCTCAGGAATGTCTTCGATTTTGACAAGGTCGCGGTGGATGTTCAAAAAAGTGTGACCGTTCTCGTTGGTGCCCCCAGTTGTGGGTATGCCAAAGCCAAGACCTGACTTTATTTCCCAATTATGTGCTTCGATGGGACATTGCATGCCCCTTTCTTCTTGTCCTAGTCCACCTCCTTGATAGTTCCATTTTTCAGTGATGAGCTTATGTTGTTGGGGATACTTCTGGCTGAAGTGATCAAGGCGTGCTTGATTTCTTGGAGGTGCATCCTTATGTAACCAATTGTTGATATCTGGAGTGAGCTCCTCATGAAGAGGGGTTTTTGAGGACACAAAGGTGGTTGGGCCAAACTGTTTTTATCAAGGAGGTGGAATCTCCTTAGCTTTGTGATATGTTGGCCGTCCATGGGTATGTGGATCAAGTGGGATTGCCCTGAGAGCAAATGCATCTGATAGACTATATTCTCCACAACCTTTGTTGTTGATCTTTATAGTAGATAGGGTGGAGGCAAGGATGGTTTCTGCGTCATTACAAGTGTGGGATGAGCTGGCGATGGCTGTGTCGATGTCTATTCCAGGGCAATGGTTTGTATATGAAGCTTCAACCGCATTGCAGTAAGCAAACGGTTTTGGATCGGCATGGATGGTTACCTCAGTGCCTTGATGTGGAAATTTGATGCACTGGTGGTAGGTGGATGGAACGGCCTTCATAGCATGAATCCATAGATGACCGAGGAGGATGTTAAATGGTAGGTTTAGATCAACAACATGGCAAACTGTCTCTTGAATGACTGGCCCAACCTTGATTGGTAGCAAAATAGTCCCTTCTGTGGTCCTTTCCAGGTTGTCATAAGCTTTGATGGTGATAACCTCACTGATCATATCTGCCTCAGTATACCCAGCTTGTTTTATGAATTTTAGGGTGCAAATGTTCAAGGCTGATCCATTATCTATCATTACTCTTTTCACGGCAAAATTGGATACCATGATGGCTATGCGAAGTGGAAGGGTGTGATCTGGCTCAACCGCGGGTATGTCGGTGGGTTTGAAAGATAGGGCACATGAGGATGAAAGGTGTCCAACAAGATTATGAAAATTAGTAGCGTTGATATCAGAAGGGACACGGGATTCTATGAGAGCACTGTCAAGGATGTCTTTGTACACAGGACTAGTGCGGAGAAGGTCTAAAATGGATATTTGGGTTGGCATGTTCCCAAGGTGTTCCAAGATATTGTACCGGCTTTTTGATGGAGCTGATGGTGTTGATGAAACTGGTGGGCCTGTGATGTTAAATCGCGCTCTTCGAGTGGTGACCACACACTCATTGTCTGGTCCTCGGATATTGATAACATTGACAAAAGGCTCTTTCTCAGATATACAACCTATAAGGCTACCATAGTCTATATAGGATGAAGTGTGGTCATTGTTCTTCCCATGCTATTGGTTTGGCTGACATTTGTTGGTGTTGTTTTGGATAGGTGCTTTTCCAGGATTTTGGTTGTTGTGTGGAGGAAAAGCATTTTGATAAATCTGTAAGCCTGCATTGGGAGAGGTTTGGGCACCAACAGTGATTTCCTTCTGATCAATTAGGTCCTGCACATAGTCTTTCAGTTTCATGCATCTGAGGGTGGTGTGACCATTTACCCTATGGAACTTGCAATACTCATTGTCCTTGTACCATGCAGCTTTGGATTGGCTTGGATCAATTTGCTGGGTAGGAGGAAATTTGATGAGGTTTTCCTTAGCCAATTTCTCAAAAATAACATCCAATGGCTCACCAAGGGGTGTATAGTTTCTAGGTGCAGGTTGGAATCTGGGCTTTTGCTCTGCAGCTACATTGATGGCATTAGCTTGATTGTTAGACCCTTGAAAGTTGGGTCTTGTATTGTGGTTTTGATAGCTTTGGTTATTTCATTGTTGGTAATTGATAGCTTGTTGGTTGTTTGTTTGATATGGTGGGTTAGATTGGTTTTGAGAAGGACCAACGATATTCACATGTCTGGTGTCAGTAACCCCAACTGTTGCAACATGCTTGTTTTTGTTCCAATACCTAGACTTGTCATTGGAATGTGATTGATTTTGGTTGGCCTCTTTGTAAATATTTACCACACCATCTTTGATGAGTCCTTGCTCAAGGATCATTCCTTTCTCTTTGATATCCTTATAGGTTTGCAAACAGTTCATGGTCATGTGGTGAGCCAAGCTGGGATGTGCATTATCAATAAACATTTTCACCACATGGCATTCTGGCAAGGTGCAGGATATGCGGGTGGTAAGGGTTTGCCATCTTTGTAGGTATTCGGCAAGGCTTTCTCCACCTTTTTGCTTGGTGTGGACAAGATCAACTATTGATAGCTCTGTTTCAACAAGATGGGCATATTGGGCTACAAATGCCTCAGATAATTCAGCAAAGTTTTTAATTGTGCCATAGGGGATTCTATAAAACCATTCAAGAGCTGGTCCAGCCAAGCTTTTGGGAAAAAGGCGCAAGAGGAAGACATCATTGTATGCCATGTCCTGGCAATGCATGTAAAATTCTTTGATATGTGTGACAGGGTCTCCTTTTCCTCTGAATTTGTCAAATTTAGGTACCTCAAAGTGTTCGGGAAATGGTGTCGTGGTAATGGCCCTGTCAAATGGGTAAGGACACACATTCTCAAACTTGAATGTCTTTGGATAATTCCCTTCTTGGATGGCTTTCAGAGCTATCTTCATTTGCTCCCACTCTGAATTGATAGGTGATGGTTGGGGTGCCCCCAATGTAGGAGTGCCTTGAGGTAGGTATGTGCTGGATGGGGCCACTGAATATGGATGGCTGTGAGGGATTTGCTAATAGGGATTGTACATTGTTTGGGCAGCTGCATGGTGGATGACGGGTTGTTGAGGGGGAGGCAACGCATATTGTTGCATGTGCTGTGAGGCTTGCTGTTGATATGGGATTTGAGGTTGGGATTGAGGAACATAAGCTGGCTGTGGGATAAATGGATTGCTTTGTGGAGGTAAGGTATAAGATGGTTGTGAGGCTTGGGGAAAAGATCAGAGGGCTTGTGGGGTTTGACCAATATATGTGGGTTGTGCCCCCATTTGGCATGGTATCTGCAAATAATTGGTGGTTGGCTGGGGTGGTGGATTACCTCCTAGAAGTGGAATTGAAAAGTAGTTGGTAATTGGAGGTAATGGATTAGTTGGTGGTGGAGGTGGTGGGAATTGAAAGCTTGGGAATGGAATTGATGGGGTTTGATAGCTTTGTGGCTGGGTTTGGAAGCCTGGTAGAGTGGTGGTGGGAGCTGGGGTCACTTGGGAGCTTGGTAGAAGATTGGCAGTAGCTTGTGGGTTTTGATAGCTTTGTGGAGTGAAGGTAGTAGCTTGTGGATTTGTGGTTGGTGGTATTGAGCTCCCAAGACTTAATGGAAATGATGGGATTGTACTTTGGGCTGTGGTGAACAAGCTAGGGGCGATGAAAGGTTGATTACTTGGCCCCATGGGTGGCAGCCCTATTGTATATTGCTGATGTTGGCCAAAGATGCTAGCACTGATTTGGGAGATGGGTGGATTTGGAAGGCTGGGTTGGGGAGCAGCAACAATAGTGAAGGGGGTGAACAGTGAGGTGTTTTGAGTAAAGGGGGTTTGGAGCGAAGAGGTATGAACCAAGGATGGAGTGGTGGTGGCTGGGTTGGCTTGCGGCATGGAGATTTCAACTTGGGTGGATGATGGTATGTTTGGGTCTGTTGGGTCATATGGATTGGCTGGAGGCTCTTCTTTTGGAATATATTGAGGATAATTTGGATCATAAGAGCCTATGGGTGGTGGCAGCTACCCAAACAATGGGTGAGATGGATCTGATAATGGAGGGGGTCTTCCAAAGTCAAAGGTTCCTACATTGTCCCTTCGAAAATTAGCCATGATTGTCTCTTTGTTTTTGTCTATAATGGCATTTACCAATACTGCATTTCCTGGTTGGTTCATGAAAGCTTCAATGTCAGTAGGTGATGGCATAACTTGCTCTGGGCTGAAGGATGGCTGAGTGCTCAAGGGGGGTGAGGCTGTTCGATCCAAATGATAGGGCTCCATTGTTTCTTTCTTCTTGGCTAAGCGAGTGACGGGTGGCATGAAAAATGCTCCTAGGGATGAGATGCAATAATGCTGATGGATGCAAAAGGGGGAAGGCTTTTCTATGCAAATGATTTCCTAGGTTAAGGAAAAGCTATATGAAAAAACCTAAGGAGGATCGAGTTGGGGATTCTAACTTCAAAGATATGTTGTCAAAGCACAAAAGGTCTGCTTTCCTATGTGCAAGCTTGGTGGTGATTGTGTCAACTTAAGGATAGACTGATGATCCTTTAGGAAGAACACGAGATTGACCACTTGCGAATCCCAACCTTTAGCTCAAGGTGATGAGGGATAACAAGTGACAAAGCTATATTACCCTAGACAAAGCTCTGTCAAAGGGATAACCTTAGTGAGATTGGTGGATTTGGAAGATTTTAGGAATGGCAAACTTTTAGCAAGGTGACAACAATTTTGAAAGCTTAGATGTGCAGATTTTGGATTGCTGGCTAGATAGTTTGATTCTAAATGAGATGGATGAGCTAATAATGCTTAAGGGGATAACCTAAGATGGCTGGCTTTTCTACAAAGATGACTCTAAAGTGAAGCTTATCCAAGAAAATGTGGAGAAACAAGGGTGTCTAATCATAGAAATCATGCCTAGTTGGTAAGGCATAAGCAGGATTAACTCCTGGATGTTGGCTAAATTTGATGGTGCACTCTAACCAGGCCTCTTGAAGTGCTTCGTCGGTAGCTTTCTCCTCTGCTTTGTGGAGTTTGGCAATTCGTGGGCTTGGTGTTATTTCTTTTCTCTTGGCTGAAAGTTCTTGGTATGCTAGAGATGGCTTGAGTTTGACCTTGTGAAACTTCTGTTTGGGTTTGGGTTGTTCCAACATAAATTCCTGAATTTTCTTGGCTTTGGGAAAAATCTCAGTTGTTTTGCTTCAACTTGTTCAACTTTCAAAATAGGCAATGACTACGCTAAGTGTGCCCTAAGCTAGGATTGACCAAGTTTGGCAAACATTCATTCAACAAGTAAAATAAAAACAAGCAATAGATAGGAACAACCAGATAGAAGTTTGTGGTTCTCAGAATGTGATACTTGCGCCAAGGAGTGTGTATGTTCTACAAATTTTTCGATCAGTCACTCCAAACACATTAGCATCCTAGATGGTTTTCTGCAAGGCAAACAATTGGTTTAGCTAGGGAGTCCTCGATATACGCAAGGTACGTGAGGCCCAAATCCGTAGATGAGACCAAAAGGATGTCACACAGCCGAGAGGAGCGGTAACCCACTTCTCCTCTTTCACTTCTCAAGGGTATAAAGTTCCTTGAGGCTTAGCCCGAATGACAAAATCTTGATCCCAAGAGAGGTGTCTTTCGATTCACCTCCTGATTCTTATACTCCGCCGGAGCGCTAGAGTTGAGGTCGTCCAAGGGGTGATGAAATCCCCAAGCAGGCCTCCTAAAAAGAAACAAGGTTTTGGATCCTAATCTTATGCACCCAAGATGGCCTCGAAAGATGACAAGGGGAGAGAAGACTTGGATGACCTTGGGCTAAAAAACACGCTTGTTCTTTTACCAACTGACTCTTATGTGTGCTAATCTAGACTTTGCAAGCACTCATGTTTAAGAGACAATGTTCAATTCCAACTTGAAGCACCAACAAAAGTAAATCGATTGAAGAATGCAAACAATAAGAAGAGTTAGGGTCAACAAAATCAAACTCGCGCGCCCGGAGGCCCTCCACGTCAAGTATCGATTAATTTTCTTTAAGGCATTCAAGATTGAGTGTGACTTTGTTTTAAGCCCAAAACAAAAGTGTGTGAGATTCAATTTCAAGCGCGCACCCGAAGGCTCTCCACATCAGTTGTTGTTCAATTTTAGTGCCCAAACTTTAAGTGTGATCGATTTAATCTAGAGTTTTGGCCATTTAAGAATTTTGATAAAGTTAAAGCAAACGTTCAAAGACCAAGTGAGTGAGTTAGATTGTGAAACATTTAACACCTTTTTCAAGTAGACCCATCCCCATAAATGGTGCTGAGATTGCAACCAATGGTTAATATTTGATGGGTGATTAGAAAAGAGGTGAGTCCAAGGAACTACTCAAATTGATTTTTGTAAATTTGTATTTTAACTTAACAAAGTTTCTTAAATGTCCAAAAATCAAACTTTACCTAGATCGCATGTGAAAAAAAGATTTGTTTTGTTCAATTTTAGAAGCTCCAAATGAAGTGTTTGATATTGTAATGGTTAATTGATCCTTGGCATTCAAGATTGGATTTTTTGTTTTAAGCATGCATTCCAAAGAAAGTTGATTTTAATCCATGACATTCAAGAGTGTGTTTTGAGCAAAATTCATTCAATGGAAAATGTGTTTAACCATTCAAGTTCTTTTTTTTTTTTAGCAACATGCATTCAAAGACAAATGGTTAAACATTCAAGTTCATTTTTTAGCAACATGAAAACCTACAAGAAACATGGTTAGTGGTTCCATATGTGCTCCAACCTACAATGAGACAAAAAAAAAGCAATTTAGTTAGTTAGCCAAAATCTTCAAAAATGAGAGCTTAACTATGGGAAAACTTTTTAAAACTTTTTTTGTTGTTTTTTCTACGCATAAAAATGCTTAAAAATGTTTTTTCTACGAAGACGCTGAAATACAGAGATGCCAAAATATGAAGAGGACAAAATAGATTTGCAGCACAGAACACAGGTGACAAGCAGGGACGCCGATTTGCACAGATGCAGATTTTCACAGACGACGATTTTCGCAGACGCGGATTTTCGCAGATGTCGATTTTCACAGATGCGGATTTTCGCAGACGTCGATTTTCACAGACGCGGATTTTCGCAGATGTCGATTTGCGTAGACGCGGATTTTTGCAGACGTCGATTTTCGCAGACAGAACAGGTTGCAGACGCCAAAATTGCGCCAAAAAAGCTGAAAAATGCGAATTTTTTTTTATAGATGCTATTTCTTCTTCCTAAGTGCATTCTTTAACCTGCAAAAACAAGCAAAACACCCTCACAACACACTCAAACAACAACAAACATTAGATGGTTAGAAAAATGACATATAGATGAAAATAGATGATTAAATGACCCATAGTGGGGTCCCACCGGGCGTGCCAAAATGTAGAACAAGAATTAATATGCAAAGAACATTAACAAATAAGGTAAACATTCACAAACCAAAAACTAAATTCACATATATGCTTAGACAAAGAAAGCAAACAAGAAGTGCAAACCTCACAAGAGAAAACACTCCATGCTTTCTTGATTCTGTAGATGTGTCCTTTTGTTGTGGATGTATGCTCAAGATGCTCAAAAGCTGCTTCAATGGAGATGGGTAATGGAAAATTGGTAGCTTTGTGAGCTCTCAATTTGGCATTATAAGGGTAATATTGATGGCTTTGGTTCTCAAAATAGCATGGTAACTTTAGCTCAAAGATTGTTGATGAAATGGCTTGGGATGGGATTCAATTTATAGGCTAAGGGATAGAGGGATGGAGGGCTTAGATGCAAGGATGGATGAAGGCTTAAGGAGGGCTAGGATGCACTCAAAGGAGAGCACATGGATTGTGCTTGTTTAGCACCAATGAGAAGGTGACACTTGTCACAAGAGGATGAGTGTGAGAGGGTAGGGTAAAGGGTTGGTTAAAGTCATGATGAGTGGGGTTGAGTATGTAAGAGGGATGTAAGAGGAATGAGTGTGGAAGAGGGAAGAGTGTGGAAGATGGGTGTAAGAGTCATGAGTGGGCTTGTAAGAGTCTTTTATGTTTTGTAAGAGCACTCATGACTTAGTGGCTGGGTTTTTTGAGGGGAGACTTTGGTTTGGATTAGGAAAGTCTTAAACTTGTTTAAGGAATGTGACAACATTAGGGGGTGGATTAGGCTTGGGTTTAGGATTAGATTAGGAGTGTTAGAGATGTGCAAGTGGATGGCATTAATGAGGGTGGGTGAGTTAGTGGCTAAGCTTGGTTAGTATGGGTGGATGGGGTGGATTAGGCTAAATGGAGGATTAGAGATAGGTTAGGGGTTTTTGAATTTGAGGATTTCATTTATCAAATAGATTTATTTAATAAATGGGGATTTTTGGAATTAGATAGAAGAATAGGATTTAATTGATAAATAATAGATTATTTGATTTATCAATTAGGACTATAGATGATTAATTAAATTAATCAACTAGGGGATGAAAAAGGATTAATTAAATAGAAATTTAATTAATAATGCCTTTTTAGATAACTAAATAGGATTACTAAAATAGTGTAATCAAATTTAGGTGTCTACATTTTGACCCTCTTTGACATAGTGTTAAGACAACACTATTTCAAAGAAGTTTGAATGAAGACGACACGAGGAAGATGTTTTAGCAACAAGGTTGCCCCAGTCTCGGATAAGAAGAGGAGAGACTAGACTTAGATGTTTGAGCTTATTAAAGTCTATAGTCTTTAAACCATTCAAGTTTTCTTTTCTAATATTTACACATAACTTGTCAATGGTAGACTTGGAGGGATGACTTACCACTTTAAACTGGCTGATAAATTTGTTCTTTCTTTGTCTGAATCTAGCTGGGCAACATATTTCCTTCTCTTCCTTGGTTCTTCACTAGTTTGCTTTGTTACTTTCTTCTTCTCTTTCGCTTCATCTTTTGCCTTTTGTGTTGCAGCCCTAGTGGTAGCCCTTTTAGTAGGCTTCTTTGTTTTGACTTCAATGGGCTTTGTCCCTTTATTTTCTTTAGTGAGTGCTTCCTTGACTTCATCTTCCTCAACACCTTCTTCTTTGTCCTCTTCTAGGCCCTGTGTCAATTCTTCTAGCTATTGTCCTTGCTCACCTTCTTCCTCACTATCACCTTCTACTTTTTCTACTTCTTCTTCACCTGCTTCACCTTCAATGCTTGCCCTAAAAGTCTTCTTTATCTTTCTTCTTCACTGTAGAGGCTATCTTCAAATTTTGTACCACCCTAGATTTGACAATATCATAAGTACCAAAATGAGGAGCATCCTTGCCAATCTCTTCTACAAGTAAAGCAACTATTGTAGCTAAAGCTTGGTCTACATCAAGCTCATATCCAAGTGGCCTAAGCCATCTTACTCTAGGTATCAGGGCTTGGATGTAGGTGTAATCTATGTCAACCAAGAAACAAATATTATTTACATGCTACTCAACTAGTGATATTGGTATCCTCATCCTTTTTTTCATAGACTTCTTGAAGTCCTCAAAGTAGCTTGTTATCTGAGCATCAAAATTGTCTCCCATTTTCTCTATAAACTCATTGACTTGTGTAACAATTGTCTTATTTGGATCCCATCTTACCTTTCCAATTGATGGAGTTCTTTCATGACATAGAAAAATATGCAAACCAACATTGATTCAAATTTGCATTGAGCTCCTTTAGATTTCCTTATGGCTCCCAAATTTTTATTAATTTGTTGTAGCATGAGCTCTGCTAGATCATAAGTGTGGTCCTTCTTCACAAGTTTGTTGCAACATCTACTGCTATACATGGCACACTATTCAATCTGCTTGATTGATATAATTTATGAGATATGAATCTAATAGTGAAATCAAGTAGGGGATCAGTGATGGTGTTAATGGTCATTCCCCTATTGTTCCATTTGGCACCAATGTTTTTCTCTATGGCCTCCCTTTTGTCACTTGTCAGGGTCTTAGGCTGATCTAGAGTTGGGAATCTAGTAACCCTATGAACAATTTTCTTTGTCATCTTCACTGGTCCTATTTCTAACCAAAATGATCTGTCATGAATTCAGCTCAACACTATATGAATCCATTTAGTCTTAAATACAATGGGGAAAACTAGGGCTTTAGTTAACTCCTTCTTCTCAACAATTTGAAACTCATCCTTCAATATACCTGTGTCACACAACTTATCAAAGGCATTAAAAATTTCTAGGTCACCTATGGCTCCAATCTTATAGTTATAACATTTCCTGATGTCTTGGACAATTACTAATCTATCTGGAATGACTGACAAAGCACCAGCTGGATCATTTTTATAGGCAACTTTGGGTATTGGCCTAAATTTAGGCTATTTAACTTCATTGCTAACAAATTGAAACTCATGATCATCCTTTCCCTTTGTGGTTTTAGACCCAGATGCCATCTTGACCAAACTAGGGTTTAATATTAAATAAACTTCCAAATACTGCGTAGCTTGGCACTTGATGAAATACCTTTGAATCAAAGAGTTCAAGTTGAATTGCTACTGGGATCGGTGCAAATTACTACTAAATTTCCGTTTGGTCACCTCTTCGCTCTTCTCATTTTTGCTTTGTGTTCAAATGGCTTGAAAATGAGTATTTTCAAGTTTATTAGGCTCAAAACCTAGCATTTATTGCACAGTGCTTACAACTGTACACTTGACACTTGAAGGATTTAGTATAACTTGGCTTCCTTTGTAATTCATTTACTCAACATCAACTAGACTTTCCAGCTTGGCGTATACTAGAGTTTCACTTGATAGCGAAGGGTAGCTCGACATCTTCTACAAAAATTTTGATTTTTAACTTGACATCTTTTCTCATGCAAATTTCTTCTTGACAACACCTCATTGTTCTTTTGGGCTGATGTGTGATACATCTTTATATATATATATCAACCCCATGTACCTATCTTGTGCTTAATTGGATGAAATGTGATCACTTGACCTTTTGGGTGAAGTGATCCCTCCAATGGATGTACTTGATCCATCTCTTTTTTGTCATGTCTTTTTCATTTATGCCCTGATGTGTTCGACATCAATTTTTTTTTTACCCTTGTTGACTTTTGACTTGGGTTCCTTGGCTTTTTTTGAGAAATTGCTGCTGACATGTCCTGTCTTCAAGCAACTAAAACATGTGGTTTGGCTTAACCACCTGCTATAATTTCCCTTGAAGTGTGTTCTTATGCAGTTCTGAGGAACATGACCATATTCTTGATAGTAGCGAGAACTTTGCTTGGTATTATAATCCCAATTGTGGTGGTGTGCATAATTGTTTCTCCTTGTAGGCTGATTAGGTGTCCACATAGGCTTTGATCTGATAGCTCCTTTTTGAGAATGGAAAATTTCTACATTTTATGGTGGAATTTTCAAATTTGTTTTGGTAGGGTTGGGATCATCTTTTCATTTTTAGTAAACCCTAGTGAATTTTATAATCATCATCTTTCCCTAACCATAGGCCATAAGTATGAGTGGGTTTTCATTTAAAAAAAAAGCCTTGTTCTTTGATCTTTTTCGATCTTACAACAAAGGGATTGGCATAATATCGCGAGCATGTGTTGTGGTCTTTTGTAATCTCACAATAGTTCTTGTATCGTCTCACCGTAGGAAATTTTCCTTTCTTTCTCGATCCCATGGTGACCTTTATATTGTAAGATTGTCTCACATTGTGTTTTGCCTATGAAAGGGTCTTTTTCGATCTTACGATCAATGTTTGTTAGTGGCATCAAAAGAGGAAGACAAAGGGGGTCATGAACCTATGATAAAGCTTTTTGTCATTAGGTCATAAAGTAGATGGATGGGGCCCAACGATCTTATGAGGCATATCACATGATCAAGGAATGAAATTAAAAGAGTTAAGCCATTACAACAAAGGCCTTGTCGTATGATTGTATGATGGATAAAGGTATGTTACAATGACATGACACCATGTCGTAGGATCATGGAATTCATTAAGCCAAGCATGTCACTTGCTGACATGATAGATGTCAGTTTCCTATTGAAATTGAGCCAACATACATGTGCCAGGTGTGTTCATAGTCAGCATTTGTGAGACCAAGGGTTGTGAGATGGCCGATGGATAATGGTCTCCGATCTTGCGATAAGTTCTTTCATCATAAGATCTCAAAACTCTCAGGTAGGGTTTCCCAATGTTGTGAATAGGGTTTTTCATAGCATCGCATGGATAAATTTGTGAACCCATGATATAATGATGTAATGTTTTCAACTTAACTGTAACATCGTAGAAAAAAACATGAAGGGTTGCAATGCTATGAGGTTGTAAGCTCAACTGTGATTGTGTAATTGTAGGGCTTATGAGGATGACTTATGATGCCTCAAAACCATTTGTTATGGGATTGTAGAACACAATGAGTAAGATACAAATGTTACAATAAAAGGGTTGTCGTAGGATTGTGAAAGATTTTTTCACTCTTGCCGATTACTCGATATAAAGTTTTAAAGGATATCGTGGGATCAAAGAGCCATTAATATAATGTTGTGATATTATGGAAGATATTTTTAGTTACCTTGTCATAATATCATAGAATCTAATCTTGACAATAGACATAATGACAAGAAAAGAGGTTTGAGCTTCTCAGCCAATCAGTTTTGAATGCAGTATGAAAAGTGCATAGTTGGAAATCAATTTGGCACCTCCTAAGGCTGACAGAATGGGTTACGATAATTCTCAAGCATGTTGAATCAATGTGACTTAAACATCCATTTAAGCCTATAAAGTTATAAGTTTTTCCATTCTCATTATCACTGTTCATCATCTACAAAATCAGATTCTGAGTTCATCTTGTGTTGTCTGTGTGAGCTGCATTATTGTTTTAGAAGTTTATAAGGGATAGTTTTCTATAGTTACAAAGTTTCTAGTTGTAGTGTTTCCAGTTACAGATTCAAAATGTTAGACCAATAAGTGGAAGAAATCTTAGCTATGGAAATGATAGTATCAAAGACATCGACCTCGAAGGGAGGTAAAACCAGATAGAGGAAACCTAGTCAATTTCCTAAGGAATGGGTAAAATTGTTCCCTGGATCCACAAATGCCAAATTAGCTGATGATCATGCTTTCTTTGATCCATATGCCAAATGTAGAGATGCTAGGTGCCCTAGTACCAATTGTGCTAAGCTTTTCTACTTTTTCTACTACAACCGGGAGAAGAAGGTTCCTATTTGTAATCCCTGGAAGAAGAACCTTACTAAGTTGATTTTCCTAGAGGTGTTCATGGATATGGATTTGATGAAAGCTTTTTTTAGATGTTATAATCCTACTACCAAATCTTTCCACAAGAAATATGGGGCTATTCTATGCACCTTGGATAGAGAATCTTTCATTGAGGCTTTTGGGTTGACTGGGGCAATGGGTGAACCTCTAGATTTGAAGGACCTACAGAGAAGGTTGAGGCAAACTCAATTGCTTTCACTAGAAATTCATTGGTACAACATATTCCTAGAGAATAGAAAAGGGTGGGTGATTTCCAAAAGAAGATAGAGAAGAAGATGCCCATGGACAAGTTCAAAAATTATTTTGTCAAGACCATATATGGTGTCCATAAGGTTATTGGAAAGGATGGGTTTGATGAGGTCTGGGGAGCTAAATATATAATTGCTAGAGATGTACAAGATGCTTTCCATGCCTGTGAATATGACTATGTTAGTGATATATTAGATATCATGAAGGAGAATATTTCCAAGGCAAGGTCTGGAGAAATGAGGGAATTCAATTTCCCATATTACTCTGTATTGATGCATTTGATCCTCTACAGGAATGTGGGAAACATAAGCTTTGACTTTATTGATCAAACCTTTGATCTAGATGGAGCCTTGCCAGTACAACTATGGACATGGGTATCAGATAGCTCTTACCACTTTTTTGAATCTATGTCATTTTTCAATAATTTTAGTGCTGTTATAATGAAGATGTTAGACCCGGGGTACTTTAGGGCCCCTAAAATTTTGAAATATCTCTTAAGACCATCCCTATTGCCTGATGGAAAGAAACTAGATCATAATTGGGGGGATAGCTTTTTGTATTCCTACTTTTTCTTTGATGAGAGTGTATGGTTGTCCTAAGCCACCCCACATTTTACCAAAGTTCATCCCTCCTAGATTGGGGATAATTGAATTTATTTGGTAGTTGTTCATGGTTAATAGGGAATACCTAGGCCCTTAGGTACATAGAGGAACCTTTTTATGTAGATGCTTTAAAATTGGTGATTTCACCATTGGTAAGGAAGCCCTAGAGCTTGTCCATGCCTTTGTGCATCATTTCAACCTATGCATTGGCCCTTATAGAATGTATGACCCTAAGGGATGGATGAGGGCCACTTTAAAAGAAATGAGAAACTATGTGCTACCCAATTCCAAAGAATTTCCCCATGAAGACATCATTCCAAATATAGTAGTAGAGGGGGAGGTAGTTGATAAACTTGCAAAGTTGGATGATGTACTAAGGGTAGAGAGGGAATTGAAAAGAATTGATCCCCAATTCCTAGGTTTTTATATGGATATCCCTTACCCTCATAGAATTAGGAAGATGGTCATAGACCATGCTGAAATAATGGCTAAGATGCCAGAAGGTCCAGTGGGAGAGGAAGAGAGGGTGTGCCCAGATAGCCCTAAACCTGATGTGGCTCTTGAGGTAGAAGAAGAGGATGCACCCCAAGCATCTTGGATGGAAAAGAGACATGAAAGATAGAAGATTGTGTAGATCCCACCTCAGGTCAGGCAAAGAACATTGCAATTTTTTCTAGGGAATAGTTAGTATTTTCCTGACATGAGGCAAAATTAGAAGGTAGTCTGATAGACCTAGAGTTAGCAGCAACAAGATTAGATGATAGGATCATCTAGGCTCAAAAATTCTTGGAGGATGATGAATTCATCAAATCCAATGAATTCAAGAGTTTCATATATAAGATAAAATAGAGTCAACTTATCCTCCAAATGAAACTTGATGAATCATATGAACAAAGGATGGAGTTGATTGAAAAGCTACACTCCTATGACCCTGAAAGTGAGGTAATGACCTTGGAAGAGGCTAGGGATCTTGTTCAAAGGAGTGGCATATTTCTAGTACCTAGTTGGGACTTGGAGCAAGCATTTATGCTTGATCAAATCATAAGACAGGAGAATGCCATCTCTTATGAGGCAATTGGTGCTGGTGGTTTGAAGAGGGGAACTAGTTTTAACATTGAAACCAAGTCCTTGGTAATTTGGAGCATGGCCCCTGCTTCTAATGAGCCAAAATTGATGGATTTTAGAGCACAGAGTAGGGCAACATGATAATTTAGACTTTGTAGGGTAGCTTTGGCAAAGAAATCTCCAAGGCACTGAAACATTTCTCATTCATGAATGACGCCAAGGTGGAGGAGATAGAGGATAAATTATCCTAGGCTATACATGACTACATTGATGTTAGGAAGCTCTATGAAAATGAGCTCAGAACTAGTCATGTATATAAAGAAAGAATCGCTAAACTAGAAGCTAGGGTTAGGGCACTTGAGGATGAAATTGTATCCCTCAAAGAATAGTTAGTACAAATAGAACAAAGAATGGCTCTAGTTTAGGGAGAAGAGGGACAAAGGACTTCAGTGCCAAAAAAGGATACTACTGAAGCTCTAGTACAGACCGAGGACACAAAAGAGGAGCAATCCTCACAGCCTAGGAGGATGAGCACTAACACTCAGTCAGTTCATCATGGAGGAGATATAAGGATTGGGATCCTTAGATCCATGATGAGCCACAGGGTTGATACTCTAAAGAATCTATCTCAATAGGTTCATAGCTCTTTTGTTTCTTTGCAGAGTGCTGAGCAAGTTTGCAATGAAGCACTTTCATGGTTAACTCCAACTTTTAACCTTTGGGGACCTTACTTGCAATTTCTAGATAGATTGATAATGCTAATGGGTAAGAAGCTAGACTTACCAGATAAAATTTTCACAATTAAGGAAAGCCTAGAAATGGTAAAAAAATTGAGTGGCTTCTTTTCTGGTAAGTTATAGGTTATACAAGGAAAATTGAGGACATTTTCAGATAGAATGGAACCTTGTATACCATCAATTATGGCTACTACTAATGTAGTAAGAGACTGGCAGGAGTGGTCAACTTCTTTTGATGACATTTTGACCCAAGAGTCTACATCAGCAATTTTTTAAGATACTTTAGTTTTCCCTTTCCAATTTTTCATTTTTTTTCTCTTCAAGGCAGAGATAAATTTAAATAAATTCATTGCTGAGTCTAAGGAAATTATGGATTCCAAGTGGACTAAGGCCACTCAAGATTTACAAGGGGTAAAGGACACTGACTGGCCCACCAAGAGAGAAATTTATGTTTGGGAAGTAGTGGGTGAAATAAAGGCCTTGCCAAATTGAAGTAGCTAAGATATTTTATGTATTTATAGAAAAATTATAGAGGAAAGAAAAGATCAAAGGATTCAATATTAATGTTTTTCTACTTCCTCAGCTACTTACCTTTTGATCGATTACTATGGAAGACTGATCTTATGTATTTATTGTGTTCACCTTCCTATAGTTTTAGTGTTCCATTCAAATTTTGACATGTGTCCTCCTCTCATCTATAGCTTGTTGCAATCCTATTTATGGATTCCCAAGATGAGAAGTAGAGGTTGGTTGTGTGTAGAATTTCTGATATGAAATATTTTTATTTTGCAGTCCATCCAGAGTGTGTTGTAGTTACTTGAATGATTTCCAAGATAGTGCATATTTGAATACAAAAGGAATACATTCTGAAAAATGGTTGTCTCTCTATGTGTTATAGTTTGAGTTTTATCAACAATATTGAAATGAAATAGGAGGATTTATCCTCAATCATCATTATCCTTGAATTTTTGTCTCTTTTTCATATATCCATAGCCTTGAGATTGAGTAGACAAATTATCTTTTCAGTTAAATGCAATTTAAATGATTTTATATCTCTTACTTATTGCTATTGATTTAAAGAATTAGGTAATTTCTTTCTATAATTGATAAGGTTTAGGGTTTATGAGAAGGATAAGAATCAAAATGAAACTAAGAGTTTGATGTTAACTTTCTTAATCACAATTTGATTAAAAGGGTTTAAATTGCTAACTATCCACTCTATAGCCCAATGGATAAGACACTAACCCATCAAGAGGTTTGAAGGCATATTAGAATATTCATATAACTGTAGGACATTTATATAAAAATCAATATCATTTTACCCTTTTTTTCTTTATGTTGAAGAGATAATAGTGTCAGTCATGGCTTGTTTGCTGATTACTTTCTTTTGGTTACAATTAGCTACTTAATCAAGGAAGTTTATCAACAAATCATAGAAGAATATTGACCATTTCTACTGTAGGGGTAGTCTTGCAGAGAAGAAAATCAAGTTAATGAGACAAATCCCTTAGGTTTTTCCACCTTGGCTTAGCAGAGCCTAAAGTGAAGTGAGTCCTAATGGGTTTGTTAATTGGTCCAAAACTAAGATTTAGCCTTGCTGAACATAGGATTTAGCTCATCCTTAGGGTTTTCATTGGTCTTTGTTTCTTGGTATTAGGTTTAAATCTACTTGATATGTTCTTTACTAGAAAGAACTCCAACATGATCTACACTCAAAAGCTCTATGTCCATACTTTTTGTAGTTGTAGTAGTGACCTTCAAATCTTGGTTTCCTTATGGTTCTGGTTCTATAGTCTTGTGTTGAGTGTCCTTGCATGTTACACTTGTCTTCAATAGCTCTTTTCTTTTGTTTAGTCACTTCATAAACCATTATGGCTTGTGATTCTTTTTCAAGCTTAAATAATCTAATTTCTTCAGCTTGTGCTCTATTTTTCTCCATCAGTTTTGATATTGCTACATCAAACTCCTTGGAATATCCATTGGCAAACACTTGTGTAGTGTCAATCTCCTTGTAGTGTATGTCATTCTCAGCTATGGCGATCTCCTTTCTTCTTTTCAAGGATTTTCTCAGTTCCTCTCTAGCTTCCTCTACCTTGTGTAGAGCGAGATGCACAATCAATCACTTGATTTTCAATGATCTTCCCAAGTTTTAAGACTTCCATCTTATGACCTTTTTCTCTAAGCTATTAGACTTCTTCCTTGTGAGAACTAGGCTCTGATACCAATTGTTGGAATGTTCAAATGGGAAGAGTACTTCGAAGGGGGGGGGGGGGGGGGGGTGAATTAGAAGTAACTAGTTTTTATCCTTTTAAGCCCTCATTAACACATAACTAAAAGTAATGTACATGCATGTAAACATATAAGCAAACATGAAATGAAAGCATGCATCAAAACATAACACAAGAGATTTGGTAACCTAGAAACCCTCCAAGAATAAGAAGGTAAAACTGGGGTGGGGATGACACCCACAAAAATTACAACAATAATATGTTTAACCACTTCTGATGGTTTGCCCTATTAAAGGCCCACCCTATTAAAGGCTTTACACTGTGTCAATAGTGACCTGGTTAGAGGATTTACAAAAACTTTACAAGAAGTGTCACCCTGTTAAAGGATTTACAATAGTTTGTTAAACCCACCTAATACATAAGATTTTCATTACCTTCTCCAAAGGTTTTCCTTCCTAGCTATTAAGCTAACCTATCAATATAGGATTTCAGCATCTAATACAATGGTGATAAAGTATTAGAACATTTGACTTAATAGAGTGTAATCTTCAATTGCTAGGTTTAGGTACTAGATCTGCTCTTCCTATTCTAATCCTTGCTTGGTCTGATCTCTGTATGTATCCCCTATTTTGTTCTGATCAACTGGATATAAAAATGCTACTCTATTCCTCTAAGCTTTCCTTCTTCACAATAAAATTCTACTATAATCTCCCCATACACTGTTCTCATCCATATAGCTAATGGAGTTTTTGACCTCCTTTTAAGGATTGTGAAGAATTAGGGATAGGTATGGATCTATGATCCATATTGAATCTCAAATTCCTACTCATACCTTGCATTTTTCTCATTGGTTGCATGCCTTCTCCATTTTTTTGATTGGCTGAATGTAGATCGCATAGGGAATGTAAATAATTCATCCTTATCCTTTTTCCTTTTCAAAATCTCTTTATGTCAGCTCCAAAAGTAGTTTACATCTGAGTTTGTGAGGGCACAAACTCATATGTTGATTCTGTGTTACTCAGCACATACTATATTACTGGTGCTCAGCACATGAATGTTCCTATATTGCTTGGTGCATGTTACATTTTTGGATTACTCGGCACCTATTACACTTTGCATTGCTTGGCACATGAATATTCTTGAATCACTTAGCACATACTATACTATGTCTTGTTCATCACTTGAATACTGCTCGGCACCTATTACTTGCTCAACATACATAGTGTACTTAGCATATATGGTGGAATTGGTTAAGTGTGTTGACACTTGAATGTCAAGACCATTCTAAAACCAATAGCTTCAACATAATAAGCATTGTCACACAATTTTTTTTCTATGAGTTTGATGGAACCTTTTCCTTTTATTAGACATCATCATTACCAAACCTTACACTATTTCCATCATAATAATTTAGGGTAATGAACTTACTTTTATCTCCAGTCATGTAATGTGAAAACCCACTATCAATGATCCATCTATCATTCTTTTCACATAAGATACCAGTGCAGGTACTTCATCCTCATCATATTCATCCTTTATTGTAACATACACCACTTCATCATCATGATTGTCATATCCATCTCTTGTTTCCTCTTCTGTAATGTATCAAGACTTATTTCCTTTTTCTTTGTAATCTTTGTTGTCTTCATCTCTTTTACTTCTATATTTGTCTCCACTTATATTCTTCTTTTTTTGTGGACATCTAGTAACAATATGACCAACCTCATTGCAATTAAAACACATGATAGGTAATTTACCTTTAAATTTTCCTTTGTGCTTCAAGATTTTCTACATCCTCCTCATCTGTGTCACGATCACTATCTAAACATATTTGACCTTTTTCTTCTTCTCTTTAGGTTCCTTCAATGATAGCTTAGCTTTGAAAGTAGATTCAACATTGTCAAGTTTAAAATTATCAAAATTAGAGAGCTCAATGACAATGAGCCTACCTACCAAACCTTTAAGAGTCAGATTAGAACTTGGTATACATCTTAATTCTTGTATGGTGAAAACTCTAATAGCATAGATGGAAAACAATGTTCTCAATATTTTTATTAATTTATCATCATCATCTATCTTACCAGTAACTCCTCTTATAGCATTAACAACATCTTTTATTCTAGAGCAATACTGAGCAACATTATCACCTTCCATTCTCATATCGTCGAACTTACCTCTAAAACTTTAAGATTTGGCTCTTAGAAAATTTATGTCTCCTTTGTAAATGGTGTGAAGAGCATCCCGTATATTCTTTTTAGAATCACAACCCCTAATGTCATTGAACTTAGAATAACTTAAGGTAGACAAAATCACCAACATTTCCTAATTGTGCTCTTTCTTTTTTCAGATTAGCAGTAGTTAGAGCTCCAACAGGATTGACATGCTCAGTAATAATGGTAGATTGTGCATGATCTAGAAGAACTCCTAGGTGTATCTTCATCAAAATTTTCCATGCATGGAAGTTGTCCTTGTTAAGATTGGGTACCTCTCTTTTTGGGATCTTGATATTTTACTTCTTGTACCTTCAAAGTAGTCCTTTTAAGAAAATGGATCTGATACCAATTGTTGGAATTCATTAGAATAACTAAGAGTGGGGTCAATCAGTTATCCAAGGTCCATATGTACAAATAATACTTTTTAATGCTTAGTACACCCATATCCATAAAATCCTATTATGCATACATCCATTAGATCATACAATAGTTAAACTTTGTAGGTTACTATCCTAGGTTAGATCAACTTTGCAGAAATGTAAAAATGGAACACAATAGATTCAATAACAAATTTGACACAAGGATTTTACGAGGAAATCCAATTTGGAAAAAACCACCAGTAACATGCTACTAATTCTCACTCTTATAAATTGATGCCCTATAAAAGAAAAACCCTATTAAAGGTTACAATACACCTTATTAAATGTGACCTAGTTAAATGATTTCAGTCACCCTATTAGGTGTGATCCTTGTCAGAGGACTTTAGATTATTCAATTGGAATGCCACCCGATTAAAGGATTTACAAATGACTATTATGTCAACCTTAATCCAAAGGATTTTCCCTAGACTAATACAATGATTAGAAAGTATAAGTAAGGCTTGTTCTAATAACAAATTACAACCCACTTGTAGATTATAGACCTCTATTTCAGTGCTCCATTCTACTTAGGTTTCATATACTTCAACTCTGATAGCTTGTTAATCCTTCAAGAATTCATACTCTTAAGCCTTCTTGATTTGTATGCCATTTGTTGTCTCTACTGTTTGGCCATTGAATGAAGCAATACCCTAGACTCCTTGTCTTCCTTAGATTGTCACACATGACAACCTTTGGTTTTGACCAACTCTCTCTATAAATAGAGATTTAAGATCTTTTGCCACTTAACCATAATCATCCATTTTCGATTTAGGCAGGATACAATGCATCTACCCACTTTTAAGATCTTTTGTCACTTAATGATATTCATCTATTTTAGGGTTAGGTAGGATACAATGCATCTACCCACTTTTCCATTTGGTTTCTCTAGACACTTCTTCTTCAATCCTCATTAAATTCACCACAAAATGATTTACCTTAAATTTTGTGCCACTTGGTCATCATAGTTATTTTCCACATGCTTCACAGAATCCAAGAAAACAAAATAGTTAGCTCAAATTTGCCAAATCTACAATTTAACAAGAATAATGGCACTCAACATCAATATGTTGTTACTTGGCTTCCATACTATTCTTCCACTCAGCTTCCACCAATTTACTTGGCTTACACTATATTCACTCGACATACACCAAATCTTCACTTTGCTCGGCTCCAACTAATTTTTTGCTCATCTTGTACTAACTTTTCTTGGCACCTACTGTGCACTTGGTCAAGCTTGGCTAACACAATTCTTCTTATTTTTTCTTCTAGACTCAATCAGTGTATCCAACATTTACAACCTTATTTAGATAAAAAATAAACTATATCATCACTATCTTAACTGATCTTTATACTCCTTTTTCATTGCACAACTCAACCTTTCCTCTAGGTGCTCTTGTTATCTTCTTTGATCAAATCCTCTTCATCAATCAAATAAATGATAGTACTCATATCAACTAAGCATTTATCTTACTCAAAAGTAGTAGGTTTGACATTAGTGACAAAACAATTATTGTTCTATTGCAAATTCTTCACTTCAAAAAAATATCATATCAACAATGTGGAAAGAAAACTTAGGTCCCGGTGACAAGGCTTGATGAGGTACCCAATCACAACAATGGAGAAATAGAGAAAAATTAATGGGAAAAACTCTACTCTAAAAAGAGATAGCAAGAAAATAAGGAAGGAAGGAATCATCACCAAGACCCCCCAAGGACAACTTCCTTCACCCCAAACATAGAATGTAGCTCAAGATACTATAGGGATGCAAAAGGTTTAGTGAAGATGTCTGCAACTTGCTGAGTAGTAGGAATATACTCCAAGGTCAAAGCACCATCCTAAACCAGATGCCTGATGAAGTGCATGTGAAGTTCAAAGTTATTGGTCTACTTATGCTCAACCGAGTTGTGGGAAATGTGTATAGCACTCTGATTATTGCACCATAGAAAGGTGGGACTATTAGGAGGAAATCAAAACTTTGTAATCAATTGTCAAAGTCACAAAACCTCTTGACTAGCCAATAAAACTACCCTATATTCTAACTTTATAGATGATAATGCATGAGCATGCTTCTTCTTGAAAGACCATGTGATTAGACCAGAGCCAAGACAAAAGGAAAATCTAGAAGTAAACTTGTGATAATCAATATCACCAACCCAATATGAATTTTTGAAATCAGCAATGTGAGGATCTCCTGATGTGTAGTGAATGCTATAACATGTTGTAGCTCAAAGGTACCTCAAGATACATTTGGAAGATTTCTAATGAATCTCATGTGGATCATGGGAGAATTGAGAGACAAGTCTAAATGCAAATGAAATATCAGGATGAGTGTGTGTCAGGTACAACAAACTACCCAAAAGTTGTCTATATAAAGTGGAATCGATTGTAAGAGTAGAGAAAGTGGTAGATAAAACAAAAAATAACTGAAAAGGTATGGGTGTAGGCTTATAATCAAGCATGCCAAATCTTTACAGCATATTAATAGCATAATTCTATTGGAGTATGGTTATCCCATCTGAAAATTGAACAACCTATAGGCCCAAACAATACTGCAGAAGTCCAAGGTTTATCATATCAAACTACTATCTCAAGGCTTGTTGAACATTGTTTATCATGGAGACTAAGCTACCTATAATGATGAGGTCATCTATATAAAGCACAAGTATCATTAAGTCAACCCCATGATGCTAAATGTGAATTGTAGGCTCAGAATGATATTGAGTGAATTGTGAAGCAAGCAAGAAGGAGTCCATTTTTTCATAACAAGCCCAAGGGGCCTATTTGAGACCACATAAAGACTTTAAAGTTTGCATACTAATGAAGATCCCTACACAAAATCATGAGGCTACTCCATATAGATATCCTCTTGAAGGTCTCCATGCAAAAAGGCACTCTTCACATTCATATGATAAATTGTTCATCCCTATGAAGCTACAAGAGAAAGTACAAGGTGAATAGAATTCATTTTGGCAATAGGGGAAAAGGTCCTAGAGTAATAAATACCCTCTGTAGAATCAGAATCAGTATGCAAAGAACATTAACAAATAAAGTAAACATTCACAAACCAAAAACTAAATTCACATATATGCTTAGACTAAGAAAGAAAATAAGAAGTGCAAACCTCACGAGAGAAAACACTCCATGCTTTCTTGATTCTGTAGATGTGTCCTTTTGCTGTGGATGTATGCTCAAGATGCTCAAAAGTTGCTTCAATGGAGATGGGTAATGGCAAATTGGTAGCTTTGTGAGCTCTCAATTTGGCATTATAAGGGTATGGTTGATGGCTTTGGTTCTCAAAGTAGCATGGTAACTTTAGCTCAAAGATTGTTGATTAAATGGCATGGGATGGGATTCAATTTATAGGCTAAGGGGTAGAGGGATGGAGGGCTTAGATGCAAGGATGGATGAAGGCTTAAGGAGGGCTAGGATTCACTCAAAGGAGAGTACATGGATTGTGCTTGTTTAGCACCAATGGGAAGGTGACACTTGTCACAAGGAGGATGAGTGTGAGAGGGTAGGGTTAAGGGTTGGTTAAGGGCATGATGAGTGGGGTTGAGTATGTAAGAGGGATGTAAGAGGAATGAGTGTGGAAGAGGGAAGAGTGTGGAAGATGGGTGTAAGAGTCATGAGTGGGCTTGTAAGAGTCTTTATGTTTTGTAAGAGCACTCATGACTTAGTGGTTGGGTTTTTTTGAGGGGAGACTTTGGTTTGGATTAGGAAAGTCTTAAACTTGTTTAAGGAATGTGACAACATTAGGGGGTGGATTAGGCTTGGGTTTAGGATTAGATTAGGGATGTTAGAGATGTGCAAGTGGATGGCATTAATGAGGGTGGGTGAGTTAGTGGCTAAGCTTGGTTAGTATGGGTGGATGGGGTGGATTAGGCTAAATGGAGGATTATAGATAGGTTAGGGTTTTTTTTGAATTTGAGGATTTCATTTATCAAATAGATTTATTTAATAAATGGGGATTTTTGGAATTAGATAGGAGAAAAGGATTTAATTGATAAATAATAGATTATTTGATTTATCAATTAGGACTATAGATGATTAATTAAATTAATCAACTAGGGGATGACAAAGGATTAATTAAATAAGAATTTAATTAATGATGCCTTTAGAGATGGCTAAATTAGATTACCAAAGTAGTGTAATCAAATTTAGGTGTCTACATTTTGCCCCTCTTTGACATAGTGTCGAGACAACACTATTTCAAAGAAGTTTGAATGAAGACAACATGAGGAAGATGTTTTAGCAACAATGTTGCCCCAGTCTCGGATAAGAAGAGGAGAGACTAGACTTAGATGATTCCCCCTCAAGAAGGCGGCGAGGAGAGAAATGAGTCTTGACGACTTCTTGAAAAGTACAAGAAATTGAGATGAGCTGAGATGCTGGTTGGCGAAGAGAAGGGGCTGAATTAGCTTAAACTCTCACTACGGGAGAATGATAAAGGGAAATCAGAGGCACAATAGTAAAGCAAGCTTAAGACTTTCCAAGATTGGGGGGGGGGGAGATGGAGGAGCGGAGCGCTATAAAAGGAATCCATTGAAGCTTTTTAAGCGGGGGGATACTTCAAAGAGAAGTACCACCATGTAGTTGAGCACTAGATTTGCTATAGGACTGTTGGTTAATTGCCAAGGTTACCAAGAACATCAAGGCCTTTTCACCAACCATCCAGAGGACTGACGAACTAACTCAAAAAAAACACACAAGGATTGCCCCAGTATCACACATGAATCCCAGAGGAGGCAACGTGGAAATGACACTAGGTAACCCACAAGCAGAAAAAGAAAACAAGCAAAAGACCTGATCAAGACCTTACGCTCTAATTGCCCCATTCGCAGCATACCATGATATGGAAGATCATGGCAACCTTGAGGAGGGAACAAGGAGATTGCTTGGAAAAGATATTTCAAGACCCAAAAGGGAAGATCCCAAATCAAAAGAAAGTGAAAATCCAAAAGAGAACTATTTGCCAACGAGATGGGTAAGATGAGGTACTAACAGACCAAGATAAAAAAAAAAGAGTGGTTAGATCTTCTTCTCCATGGCTTTCCACTAAGAATTGGGAATAAATGCCCAAGCCTCCCTACCAAAAATGTAGAAAGTAGAAATGTCAAGCTTGACATGAGTCCAAGCATCCTTAGGAGTCAAGTGTCACAATGACTTGTGAGGCATTTGATTCTAAATTTAGTTGGCACAATTTCTAACTTTAGTCCAGAATGAAGAACTCATAGCTCAAGACTGAATCATATAGTTGGCTATCTCTAGTAATGTCTTGTTCTTTCTCTCTACAACCCCATTCTGCTAAGGGGTGTAGGGAACTATGAACTAATGTTGTAAACCATGCTTAGTGCAAAAATATTTGAAAGAATAATTCACATATTCCCCCCATTGTTAGTGCATATACACCTAATAGAAAGACCAAATTTCTTCTCCAAAAATTTCTTCAAGATTCAAAAGGAATCAAAGACATCAAACTTGTACTTCAAAAAGTACACCCATGTACATCTAGAGAAGTCATCTATGAAGGTGAGCACATATCGAGCACCTAAAAAAGATGGAGCGAGAAATGACATTAGATCACTATGTATCAACTCTAATGGTGCCTTATCACATATGTATCTACCTATTGGAAAAGGATCTCTATGATGTTTTCCAAGTGCACAGTCTTGACACACATTGTCAGTATAAGATATCTGAGGTAAACCAATCACTAGCTCTTATGTACTCAGCTGCTGTAGATATCTATAGTTGACATGGAAAAAATGCTAATGCCAAAGTTTTCTCACCAAGTCTACATGAGAAATGAGAGAAACACCTATAGAATCAAAGCTCTCAAAGCCATCAAAATGATATTAATGAGAGTGAAGATCAACAATCCTAGTAGAAATAATAAAATCAAAATCATGGAGGTCTTGAATAACCACATCATGTGGTGATAAATCAACTATCTTTCCAGAGTCTGAATGATAAATCTGAAGGACAAACATGAGGTTCAAAGATATGGTTGGAACCAAGTGAACATCCTATAATGAACCAGCTTCTAAAGAGATAGTTCTTGAACCTATGACTGAAAGTTGCAAAGAATCACCAACTACAATATGTATAGTGACACTTTAAGCAAGTGAGGTAACCAAATCAAGTGAGTATGTCATATGATGTGAAGCTCTGGAATCAAGAATCCAAAAATCTATAGAAGATAATGCTCATGTAGAAATAGCATGTCCTTTCTCTATAGGGGGAGGTGGAGGCATTAGAGAAGAAATAATAGTATGCTGTATGGCCTCCTCTAAAACCATAATATGTTTCTAATGCTTGGAAATTGGATGTCCTTCCTTGCCACAAAAACTACAAGGATCACTGATGTACTTCTTAGTCTTTGAGGAAGACTTACTAGACTTAGAAGAATTACCCTTATGAGAGGGTTTTTGAGCAATCAATTTAGGAGTAGGCTTTGAGGAATTCTAACTACTTATTGAATCTGGCTTATGCTTCATTTTTTGCTTTCAATTTCCTATAGATGTCTAAGATGCCAATGCCTTTGTCTTTGAACTAGTCATAGTATCCAACTATGCAAGTTTTGACTACTCTCTAGTCAATTGATTACAAAATACCTCAAAAGTAGGATTAAAAATCTATTACCTAAGGCATCTTTGGTGGAATAGAAGGTAGAAGGAAAAATTAGAAAGTTTCCATGACGTTTAGAGAGAATTAGATAAATGCACTCAATGTCACTCTTTGTCTTTCCACAACACTGCAATAAGGATCTTTGTTGATTAAACTTCATCAAGAATTCATTAATAATAAAAAAGGAATCTATTACAAGAGAGGTAAGCTCTACCTCAATTTGAAGTACCCTGAACTCATTGACAATAGAAAACAAGCCTTGGAGCTTGGTCCACATAACTAGAGGGGTATTACAGCCATCAAGATGAAACTGTAGACTATCAGATACCTATAAAGAAATCAACTCCATTTCCTCATCCATCTTGTTCCTATGCTACATGACCTCATAAGGCCTTTGAAAAATTGGTTGCACTGCATCTAAACAAGACCACAACCCTTTTGACTAAAGAAATTGAATCATCAAGGTCTTCCAAGTGTGATAGTTAGGAGGGGTCACAAGTTCTAGAAAACAAGAGGTCTCAACCATTATTTTAGAAGGTGTTGAATTGTTTTTGAGTGAAGTTTTAGTTTACATAAGTATATAATAGAAACAATATGATAAAACACCACCTACAGTGCAAAAAATTGAACCCTAGGAATGCATAAATGAGAGAGGAGCAAAAAAGCTTTAGAAATGAATAAAAAATACTTGGCATAAAACACTGGTAAAATGATAGAGAATCTGAAAAGTACTCAAGAAGAGCTTTTTGACACTTTTTTCAAATT
The DNA here is from genome assembly GCA_028749045.1 of Cupressus sempervirens. Taxonomy (NCBI): domain Eukaryota; kingdom Viridiplantae; phylum Streptophyta; class Pinopsida; order Cupressales; family Cupressaceae; genus Cupressus; species Cupressus sempervirens. The sequence goes on along the minus strand of CM053791.1, from coordinate 18,768,540 downwards.
GAAAAATAGAGCTATAACGAAGCAGTTATGCTCCCCTAGAAGATAGAAGCCATCAACAAACTTCAAAAAAAGAAAAAGGTACCAAACTGGAAAAAAATCTAAAAAATATGTACTCCATCATCTCCCTTTCTGAACCATATTTTTGGCCCTTCTTTTGGATAAAAAAAATACCCCTATATACTCAAGATATCACAAGAAAATCAATAGGGCCCTTAGAAGCAATAAAAAATTATATATATTTTTAAATAAATAAATGAAAAACCTCACAACTAGTGGAGCAATAGGAGGGCAAAGTCACTGCTGGCAGTGGTTGAGTGGGTGGAGCCAGTGGTGGCTGGTGGAGCCACTACTAGTCAGTGGGAGCCACAATGATTAAGGAGATCACTGGTAATTACTAAGATCACTAGTAGGTTCTATGACCGCTAGCTGGTTCTGCAAACTGTAGCAGCCCAAAAAAGACTTTTTTTGGATTTTACTCATCTCTGGTTATGTGTAGAGGCTGTACAACCCTGTTATGCAAATTTTTTTTGCCTCCTAGATCAATGTTGTCCAAAATCAACAAACTTTATATGCAAATAGGGGTTTTTATGCCTTTTGCGTCTAACTGTGAGGTCTGTTTGGCCTCAATGTTCTCCAAAAATCAGAGACCCCCTATTTTCACAAAAATAGCCAAAAAACACTAGATCTATTCTATCAAATCCTCATTCTTCATTTTCTCCAAATACAAAACAAGCTACAACATATCTGGTTCTCATACCATGAAGGATTTGAGCAATACAAATCTAAAAAGCCCAAAGAATACCTACATGTAAAACTTGTCACAAAGACGAAAAAGACAAGAATAGACAAGGGTTTTCTTAGAAATAAAAAGTATAAGAGATAGTTACAAAAGATCAATCCTTATAAAAGGAGATCAAAACCCAAAAAAGGGTAACCTAAAAGGTAAATTCCATTTAATAATTACTAAATAATTATTAAATGTGAATGCATAAGTGCATAAAGTGAAATCTTAAGAAGGGAGTAAAGGTATTTTAATAAATGAAATGAAATTAATGCTTTACTCTAATAGATATTGCCAACAATGTTGCTCCCATAGTCTACAAAGGGATTTTATTTAGCATCTACTATTATATGAGTACTATCCACTTGCATGGCTTTGGTCCCAATAACTATATGTAGAGGTGAGTCAATTTTTTGAGTTTCCTCAACCTCTTCTTTAGTAGCAATAGGTGTACTTTCCTCAACATACACAGGGCTTGTTTCCTCTAATTGCAAATTCTTCTTAGTGTCTTTAGGCATAGAAGTCATGTAACTAACTATGGCTTCTTTAGTTTCCTTGTTTATCCCTTCATAGTTTCCTCCCACAAGAAGAATTGATTCTCTCTTATTTCTCAACAAAGGCTCAATACCTCTCAAAATAATTTCTATATCATCACCAGTATTTACTTCACACAATTTCTTAATCAGATTTTCTCTCAATTTTATATCCTCCTCTACTACTCTTCTCTTCCTATTCAATAGTCTATTATACAAGTCTTTAGGGATCTTATTCTGAATACTATCAAATATTTTATTTCTTAGAATCACATTTCTTACTATATCATTCTCTAACTACGTTCTATCCATATTACTATACAAAGTGTAATATTTATTTAATTGAATAAAATTGCCATTATAAATGATCTGCATATTTAGATTTTCAATCTTAGGTTTCTAGGCTTTCTTACTAGTTGATGTTCTGCCCTCACCAACTACCTATTCTGCTACCTTCTCCTTAGTTTCTTCCTAAAATTCATTGAATTCATTGATCTACATAGTTTTCCTTCTCTTTCTCAAACCATTGGTGGTCTTCTTGATCCTCTTCTTACGAGATGGTGTAGATTCTTGCTTTACCTTTACTAATCTCTTTTATTTTCTCTACATAGATGATATTTCTACCACATCTTTATTAGGTTTATGATTCTATCTAGATTTCTCTTTAATAGGTTGCACTTGTACCACTGCAACAAAGGGAGTAATAGGTATCTAGGAAGTAGATCCTACTACTGTTACCCCCTCCAAAGGTGCTACAAGGACAATAGGAGTAGTTGGAAATACCTCAGATTGTCCACTAGCCTTCATCTCCAAGGCTATACCCTTGATCTCATTGAATTCCTTCCTTACCATTCCTGATTCTTTGAGAATAGATTCTATCCTCTTCTCAACATTCTTCTTGATTTCCTTTCCATTAAGTTTAGAGTGAACTTCCTTTATATTTTCTTCTTATGTCCCCCATATAGGAAATTTTATATCTCTCTCTAATTTTAATATTATCTTTGCATAACCCTCAATGAGTTCTTCACTCATTTCATAACCCATAGATTCTATAAATTCAACTCTAGGTTCCATTGCCTCCATAAAAATTGTATTAGTTTCTACCATAAAAAAAATTTCATCTTTGTACTTATCTACCATAGCAGGAGGGATTATGTATCTCTATTTCATTTCCAACTAAAAATTCTTCATCAATCTATCAATATCTTTGTCTTTGACATCTTCAAGTTTGGCCATGTAGTATTGGGTGATCAGCTTCATGGTGCATTCATTACTATTCCAACTTGGCATACCAGGAAATTGCTTGGTTACATGGAAAAATAAACAGGTTAGTAAAGATTAAAATCTAAAAACTACTTCTTAGATTTCTTCATCTTTGCTATGTTGTCAAACAACTGAATGATGACAATTTCACACATGTTTACCTTTTTGTTTTCAATAGCCATCACATATGGTGCATGTAAGAATCTTGCTAGCACATAATTTACTCTTGAAATGTGATTGAGTTTATATCCGATAATCTTTCTCAAAAATCTAACTTCTATTGGAATTACAAGAGGAAAATTAAACTTCTAAGAGTGGGGGTGAATCAGTAGTTTAAACTTAGACCCATAAAACTTTCACCATCGATTCATCACATGCATTCAATAAGTAAACTGAATTAACATGTAAAGCATATGAATATAAACCATATAACCATGTAAGCATTCACACACACATAACATTAGATATGATTACCAAAAAATCCTCCAAGTGAGAAGGTAAAACTAGGGTGGGGATGAAACCCACAAATCTTCCCTACTACACTAATAAAGTGTATCCAATGAAGGTTACAATGTTTTGACCATGAAACATGATGTACCCTATGAAAGGTTTGCCTTGTTAAAGGCTTACAAAGACTATTAGGTCTCACTTTGTTAGAGGATTTCAACACCCTGTTAGAAGTGTGCCTTGTTAGAGGGCTTCAACTTACAACTAAGTAAGAACCCTATTAAAGGATTTCATACAACCTTTTAGGACTACACTGTTAAGAGATTTGATTGAAATCACTTGTTAAAATCTCTCAGCATAGATCTTATGATTGGCACTTGCTTCCCTAATAAAAAATCAGCTCTAAACAATGTCTTTTTAATCATTCACAATCAAATGTCTCAATGATGTATCCTTTTCTCTATCCTTTGTTCTTCTCTAATTGATTCTACAACTCACTCTTTCTCCATAACTTCTAAGTCACCTTGAATGCCCTACATGCAAACTATCTTGTTCATTCCTTCAATTCCTTAAACATTCCATACCATTCTCTCCTCTATTCATAAAGAGTTTAGGGATTCTTCCTCCTCAAGAAGACTTTGGTAGCTTATGGTTAGGTATGAATTTACAGTTGAGATTCATCCATTTTTCCACTTAATCCTTCCTTTTTTTTGATTGGCTACATGTAATTGCATAGGGAATCCAAATAGAGGTTTTTCCTTATCTCCACAATATCAAAATATAATGTTAATTGGCTCAAAAATGGTTTACATAGTTGTTTGTACCATTACAAACAAATATGTCAAAATTTTGTTAGTTGGCATATGAAGTCTCTGATGCTTGCCATGCACTAATCTTTATACTATGACTGAACACCTGCATTTCTTGGCATCCACTACTTACTCAGTTCTTCAATCACTTGGCATGGTCTATCTACTCGACACTTGAGTGACTCAACACATGAGTGATTCAACACTCATTACAAGTTGGCATGGTCTAATATTTACATGTTGTGCTCAAAATGTATTACTAGTTTAGCATGAACTGAGTAAATGGCTTAAGTGTGTTTACATTCACTTGTCAAAACCAATCTAAGATCAACAACTTTAATATCCTTTGGTAGGTCAACTTTCATATTTCTACCATCAAATATAGTCTTCAAATTTGTTTCAACAATTTTCTTGACATTCTTGTCATTGACTAGGTTACAACCTTCATTCTTAGCCCTGTGACCTTATGAATTAGGTCATTATTAGTTATAATAGGTATATCTCCTACCCAAAACATATCTTCATGTACTCTAATCAAGATAATCCTACTCCATTTATGATTATCAAATTCTATATAAAATATGTACTTGATCAGGTTTAACTCATTCAAGTATGTGAACTTAGGTTTCAAGGTTAGGTTTCCATTGCACATAATATCTAAAGCCTTATGAATGTCTTCATCTCCAACACTCTTAGATTTATAGTGAATGTGGCTTCTAAGATCTTCTACGTGAAGTACATTAGGTGGGATTTTTGAAAATGCTCCCAAAGGATTATCAATTAGAGAAACAAATGGGTGCTTCTTAATTTATACCTTGGTCTCTTATTAACATGACATATAGTCTGGCTTTCCATTATGATAATAGATTATACTAAAAATTCCAACTCAAAACTTCATAAAATACCTTAATTATTGCATATTAGGGCTTCTTCAACTTCACACTTTCAAATGCTTCAATTCACTCTTAATTTGCTATCAAGTTTCTCACAAATGCTCTAAAACTCTTTACACAAACAAATGATACTTAAAATTTTGATCCATAAAAGTTATTTCTGATTACCTGTAAGCTTGTTTTGTTCTATATGACTTATTGTGATCATATAATTGTTTGCACATTTAACCATAACTTCCTTATTATGTCTTCTACCTTTTGTTGACTGCACAACTTCTAATTCAACCTCTAACTTTAGTTCTGATCAACTGATGCTCTATCTTTACTGGAAATGCTTAATTCAAATATGATGAGTCACAAACAATTGCTAACTTCAATCTTCCATCAGGTGCATCAAAATACTAGTCTTCTAAAACTCTATGAGAACTTGAGGGTTCCTTTTCTTTGACAAAGACTTTCTTGAATTCATCAACATTCTCTTTGAGTGCTTTCTTCTAACTATTATTGCTGCCATTACCATTTCTTCTATCATTTATGTTATTGCTCCTTCTATAATTATGAATCCTAAAGAAATTTCTATAATTAGGATCATTGTATGAGAACTTGAGGGTTCCTTTTCTTTGACAAATACTTCCTTGAATTCATCAACATGCTCTTTGAGTGCGTCCTTTTGACTATTATCATTGCCATTATCATTTCTTCTATCATTTCTATTATTGTTTCTTTTGTAATTAGGAATTCTAACAAAATTTCTTTGGTTCATTCTGCAAAATCTCACCATGTGTCCAAATTTATTGCATAAATAACATATAGGTGCATTCCTTCTCTAATTGGTTCCATTCTATCCATTAGGTGCTCTACAATTCCTTGTAATGTATCCAAGTTTGTTACATTTTTAGCATATAATCTAGTTCTTTTTTCCATTAGGTCTACCTTGATCATTGGATCTATTTTTTAATCTCCTACTTCAACTACCTATAGGGTTAGTATCCCTAAATATTCTACTATTTCCATTATTGCTATAAAACTTAGGTTTCTTACAATCTACTACTTTATGTACAAAACCATGACAATTAAAACAATATAAATTAGTGATAGGTCTAAAAGAATTACGTATGTAATCTCTCTTCATATGACCAACTTCATTGCATATAAAACATCTACCTCCGAATTCATGTCTAGCCTCCTTAACTAATTCGACTTTTTCTTATTTCTTAGGTTCATCATGTTTCTCAAATAAATTAACTTGTTCAAATTCCTTAGATATTTGTGTAGATATACTTGATTCAATCCTACTTTGATAAGTTTCTTTAGGCTTAGGGGTTTCAACAACTAGATCTGGTTCTTTGCTAACTTTAGTTTGTAGGATTTGAGAAAATATGCAAATGAAATCCACGAAGCCAAGAATAATTGCATGCAAAAAACCTATCATAGAGAAGAAAAAGACAAGAAGAGGCAAGGGTTTGATCTGAAAACATGAAAATTGTATATTCAAAAGAAGAATAGATTATTCAAGTGATGATAATTACAAAGAGATCAATCCTTATAAAATGAGATCAAAACCCAAAAAGGGCAACTTAATAAGTTACAAAGGGTAACCTAAAGGTGAAAGATATTCAATAATTATAAAATAATTATTAAATAGAGAAAGCTAAAAAATGCATGAAGAGAAATCTTAAGAAGGGAGAAAAGGTAATTTAATAAATGAAATGAAATTATCCTTTTTCTCTAACACCCCCCATTAAGATGAGCAACAATGCAACTACAAAGCAATGTAGAAAGAAAACTTGGGTCCTGGCAACAAGACATAATGAGGTACCTAATCACAAAAAAATCTTTGTGAAATAGAGAAATAGAGAAAACCTAATAGGAAAAACTCTACTCCAAAAAGAGATAGCAGAAAATCTAGTGAAAGACTCCAGAAGCCTCCAACTAGAGGAATGTTCTAGAAAATAGGAAGAAAGAGTGATCATGAAGAAAACCATTGATGCATGAAGAAGCCACAAACTCTACCAAAAAGAAACTATTGATCTGAAGAACCTCCACAAAAATAGAATGTTGCAAACTAAGAGTGTCTATATGGTAGGTTATCCATCTCACCAAAATGCATATGGAGCTAGCTACTACAATTACCTAGTATATAGGATCAAAAACTGAATACTTAGCTTACTCTAATGAACAATCAAACCAAAAAAGCATTATAAACAATAGAAGAACCCCCCCTTAATGCCAATAGAGTGAGGTGACAGGAAACTAAGAAAGTGGGCCAAAACACTCCTGGAACATAGGAAGAACCAGGCACATCAATAGTGAGGTATAGACACCTATAAAGGCACGTATCACTAACACATCATGGGGCTAATTTCATTGAAGGGAAACTCACTTGATAAAGCAAGAGGGCACTACATGGCAATCAACTATCTCCCCATGGCACTTTATAATATAGAGAAAGTATAATAAATCAAAATGATGAAAAGGATCTCGAAACACATGGAGTGGCACTTTATCTCAGTGTGTTTGCATAAGAATACTTACAAATGATATCAACAAAGATCATAAAGGGAAAAGAGCTAATAAGATAGATAGTATAGCCCAAAAGAAGAGATACCATGCCATGAAAATGATCCCTGGACTTGAAACAACAAAGATATCCACCATAGAGAAAAAAGCCAAAAACATGATAGAAAGAGCTATTGGAAATATTCAAGATATGACAAGTTACTGAGAGGGGAGGGGTGAATCAGTAACTTCTAAAATTTCAAACAATAAAACTGTATACTGATATATTCACCATTCATCCAAGTAACCTACTGTAAGCATGAAACAAAATCATTTGCAACACTTGAACACACAGATTTGGTGACCCAGAAACCTTCCAAATAGAAAGTAAAACTGAGGTGGGGATGAAACCCACAAGCTTCATTACTGCAGTATGAAGTTGGCCGGTTAAGGCTTACAATGACCACTTCTGGTGATCTGCCCTGTTAGGAGCACAAAGGATTGCTAGATCCACCTTGTTAGAGGATTTCCAAACATACAATAAAGTATGCACTCTGTTAGGAGATTTACAAAAGACTGTTAAGTCTACCTTGTTAAAGGATTTACAAAAACTGATTCACCTATTAGAATGAAATAGTGGATCTGATTACAACTGATTGCTGATAAGATCTGCTATGCTCTGATTCACCTTGATGTGATAGATAAAACTTTTCTGCTCCAAAACTCGACCTGCTGAATATCTTCACAATTCAGCCCACATACTTTCGCACGCATGTATTTCTTTCGCACTTTTACACTTTTACACTTTCACTTTTCCATTCATTACCATTGCCATAACAACTATATTTGAATGATACAATACATTGCATATATATACCATCCATATATATAATACATGTAAGGTCGGCTAAACAATACATGCAAGGTCAGCCAAAACAACAAGTGCAAATCTCTATACAAAGTCGGCCCAAGGTAAAAACTCAGGTTCACTGAACTAACTCGGTGCCCTTCTGGTACTCGGCGTCCACTGCATTACTCGGCATCGTCATGCACTCGGTAGAAGTGAAGGCATGGTCCATACTAAACACTTTGAGTAGTTCTGAACTCGGTAACCACTGGAGACTCGGTAGAAGAGATGTCACTCGGTGAATACTTCTATCTGAACTGAAGCTCGTTGATCAAAGGAAACACTTGATAGAACCTTGTGACTCGGTGATAGTTAGTTTCCTTGATATCCGTCTGAGCTCGGTAAAAAAATAATTTCCTTGATAACCTCAGGAGCTCGGTTATCATGAAGTTCTCGATTACATCTTAGTACATCTTCACTCGGTCAAAACTGATTCCTTTCTTTACCTTGAACACTCGGTAAACACTGGCTGCTTTGTTTACCTTGATCACTCAGTAAACACTAACTTCTTTGTTCACCTTGATTACTCGGTAAACACTGACTTCTTTGTTCACCTTGATTACTCGGTAAACACTGAGAACTAGGTAAAGCTTGGCTTCCGATGAGAGCTCGGTAAGCATTTAGAATCCAATAAGTGTTGTAACTAATGACAAAAATGTATCATAATGCCAACAATCTCCCCCTTTGGCATTAGTGACAAAAACACTTATGAGACATAATTTATCTGACATGCTGATGACTGATTCTGAATATACATAGCTTCGTTATATACAACTCCCCCATAGAATAGCTTTGTTATATACAACTCCCCCATAGAATGTACATACATTATTTACATGAGCTGTATATCTCTTCCTTTGTACAATTTTTCTGAAAACACTTATTCACCCATAGTATACATATCCAACAATAATCTCCCCCTTTTTGACAATAATGCCAAAGAATAAAAGAATATATATACTTATATAGAAACACCAAAATGAGAGATGAACTCTAAATGTACCTGGAGAATAAGCTGGAGAGTCTTATCCCAATTCTCTTGCAAAATTTTGCAGGTGGAAAGAGCTATTTGAACTTCAGCCGAAAGTTCAATCACATGATCTGCAATGGAGAAGTTATTATCATGGATTAATGTCTTTGAATGTGCAATATGCTTCTGCATTGAATCCATGATGGGAAGGATCATGTTTTGGATATCTATCAATGTAGATCGGATCCTTGCCTCTTCCCTCAACAGCTCTACCTGCTTCTCTGACAAAAATTTGATTCTGAGGTGATGAGATGAGCTTGAACTGGGGTCAAGCTTCAAGGTCTGTGTGCTTACCTTCAGATCTTCATCAATTTTATTTAGTTTCTCTCTTATTCCTTTAGTGTACTCGGTAACATCACAAAGCTTAGCAAAAAGAGATGTTACATTATTAAAATAATTTTCCATATTTGCCAAAACTGAGGTTAATGCAACCTAATTTATTGCAATGTTCTGGGCAATGTGCCCTAATACCTTATTATCAAATTTCTTTTCTGCACGCTCAATTAGCTTTTCTTGTCCAGAGGCATCTTCATTGAATTTATTAACTGCCTCTTCCAGTTGAATCAAAATGTGTTGAGAAGTATCAACATCAACACCTATAGCCTCAGTAATTATGTTCCGGGCTTCCTCAATTATCCTATATTCCTTATCCCTTTCTAATCTTAACTGCATCTGAGTAGCCTTTTTCTCAATAAGGTGACTAGCATACCTCATTTCTTCAATGGTAGCATTATCAAAGTCAATCTTTAGAATTACTATCTCTGTGTCCAAGTCAATGTCTTCAGGAATTTCCTTTCCAGTGATCATAAGTCTTAATGGTTGCTTTTGTTTGACTTTTGAGATGACTAGTTTGACCTTTGGAATAGACACAACAGTAGAGACAGAAGGACTAGCAGTAAAAACTAGGATGCTTGAGGTTTGAGTGCCAATAGAAGTATGTACAGGGTCAAAAATTTGAGTGCTGGCCAAAAATGGTGATACACTCAGTAATATAGTATCTGAGCTCACTGTGCCTGAAGTAGATGGCAAAAAAATTATAGAACAAATTTGAGTTGTCAAAATTTGAGAACTTACAGCAATACCAACTGATGCTGATGGAGTCGAGGAGGTTAACTCAGTAGATGAAAAGGGGTGCAGCTCGGTAGTCGAAGAGGGATGCAGCTCGGTAGATGAAGTGGTAGTCACTTCTACTGATGATACCTAGAGCTGAGATATGGTAGGTGTAGATGGTAAATCTGGTGTAGATGAACCTACTGAAGCTGACTCCAACCTTGATGATGTCACAGGTTTGGCTGGGGAGTGAGGAAGGGATGCAATAACTACTGCTGCAATTTTTACCGTATCATCCTCCTTATCTTCCTCTTCAGCTTCTTCCTCTTTGTCTTATTCCTCTTTCTCTTCCATCATTGCATGCAACTCTCCTGGTGTAACTATAATGGATGGAGTGCTATCTGATTCATCATTGCTACTGCCACTGTCATCATCCTTTATTTCTACTGGGTCTACACTGGGCTTATGTAGATGATAGATGTTTTTCCACATGTTTGTAGCATCATTTACAACATGCTCTATATCTTTGATCAAAACCAAACAAGTGTGGAATCTGATCATCATTTTACCTTCATAGGTTTTCAATTCAGATTTTACCTCTGCTCCAGTGAGACTAGGCTGAAGATTCTTCAAGGATTGCTCATATAAATCTTTTACCGTCTTGGTGGCTAACTCCCATCTTGGCTGTACTCTCTCCAGTAGTTCTTTAGAGATATGAGGAGCAATCTGGTCCGGGGAGTATTTCCATTTTCCCATTTTGTTAAGTACCAGTTCCTCAGTTTGCATTTTCTCTGCATCAGTCCTTGTCTCAAATCTTAATGCCTTGAAATTTGTGATGCCAGCTCCTTCTTCCAATGATTTGAGCCTTTGCTCGAATGTAGGTGCAGGTTTGACCAATACAGGTTCCTGAATACCTTTTCTCGTTCTCCGAGTGAATACTGCAGTAGGCTGCTTCTTGGGCTTGGTAATGATTACCTTGCCTTTCTTCTTTGCTGGTTGCTCTTTTTCTGATTCTTTTTCTCCTTCTTCCTCTTCTTCACTTTCTTTATCTTCACCTTTTCCCTCAGTGACCATAAGAGGACTCATTTCAGTTTTCAGTTTGGCCACTTTCCTCTTACCTTTGCTGATGGCCTATGGAATTTTGATTTCCAGTTCAATTCTGGCCTTTGCTTCATCATAAGTACCAAAAATTTGTTGCCTTGGGTCTACTGGCTCATTTACCAGTGCTTCAATGATATCCCTTGTTTCATCAATATTTACCTCATATGGAAGAGGTTTCACCCAAGCAACTCGGGGTCTAACTGCCTGTATGTATACCTTGTCACAGTCAACCATGAAATAGACATCATCCTTATACTCTTCAACAAGTTTTGGAGGTATTCTAAATCTATTGTTCATCCTTTCCTTGAAATCTTCAAAATAATTATCCATTACTTTGTCAAAATTCATACCCATTTCTACTATGAATTCATTTATTTTATACAAAATTGGAGTATCTTTCCTCCATACAACTGTACCTTTGGATGGAAAGAATTTCTGTACATAGAAAAATAAACAAACTAGCAAAGAACCAAATTTACAAGGGTTTGTCTTTGCAGTCCTTATGCTTTCCATGTTTTTATTGAATTGTTTTAATAGCACATCAGCTAGGTCAAACTCCATATTTTTCTTTACAATTTTATATGCCAAATCTACAGCCTCGCAAGGTACATTATTCAGCCTGCTGGAACTATACAGTTTGTATGCAATAACATAAATACCAAATTTTAGTTTTATATCTGAAACATTGTTGAGTTTTAAACCTCTGCCATCCCATTCAGCTTGGGTTTTCTTCTGTAACTCATCCCGTCCTAGGGTTTTGGTGGTTTTGGCTTTGCTGAGCATTGGGAGACCCGTGATTTTGTGAATCATCTTCTTGGTTATCAAAATTGGTTGTTCCAACCACAACTGACCATTATGTACTCGGCTCAAGATATACCTCACCCATTTCACTTGGAAACTTCTTGGCAGATGCGGGATATGGGTTAAGCCTTTGGTTTCCAAATGTTTGAACTCAGGTTTTAGGGTTCCATCCATGCATAACTCGGCTAGGGTGCTATCCATATCTAGTGTCCCTATTTCTTGCACAGTACACTTGAAATGAGTACGAATATCATTGATTAGAAGTACCTTTGGAGGAATCTGTGATTGAGCTCCATGCGGGTCGAGTGATTCAGCGATGGCGGGAACAAGCTTGAACGTCGGTGCCTTCCATTCCGTTCCCTTCACAAGCATTTTGGATCCTTTCTTCACCTTGCTGCTGCTGGTGCTTGCGGAAGCCATTGCTGCTCGGTGAGTAAGAAGATTTCGTAAGAATACTTTGCTGGAAAATCTCTTCAACTCACTTGAATTCGCTTGAAAGCCCTCCTTTTGTAAATCTCAAATTCATGGTGAAAAATGAGGTTGAAATCTGCCCTTTTGATGAAAAATTTGCCATTAATGTTCAGTACGGAGGTAGCTTCGATTGACAGGTTGTCATCCACTAGCTCGGCTTAAACTTCGCAACTCGGTGACCAAAAGAAAATAGGTTAAACTACTCTTAACTCGGTAAGAGAAGAACCAACCATGCTCGGTAAGTGCAACTTGGTGAAAGAGGCCTTATTGCACCCGACTGAGCTCGGTAAGGTCATGTACCGACCATGATCCTGATGTATCTGAAATACTGATTTGATCATATTTTCATTCTAGGACTGCTTAGGATATTGCTTTGTAGATACAGTCCTGATCTTATCCTGATGAGTCTTAATTGGAAATGGTAGAGTCACTCACTTCTTGAGTGACCATTCCATCACTTGAATTATCTGGCTCGGTAGACTTAGAAATCCATTGCTGCTTCATTTGCTTCCGAATATTTTCCACTTTGATTTTCTTTTCATCCTCGACTTTCTTTATGTTCATGCAGTTTTTAGATATATGACCAAGTTCTGTACATGTATAACATCTTACAGTGGTATCCCTTTTTCTTAGGTGATGCCTTGCACAGTTTATGCCAGTATGACCATATTCTCCACAATAACGACATTTGCACCAAGTATTGTAGTCCCAACCAAATATTGCTTTGACAAGTTGTTCAGCTGGATTAAATGATTTGAATTTGCATTGTGATGCCTTATGACCTTGCTTTTGGCATTTGTGACATTTACCTTCAAATTTTGGTTTCTTTTTGCATTCATTGGCTTTGTGTCCATGCTGATTGCAATTGTAGCACTTTCCATTAAATTTTCCTTTTCGATTGCTCCAACATCCATTAGATGTATGACCTAACTTACCACAGTGGCTGTAAGTAGGTTTTTGATTCTTTTGAGTACCCTGTTTGGAGGATTCACCTTCTTCCTTGTATCCAAGGCCTGCTTTACCATTTTGTTTATAAAAGTTTTCTTCATTTTGCAGATTCAATTGATCCATGTCCTTTTGAGATTTTACCATTCTCTCATTGACTTGTTTTTCAGAGATTAGATCACTTTGTAAGCTTGCATTGATTTGTCTTTCAGTAATTAAGTCATTTCTCAAATTCTCATTCTCAGATCTCAGATTCATAATTTCTTCATTTGCATTAGATAATTGAGTTACAAGATTTTCAAGCTGAGAGGATTGATTATTCCTTACCTCTAAGTCTTCAGCTGCCTTGTTCCTTTGCTCCAAGATTTTGCATAGCCTGATGGACTGGATTCCTTGTTCCCTTTTGAGCTTTCTTACTTCTTCCTACAAAGATCCATTCTTTTCTAAGAGTTCTTTGATTGCTTTGTCAGCTTCATCTGAACTATTTGATGGTGAGAGATCTTCAATCTTTTCTTCAACATACTGATGGTCATTCATTTGCTTTGCAAGTTCTTTTCTTCTTTTCAAGGATTGTGAAAGATGCTCTTTTGCTTCATTGAGTTGAGTCATGGCCATTTTCAGATCTAGCTTTTCATTCTCAATAGTTTTGTCAAGTCTAAATATCTCCATTGTCCTTGATCTTTGCTCAAGCTGTGAAACTTTTATCTTGAGAACCTTATAGCTCTGATACCAATTGTTGGAAATATTCAAGATATGACAAGTTACTGAGAGGGGAGGGGTGAATCAGTAACTTCTAAAATTTCAAACAATAAAATTGTATACTAATATATTCACCATTCATCCAAGTAACCTACTGTAAGCATGAAACAAAATCATTTGCAACACTTGAACACACAGATTTGGTGACCCAAAAACTTTCCAAATAGAAAGTAAAACTGGGGTGGGGATGAAACCCACAAGCTTCGTTACTGCAGTATGAAGTTGGCCGGTTAAGGCTTACAATGACCACTTTTGGTGATCTGCCCTGTTAGGAGCACAAAGGATTGCTAGATCCACCTTGTTAGAGGATTTCCAAACATACAATAAAGTATGCACTCTGTTAGGAGATTTACAAAAGACTGTTAAGTCTACCTTGTTAAAGGATTTACAAAAACTGATTCACCTGTTAGAATGAAACAGTGGATCTAATTACAACTGATTGCTGATAAGATCCGCTATGCTCTGATTCACCTTGATGTGATAGATAAAACTTTTTTGCTCCAAAACTTGACCTGCTGAATATCTTCACAATTCAGCCCACATACTTTCGCACGCATGTATTTCTTTCGCACTTTTACACTTTTAAACTTTCACATTTCCATTCATTACCATTGCCATAACAACTATATTTGAATGATACAATACATTGCATATATATACCATCCATATATATAATACATGTAAGGTCGGCTAAACAATACATGCAAGGTCGGCCAAAACAACAAGTGCAAATCTCTATACAAAGTCAGCCCAAGGTAAAAACTCGGGTTCACTGAACTGACTCGGTGTCCTTCTGGTACTCGGCGTCCACTACATTACTCGGCATCGTCATGCACTCGGTAGAAGTGAAGGCATGGTCCATACTAAACACTTCGAGTAGTTCTAAACTTGGTAACCACTGGAGACTCGGTAGAAGAGATGTCACTCGGTGAATACTTCTATTTGAACTATAGCTCAGTGATCAAAGGAAACACTTGATAGAACCTTGTGACTCAGTGATAGTTAGTTTCCTTGATATCCGTCTGAGCTTGGTAAAAAATTAATTTCCTTGATAACCTCAGGAGCTCAGTTATCATGAAGTTCTCGGTTACATCTTAGTACATCTTCACTCGGTCAAAACTGATTCCTTTCTTTACCTTGAACACTCGGTAAACACTGGCTGCTTTGTTTACCTTGATCACTCAGTAAACACTGACTTCTTTGTTCACCTTGATTACTCGGTAAACACTGACTTCTTTGTTCACCTTGATTACTCGGTAAACACTGAGAACTAGGTAAAGCTTGGCTTCCGATGAGAGCTCGGTAAGCATTCAGAATCCAATAAGTGTTGTAACTAATGGCAAAAATGTATCATAATGCCAACAAGAGCATGTTAGGAATAAGGTGTCTCAACCTTGTATAATTCCTATTCTTATTATTTTTTTTGTAAAATGTATTTCTTGCAAATAATGTTGATGTGTCGACATCTTGAATTGTGTGTAAGGAGATCATGACTAAAATGGTAATGATGGATTCCTATGACATGTAAGAGCTATGTTAGGAAGATTTAATGACAGGTGAAGACATGTGGCAACTAAGATATTTGAGTACTATACACTCTACCCCAATAGTGGGGTTCCTATTTTTTTGGGGTTCTTATTTTTCCGGAGAATGGTAAAACCCTAATGCAATTTACCTTTGGGAGTAGCCCTAAAGTGAAGCACATGTTATAAGCATTTTTAGGGTTACGAAGAGAAATGATGTGAAAAAGGTGTATTTTTGGTACTGTGAGTAGCTACTAGAGTCTTCTGTTGTTGATGTTGAACTTGCATTGCAAGTGTATTGCAACTTTGTGTTGAAGATAATACATTGTGTAGGTTCTGAAGGGGTGGGGTTGTTTTACCGAAAGGTTTTTCCCCACCAGCAAATCCTTGTGTTATGTGTTCCTTTCTTTGTCTATTTTCTGTATGCATGGTTGGCTGCAATATTATTGTTTACATGATATTGAATTTGTAAGTGTAAAATATTTTAATAGGATTTGCATCATACTTTCCTTATGAGATTAGTGTAGGAAGCTATTTTCGCACCTGAGTTTCCTTACAAGTGGTATCAGAGCTTGATCAACTTTTGATCCTAGTTGTTGGGTAGGATTTTTTGAGCTAATCTCAAGTTGAGTGGGAGTCTTGTGCAGAGCATCCTAAATCTTATTTGTAGATTGAGATGGCGAGTTCATCATATGGAAGAATGGAGGTGGAGAAATTTAATGGCACTAATTTTGAGTTGTGGAAACTCAAGATGGAAGAGATGTTGGAAGATTGTGACCTATGGAAAGTGACTACAAGTGCTACAAGACCAGAAACTATAGCTCAAGCAAATTGGGATATCAAAGATCGTAAAGCTAAGGGTGTCATAAGACTCTGTTTAACCAATGCAGTCCTTCTGAATGTTCTAGATGAGAAAACTACATATAGTTTGTGGGAGAGACTTGGAGCCGTGTATCAGGCCAAATCTTTGGTGAACAAGTTATTCCTGAGGAAGAAGTTGTATTCTCTATGAATGGAGGAAGGTGGATCCTTAACAGATCATTTAAATTCATTTAATCTGCTGGCTGCATAGTTGACATTAGCTGGTGTCAATTTAGAGGAGGAGGATCGTTGCTACACACTTTTGTGTTCTTTATCAGATTTATGAGACCATCTTGTGATGGCTCTCGGAAGCACATTAGTCACCTTCAAAATGGATGATGTTGTGTCTTTGCTGCTATTAGAGGAGATGCAGAGAAAGGCTTTCATTTCAAAAAAAGAAGCCCTTGCTGTTCATGGGAGATCCACGGAAAGAGGAAATAAAAATGACAATAAGTCTGACAATAAGGGTAGATCCAAATATCATGGGAAGTCAAAGACTTCCAATAAGTCCAAGGAAAAATGTTGGAACTGTGATAAAACTGGACACTTTCGTAAAGACTGTAAAGAGCCTAAGAAGAAGAAGAAAGCCTCAGATTCTAGTTCTGAAAAATCTCAAGAAGATGGTGATGCATTCATCATAGCTTTGGCAGCCCATGCATCTGATGATGTGTGGTTGGTTGACTCGAGTGCATCTTTTCACATGACCTCTCATTGAAACTGGTTCTCAAAATATGAAGACTTGGATGGTGGAAAGGTGTACATGGGTGATGATTCTCACCTAAAGATAGTTGGACACAGAAGGGTCACTATCAAATTTCTTGATGGACGAGTAAAGGGAATCAATAGAGATATGCACATTCTAGGTTTGGCACGAAACCTATTATTTGTAAGTATGCTGAATGATGTAGGTGTGCAAGTTTTTTTCTAAAGATGGATGTAAGATAATGAGAGGAGCTATGGTGCTTGCTAAGGGTACTAGGAGAGGTACTTTGTTTCAGCTTGATGCATACATTTCTCAGTGTAATAGTTCTTCTATTTCAAAGAAGAGAGTAGCTATCACTTCATCCCCACCATCTAAAAGAGCAATAAAGAAGATTGTGGTTAGTGGTTCTGATGGTAGTGCAACAAGAGTACCTAAGGGTGCAAACACTTTGGAAGGAAAGCTTCCTGCAAAAAAGACAATGTTGTGGCATATGAGATTTGGCCACATTGGTGAGAAGGGTCTCAGAACCCTAAAAAATAAAAATCTCATTGAGGGGTTAAATGATTGCAATCTTGAGTTTGACTTCTATGAACACTGTGTATATGGTAAACAAAATTGTGTTCAGTTTTACTCTAGTTCTCACAAATCTTCTGATGTTTTGGATCCTATTCATTCTGATGTATTTGGTCCTTTAAAAGTTCCTTTAATCTCCAAGTCTTTATTTTTTGTATCTTTCATAGATGATTACAGTAGAAGGACATGGATTTATTTCCTTAAAAGTAAGACACCAGTCTTTAGTTGATTCAAGGAATTTAAAGCCCTTGTAGAGAATCAGACTATTAAGAAGATTAAGTGTGTGAGAACTAACAATGGTGGTGAGTTTTTCTCAGCAGAGTTTGAACAGTTCTATAAAGAAAAAGGTATCGAGAGGCATAAGACAACTCCGTATACCCCATAAAAAAATGGAGTTGCAGAGAGAATGAATAGGACACTGATGGAGAAGGCTAGGAGTATGCTTAGTGGAGCTGGTTTAGAACAAAGGTTTTGGGCCATAGCTGTGGCCACTACTTGCTATCTGGTTAACAGATCTCCTACATCAGCCCTTGTTGGTAAGACACCCATGGAGGTGTGGTTTGGTAAGAAGCCTTCAATTAGACATCTTTGTGTTTTTGGTTGTGAAGCTTATGCACATGTTCCAATGGAGAAAAGATCTAAGTTGGAAAACAAAGTTGTTAAATGTATTTTCATCGGGTATAGTGCTGGAGTGAAAGGATACAAGCTTTGGGATCCTGTGACTAGTAAGGTGTTGTATAGTAGAAATGTTATTTTTAGAGAGCTAACATCTTCTCCTATTGTGCTACAACCAGATGAAAAAGAAAAAGAAAAAGATGTTGTTCAGTTGCCTCCTACCCTTGAGAAGACTGAACAAAGAGACCATGTTGGGTCTAATGATGATGAGAGCTCTTGCAGCTCTGATAGTTCAGAAGAAGAGGAAGAACAACCTCAACCTCAGCCCTTGAGGAGATCCACGAGAGAAAGAAAGCAACCAGAAAGGTTTGTTATTCTATTTTAGATTCTAGTTGTGCTTTTTCTTTGATTACTAACACTGATGAGCCTAGATCTATGAAAGAGGCTTTGGGCATGGAAGATGCAGGTTCCTAGATTGAGGCTATGGATGATGAGATGGCTTCATTAGAGAAAAACAAAACATGGGACCTTGAACCTTTACCTAAAGGGAGAAAATCTGTTGGCTATAAATGGGTGTTCAAGAAGAAATTCTGTGTAGATGACAGTGTTGAAAGGTACAAATCTAGATTGGTTGCAAAGGGGTATTCACAGGTAGAGGGAATAGATTATGGTGAAATATTCTTTCTTGTTGCAAAGTTGACATCCATTAGATTTCTGTTATCTCTTGCTGCCTCATATGATTTAGAGATAGAATAGATGGATGTGAAGACAGCTTTCCTTCATGGTGATTTGGAGGAAGAGATTTATATGTCATAGCCTGAGCACTACATTGTTAAAGGTAAAGAATTCTTAGTTTGCAGATTAAAAAAATCTCTATATGGTTTGAAGCAATCTCCTAGTGATGGACACACAACCCAAGAATAGAATGGACACAATAGAAAAGGGAAATTGTATTAACTAAAAAAATAAGCTAGTACAAACAGTATAGAGAAAATAAACTTTAAGACATGCCCTAAGGGCTTACAATAGCATAAATCTAGAGATAATTTCTCCTTTCAGTACCTCCTCTCAAACTCCACTCCCAACTACCTTTTACAATGCCAAAAATCTCTTTAAATAGACTCCAAAGGGTTAAGGACTAGGAGTATATTCTAGAAAGTGCTAGTAGGCATCCACCGACCAAATAGAAGGTTCCAAAAGCTGCGCTAGAAGTCAGTGCAAATCTAGAAGAATCTAAAAATGGTAACCAAACTTTCGGGAGGCATAACTTTTGAACCGTAGCTCTGATTGACGAACCGTTTACATTTTCGGAAAGCTCTCAAAGTGCTCTATAGCCCTATGGAAAAGCTTCACTCGTCCCCCCATTTTTTGACCCTTTTTGAGGTTATTTAATGCCCCTAACCTGACTTTGAAGCATTCTTAGGAGGTCTCCAAAACCTAAAAAACTGTAATAACTTTCAAACCGTGGGGCCTTTTGACCTGAATCTTTTTTTGAAATGCTCTAAATCACAATTACATTCATTTGGTCAATTCACACCTTCTAGGTTACCAAAATGATGGCCAAATTGCTTGCTCCTATTTTTTTAGGATTTTCTAGCACACTGATAGTTGAATTGTGAGAATTGGAAACTTTATTTGACCCAAATGGGTATCCAAAAATGAAAAGACATGAAACAAAAACTAAGTCTAAGTACATTGTTTTGGGTGACATAGGATTGCCCTTATACCTCTGGATGCTCCTGCATCAGACACCCAGGGTAGATTGAAAAGTGACCCTGTCACTTTATGGATGGTAGAGGAAATCCCAAATGGGAAACCTCAGCTGCTGAAATCCAAGTTGAGTCCTCGATCGATCGTCCTTTCCACTTGACCAAATACTCTTCATACTACCTGTTTCTGGTACTCCTACCCACACGATGATCTAGAATGCCTTCTATCTCCTCCTTCTTAGAAGCAAGAATCAGACATGGCTCTAACACCAGCTCCTCATCTGCACCATCATCATGATACTTTGTTAAATCTTCAATGTTGAAAATGGGAGAAATGTGAATACCATCTGGCAACTCCACCTCATATGCATTTCCTGAGCCATGTTTCTTCAAAATTTTGTAGGGGCCAAATTTCTTCATTTTCAGCTTGTTGTAAGTACCGGCTGGAAATCTTTCTTTTCGTAAGTGCACCATGACTAGATCCCCTACTTGAAATTCCTTATGTCTTCTCCTTTGATCAGCCCCAGCTTTATACTCTTGATTCATCTTGGTAATGTGTGCTTGAACTTTCTCATGTAGATGTTTGATATGTTCAGCAAATTCCTCAACTTCAGCACTTGTCCTCTCCCCGTGTTCTATCTTCCTCAGCTCTGGTGCAGTCCTTAGGCTACTCCCATATACAATTTGGAATGGTGATTTTTTAGTACTCCTATTTATAGAGTTATTGTAAGCAAACTCTGCTTGTGGTAGAATCAAATCCCATCCCTTGGGCTTATCCCCAACTAAACATCTTAGCAAATTGCCCAGACTTCTATTTACCACTTCTATTTGGCTGTTAGTTTGTGGGTGATGCGTGGAACTGAATTTCAAGTCTGTTCTCAACTTTTTCCACAATGTCCTTCAGAAATACCCCACAAATTTAGTATCTCTATCAGAAACTATACTCCTTGGAAGTCCATGTAGTCTTACCACCTCTTTGAAAAATAAGTCTGCAATATGGACAACATCATGAGTTTTGTGGCATGGAATGAAATGTGCCATTTTGGAGAACCTATCAACCACCATGAATACTAAGTCATTACCCCTTTGTGTTCTTGGCAATCCAAGAACAAAATCCATACTTATGTCCTCCCATGGCCTTGATGGAATAGGCAATGGCTAATATAGGCTAGTATTGTGACTGAACCACTTGGCAACTTGACAAACTTGGCAACTCTGTACAAACTTCTTCACATCCTGTAAAATTTGAGGCCAAAAATAATGTTCTCTAAGAATGGCAATGGTCTTATCTCGACCAAAATGTCCTGCCATCCCTCCACTGTGTTTCTCTTTAATTAGATTTTCCCTCATGGAACTCCTTGGAATGCACAATTGACTACCCTTGAACAACATGGCATCCTGAATCAAATAGTCTAACCACTTGGTTCTATCTACAACAATAGGTTCTTTACAAGGTTTCCATGCTTCAGCAAAATCAGGATCCTCGGGGTACAAATTCTTGAGTTCATCAAACCCAACTACTTCAACCTGCATTACTGTAAGAAACAACTGTCTCCTACTTAGTGCATCTGCAACCCTGTTAGATTTTCCACTTCTATGCTTCAACACAAATGTATAGCTCTGCAAGAATTCTACCCACTTCATATGCCTCTGATTCAATTTACCTTGGCTATTTAGGTACTGTAATGCTTGATGATTATTATACAAAACAAATTCCTTTGGCAATAAATAATGCCTCCATTTCTTTAAGGCTTGAACTATTGCATAGAACTCTTGATCATAAACAGAATACTTCTTCTTTGCATCATTCAATTTTTCACTAAAATATGCAATAGGCTTACCTTCTTGGCTTAATACAACCCCAATAGTGCTACCACTAGCATCACAATCCACCTAGAAAACCTTTCTAAAATATGGAAGTGCCAACATAGGCTATTCTGTTACCTTCTTCTTCAGCAATTCAAAACTTCTTGTAGCTGCTATAGTCCATTTGAACTCTTTTCTATCCCTTCTTATTGTATCAGTTAGGGCTGCACATATGCCACTAAAATTCTTTATAAACTTCCTGTAAAAACTAACCAGACCATGAAATGATCTTAGCTCAGTAGCAGACCTTGGAGTAGGCCATTCCAAGATGGCTTTTACCTTCTCTGGATCCATTTTGAGACCTTCGGGTGATATAACAAACCCCAAATAGACTAACTCCCTTTTTGCAAAGGTACACTTTTTTAGATTAATTAACAGTTTCTCTTCCCTTAGCCTTTCAAGGACACTATGCATATGCAGTAAATGTTCTTCCAAAGTCTTGCTGAAAATTAAAATATCATCCAAATAAACAATAACAAATTTTCCCAAGAACTTCCTAAGTACCTCATTCATGATCCACATGAAGGTGCTTGGGGCATTCGTCAATCCAAAGGGCATGACTAACCACTCATAAAGACCCTCCTTGGTCTTGAAGGCTATTTTCCACTCATCTCCTTCTTGAACCCGTATCTGATGATAGCCACTTTTTAGATCTATCTTTGTGAAGTACTGAGCTCCACTCAAGTAGTGCATAAGATCATCCATCCTTGGCAAAGGAAATTAGTACTTGATGGTTATCCTATTTATATCTCGAGAATCTGTACACATCCTCCATTCTCCATCCTTCTTTGGTGCAAGTACTGTAGGTACTGCACATGGACTCAGGCTCTCTCGAATCAAGCCCTTCCTCAACAGCTCCTAAACCTATCTATTTAGATCCTCTATTTTAGTAGGAGTCATCCTGTGAGAAGCCTTGTTAGGAAAACTAGCTCCTGGAATCAGATCTATCTGATGACTAATTTTTCTTATTGGTGGCAATCCATTTGGAACATTATCAGAGATAATATCTCTAAACTCCCCTAGTAAATCTGAAACTTCAAGTGGTATTTCACTACTACCTTCTTTATCTTTCCTAGGAATCAAAGCATAGCACATATGCTAATGTTTCATGCCATCTAAAAACTTCCTTTCATCAACAAGACAAATCCTAGCACTGCTACATACCTTTTCACCTTCCTTTTTCATGGGCTTCAATTTGTGGTGAACTCCATCCTTTGTCAGAGAGTATGTGTTTGCATGTCCATCATGCACTGCATGTCTATCAAACTGCCATGGTCTACCCAACAATAGATGGCAAACATCCATCGAAATAACATCACAGAGAACTTCATCATGGTAACTTCCAATTTTGAATTTTACTAAACATTGTTCACTTACCAGGACTTTATGATCATCTTTTACCCAAGCAATCCGATAGGGCTGAGGATGTTTCTCCCTCTTGAGCTTCATCTTAGAGACCATCTCTTTTGATACCAAGTTATCAGTGCTACCACCATCAATGATCACGTCACAACATTTATCCTCACACTTGCATCTGGTATGGAACAAACTTCTCTATTGTCCTAGTTCAATCTCACCACTTAGTAGGACTCTTTCATTTACCAAGGTATCTCCTCTTTCTACATCCTCTGAATGTGATGATTGTGCATCCTCATCCACATGAGCAACCCTAGCTTGGCCCTCAGCTCTCCTATCTATCCTTCCTTGTCATTGAGGACATTCAAAGGCACGATGACCTTCTTCATTGCAATGGAAATAGGTACCATGATAGCCTCCTCTTCCTTGTCCACATCCTCTACCTCTTCCTCTCTAATTTCCAAAGTCTTGGTCAAGGGAGCGGTTGAAACCCTCATTCCTCTGGTTCCTACTAGTACCCTCATCTTCATTTTTCTTTTGGGTTTCATTGCAGCTTCCAGATGACCTACCACTTCCCCTTCCTCCTTGACCGCACCCTCTTTGTCTTCCTTCAAACCTTTTATTTAACTTCTCTTCAATTCATAGGGCAAACTGGTATGCCTCTTCAACGCTGGTCATTCTTACCAGACTTAATTCCTCCTGGATGCTAGGTCGTAATCCATTGATATAACGAGCAACCTTCTCCTTATTTATTTCTGCATGTCCCGCTCTAATCAAGAGTTGGTAAAATTCTTCTGTATATTCTTGGACTGATCTTCCTGCTTGCTTTAACCCATGCATCTTCTTAAACAAATCAAGCTCATAGTCCATAGGAATGAACTGCTTCTTCAATTTGTCCACCATGCGATCCCATCTTGTGATCTTCTCCTTTCTTCTTCTGTTTCTTTCCAATTGAACCTCTTGCCACCAAATTTTGGCATGGCCTTTCAATTTGGCCTTTGAAAACTTAACCCTATCTGGATCCCTGATATCCTCATACTCAAAGTATTCTTCCAGTTCATTGATCCAATCGATCAACTCATCTAGTTTCAGATTTCCTGAAAATACACCCACTTCAATTGTGGGTCTTTTCCCAAACTTAGTAATGGCCCTAAAAAGCCTTTCCTCTAAATGATTCAAAAATTCCCCGTCAAATTCCTCTTCTGGTCCCATTACTTCTTCTTCATTGTCATCCTCACTATTGTCACCTATGGCAACATTTTCTCCTCTTGCAATGCCTGCGCCTGCCTTTGGAGAGCTCTAACCTCCTTAGGATTAATAGCTCTGGCCCTTCCACCACGCTCTCTTTGTGGAGGCATCTTCTAAACTCAAACCCACAACCACACAGTCTTGGTGCAAACTGCCTCACAGTCAGCGTTCTATCTACACACTTAGGAAAACCAGCTCTGATACCACTTGATGGAGACACAACCCAAGAACAAAATGGACACAACAAAAAAGGGAAATTGAATTAAATGAGAAAATAAGCTAGTACAAATAGTACAGAGAAAATAAACTTCAAGACATGCTCTAAGGGCTTACAATAGCATTAATCTAGAGATAATTTATCCTTTCAGTACCTCCTCTCAAACTCCACTCCCAACTACCTTTTACAATGCTAGAAATCTCTTTAAATAGAACTTGGAGGGTTAAGGACTAGGAGTATATTCTAGAAAGTGCTAGTAGGCATCCACTGACCAAATAGACGGTTCCAAAAGCTGCGTTAGAAGTCGGTGCAAATCTAGAAGAATCCAAAAATGGTAACCAAACTTTCGAGAGGCATAACTTTTGAACTGTAGCTCTGATTGACGAATCGTTTACATTTTTAGAAAGCTCTCAAAGCGCTCTATAGCCCTATGGATAGCTTTTCTCATCCCCCATTTTTTGGCCCTTTTCGAGGTCATTTAATGCTCCTAACATGACTTTGAAGCATTCTTAGGAGGTCTCCAAAACTTGAAAAACTATAATAACTTTCAAACCGTGGGGCCTTTTGACTTGATTCTTTTTTTGGAATGCTCTAAATCACAATTACATTCATCTGGCCAATTCACACCTTCTAGGTCACCAAAATGATGGCCAAATTGCATGCTCCTATTTTTTTGGGATTTTCTAGCACACTGATAGTTGAACTGTGAGAGTTGGAAACTTTATTTGACCCAAATGGGTATCTAAAAATGAAAAGACATGAAATAGAAACTAAGTCTAAGTACATTTTTCTGGGTGACACAGGATTGCCCTTATACCTCTGGATGCTCCTGCATCACCTAGGATGTGGTACCTTAAGTTTGATGCCTTTGTGTTGTCAATTGGATTTGTAAGATCGAAATCAGATCATTGTGTTTATTTCAGAGTTGAAAATGATCACATTCTTATTGTTGCATTATATGTTGATGATATGTTGCTATTTGGGAAGGGTAAGGGTATGATTTCTAATTTTAAATCTTAGTTGTCAGCATAGTTTGAGATGAAAGATCTTGGGGCAGCTAGGTACATCTTGGGTATGGAAATCAGTAGAGATAGGTCTAATAGAAAACTTTGGTTGAGCCATAGTAAGTATGTGAAGTCTGTGTTGGATAGGTTCAACATGGCAGATTGTAGACCACTATGTGTTCCAATTCCTGTGGGAACAAAGTTATCTGTAGATGATTGTCCAAAATCTCCTAGTGAGGTGGAGCACACGAGTAGAGTACCTTATGCTAGTGTAGTTGGTAGTCTTATGTATGCTATGGTCTATACTAGACAAGACATTGCCCAAGCAGTGGGAGTCCTAAGTCGATTTATGGCTAATCCTGGATAGATACATTGGGATGCAGTTAAGCGAGTATTCAGATATTTGAGGGGTACATCAGATTACTCCATCTATTATCATGGTAACTCTTTTGGATCTTTGCATTCAATTTGTATTCCTGGGTTTGTGGATTCATATTGGGTAGGTGATATTGATAGAAGGAGATCCACCAGTGGTTATGTGTTCACTATGTTTGGTGGTGCCATCAGTTGGATGAGAAAGCAGCAACCTGTGGTTGCTTTGTCCACTACAGAAGCTGAGTACATGGCTGCTACTTGTGCTTGTAAGGAAGCCATTTGGCTTAAGAGATTGTGTTCTGATGTTGGTGTTGATGCAAAATAGATTACTATTTGGTGTGACATTTAGAGTGCTATTTGCCTTGCAAAGAATCCAACTTTCCATGCCAGAACAAAGCACATTGATGTGCAGTATCACTTTGTGAGAGATATGGTGGAAGATGGAAAGGTAAATTTGGAAAAGGTAGATACTATGAATAATGTTGTAGATGCATTAACAAAACCAGTGGGCACTAAGAAGTTCAGATGGTGTTCGAAGTCTATGGGCCTTTTGGCCAATAGCAGTTAGTTCCTATTATGTTCTTGTTGCTCTTACAAGGCGTTTGACAAGTGGGAGAATGTTAGGAATAAGGTGTCTCAACCTTGTATAATTCCTATTCTTATTATTTATTTTGTGAAATGTATTTCTTGCAAATAATGTTGATGTGTCGACATCTTGAATTGTGTGTAAGGAGATCATGACTAAAATGGTTATGATGGATTCTTATGACACATAAGAGCTATGTTAGGAAGATTCAATGATAGGTGAAGTGCATGTTATAAGCATTTTTAGGGTTACGAAGAGAAATGATGCAAATAAGGTGTATTGTTGGTACTGCGAGTAGCTACTGGAGTCTTTTGTTGTCGATGTTGAACTTGCATTGCAAGTGTATTGTAATCTTGTGTTGAAGATAATACATTGTGCAGGTTCTGAAGGGGTGGGGTTTGTTTACCAAAAGGTTTTTCTCCACCAAAAAATCCTTGTGTTATGTGTTCCTTTCTCTGTCTATTTTATGTATGCATGGTTGGCTGCAATATTGTTGTTTACATGATATTGAATCTGTAAGTGTAGAAGATTTTAATAGGATTTGCATCATACTTTCCTTATGAGATTAGTGTAGGAAGCTATTTCCGCACCTGAGTTTCCTTATAGAGCATGGAGTAGAATCTAGAAGAAATTATAGTATTTCTAAAAAGTAGATAGAACCAACTTTCCAAAAATATAACGTTTTCAAAAAATAGAGATGGGACACTCAAGATATACCCTCCAGAGTGAAAATAGAACATCCAAATTTGACTACCAAAATAGGCAACCAAACTACATCAAAACCAAAAAAAACCTACACCAATGTGTTTGTCTTAGAACCAGCTTTTCGATGCATTTTTTAGATCAAAAAATACATTTGTATGCTCCAGTTACAAAAAAAAATAGACAAGGCCTCTAGAAATGCATGAAAAAAATAATAATAATAAAATACAAAAAAGTGCCACCCATGGGGCAAAGGTGGAGCGGAGGTGGGCAACATAGCTTCTAGTAGTAGTGGTGGGTGGGTGGCACTGCTAGCGGTAGGCACTTGCGAGAGGTAGTTGTGGAGCCATAACAACCACTGAGCTGTGGTGGTCTACAGGATCGCTGGCAGTAATCGCCTACGGTTTACCACAACCTCTAGCAATTTTGGTGATCGCCAATGGTTTTCCTAACCATAACAGTAAAAAAAATTGCATTTAATAATTTTTTCTTTTGGTGATTTTTTTGATTTTCTTTGCCTCAGAGTGCATGTAGAGGCCATACAACCCTACCAAGCAAAAAAATTTACCTCCCAGATCAATGTTGTCCAAATCAAACAAACTTTATATGGAAACAAGGGTTCTGATGCCTTCTAGATCCATCTATGAAATCTGTTGTGCCTCAAACTACTTTAAAAATTGGTGATCCCACTATTTTTTTAGGAAATACTACTTTGAAAATTGGTGACCCTTGTTCTCCCTTTTTCTCCAAATATCAAACAAGCTACAACAGATTTGGCTCTGATACCATGTAGGATTTGAGAAAATATGCATATTAAATCCACGAAGCCCAAGAATAACTGCATGTAGAAAACCTATCACAGAGAAGAAAAAGACAAGAAGAGGCAAGGGTTTGATCTGAAAACACAAAAATTGTATATTCAAAAGAAGAATAGATTATTCAAGTGACGATAATTACAAAGAGATCAATCCTTATAAAAGGAGATTGAAACCCAAAGAGGGTAACCTAATAAGTTACAAAGAGTAACCTAAAGGTGAAAGTTATTTAATATTAAATAATTATTAAATAGAGGAAGCTAAAAAATGCATAAAGTGAAATCTTAAGAAAGGAGAAAAGACAATTTAATAAATGAAATGAAATTATCCTTTTTCTCTAACATAGTTTTCTTGGCTGATTTTTCTCCAATAATATATCCAAGGCTTGCCTTATCATAAGAAGATCTTTGGAAAAATAATTGTTCATCAATTTTCTCACTACTAGAATAATTTTTTTCTAACTTTTGTTTATCTTGTGTTAATTCTCCTTTGACAATGGTATTGTACTTTTCTAATTTTGCATGCTCTATTCTTATAGAATCTAATTTAGATGTTACTTGAGTTAGATGTGATCTTATTTATACATTCTGAGTTTTTAGATCTAACTCAATCTTACTATCATCCTTCTTAAGACTCAACTTAAGTTCAACAATTTTCTACTTGTGTTTCAAGTTCTCATTTTCTTTCTTGAGGGTTTCTACTTCATAACTGTCACTATCTTCTCTTTTGATTCTTTTCTAGATTTAGGTAATCAATATTATCTTTCAATTTACCAATATAAACTTTTACATCTTCATACATTTCTTTCAGATTGTCTCTTTACTCTATAAGAAGATAAATCTTCTCAAGAGCTTCTTCAAGATTTCTCTTTAACTATTCCATATTGATAGGGATCTTACTCAAGTTGTTAAGCCTCTTTTGAATAATAGTGTTCTAATACCAATTGTTAGAAATAGATAATATTTAAGTGGGGGGGCTGGGGCGGTGGCAGTGAATCAATATTCTACAAATTTCTTCCCACAACTGGATATTGTTAATTAATTTATAACATTCATATGAAAGTAAATCAACAACGCTAAATAATTAATAAAACCATACATAAAAAGAATTTTTAACACCATTATTTGTTAACAAGGGAAACCCTAGCCAAGGGATTTAAATCCCAATGAGGATGGTACCCACAAAATAATCCACTAACAAAAGAATCTTGTTAAGAATATTGACTCTATTAGGACTTTATTAAGTACATATAGTGTCTTGAGTCCTAATTAGAGGACTAGGTCCTATTAAAAGCCTCAACCCTCTTAGGAGTTGGTAGTACAAATATAATTGTATGTAAGAAGAGCCCACAACCCTAACATGCAATATACAATAAATTTTATTTACAAAAAGATAGATATACATACAATACTATCTCACTATTGTACTTCACAATTCCTCTAGTCATACACTAGATCTCACATTATAAAAGGCTCACATATCACATATACATCCTTCATAATAGTTCATATGTAACCACACATCACACTTAGCTATGCAAAGATATGATCTTTACTTATATCTTGCTTCTTATCAAAACTCTATTTAGTAGGCCTTGATGCTTCCACATATTTGGTAAATTACAAACTTAACTAAGGGTTAACATCTAGGATGTCATCCCCATCATTGTTAAGTAATTATTTTGTTACCAAAATAATTCCTTAAGTCATACATATCATTTTACTATTGTGTACTATTAATTACTTATACTGATAATTCTTCCATAACTATTGTCATGCAGTTTGTACACACTTGCACACTAACACACATCATCAAGACACTGTCAAATATCAATCTTCAACTATTCATGTGCCTACTCAGACTCTATCATCCATACATATAGAATATATCTCTGTGCTGCTACAAATGTCTAATACTTAGAAAATTTCCTATCTTTGATTTCATTATGAAATACCAAAATATATGTTGCCATAAATGAAAACACTAATGTCAATCATAGATTTCTTTTGACAAGGTAGTAACAAAACACATAGTCATAATCTAGTATAATTACAATACAATTTAAACATGTAGTGTATACCAAGTGATCAAAGCAAGCTGAGTAATCAATGCAAGCTAAGTGATCAAGGTATGTCGAGCATAAATTATCAACCAATACATGCCAAGTAACTCAAGTGCCAAGTAGATTATACAAGACGAGTGATTTAGATGTTGAGTAAATAGAGAATGTCTAGCTATTTAGAAGTGAAGTTACATCATTAGGAGCACAATAAAGGCTAGACATTAGAGTCTTTAGATGTCGAGTGAAAAATTCTTGGCATAGTTATTTCTAATGGCACAAACTTCTATTTAAACCATTTTTGGGCTGACATAATCATATTTTATGATTATGAGAGATAAGAATGGAAGTATATTGTGAATCCCTATGTAGTACATGCAACCAATTCAAAAAAGGGAATCTTAAGGAGGTAATATGGATCAACCACAACCATTGATTCTTACCTAATCCATCCCTACCAATGCTTATTTAACAAGGAAAACCCTAAGGAGTTTGTGTGTGTGTGAAGTGATGAATGCTAAGTGTAGAGAGAGAATTAATGGTGGCTGAGATGGCTATGACAGAGCTATGAATTGAAGAATTAGTTTGAGAAGAACAAAGTATAGAAGTTAAAGGATAGAGAAGACATATCTGATCAAAAGGATCAAGGTTTAATGAGTAAGGAGAAGATCTAACATCAAGCATAGAGGTGCTAATTGAAGGATCATGGTGATGAATCATTCTAATAGGTGATACAAATAAAATCTCTTAACTGAGTAGTCTTAGTAGGATTTTGTAAATCTCTTAACTGAGTGCTTTCTTTATTGTAAGTTTAATTCTTCTAACAAGGTGAGACCTAATAGTCTTTGTATGCCTTTAAGACCTTTCATAGGGTAGATCATAGACTATGATCAAACACATTATAGCCATAATAGGCCACACTTTACAACTGAAGTAGTGAAGATTTGTGGGTGTCATCCCCCCCCTAGTTTTACCTTCTCATTGGAGGGTTTTTGGGTAATCAATTTACAATGTCATGTGCTATTTACTTTATGCTATGGATGTGATGCATGTCATGCTATTTTAGTTTACATGTTAAGTTATGAGATGGATGTTGGTGATATGTTTTAGAGGCAAACATTTTAAGTGTTGATTCACCCCCCCTCTTAGAACTTACTTTCCCATTATTATTTTCAATAATTGCTATCAGAGATTTTTCTCTAGAAAAGAAAGTTTTACAACTTTGGAGGTAAGATCTTGAAGATGGAAGTCTACAAGTTGGGAAAGACTAATAGGTGTTAGTCTCAGATTGGTTTTGACAATGTAGTGTCAACACACTTAACCAATTCTTTAGTTAATGCTAAGTATAATACAGAAGCCAAGCTATAGTGTATGCCGAGCCAGAGAATTATAGGTGCCAAGTGAACTTCAGCTGCTGAGTGATCTTTATGTGCTGAGTGAAGTTCAAGTGTCGAGTCACTATTGGTTCCGAGAAAAGTATAGATACTGAGTGAAATAGAATTACTATAGGAGCCGAGTGAGCTAGTTTTCCTATATGTGCTGACCATCAACAACAAGTAAGTGCCAAGTAACATAGAATCAACATATGAGTTTGTGCCTTCACAAAATTAGATGTAAACCATTTTTGAAGCTGACATGGGATGAATCTCAAAGGATCTAGAAGATAAGAATGAATCTTTTGCATTACCTATGTAATCAGCATGTAGCCAATAAGAAAAATGGAGAAGGCATGCAACCAATAGGAAAAGTGAAAGAAATGAGCAGGAAATGAAGATTTAATATTGATCATAGATTCATACTTAACCCCAAGTCTTTAAAATATTTAAAAGGAGGATAAAACCTCATTGTATGCACATATGTGTGAGAAGTGTATGTGTGAAATATAGTGAAGTTTAAAGGGATGTTTAAAGACTTAGTGAAAAGTAGAGCAACATTACATAATCCAGTTGATCAAGAATAGAGTATCAGAACTTTGAAGAGTGACATATTAGATCAAGCAAGGATTAGAGTAGGTAGAGCAAAAAAAGGATCTGGAATCAACAATTAAGGATTGCAAGTCATCAGGTCAAGACATTCTTCTATACTTTCTAACCATTGTATTGTGACAATGAAAATCCTATGATGATAGGTTGGTCTAGTAGCTATACTGGTTTAATAGCCATATTGTAGATCCTTAATAGGATTGTAAATCCTTTAGTAGGGTAATATTCCAAGTGAATGTTTGTAAATTCTTTTACCAGGTCACTTTTAACAAAGTGTAAAGCCTTTAACAGGATAGGACTTTCACAAGGCAGACCATTGGAAGTGGTCAAACTTTGTAACTTTGAATAGTTACATATTGATGCAGTGATATTTTGTGGGCATCATCCCCATCCCAGTTTTACCTTCTCATTTTGGAGGGTTTCTGGGTTACCAAATTTGTGTGTTATCTATTTTCATGCATGTCTTTACTTTTATGTTTGTTAGATGAAATAGATGCATGTGAATGGTTTTAGCTAAAAGGATTTGAAATGGTTCAAATTAGTTACTTCTAATTCACCCCCCCTCTTAGAAGTAAATCTTCCCACTTGTTAATTCCAACAATTGGTATCACAGCCAAGTTCCCACAAGGAAGAGCCTTACAGCTTGGAGAAAAGATCTGGAAATGGAAATCTACAAACATGGGAAGATCATAGAGAATTAGGCAATTGACATACAACTTGCTTTACATGCATTGGAAGAAGCTAGTGGAGAATTGAGAAAATCCTTAAAGAGAAGAAGAGAGATTGCCATAGTTGAGAATGATACACAGTACAAGGAGATTGACACCTCAAATCTATTTTCAAATGGAGATTCCAAATAATTTGATGCAGCAATAGTAGACCTGATGAAGAAGAAATCTTAGTTGAAGTCGAGTAAAGAACACTCCTATGGAAGCTAAGTGGTGAAAAGGCAATGGAAGCCGAGTAATGCAAGAATCCTTCAGAAGCCAAGTGGACAGCTATAAATGCACTAAGCATTAAATGTGATGAAAATAGGGTATATTATCATATTTTGAATCATTTTTCCCTCATCATGAATAAAGAGCAAAGAAGAGAAAGAGTGTAGAGAAAGTTCAAAGTAAAGAATCCAATTATTAAGTAGACTTCAATGACATTTTAGTAAAATTTCATTGATCTTGAGGTATTTATGTGTGTGCCAAGCTATGCAGTTTCGTATTTTCTTTGCATACAAACCCTAGACTACAAAAATGGCTTCTAGCTCTAGGAAAACTCAGGATAATGAACCATTTGAGGTCCAACTAGTGTCAAATGAGGTCAAACAACCTGATTTCCACCTAGTCCTAGAGGTTGCTTATAAGAACGACCCAGCTAGAGCCTTATCCATCATACCCTCGAGGTTGTAATGGTTTAGGATGTAAGGAGATGCTATAATTGCAAGATTGGAGCTATAGGTGACATGGAAATGAGGGAAGCCTATGAGAGACTATGTGAGAATGAAGTGTTAAAGAAAGAATACCAAGTTGTTGAGAAGAAGGGTTTGACATGAGCCCTAGACTTTCCCACCATTTTCAAAACTGAATGGATCAGACTAGTACTTAGCCAAATACATGATGGAAGATTATGGTTGGAGGATGGCCCAATAAAAATCACAAAGATAATTGTAGATAGAGTGATAGGGTATCCAACC
The DNA here is from genome assembly GCA_028749045.1 of Cupressus sempervirens. Classification (NCBI taxonomy): domain Eukaryota; kingdom Viridiplantae; phylum Streptophyta; class Pinopsida; order Cupressales; family Cupressaceae; genus Cupressus; species Cupressus sempervirens. Next base: position 18,734,370 of record CM053791.1, on the reverse strand, counting down.
CTAGATCGACTGAAGACCCTTAGGAGTGATTCCAAGGAGACAATTGAGAAGAATACTGGTGCAAAGTGGAATAAGAGAGGGATGACAATTGATACCATCCAAGACCCTCTTGTTGATTTTTCTATCAGAGTCATTGCACACAAGTTCTACCAATCCAATGGAATCAACAGTGTTCCTTGTATTGCAGTGGATGTAGGATATAAATTGGTGAAGAAGGATCATACATATGATCTTGTAGAACTGCAACTACAATAGATTAATGAGAACCTAGTAGCAATTAGAAGAACCAAGGGAGGCCAATGCAAATTTAGTGCTATTTTGATTTGTATATTATTTTATGCTCATAATGAATTTCCTTTTTTTGGTAAAGTATCCTAGAAAACTAATAGGTCTATTATAGCTCAAGTGAATGAATAAATAGAGTAGATGGGAGCTAATTTTGAGAGCTTAATGACTAGCTATTTTGAAGACTTCAAGTCAATGAAGCAAAGGCTAAGAATTTCAGTGTCACTAGTGGAGAAACATGTGAATGGTGTATGTTTTCTTGTAGATATAGACTATAAATACATTCAAGCTACCTTACCAAGAGTGAGATGGTTGAGACCTCTTGGCTATGAAATTAACATAGATGAAGCATCATCATTATTAACTGCATTATTAGTAGAAGAAGTTGACAAGGATGCACCACATTTTGGAACCTATGAGGTGAGATCAAAAGTGTATATGGAGTTGAAGACTGCCTCCACTCTAAAAAATAAGGATAAGCTTGTCAAGAAGCTAAAAGATAAATTTGGAGAAGGCACCGCACAAGTAGCAGAAGAAGAAGAAGGTGAAGATGCCAAGGGTGATGAAGAAGGACAAGATCAGGGGCCACTTGCCTTAACCAAAGATATGGGAGAGGATGAAAACAAAGAGGAAGGTGCCAAGTAGGAAGCACCAAAGGTTAAGCCAAAGAAAAGAAAAGCTCAAAAATAGCCAGCTGCACAACCCAAGGGAAAGAAGAAGGTTACAATGCCAAGCCCAACCAAGCCAACTACAAGGGCAGATATCGGGGCTACAACTCAAGTGGAAAAAGAGTAAGAAAAATAGAAGGCAATAGAACAAGGAGAGCTTGTAGAGCAGAAGAAAAAGAGAAAATATGTTGCACCTCCTAAATCAGATGATGAAAGGATAGAGTTTGATTAAGATCAATTGAGATTGGTAAGCCTTTCTACCACATCTAAATTGGAAAGCATTTGTAATAATATTAGAGATAATGCTAATTTAACTAGTCTAAAGACCATTGATTTTAATAATTTTTCAAAGGAACAACAAAACATAGTGGAAGAGTCCATCTACACTATGATGGCTAAGTTCAAGACTACCCCAATTGAACTAGATAATTCAATGCCTAAGGAGCTAAGATCATTAGTTGAGAATAAATGTCATTATTGTCTCAAAATGGAGAAATAAATAAAGGAGTCTACACTAGCTCATGTGATGCCAGACCTTACTAAAGGTCAAATTACAAACACTAGCAAAAAACATGGGAGAAAATTTGCAACCAAATTGAGGATGTTGTGCAGAAATCCACACAAATGTGGAATTTAATTTATGGGTTGACAATAGTAAAAGAAGGGTGGGAAGACCCATTTGAAGGAAGGAATGAAGAAGAAGAAGAAGAAAATGAGAAAGATGAAGAAGTAGAGAAAGAGAAAAGAGAAGAAACAATGGAGAAGACACATGGTGAAGAGGCAATAGCTGAGGAACTGCAGGAAGAATAGAGTGTCCAAGATACCCAATGCCCACCACCAATTCCTCCACATACAACACCTGTAGAAAAAATAATTGTAAAGGATGTTCCTCACACCTTAGGTAAGAAAATAAATCCTTTAAATACAGAGGATCTCAAAAAGATCCTTCACCAATCTACATTACAAGCAAAACTTTGTACAAATCTAGTTTTGGTGAGTATGGATGAACTACAAAAAGCTATAGCAAAGATAACAAGGGAGAAGGAAAACACTCAAGAATGACCTACACAAACTCCCATGGCTACAATAGATCAACCCAAAGAGCAAGCACAAGATAAAATTGCTAAGGTTGATGATACATATACAACAACAACAACTACCGAGGAGAAAGAAAAGGAAAAAATTGGACAAGATGTTCCTACTACACAAATTTAAGGTGCACTTCCTAAAATTATCATTATTGATCAAGGCAGCAGAGAAGAGGAGAAAGAAGAGGAGAGAACCCCTAAAGAAAAGAAGCAGGAAGCAATACAAACATTGGAAAACTTGCCTACCTCGGGTACTCCTACCAAGAAGTTGAGCACTAATGTAGTACCATTGCAAATTTTAGTACCAAGCTTGAGCTCTACCAAGATTGCAAGGGTACTTCACTATGGAGACGCTGCACTTGATGAAGAAATAGTCATACCTAGTTATGACTCAAGAAATATGAACCTACAATAGATAAATGAAGTGCAAGAGGCGCTAGAGAGAAGGAAGAAACAAGAGATACTCAGAAATGAGTATTGGTAGAAGCAAGCACTTGTGGAAATTAAAGATATATTTCTTGATGCTTTTAGCTTGCAAGTACCTAATGAAACCTAGCCCATCATGGAGCAATTGGCCAACATAGTGGACCAGGTACAGAATAAAGACCTTGAAACTCATGTTAAATTATTAGAATGGTCAGAAAAGAAGTTTTAGATGAAAGTGAATGAGAAGATATCAAGTGAAATTGCACTTTCACAAGTTGAACTAGCTAAGAAGATTGAAAAGGCAAAAATAGTCCTTGGGAATGTATTCTCATTGTACTCCAAGTTGTGTGATTCATCATATTTCACACAGGAAACTAGCTAGAGGATATTGAGCTTGGAACAAAATCTCAAGATTTCTAGCACACAGCTACCCAATGATCTAGCTTAGAGTGAGAAGCATTTTACAACATTGTTTCACAGATAGAAAGAATTAGCTATATTGATAGTAGAAGAGGCCAATATCAAGGCAAAATTGATGCAAATTCAATCTTTCATTACCCCACATTTAGAAGTACTCCATAAGGAATAGGCCTATGTAGAAAATGTTCTAAAGAAAGACCCTAATATTTCTACTTTAGAAGGCCTTGTACATCTTGCAGCAGAGATACCCATCCATCATAAGTCATTGGAAATTGCTTTAGATAATTGGGATGCTTCTCTCAAGATGATTATGGAGGAAAATAAAACATTTTTGGAGAAGTATTCTATTCATTCTTATGACCCTTTGACATAAGTGTCAAAAAGGGGGAGATAATTTATTTTTGCATCTAATAAGAATGGGCAGATATAATGTTTTGGGAGATGTGAATAAGAATGGTTACATAAAGCCAAAAGGATACAAAACTACAAGAAGCTGTGAAAAAGGGGAATAGATATAGAATACAGGAAGTATAAATAGGGCACATAGATATAGAAACAAAGGCAGACAAGGCAAAGAGTATCAGATACATCAGCATGAGACACAAGTAGCACAAGAATTTTGGTTACATGAATGGAAATGGCACATCAGTTCATGGGGAGTTACATAATTTTGAGGTATATTAAATTTTTGAACAAGTTGTTGAAGTGTTGTACATATGTCAAATAGAACATGTAGTATACTCATAGAGATTAGATGCACAATGTTTAGTTAAGTGTTTTTTCCACTCATGTCAAAGGGGGAGATTGTTAGTCTTAGATTGGTTTTGACAATTGAGTGTCAACACACTTAACTAATTCTTCAGTTAATTATGAGTATAATATAGAAGCTGACATATAGTGTATGCTAAGCTAGAGAATTATAGGTGCCGAGTGAACTTTAGATGCCAAGTGATCTTTAGGTGCCGAGTGAAGTTCAAGTGCTGAGTCACTATAGATGCCAAGTCACTATAGGTGCCAAGAAAAGTATAGATGCTGAGTGAAACAAAATTACTATAGGAGCTGAGTGAGCTAGTTTTCCTATATGTGCCAAGCATCAACAACTAGTAAGTGTTGAGTAACAAAGAATTAGCATATGAGTTTGTGCCTTCACAAACTCAGATGTAAATAATTTTTGAAGCTGAAATGGGATGAATCTTGAAGGATCTTGAAGATAAGAATGAATCTTTTGCATTACCAATGTAATTAGCATGCAACCAATAAGAAAATGGAGAAGACATGAAACCAATAGGAAAAGTGCAAGAAATGAGTGGGAAATGAAGATTTAATATTGATCATAGATTCATACCTAACCCCAAGTCTTCAAAATATTTAAAAAGAGGATGAAACCCCATTGGATACACTTATGTGTGAGAAGTGTATGGGTGAAATATAGCAAAGTTTAGAGGAGTGTTTAAAGACTTAGTGAAATGTAGAGCAGTATTGCAGAATTTGGTTGATCAAGAAAAGAGTATTAGAACTTTGAAGAGTGACATATCAGATCAAGCAAGGATTAGAGCAGACAGAGTAGAACAAGGATCTAGAATCAATAATTACGGATTGAAAGTCATCAAATAAAGAAATTCTTCTATACTTTCTAACCATTTTATGGTAAGAATGAAAATCCTATGATGATAGCTTGGTCTAGTAGCCATACTGGTTTAATAGCCATATTGTAGATCCTTAACAAGATTGTAAATCCTTTAGCAGGGTAATATTCCAAGTGAATGTAAATCCTTTTACCAGGTCACTTTTAACAGAGTGTAAAGTCTTTAATAGGATAGGCCTTTCATAGGGTAGACCATTGGAAGTGGTCAAACTTTGTAACCTTGAATAGTTACATATTGCTATAGTGATATTTTGTGAGTATCATCCCCACCCCAGTTTTACCTTCTCATTTTGGAGGGTTTATGGGTTACCAAATTTGTGTGTTATCTATTTTCATGCATGTCTTTACTTTTATGTTTGTTAGATGAATTAGATGCATGTGAATGGTTTCAGTTAAAAGGATTTGAAATGGTTAAAGTTAGTTACTTCTAATTCACCCCCCTCTCAGAAGTGAATCTTCCCACTTGTTAATTCCAAGAATAAGAACTAGAAGATTAAAATACAACTTTCGCTACATCAACTCAAGGAGGCAAGAGATGAATTGTAATTTTCATTATAGAGAAGAAAGAAATTGGCTATTCAACAAAATGACACTTAATACCAAGAAGAAGACACCACTATATTATTTGAGGATGGAAACTCTAGTGAATTTGATGTAGTAGTTGTAGGTCAAATGGAAAAGAACAATGCCCTAACTGAAGAGGTCTGAAATCTTAGGATAGAACAAGAAGTCTAATTAGTATTTCTATGTGAGGTAACTAAATAGAAAAATAAAGTAGAGGAAGAAAAAATCATGATTGAAGATGAAAAAAGAATACTGACTAACATACTTGAAGAGAAGACATTAGATGTGCAAAAGATTGCTAACATGCAATTAGATACAATGAATCAATCGATGCTTGCAAACCATGAATTGAAAGGAAAGGACATTAAGATCACAACTCTAAGTTACCGAATGATGAATTAAGAAATGAATCAAGAGTAGTGAAGGAATTCATTAAAAGATTCAACAAACCAAGTGAAGCCATCAAAAACTTCAAGAAATTGATGAAATCTCCAAGACCTAACAATGATACTGCAAGATTGGGATACACCAATACTGAGAAAGGAGAATCATCAAGAAGTGGTGAGAAAAGGAATAAAAAAGGTAAGAACTACAAACCTACTTGTCATAATTTTGGAAAATTGGGTCATGCAATAAATTTTTGTAGGAGCAAAACTATCAACCAAAACCCCAAGCATAATTATATAGCATACTTCTACAATTGCAACAAAACAAGGACATCAAAAAAATGAATGGAAGACCAAGACCATGAGCACTCAAACTTTTGAAGGATACTGTTACAATTGTTAGAAGTATGGACACAAAGAATATGAATGTAGATCTAAGGCCAAGTGGAAATAAAAAAAGGTAGACAAAGCTACAAAAAAATGGAAACTCCTATGATTGGCATTACAACAAAAGGTACAGTTGTCACTGTTGTCAAGAATATGGACATGTTTTTGAGAATTTCATTAGAACACATTTTAGAGGTAACTATAATAGATGGTTGAGTGAGACTACATGCTTTAGTTGTCTCAAGATTGGTCATATCAATAGAAATTGTCCAAATAGGTCACCAGTGTCAAATAATGAAAATAGTAAAGGGAACAAAAAGGTCAATGTTGAGAAGTTAAAGGTGCAAATGAACAAGAAATGGAAGAAGAAGGAAGAATGTAGTACATAAAGCTCAGATATGGTCACTTCATCCAATGGATTAGGTGATCACATCACCCCCAACTATGCAATAGAAGGTATGTGTGGGACTGATATTTGAAAATTTATATTATACATTAGTTCCAAGAATCTAAGATCTAAAAAGATAATACATGCATAAATTAAGATGCAATGTAGTGATTAGAACCTAGAGGAAATCTATAGTTCTGTTGTTTTCTATGTTGGTGTCGAGCATGGAAGATTTCACTATTGTTGTCAAGCATAGAGAGAAATAGTGGCTATAGCTGAGTTAAGGAGACATGGTACTAAGTGTCAAGCTCACAATGTTAACTAAGTGTGTTGAAATTCCTATGATAGCTAAGCTTACAACTATGTACAAATTGAGTATTTAATGCTGAATATGAAGGGTTATATAGCCAATTTTTGACTCATTTTCACTTCCTCGATTTTATACAGCTCACAAAGAGCATGAAGGTGAATTGCAAAAGAATATTCTAGTGTTTACAAATTGAATTCAACTTCTACTCAACATTGTTTATAAGATTTAAAAGGTAGTTATTTATTGTAAAGTTACACTATTTTATTTTTCATATACCCTAGGTAATCGAAATGGTAGCTAGCTCTTCTACAACTATTAGAAAAGAGAGGAATGAGGTTTTCAATATTCAATTGATAATTAATGATGTTAAATAACCCCTATTTTGTGTTATTCCTAAAATTTCTTACAAGGGAGATCTGTCTGGTGTGTTATCTATGATACCATGAAAGGTTCTCATGATCCAAGATGTTAGATGTTTTTATACTAGGAAGATTGGAGATGTAGGAGATATGGAAGTAAGAGATGCCTACAACAAACTATGTGATACTAAATTCTTGAGGGAAGAGAATAAAATTGTTGAACAAAAGGGGTTAACGCGTGCCCTAGATTTTCCTCAAATGTTCAAGACTAAATGGATTCAAATTGTTTTGAGCCACATACATGGCAATTATATTTGGCTGGAAGGTGGACCAATTAATATCACAAAGAGGACTATAAATTGAGTATTAGGGTACCCTACCTTGGATAGACCTAAGAGCATGAGAAGTGGTGCAAAGAAAACTATTAAAAAGAATACAGGTGTCATATGGAATAAGAGAGGGATGTTTATTAATACTATATTAGATCCCCTTGTTGCCTTTGTAGTGAGAATGATAGCTCACAAGTTCTTTTAGTCTAGTCGAATGAATAATATTTCATGTATGGCAGTTGATTTGGGTTACAAGATAGTAAAGAGAGACCATTCCTATGACCTTACCGAGTTACAATAGCAACAACTATTAGAAAACTTGGAGGCCATTAGGAAACCTAAAAGTGCATCATGGAATTTTGGTTCTTTACTTCTTTTCATATTCTTTTATATGCAAAACACCTTCCCCACCTTTGGTCAAGTTTCTTGTAAGACAAACAAGTCAATTGCACAAATTTTTTTAGAATTTTTAAAGAAAATTGGAGATAACGCTAAGTCAATGATGACTAGTTATTTTGAGGATTTTAAGAAATCCATGAAGTAGAGATTGAGGATTCCTATATTCTTAGTGGAACAACATTATGATAATGTGTGTTTCCTAGTGGATGCAAACCACACATATGTACAAGCAACAATACCTAGGGTCAGATGGTTGAAACCCTTTCCATGAGATCAATGTGGATGAAGCTTCTACAATAATTAAAAATTTATTAATGGAAGATATTGATAAGAGTGCAACCTCATTTGGAAACTATGAGGAAGCCAAATCTAGGATCACAATTGATTTGAAGATAGCTATAGTTCTCAGAAAGAAGAACAAACTAGTTAAGAAGCTAAAAGAGAGATTTTTTGAAGGTGGAGAAGAGGAAGAAGAAGAAGATGATGAAGAGGAAGAACAAGGCCAATCCCCACTTGAATTAAATCAAGTCTTAGTTGAAGATCAAGGTGATGATGTAAAAGATACCGAGGGAGAAGAAGCCAAGGAAGCACCCTAAGAAAAGACCAAGAAGAGGAAAGATAAGGATAAGAGAGTGGAGAAAATAGAGAAGCCTATGAAGAAACCATAGAAGAAGCTAGCTATACCTATGACTAGGTCAAGCACAAGGGAAACCACTATTAAGGTTACAAAAGTGACAAAGCCTAAAGGCAAGAGAGCAATTGACACAACAGAGTTGAGTGAGGCTACTAAGAAAAATTACAAAATATTGAGGAAGAAGAGAACACCTCAAAAGATGAGGAGAAGACTAAGTTAAATGACTTGATTCAATATGAGGTGGTAAGCAACAATCCCTCTTTTGATATTGGTAATTTATTTGAAAACATTAATACAAATATAGTTTGTCTAGTTTCACAAAGTAGATTTTGATAAGTTAGGAAAAGTTGATAAGAATAAAGTTGAGGAGGTTATATATGACATGATGGCTATATTTAAGACAACTCCTTTATAAATTTCCAACTCATTACCAAAAAGTCTATATAACAGAGTTGAGTAGAAATGGCGATATAACTTGCAAATTGAGAGACAAATCAGGGAAACAATATTAGCCCAAGTTATTCTAGAATTTGATAAAAGGAAGATTGATAAAACTATGGAAAAGCACAAAAGTAAAATTTCCCCTAAATACAGAGCTTTCCATATCGTGAAGAAGAATATTGAAGATATGGTTAATAAAAGTACACCCAGTTGGAAATCAATCTATGGGTTGACCACTCTAGCAATCACAGAGAAAGGTGAGCAAGAAATGCAAGAACTTGAGAAGAATGTGGAAGGAGAGAAAAATGAGGATGAAAAACCAATCAAGGAAGATGATGTGGTAGGTACTAAATAAACAATAGGCGAGGCCAAAACTAAAGATGAGAACTAGGATGTATAGGATGTACAAGTACCAAGTACCAATCCTCCACATATAGATAAAGAGAGTCAACATGACTCATTTTTTATTGTCAAGGATGTTTTAGATAATTCAACACATAGTATGAATCCTTTGACTAAGGATGACTTGAAGAAAATCCTAGAGGACTCTACCAATGTAACAATGCTATGCACAAATCCTGTATTGGTCAGTGTTGATGAATTTCAAAAGGTAGAACTTGAATTTGCAGGGGAGAAACCAAAAGGCACATCAAATTTCCACCCATCTACTATAGAGGTTAGATAAAAGGAGTCACAAGATGTATCAAAAGACCAAGGTATAAGCTAGGAACAATAAGAGGTCACACAACTAACACCATTTGAAATTCCCACAGTTATATTCTAGATAAAAGAGGTAGAAGCACAACATGTAGATACATTAGTTCCAAACCTAAAAAGTTTAGGTTTATTAGTAGTAGTTGTATATGAGCAATGTTAGTATGCTAATAGAAACCAAATTTAAATAAAGCTTCTACAAACTAAACAAAATTCATAAACTTCAAGATAGACTAAGATGAGCTCTCAATTGAGAATATGAGCCATTAATGGGCTCTCTCAATGAGAAGCTCTCTTGTTGAGTAGCTTTGTCTAAATAGATAGGATGTATGCTCAAGCTTTATGCTTCAAAAAGGGCTTCAAATGGAGTTGGAATTTGGGTGTGAGTGTATGGTTTTGATGTAAAATGGCTTCTCAAAATGGCATTATGACTTTACTTCATGGATTGTGTTATTTTGTAAAGGGGAAGGATCCAATTTATAGGCAAGAGGCTTGAGGGTTTGAGGGCTAAGATGCAAGGATGGGAAAAAGCTTATGGAGGGCTCAGATTGCATGAGAGGAGAGCACATGGATTGTGCTTCCTTATAGCCAATCAAGGAGTGACACATGTCACATGGTGAGAGGATGGAGGAAAGGGCAAGGATGAGTCAACAAAGGAGGCTCAAGAGATAAAATCTTCATAAAGACCCTCATAATGACTTGTAAGAGCAATAAAAGGGCTTGTAAGAGTCATTTATGACCTAGTGGACTTCATAAAGTTTTATGGTTGAGATATTTTGAGGGTGATGAGAGAAAATTCGACTTGGACTTGATTAGGAAGGTTTTAAGCTTGCTTAGGCTTGTGCAAATGATTAGAGGATGGATTAGGATGGTTTAGGATTAGCTTAGGGATAGGCAAGTGGATGGCATTTAATGAGGGTGGGTGAAGGAGGAGATATTTGTTAACTTTGGCTTGGGTTAGTAAGTTTTAACCCATGTTTAGGGAATGTGACAAGGTTAGGAGGGGATTAGGATTAGGTTTAAAGACATCTTCTAGAAGAGTCTAGATTTTGGATGAGGATAAAGACTTTCTAGAATAGTCTAGAATTTCCTAGGATGAGGATAAATTATATTTTTAGGAAATAAATAAAGTTTTATTTATTTCAAGGGTTTGGGTTGAGGAGATATTTATTAAAACTTTTTTAATAAACATGAGGATTAATATTTAATCTTAATTAAATATTTTGAGTTGGGATTAGGGGTAGGAAATGATGGGATTAGCCTTTAATCAAAATTAAAGAAGGATTAGAAGATTTTGGAAGAGGTTATTGGTCATAAGGAAATTGGCAAGTTTTGGGCAAAAAATAAATTTTTTATTTATTTTAGGATTTTTGGTCAATTTATTAATTAAATAATTAATAAATAAGGAAATAATGTTTAAATAAGATTTAAACATTTTTGGGAGGGATTCCTTAATTAAATATTTTTAATTAAGATAAAGGGATTTAATGGCATAAAAATTAATTAATTAATTAATTAATTAATTAATTAATAAATGATGATATCATCGGGAATTTTTCAGAAAATAAAAATACTTTATTTTCTAAAGGATTTTTAGGTGTCTACATTTTGCCCCTCTTTGATGTGATGCCGCAAGTGGCATGACATCAAAGATAAGAAAATAAGATGCCCAAGGCTAGAGCAGAAGAGGAGAGAATGGACTATGAGATGCCCCCTCAAGAAGGCAGCAGGGAGAGAAAGCGAGGCTTGGTGGCTTCTTGAAAAATACAAGAATCTGGGATGAGCAAGGAGACTCAAATTGGATTAAGAGAAGAGGTTTAGATAGCTCAAACTCTTACTATGAGAGAATGATAAAGGGAGAATCAGAGGCACAAGAGGAAGCAAGCTTAAGATCTTAGGGATTGTAGAGGATGAAGGAGCGGAGCGCTATAAAAAAGAATCCAGGATAGGGAGATGGATGAGGGGATTATAAAGCTGATGCAACAGGATTTCAAAGAGTTAGATTGGTGGAAGATGGGTTTCGGAGATCCCTAGGACTAGGATTGTGGATCTCGAAAGATGAGGCTTGGTGGGTGATTTGGATTGGTGGATCCCTAAGACTAGGATTGTGGATCCCTAAAGCTAAGAGTGATGAGTGATTCAAAGAGATACTGATGCATCAGCTGGGGTAGGAGAGATGGATGCTGGATATGGATGGGGGATAATGGAGATGAAGGAAAACCATTGAAGCTTTTTGAGCGGGGGGATACTTCAAAGAGAAGTACCACCATGTAGTTGAGCACTAGATTTGCTATAGGATTATTGGTTAATTGCCAAGGTTACCAAGAACATCAAGGCCTTTTCACCAACCATCCAGAGGATTGATGAACTGACTCAAAACAAACATGCAAGGATTGCCCCAGCATCACACATGATTCCCGGAAGAATTAGAGTGGAACCGACACTGGGTAACCCACAAGCAGAAAAGAAAAACAAACAAAAGACTTGATCAAGACCTTATGCCCAGATTGCCCCATTCGCAGTATACCATGATATGGAAGATCGTGGCAACTTTGAGGAGGGAACAAAAAGATTGTTTGGAAAAGATATTTCAAGACCCAAAAGGGAAGATCCCAAATCAAAAGAAAGCGAAAATCCAAAAGAGAACTGTTTGCCAACGAGATGGGTAGGACAAGGTACTAACGGACCAAGATCAGACATGAGGAAAGCTATATCCTACAAGGACCTATCGGAGAGCACCGAAGCTGGTGGATTTGGATGAGTGATGCATCTGGCAAGCTGAACTAAGAAAGATAACACTTTGGTGATAGGAAATCTAGCTAAAGGATGCATTGGAATAGCTAACCAAGTTGTGCGATGTGTGCAAGATGCTGATCAAGGAGGAACTGACACAAAAGATGGATAGATACAATGGTACTAAGCTAAAGAGGATGTACAAGCTGACAGACCAAGATATATACAAGTGAGCTAATCAAGATATGGTACAAGCTAACAGACCAAGATAGTTACAAGCAGGCAAAAGCTCAGGATGATAGGATAGCAGGATGGTTCGATGTTGTGCAAGATGCGAAAGCTAAGGGTGGGGTGATAGAAAAAGATATGGATTTGGCAGGATGCATCCAATGAAGATGAGAGATTTTGTGACCAAGGATAGCTAGAGGAGCAAGATGAGATGGCTGGATAGGATGGTAGATAGCTAGGATTATGATGGATATAAAGAGATGACATTGGGTTTGCATGAGGATAGCCTAGAGCTAGATACCAATGACAAGGGAGGATGGACAAGACAAGATCTCCAAGGAATATAGTGCCCCCAATCAGAAGATAACATGCAGAATGAGGTCTTATGATGGATGTGATAGGATTGAAGCTAGGATGGAAAAAGCTGAAGGGGCTAGGGAGATGGATGATAGCTGAGATGATTGGCTGAAGCTGTATAAGATTAGTGGATGGTGTGAGATGGAAGCTGGAGGATAGGTGGATAGATTGGAAGATGGAGTTGGATGTCAAGAGATGACCAAAAGCATGAGGGTGATAGGCTAAGCTGGGGATGGCGGGATTACGCATGACGCTTGTTTGCCAAGTTTTCATCATGGTACTTGTCCAAGGCGCTTGAATTGCCAAGTTTTCACTAGTGGACGCTTTATTTTTCTTTTCTTTTTTTTTTGAATTTTTGACTTTGAACTTAGCTGGAATGATTTTGGCTTTCTTCAGCTATTTTGGCTTTTTTGGGATTTTTCACTAGCTGTTGGAATGTTCAATTTTGTTGCTAGCTATTGGTACACCGGATGTGTGATTTATGCAATAGATCGGATTAGATGGGATTGATGGTAGGAGATGGAGGGATGAAAATGCTGGAAAGGAGCATGAGATGGGGATACTTGCAAGAGCAACATTGGCACATGTTGGGACGGGTGTGAAAAGAGCATATGGGGGATAGATGGTAGATGCGGGCGTGATGGAGGATTTGTGGAAGCATACTTGGAGATATAGGCACCCAAGATGGAGTTAGGAGATGGGGGACATGAGTCACTAGATGGGGGATTAGCAATGGTGGATGCCATTATGCATTGGGTTTCAACTTTTTTCTTGGGGATCCACATGGTTTTGGATTTTCTTTTCATAGGCGTTTGCATTATTTTGCATTCTTTGATTGGATTTTTCCTTTTTGGAGTATGTCTTTTAGAATAGACATATGATTGCCTAGGATGTGGATTTTTAGCTTTATGCATTTTGAAGTTGGCATTCACATTGCTGTGGTAAGCTTTGGGAAGATGGTTAGGAGAAGCTTTGTGAGATGGAGAGGGTATGAAAGAGCATGTAGGGGGATGATGATGGATGATGTGCCCTAATATGTGCCTTTGTTGATCTTGCATAGAAATGGATAGAATAGGATTTTTATGATGGTTAATAGGAGGATGGAGGATGGTAGATTTTGGGACATAGGGACCCAAAATGGATTTAGCGGATGAAGAGGGGATATGGTAGGTTGTTTTGTGTTGCAAAGATGGTGGAGGGGGGATGACATAAGATTTCTTGAAGGAGTGATGGGAGGCTGGCATGGTAGGCTTGGAGATAGGCTTGGTTTGGGGGTGTGGTGTACCAACACCTTTAGATGGTGAGCCTTTGGATACATATCCAAGACCATGAAATCCTAGATTTTTTTGTGCAATAATAGGCTCTATGATTCCTTGCTCTTGTGGTCCTAAACCTTGACCTTGATAATGCCATCGATTGAGCATTTGAACAAGCTGAGGAAACTTTTTGCTTGCAGAAAATGGTAGAAGTGATTTATTAGGTGTATTGCAATGGGGAGATACTGTTCTTAATTCTTCTGCTGAGAGAGGGCCACCGTGGATGAATGTAAGTGAACCAAGAGGGTAGATTATAGATGGTGGAATAGCTTGGATAGGTGGTAAGATGGAAGCATGGAGCGGGGGAGATGGAAGGATAGGATCTTGATGTAGCTGGTGGGATGACAAGATATCTTGTAGTGGAGGAGATATGGCTTGAGGTTTTGGAGATGGAGGAGATGGTGACTGCACTATGGATGGAAGACATGGTACGATGATATCTTCATTTATGCTTTGGGGGATGTCAACATGCTTTTGGGCAAGATCTTGATAGGATTGGTTTGGAGTAGATGGTGCGATAGGAGGTGAAGGGATGGATTCTTCAAAGGCAGCGGATGGATAGATGGGAGATTCAATAGTGGAGATGGGTGAGTAGAAGATGGATGCATAAGGGTCATTATGAGGGATTTGGGAAATGCTTGGAGGCGATGTGGATAGGATTTGGAGGGATTTGACAGGTGGTGGGATTTTGATGCTTGCGGGAAGTGGAAGGATTTTAAGCAATTTGATGGATGGTATGGGGATGATAGCTATGGGAGATGAAGGTGATATTATAGATGGGGAAGCTTCATCACTGACTACTTCACATGGTTGGATTAGATGACATGGCTTATCGACTGTTGGAGGCAACTTTTCTTGTATTTCCTCTAGGAGATTCCTTGGAGACTCGTGTGTCAAAGGTGGAGGTGGATTGATAGGAATAGCTAGTGTGATGGGGGTGGAAGATTGGAAGCTTGGTTGATGGGGTGATGGAGGAGAAGCTGGGATATCAGATGGCATGACTAGATAGTTTGGAATAACTCTTGGATTTTGGGGGATGCTTGGGGGAATGTTTCTAAGGCTTTCAATATACCCGTCATAGTCAACAAGATTTTTATCATTATTGGAATAGGAGGTGGTGGGAGCAAGGACAATGCGACCAAACACATCATGATAGGATTGGTACTTCATGCTTTGATGCTGAGTTTGATGGGGATGGGGTCTTGCATATGGATGAACACGGAAGCTCATGGTTGGATTTGGATTAAGCACAGATTTTGGATTGGCTGATGAAAGATTTCCTAGGGAGAGTCAAAGCTGTATGACAGACCTAAGGAGGATTGGCTGGAGATTTTTGGCTGTCTTGTGGGTGGAAGACTTCAAGGGTATGCTGTCAAAAAGTGAGAGTTTTTCTTTCCTATGCGCTGGATTTGGTGGTGGCTGTGTCAACTTGAGGATAGACTAATGATCCTATGGGCATGACACGAGATTGACCACTTGTGGATCCCAAACTTTAGCTCAAGGTGATGAGGGATGCAAGTGACAAAGCTAGATTACCCTAGACAATGCTCTGTCAAAGGGATAACCTTGGTGAGATTGGTTGATTGGTAGGATTGATTGGATAGCAAAATCTAGCAAAGTGACAACAACTCTTTAAAGGCTTGGGTGATTTTGGATTGGGTTGCTAGCTGGCTGGGGGGATGATTTGGAGAGACTTTGGATTTGGGATTGTTCTAAAGCAAGGAACTAGATAGATTTGGTTGCAGCGGGGGAGCTTGGATGATTTTCTGATGAGGCAGTGACTACGCTAAGTATGCCTTGAGCTGGGAGATTTTTGCTTTTTTGGGATTTTGACCAAAGTTGGCAAACATTCATTCAAAAGCTATGAAAAAAAAAGTAGACAAAATTTTGGAGCAAGCACGTCAAACACACCAACATCCTAGGAAGCTTTCTACAAGGATGAAATTTGGTTTAGCTAGGGAGTCCTCGATATACGCAAGGTACGTGAGGCCCAAATCTATAGATGAAACCAAAAAAATGTCACACAGCCGAGAGGAGCGGTAACCCACTTCTCCTCTTTCACTTCTCAAGGGTATAAAGTTCCTTGAGGCTTAGCCCGAGTGACAAAATTTTGATCCCAAGAGAGGTGTCTTTGGATTCACCTCCCGATATTTATACTCCGTCGGAACGCTGGAGTTGAGGTCATCCCAAGGGGTGATGAAATCCCCAAGCAGGCCTCCTAAAAAGCTAAGACAAGATTTTGGATCCTAATCTTATGCACCCAAGATGGCCTCGAAAGACGACAAGGGGAGAGAAGACTTGGATGATCTTGGGCTAAAAAACACGCTTGTTCTTTTCCAATTGATGATTTAGATTTTGTAAGCTATGATTGAAGACACTCGTGATTAGGACATACAATGTTCATTCCAACTTGACAGCGTCGTCAACATAATGAAAATCGAGAATTCGTCAGCATAAGAAATGCGAGCGTCATTAAAATGCATCAAAACCATGCAATGTTCATTGATTGTTAGGCATTCAAGATTGTGTTTAGCAACATGCATTCAAAGACAAGTGATTAAACATTCAAGTGTTTTCTTTTGAGCATTCAAGATTGAGATTTTGTGTGTTGTTTTAAGAACTTTGAAGTGCTTTTTTTAAACCTTAGATCATTCAAGATTGTTTTTGGACTCAAAAGTGAAAATGAATCTTTGGACTTTTCTTTTCATTCAAGATTTTGTGTTCTAGTTTGCATGTTTTAAGCCCAAAAATGATATTCTTAGATTGTTTTGATGCATAAAAAATCTAAGAAACATTCAAGATTTTGCAATAAGACATTTGTTTGGAACAATTAACAAAGCTTTTAGGACAATTTTTGGCAACCATTTAGGACTCTTAGTTTTCATGAGATTTTTTAAAAGAACTTTAGTGTGCACTTAGTGTTGATTTTTAACCTTTTGAAATGGAAACTTGAAGTTCTTTTTAAATTCCCAAAAATGAAGTGTTCCTAATTTTGCATGAATGCATCTAAAACCTTGATGTTGCAAGGATGCAAATGATTAGATTGGTTTAGTTTCACTTGTTAAAAGATTTTTTCTTTTTTGCAAATTTTTAATTTTTCAATGAATTTAAGTATGATTTGGGGGTTCATTTTAAGCACTAAAAAGAAGTGTGTATGATTTTGCTTCCTTAAAAAAAAAAATGGCCAAGATCTCCCACAAGAAGAAGAAGAAGAAGTAGATGGAATAAGAAGAATATAGACAAGAAGAGGAAGAAGAATTTCAAGGTCTTTGTCCACCTATAAGCTTGAAAAATCTGCAAACACTATGAGATAGATTATGAGTTCCTTTGTCTTCTTCATGCTCATGTGGACCTACAAAACCAATTTATACAATCCTACCAATCACAAAGACAAGAAAAATTAGCCAAAATCAGCAAATAACATACAAAACTTGACTAAAAAAGCTAATGAAGATGACCCATGAGGGGTCCCACCGGGTGTGCCAAAATGTATATGAGCAATGTTAGTATGCTAATAGAAACCAAATTTAAATAAAGCTTCTACAAACTAAACAAAATTCATAAACTTCAAGATAGACTAAGATGAGCTCTCAATTGAGAATATGAGCCATTAATGGGCTCTCTCAATGAGAAGCTCTCTTGTTGAGTAGCTTTGTCTAAATAGATAGGATGTATGCTCAAGCTTTATGCTTCAAAAAGGGCTTCAAATGGAGTTGGAATTTGGGTGTGAGTGTATGGTTTTGATGTAAAATGGCTTCTCAAAATGGCATTATGACTTTACTTCATGGATTGTGTTATTTTGTAAAGGGGAAGGATCCAATTTATAGGCAAGAGGCTTGAGGGTTTGAGGGCTAAGATGCAAGGATGGGAAAAAGCTTATGGAGGGCTCAGATTGCATGAGAGGAGAGCACATGGATTGTGCTTCCTTATAGCCAATCAAGGAGTGACACATGTCACATGGTGAGAGGATGGAGGAAAGGGCAAGGATGAGTCAACAAAGGAGGCTCAAGAGATAAAATCTTCATAAAGACCCTCATAATGACTTGTAAGAGCAATAAAAGGGCTTGTAAGAGTCATTTATGACCTAGTGGACTTCATAAAGTTTTATGGTTGAGATATTTTGAGGGTGATGAGAGAAAATTCGACTTGGACTTGATTAGGAAGGTTTTAAGCTTGCTTAGGCTTGTGCAAATGATTAGAGGATGGATTAGGATGGTTTAGGATTAGCTTAGGGATAGGCAAGTGGATGGCATTTAATGAGGGTGGGTGAAGGAGGAGATATTTGTTAACTTTGGCTTGGGTTAGTAAGTTTTAACCCATGTTTAGGGAATGTGACAAGGTTAGGAGGGGATTAGGATTAGGTTTAAAGACATCTTCTAGAAGAGTCTAGATTTTGGATGAGGATAAAGACTTTCTAGAATAGTCTAGAATTTCCTAGGATGAGGATAAATTATATTTTTAGGAAATAAATAAAGTTTTATTTATTTCAAGGGTTTGGGTTGAGGAGATATTTATTAAAACTTTTTTAATAAACATGAGGATTAATATTTAATCTTAATTAAATATTTTGAGTTGGGATTAGGGGTAGGAAATGATGGGATTAGCCTTTAATCAAAATTAAAGAAGGATTAGAAGATTTTGGAAGAGGTTATTGGTCATAAGGAAATTGGCAAGTTTTGGGCAAAAAATAAATTTTTTATTTATTTTAGGATTTTTGGTCAATTTATTAATTAAATAATTAATAAATAAGGAAATAATGTTTAAATAAGATTTAAAAATTTTTGGGAGGGATTCCTTAATTAAATATTTTTAATTAAGATAAAGGGATTTAATGGCATAAAAATTAATTAATTAATTAATTAATTAATTAATTAATAAATGATGATATCATCGAGAATTTTTCAGAAAATAAAAATACTTTATTTTCTAAAGGATTTTTAGGTGTCTACAGTAGTAACTATTGAATAGGATGGAACTAAAGTACAAACATGTCAGGAAGAAAGTCCTTTTCCTATACAACCATAGTAGGGTGAGGTACAGAAGGAAGATGTTAGAATTGGAGAGTTTTATTTGACTACTAAGCCTGAGGAATAGATTGCTATACAAACATTGGTCACACTGCTAGTTTCTACATCTCCTTTTAGCAATCAAACTCTTCAATGAATGAGTACACAAGAAATACCACTACAAATATGAACACTAAGTACTAGCACACCCAAGAGGACTAAAGTTACATCATTCGAGGATGCAAGCTTAGATGAAGTGATGGAGCTCTCAAAGTTTTATTTAAACACAATCATTATTGAAGAAATGAGTATTCTATAGGAAGCTCTTCAAAGGAAAAAGAGGCAAGAAATATTGAGGAGGGAATATTAGCAAAATCAAGTCTTACATGACATTGAAGACATATTCCTTGATGCTTTTAGCCTCCCCAAACTAAATGAAAATAAGCCTATCATAGAGAAACTTGTCACTATTATGGACAAGATAAAGGATGAAGACCTGGATTCGAATGTCAAATTATTAGAATGGTCAAAAAGAAAGTTTCATACCAAGGTATTGGAAAATTTATCTAGTGTTATTGCACTTAGGTAAGTTGATCTAGCAACCAAGATGGAGAGTGTGAGAATACTATTAGAGAATATCTTCTCACTATACCCAAGTTATGCAATGCTGAATTATTCACACAAGAGACCCACAGGGCTATTGGCCAATTGTAAGGAGATATACAACTCACAGGTAGTACTATTAACTTATCTCTTGATCAATGTTAGATACATTTCCATATGTTAATGCTGAATTAGAGTAGGGTTTTTGAGTTGCAAGCACAAGATGCTAATACCATATCTAGTCTAATCAGTATCAATCAATGCTAACTCCTCACATAGAAGTGTTGCATAAGGATCTAGCCTATGTGGAAACTTTGATGAAGAAAGATTCTCATCTTTCAACACATGATGGTTTAGTTGACCTTGCTTCCCAGCTAGAAATTTAGTATAAATCTCTAGAGGTAGCTTGCAATAACTAGGATACACCTTTGAAGATAATCATGGAGCTTCACAAGCCATTTTTGGAAAAACACATAGTTAGTGTACAACCCAAATGACATAAGTGTCAAAAAAGGGTGATTATGGAATTTTGAAGGAAAATGTTTGTCAAGGAAGACATCTACTTAGCAAGAGTATTAGAGTAGAAAAAAAAGATGAAACATTTTACTCAAGGGGAGTAATAAGGTATGGGAGACAACAATTTTGCAAAATTTTGAAAATTTGAAGTTTTGTATATGAGCCAAGTAATGAAGTATATATTGTCTAACTTATACATAATATAAGGATGTATATGCCATGACAGAGTGTTTCTTCCACACATGTCAAAGGGGGAGATTTCTAATCTCATATTAGTTTTGACAGGTTAGTGACAAAACACTCAGTCATAATTTAGTAGAATTATAGTGCAAGCCGAGTAATCAATGTGAGCTGAGTGATCAAGGTATGCTGAGCATAAATTGTCAGCCAATACATGATGATCAATATGGATAGTTAGTGCCAAATCACTCAAATGCTAAGTAGATTCTACATGTTGAGTGATTTTGATTATGAGTAAAAAAAGAATGTAGAGCTATTCAAAAGACAAGTTACAACATTAGGAGCATAGTGAAGGCTGAGCATCAAAGTCTTTAGATGCCAAGTGAATTTTTTTTGGCATAATTGTTTGTAATTGCACAAAATTTTGTGTAAAACATTTTTGGGCTACCATAATCATATTTTATGATTATGAGAGATAAGTATGGAGGTATATTGTGAATCCCTATGTAGTACATGCAACTAATTAGAAAAAGGGAAGCTTAAGGTGGCAATATGGATCAATCACAACTGTATTACCTAATCCATCACTACCAATGCTTATTTAACAAGGAAAACCTTGAAGAGTTTGTGTGTGTGAAAAAAGATGAATGCTAAGTTTAGAAAGAGAATTCATGGTGGTTGAGATGGATATGATAGAGCTATGCATTGAAAAATTAGTTTGAGAAGAAAAAAGTATAGAAGTGAAAGGATAGAGAAGACATATCCGATCAAAAGGATTAAGTTTTAATTAGTAAGGATACGATTTGACATCAATAAGAGAGGTGCCAACTAAAGGATCATGGTGCCACATCATTCTAACAAGTGATATAGAGAAGATCTCTTAACCAAGTAGTCCTAATAGGATTGTAAATCTCTTAATTGAGTGCTTGCTTTATTGTAAGTTTAAATTCTCTGAAAAGGTGAGACCTAATAGTCTTTGTAAGTCTTTAATAGGGTAGATCTTTCACAAGGTAGATCATAGATTATTATCAAACAAATTGTAGCCATAATAGGCTATACTTTATAACTATAGTATTGAAGATTTTTGGGTGTCATCCCCATCCCAGTTTTACCTTCTCATTGGAGGGTTTAAGGGTAATCAATTTACTATGTCATGTTTTATTTACTTTACTCTATGGATGTGATTCATGTTATATTATTTTAGTTTACATGTTAATTTATGAGATGGATGTTGGTGATATCTTTTAGAGGAAAAAGTGTTAAGTGTTGACTCACCCCCTCCCCCCCTCTCAGAACTTACTTTCCCATTGTTATTTTCAACAATTAACTCATCTCACCTAGCCATATTGACAACAATATCTACATCGAAGAAACCACAAAAAAATAGAATTGTTGAGAGATGAAATAAATCAATTTTGAATCATGCAAGGACATTGATGATTGAAAAATAGGTTTCTTAGATTTTTGGAGAGAAGCAATTAGTACTGTTGTTTATACTCTCAACCAAGTTCAATTGAAGAATGGAACAAATAAGAAACCTTATGAAATTTGGTATAATCATACACTGAATGTAAGTTATTTTAAAATCTTTGGAAGTAGGTATTATATTCAGAAGGATCCAAGGAATGGAAAAACAATGTACCTTGAATTTTTGAAGGTACATTTGTGTCACATTCAACACAAATTTGAATTTATCAATCACTATGTAAAGGAATATAGTTGAACAGAGGGATGCAACTATACTATCAAGAGGTATTCTTCAAGCTCAAATTCTCATGATTCTCATGATTTCAAAGGCACCCACACTATTTATATTTGATCATTTCCTTGATTGGAGAAGTGTAGAATTCAACTTTTTTTTGAGCTAGAGTTGAGTTGTTGCTTTTTTCTTGCCATTAACAATGAGGATTAGCATATGTGAGGAAAAATGTATGGGTTTAGGTTTGAATAAGAATACAAAAAGTGTTTCTAGGAGGGCTACATGAAATATCCATGGAGAGGAATCTCCTTATTTTTTTGGGTGGGATGAGTATAGAAAGAATCCATATGATGAAAAGCTCTATCCTAAGGGAGTTATCCAGATGGCCCTCACAGAGAACAGGGTAATGGAGATAGCCTAAATTGTTAAGTTGGTTTTTTCATATGATTTTTGTTTTTGGATTGAAGATTGCCAAAATTGTTATGTTGAATTTTTTTCTTATGATATAATTCATAATTTTAAGCAATGTTATTTCTAGATTGGACTGTTATGAGTTGTAACCTTTAAGAAATGTTCCATAATATTATATAATCTTTCTTTTATGATTAAGTATGATGTATTTTCAATCAATGTAGGCAGCCTTCCAGGGTATTCCTTAGAATAGTTTTGTATTTTTTTTTGGTATATATATAGAAATCAACATAGTTATATGTCAAATGCTTTGACACCATAGATTGCCTAAGATAGGAATCTGATGTGTACTTGCATGGTTGCAGTGTTTTAAAGTGGTAAATTGACATTAATGGTTTCTACATTTGTATTGTAGTTATCATCTAATCTATTGGAAAAACGGTTGTCAAAGCACCCAAAAGCATTAATGGCATCAACTAAAAAGAGTTTATTCAAAGAATTGGCACTTTATCAGGACTACCATGGGTTGGAAGCTTTTAGAAAGGTAACATAAGACTTTCTAATATGCTTCAACAAAATTTCTTTTGGACTGCTGATCATAATTTTCTTTCAAGGTTGTCAAATGCTAAGATGAATTCATAGTTTTGATTGTATTTTGAAATTTAAAATCCATCTTAAGAGGCTCGCTCTACTTATCATGATTTTCTTAGATGATTGTCATAGTAAAGTAAAAATTCACAACACTAATTGAGATTTGGATTATACCATAGAACTTTTTAGGTACACTATAATTATGATAGAGGAGGAAATATTTTAGGTCTATAAAAGCATCTGTAAGGATTATAACTTATTTATTGAGCAATATGAATACTGATATTTTGTTTGGTATACATTTCTCTACATAAATCCTAATTTTGTTGAATGATATTTTCTTTTTTCTATTTTCTGACATATTGTGAAGTGTCTACCAATTTTATCTATATCTTGTTGAATGTTGTTCTCTTATTTTATTTTCTAAAATATTTTCAAGAGTTTATTGAGCATTAGTTTCTTATGCCTATTTACATGATCCTTTATATTTTCACAACTAATTTGTACTGTACTTTTATGATTCTCTGGGCTTGTGAGCTTTTCTTCCCTTAAAATATTAGAATTATTTCTTATAAGCATTTCTATTATTATTACATGCTATGGCTAGTTTCATGGAGGCACTGAGAGGAAATAGAGTGAAATTTGAAGCAGAAAGGATAGTAAATATAGCTGGGGTAACTACAACCAATGAGCTGTTAATGTTCTACCTTGCTGATCCAAGAGATGTCTTCCTAGTGCCCACTCCATACTATGCAAGGTAAGCTATCTTTTATTTCAACAAAAGATTTAGAAACATCTCTTGTATCTATTTATTAGAAGATAGGTTGTCCATGAATAAACTTATAAAGCCAATGTCTGATATCACTTGTTATAAGATAGGATTGTCATTTTACTATTTATTAACTTCTTAATGTGTCATTTTACTATAAGATTAAACCTATTAATGTCACATACAACCACTGGAAAATACTATTATGTTAGTCCATTATCAGCATCAATAAATTTTGTCTAATCCTAACCCTTAATGGTTGGTATTTTCTATGTACAAAGATGAAATTTCTTTGTTGGGTATTTTCAATAGCCTCAGATTGATATTTTTTCTGATAATTTCTTTTCACTTTAGGTTTGATAGAGATTTGAGGTGGTGGACAGGGGTAGAAATTATGCCCATCCATTGTTATAGTTCCAATGACTTTGAGATCACCGAATCAACAATGATATCAGCATACAAGAGAGCCAAAGATCTTAATAAGAAGGTGAAATGAATTCTCATAACAAATCCATGTAACCCTCTAGGCACAACATCAAGTGCTAAAACATTGAAGATGTTGTTTTCTTTTTCTCGAAAGATGAAAATACATCTAGTCTATGATGAGATATATTTAGGATCAATCTTCTCTTCTCCAAGGTTTAACAATATTGCATAAATTGTGGCCAAATAAAATTATAGTCTTGACAATGTGCATATAGTCTACACTTTATCTAAAGATTTGGGCCTTCCAGGCTTTAGGGTACGGGCAATTTACTCTTACAACAAAATTGTGGTCACAACAGCTAGAAGAATGTCTTGTTTCTACATGGTATCATCTCAAACCCAACATTTATTGGCTATTATGCTATCAGATAAAGGGTTAGTTGATTATTATATTGAAGAGAACAAGAGAATATTACAAAAGAGGTATAATGTGTTTGTCTCGAGGCTTGCTCGGTCTAGCATTAAGCACTTGGAAGGAAATGTAGGTCTTTTTTGTTGGGTTAACATGAGTCATTTGCTTGCCTCAAAAGATCTGGAGGGAGAAGTAAAGCTATAGAAGAAGATACTGTATGAAGCTAGGTTGACTGTATCACCCGAATCCTCATTCAAATGCATGGAACTTGGCTGGTTTAGAGTTTGCTTTGCTGATATGAATATATCCACCATGGAAGTTTCCTTGCAATGGTTTGAAGACTTTGCAAGACAATATAAATCCTTGCACTAACATTACCTGATATTGAATTCTTACCTCCTTTTAACTATAAGGAGAATGGTTGTATTGTGTAACAACCATATCAAATTATTACAAGAACCTGCTAAAGATATCTATCCTTGTCCCTAACTCTTACAAAGAGTACTATAGCAAGAAAGTGTACATTTCAGTATGTAACTCAAAGAATTTATTATGTTATACAATATTTGTATTGAAATATAATATTATAACTATTTATGTGGCAACTAGCACCAATTGTTGTACAATGTTTGTATTGAAATGTAGTTTTACACTAGTCTATGCAGCAACAAAAACCATCCTCACAATGGCTCCTTTATGCTTTACTCAAAAAATAGCATGATTTATTTGGATGCACACCTTAATTCCTTAGCCATATCTTGTTTGGCATCAGAACACAATTAAGTTCGAGTGTAGACTGATCCATGTTAACATCCCTCATTATCACTAGAACTAGTGGAAGTGGTCTTCCCATGGTCAAGCTCCTTCAAAGTGATACCAACCAAATTTCTTTGTGTATTTGTAGCATCCTCATCAATTTTTGCTATTGGAGTGGAGTCTTGACATTATTTTAGATAATGTATTTAGTGGATTATATAGCCTCTTGCACAAATTTTTCATTGTGATTGGTGCCCAAGAGGAGATGAATTAATGAAAATAAGAGGTGTAACAATGTAGGGAAAGTGCTAACTTGACAATAAAGGTGAGTGGTGCACTTGAAGTAGCTATGGTGATACTTGATGCTTTTAATTAAAGAAGAACATATGTATTTTAGCTACCTATTATAAAACTTATTTGGATAAGCATAAAGAAAAGAGCTTACTGTAAATTATTACATCAACATATCCTCATCAATCCTTTGGTTTGTTGATCATGTTTTGTACCTCAAATGCATTTGACATTTTTTTATTGATCTCATGAAACAATGTTTAATGTTTGCCAGAGAAACTGCATTGGGAAAAAATTTGAATGGTTTGGTTAGGTTTTTTCTCAAAGCTTCTTTCAATTTACTATACAAGTTACCTTTTTAAGAGAAATTATGTCATATTTAGTTCTTTTCAGAATATGTGAAACCTTGTATAGCCTTTTGGTGTACTTTATGTTATTCTTCAAATATTTTCTCTACTTTTTTGATGAATGATTGTTCTTTTGAGGCTTGCAATGAAAATAGTTTTGAATCATGCTATTTTGATGCTTGGGATAAGAAAATAATTGTTAACAACTAGAAATGTTGGAACTATTACTATAGAATATAGATAGATGTAAAGCTAAATGTTGTTATATTGAACACTTAAAGTGATGATTAACTCTACTAGTGAATTGAATTTTTAATTTTCTACAGGTTTGGGAAGGATGGGCAGAAGTGCGATGATTGTGGTCATTCAGCCCCACAACACTTCTGCTGGTGGAATAAGGTATAATATCATTGGTTTTCCTTTCTCCTTATGTAGGGGAAAACAAGGATTCAGGTTTATATTTTTCCTTGCATGGACTAGCATATTCCTACAAATTCCTCCCATTTGAACATTTTATTTTATGTTATATTTCATGTTACAGTTTGTTGCAAATCCAATAGAGAAATGGGGCTACACTCATGATGGGCAAAAAACACTAATTCTGCTCAAGTACAATGTATTGAATAGCATAGTTCTAAGGCATACAAAAATTGAACGGGCATCAAATCTTGCCCTTCCACCTAGAACAGTCTGTATTTCTTCACCTATGGCTTTATATTGCTTTATTATAGTAGTCATATTTGTTATTTTTGTTTTCTTTAGAGGGATTAGATAAGGTAGATTCTCATTATTTTTTGTGTCACATTCTTTTCATTAAAAGCATGTATTTGATGCAAGAGAACAAGATTTCTATGAAGCTTTGTATACATAGAGTCAATCACAGTTCAAAATTTAAGCAAACCTTTACATGAATTTCTTTCAAGGGATGGATTTAGATGCAATTTTTTAGTGAACTAAGTCACAAATATAAATATTGGCTTGTCATTTGCTTCAACTTTTTTCAATTAAATAATTCTCTTCCTATTTTTATAATTTAGTCGTAAAATCTAATTTTCACATTACTTATCTTCTATCCAATTATTTACCTCTTGTATGTGTTTTTCCTTTCGTATGCCTTGGATTGGATCTCTACTGTAGGCATTATGTTGACTTGTACAAGCATGTTTTTTGTAGGTGTAATCCAATTCCAAATTCTAGAGATGTATTTTTGATCTATTACAACTGTAGATATGTGCTATGCAAATATTTTTTGTGTTTCTCTTTCCTATGATAGATTGGTACATCTAGCAGTCCCTTGTTCATAATAATAACTAAGTATACTCATGTAACATTTTGGAATATTGTGTTGTTTCTTTTATTGTTGAATATATATGTTACAATTTTTGCACTTTTAAAAAATAAATCTATAATCCCTTTTGCCAAGGTATATCAACTTCCCTTGCTTTTCATTATAAATGGAATACCAGCAGTAGTATTGATGTCATGAGATCTATAAAATCTTATTTTCTTTGAAATGTGTATTATGCTTTGTGGTTCTCTTAAATACTTAGCAAAGCAGTCCAAGGACCGACTGATCTAGGTACTTGGCACAGAGCTTTGTGGTTTTCTTAACTCTAAAAGAGTATGACTGGCACACCACTCTTGAGTGACATGTAAGGACTATTTTGTGAATCCTTACTTAGGTTATGAAGTTTGACATTATCTAAACAAATTCCTCTTCTTTGAAATCCATAATTTGTATCAGTTGTCACCTTCTTTTTCATTTTACAAATTAGAAGCATATCTTTATGTTCTATTTTTTAAGTTTTAATATGATTAGCTTCATAATATTGGAATATATATTGCACAATATTTAATATTACTACTACTACTATCATGTTTCTTAATACCATCCAGCATGGCAAGAAACTAGAAATGGCATCACCTTCTTTAACAATCTTTTAATAGTAACTAACACCTTATTATATTTCTCATACTGGGGTAAACAACTTTCTATCAGTATGTAACAATCTTAACCTTTGGCCTGAAAACAAATTTTAACTGACATCCATATTTTCATTCAAAGGTTGCAAAAATTGTCTCTCGAGCTCAAGAATCTAGTAGCTCTAGAACCCCAATATTTTTTAGATCTACTTCTCATTTATTGGAAATAGATTTGAGTAGTAGCTCTAGAGAGATAGGCTTTAGTTCATCTCATTTTAAAAATAATTATGCTTTCATAGGGTTATGAACTTATGTGAGTCCAAAGTCTAGCCACTATTTTCTCATTGGCTTTGTTGATAGCATGACAGAGTTTGTGTACCACTTGCCATGTTTTCAGTGACATTTTTTTTCGGAGTTAGTATATGTATGTAGTATGTACACACATGTAAAATTCATGTATGTAAGCATATATGTATATGTATGCATGCATGCATGCATGCATATATGTATGTATGTACTTCTTGATGTGTGTATGCATATGTTTATTTATCTATGTACTTGTAAATATATGCATATAATGTTTAACAAAATGCCTCAAAAGAGCTAGATATATATGGGCAAACATGCATTCATGAAAATGGAATGAACACCAAATGTTTTAAAATGACACTTGTAGACCACCTCGCACTCTATGAGTTCTGCGAGTGATAAAGTTTACTGTTAATCAGTATTGTATCAATGTTTCACACTAATTATATATTGAATTAAGCTTGATAAACAACATGCTGATGCAAAAACAAAAAACTGAAACAAAATCAGAAATATTGTATGATTGGAAAATGTCCAACTATGGTTTCAACAGAATTCATGTTAGTTATGAAGAAGACTAGAAGAGACCAGGTGAAGTAAAAGTGTATCAGGCTATCCTTTTTCCAGATGAATATAAATAAATTTATTCAATCAAAAAATATATTGGGAAAGAACAAATATTCATAAGTGCGAGCAAGCAAATGCACTTCAAATATTAAAGCTTGAGAAATAATCATGATAAATTTAAAACTATAACATATTGAGAAAGTCACATAAGATTGTGTGTTGTTAATGAGTTGTAATCAAAATTAACATAAATTATTAAATTCATAGTTTGTTAAGTTGCATTCAAGTCAATGCGTAAAATATGTTTGGGGGAATTCCTTCTTATTGCTAATGGGGTGTTTGGAAGCCCATGAGAAGAGTTCATGAGACCGACCTAGAGAGGAATAATTTTGATTTGATGCGTCCAATTATGAGTTGTGATACTTGTATATTTGTTTAGGCTATAAAAACATGATCTGAATCACACCAGTGTTTTCTTCTTATTTTTAATTTAAATATATTTTGGTCTGATGTAGCATATTTAAAATAGCTTTCCATAGGTTTCTTATTTGAACCATCCTACTTATAGTATTATGTTTACTCCTATTTTGCAAAACAAGTTTATTATTGACAGGGACTACAGGGATGATGATCAACAGCCTGTAATGACTTTGACTTTTGGGACTGTCAATAATTTCTTATACATTACAGCTCCAGAGCTTCCAATAGTGGTAGTAAGTGCAGAATCACTAGGAATGGAATCCCAAATGGAAGTAGATTGTGCCTTTCGACATGTAAGTTGAAAAATATATGTAATGCATTTTCTTTGTCAAGGGCTTGCAGTTGAGTTTTGAAATGAACACTAAATTTGATTGTTTTGAAGGTTATGCCCAGACAATAAAGCTAGATAATGGCTATAACATATTGTGCTTAGAATACCTACACAAGCTTCATGTTGTTGCTATTTTGTTTTTATACTGATGAATGTATTGTTGGAAGTAAAATTTATGTACATTTTCAATTGTTCAGCTTATTCTACATGGTATTGTGTAAAAAAAGTTTCTTAGACACCTTGAATTAATGAGTTTACGTTGCTAGAGCTATAGGAAATCTATTCATCATGATCAGAATCTAAGTTAAATGGAGGAAGAAATTTATAAATTTATTTTTCATTTTCATTTGCCTGCTTCCTCAATACTAAGTAGATGTCCTTCAATATCAACCCTGATAACTGCCAAAATTTAATCAATTAGTGAGATTGGTAACTGTGCATATGAAATTGGTATTAATTTTGTAGTGCATGATTCATTATTGCGATCCCAAATAGGTCACATTGTCAGATGATGCTCTGCAGGAGCAAGTCCAGAGGATTTCACAAGCAGAGATTTACATTTTTGTTTTCTAATTGATATGGTTTACATTTTTGTTTTACGAAGACTTTTGTATCAATATTTTAGATGATATTTTATAATCTATCTTCTACATTAACTATGATCACATGTCAATTAAGCCTCTATAGTTTCTTTTCATCTAGAGACAGTTCTAACACTTTGTGAACATTATGTTATGGCAAAAGAAAATAGCAAGGACACCCTTGGCATCATCTACAAGGAGCCATGGGGACAATTCAAAGCAATATGCTTCTCCAAGTAAAAATAAAGAAGCGGTAAAAGAGATGAAACCTTCCACTCCACGTGAATCACACAACTTCTCAACATCAAAGTCTTCCACATACCAGTCAAATGAAATTGATCTCTTTGACCTTATTGATATGGACTATGGTAAAGTGTATGATATGTAAGTGTATGATGGAATAGAGAAAATCTAGAGCACCACTATAACTTATAATATAGAGGGATGGTGATAGTAGTTAGTTGGAGGTTGGTTCTGACATTCCATCCATCCCTTTTTGGGTACATGATGATAATTTTATTTGGTGGTTTTTGTTGAGCAACATAATAGTTCTATTTGTAGACACCTAAAAATCTTTTAGAAAATAATATTTTTATTTTCTAAAAAAAATCCCTGATGACATCATCATTTATTAATTAATTATTTAATTAATTAATTAATTAATTTTTATGCCATTAAATCCCTTTATCTTAATTAAAAATATTTAATTAAGAAATCCCTCCCAAAAATGTTTAAATCTTATTTAAACATTATTTCCTTATTTATTAATTATTTAATTAATAAATTGACCAAAAATCCTAAAATAAATAAAAAATTTATTTTTTGCCCAAAACTTGGCCAATTTCCTTAAGACCACTAACCTCTTCCAAAATCTTCTAATCCTTCTTTAATTTTAATTAAAGGCTAATCCCATCATTTCCTACCCCTAATCCCAACTCAAAATATTTAATTAAGATTAAATATTAATCCTCATGTTTATTAAAAAAGTTTTAATAAATATCTCCTCAACCCAAACCCTTGAAATAAATAAAACTTTATTTATTTCCTAAATATCTAATTTATCCTCATCCTAAGAAGTTCTAGACTCTTCTAGAAAGTCTTCATCCTCATCCTAGGAAATTCTAGACTATTCTAGAAAGTCTTTATTCTCATCCAAAGTCTAGACTCTTCTAGAAGATGTCTTTAAACCTAATCCTAATCCCCTCCTAACCTTGTCACATTCCCTAAACATGGGTTGAGAATTACTAACCCAAGCCAAAGTTAACAAATATCTCCTCCTTCACCCACCCTCATTAAATGCCATCCACTTGCCTATCCCTAAGCTAATCCTAAACCATCCTAATCCATCCTCTAATCATTTGCACAAGCCTAAACAAGCTTAAAACATTTCTAATCAAGTCCAAGTCGAAATTTCTCTCATCACCCTCAAAATATCTCAACCATAAAACTTTATAAAGCCCACAAAGTCATAAATGTTCTTACAAAGCACTTATGAAGGGTCTTTATGAAGATTTTATCTCTTGAGCCTCCTTTGTTGACTCATAATTGCCCTTTCCTCCATCCTCTCACCATGTGACATGTGTCACTCCTTGATTGGCTATAAGGAAGCACAATCCATGTGCTCTCTTCTCATGCAATCTGAGCTCTCCATGAGCTTTTTCCCATCCTTGCATCTTAGCCCTCAATCCCTCAAGCCTCTTGCCTATAAATTGGATCCTTCCCCTTTGCAAAATAACACAATCCATGAAGTAAAGTTATAATGCTATTTTGAGAGCCAAATCCATACTAAAGCCATCTATCCACACCAAAAATCCACAATCATCCATTGAAGCCTTTGGAAGCATATTGAGCATACATCCTATCCATTTAGATAAAGCTACTCAACAAGAGAGCTTCTTATTGAGATAGTCCATTAATGGCTCATATTCTCAATTGAGAGCTCATCTTAGTCTATCTTGAAGTTTATGAATTTTGTTTAGTTTGTAGAAGCTTTATTTAAATTTGGTTTCTATTAGCATACTAACATTGCTCATATACACTATTCACATTATATATCAAGTAAATAAATGGCTTGACATTACTTAAACTTTTCATGCTATCCATTTATTTATATAATCAAAAGGCTTGAAATGTGGCAAAGCATTCACCATTAAATGGGGACAATCCTTGTGGAAATTAGGTGAACTTAGTTGAATTGTGCAATAATAAGTCATGTTATGTGTACCCCATATGTTCGAAACATGAAAATAATTCTTTTTATCATATGTTTTATCTTTTGGTGGGCCTTGTTAGCCATGGACCACCTTCATACAATGTACATGATTTGTCTCAATCATATAACTAATTATATATTCTTCATATTAGTTATAGTCGATGTTTTTCAGGCATTCTATAAAACAATTCACATGCCTTGGGTATGATATGACATTTTGCATGCATCCTGCACTCTCTCTCATCTGACTGATGATGGATTATGCAGAGTGATCTGAAACCATGATGCTAAAAAACATAATCAAATCCAAAATGAACTTGCACTACAAATGGATTGTGGAAATTTGATATTGGTAAAATTGCATGCATGTCTACCAGGATAATCACAACTTAAACATAACGACCAATATCAAATTTCCACAATCCATTTGTAGTGCAAGTTCATTTTGGATTTGATTGTGTGTGTTTTTTAGAATGATGGTTTCAGATCACTCTACATAATCCATCATCAGCCAGATGAGAGAGTGTAGGATGCATGCAAAATGTCATATCATAGGCAAGGCATGTGAACTATTTTATAGAATGCCTAAAAAAATTTTACACCTAGCTGTTGGTGGAAATTTCCACCTTCGTTGGTCGAAATTTCCACCAACGCCTGGGTTTTTTCTACCTTTGTTGGTCAAAATTTCCACCTTCATTGGTCAAAATTTCCACCAATGCCTAAATTTTTTTCTACCTTTGTTGGTCGAAATTTCCACCTTCATTGGTCAAAATTTTCACCAATGCCTAAATTTTTTTCTACCTTTGTTGGTCGAAATTTCCACCTTCACTGGTCAAAATTTCCACCAATGCCAAATTTTTTTTCTACCTTTGATGGTCAAAATTTCCACCAATGCCTAAATTTTTTCTACCTTTTTTGGTCAAAATTTTGACCAATTCCTGATTGAACTTAGGCAATGGCTTTGGAAGGTTTTCGACTAATAGGTTGCTCAAAATTTCAACCAACCAATGAGTTGGTCAAAATTTTGACTAGAAAAATATCAACCAATGGGTTGGTCAAATTTGGTTGAAAACTGGGTTGAAAATTCAACCAATAAAGGTCAAAAAATGAACCCAAATGTACTAGTGTCTGTAGGACCCACCATTCAAACAACTTCACAGAGAGACCATCAAACTCACTATCCAACTAGCCTTATTACTATCCTTCTCTGAATACTATAAGTATACAACTATCTACAATAACTTCTTTTTCTAAATATAGTTATTTGTTAGCTCACTACACCTTTATTGCACCAAATACTTTTTTGATCAAAAGATATTCATTATCAAGTTCACCAAATCTCACATACAAGTTAACATAATCACATTACATAAAACACATTAGATCTCACTGATCTACCCACTCAACTATAAGTAAATACCTTTCCTTTATACCAAGTCCTAGAATAATTTATTGAGTTGGGGTTGTGGATTTCTCAATTTACAATTATAATATAGGACCAACTTAGCATATCACATTACACATTACATTACATGTTTACACAATTACAATCAACTGTCAACTCACAATATTCATAACTCTTCACATGATGCTCATATGAATTTTTGAGTTTGATCACAACATCTTCAAAATTTCTTCTACCTCTATCCAAGTCTACATAACTAGATTCCATCTCTGTTAGGAGATACAATCCAAACAATGGTAACTGCTACACAAAATCTCTGTCTAAACACTGTTTTCACCAAATCTTCAATAACTTTGTACTTTATTCATATTTCCACATGCACTCTTAACTCTAGCAACAATACAATATGAAATACATTATTTCAAGTTTTCATAAGATTGTCTTCATTCCTTGATTCTCTCAAAACCAAACTCTATTTGCAACTCTTCTAGTCTTCAAAAAATAATCAATATGCTAACATCAATGACAAAAATTGTTATGAATGTAACATATAACCTCTGAATCATGTCTTCAACAATGATAAGATAATCCCCCATAGGAATATTGTCAATATTCATGCTTAACATTGGGAAAATAAAATAAATTTTAGATTTTGAAAAAGAGGGAAAGTAGTTTTGTTTCAAAGGTTGGAATAATTCTTATGGTTGCAAAAAGAGTTTTGAGGAGAGAAAAGAAGGAAGAAGGTCATTTGAGAAGAGATTTACTATTGTAACTAATAATTCTTCTCAGATCTATATCAAAATTATATTATATTGGGAAGGTGTATTGTAAAGCTCATAAACTTAACTAGTTGTATTGTAAGATTGTTTAAAGTCTCGATGTAAAATCTTGAATTTTGTTGAATCATTTTTCTATTTGAACTAAGAATATAAATGGAAGACCATTTTTTTTTAAGGAATTCATTTTATATTTATTTCATCTAATTTATGTCATCTAGTAATACATAGAAGAAAAGCCAAAAGATGTGGCTTACTATTTTTTAAACTTATTATAATTTTCAATGTCAATTCCTTTAGTTTGTTGCATCAGTCTGATATTGGTAATAATATTTGTTTTCTTAAATCAAATCAGATTTGCAATAGTGTTTGAAGTGTGTTTCATGTGTTGTTGAGAGATACCTCAATTCACAAGTGCAAATTTATATGATGAATTTTTTAATGAAATATAACTCATTACCTAATCAAGAATAGGAAGAATATCAACATGGCTCAATGTGTCTTCAATAATTTTAGAGAAAACATTATTTATCTTAATAATTTTGGCAAACCACATATCCAAGAACTAATCCATACCCTTCTAAGCCTTTGACAATATCTTGTCTACTTGTGTCAAAATTGAAGCTTTCAAAAACAATTATGGATGTCCATCAAAGAACAGAAAAATCATTTTATTTTTCTTCAAAAATGTGGTTTCATGGCTTGCAATTTTTGTTTGACATGTGTGAAAGAGGATTTTTTGAAAATATTCAAGAAAAATTTCAAAAAAATACATTGGAATGTGTAAAGTCACATTCAACAACCATTGCCAACATCCACCCTTCTTGTGATAAAATGGGAGCTTTGGAATAGGATATGGACATCCATCAAAGCATAATGAAGGTTGATTTTGTCAAACATTATGGTTGGAAATGCTCTAGTAGATATTTTTGAATAATGTTGAAGCACATACAAGAACATGTGACTATGCACATAACTATGCCACATAATGTAAAAGTTTGATTTTAAAAAAAGAGATAGGTTGATGAATAAATTAGGTGTAGCCATAGGGAACGCAACATATGCCCCTTCAAGCACTACAAGAAATAGTAAGCAAGTGGTAAGTAGATAATCATATTTGAATGATATATAAGGAAAATGTGTGAGGTTATGAAAGAATACGTGCTCAAATAAATTTTTGGACACCACATCTACATTTTATTTCTCCCATAAATACACTTCATTTATTGCTATTTGGATAGAAATTTCAAAAACTATGACAGTCATTCTAGACATAATAGAAACAATCACACTTATAAAATAACCTTAAAACCCACTATCCTTTCCATATTTATATACCATCAAGGGAAAATACCTAGAAAAGAGAGTCCCACAACCATACCTATAGTCTCTTGTATTAAAAGTCTTAGAATGAGCTTTTCAATTTGACTAAACAACACATCTCTTGTCACACTTATCAAACTTTCATTTATTCTCTCCATATTTTCTATAAAAAGTGTTTCTTGATGCTAGTGTGGTCTCCAAGAGTTCTAAATGAATCATGGTGAATACAAGTGGTCAATTCTAGATAAAGATAAACCCTCCTATTTATATCCTTAGTAGTTCTTTCCCTCAACTTCTAGGGAAGATTACATCCTCTTTTATGGAGCTTTAGATTTTATTCTCTCTAGAATCCTTTGTTGCAAACCTTACAAAAAAAATTATTATATCCATAAAAGTAGTGGAAGATAGGTAAATAATTTCTTCATCTAGGTTTACAAAAAAAAAAAAAAATTACAGTCAAAGAAAACTTAAGTCACGAGTTAATCCTATTGACTGTGTTACTCCTATAAATAATTATGTTGCCTATAATTAGGGTCAAAACTATAATTGAAGGTGAACATAGTAATCAATCTACTATAATTCCCTATAAATGAAGGAGGAGAATGATAAGTACATGGTTATTACCAAGCTCAATACTCAAGGAGCCATTCTATACTCACCAAGAAGAAGACCTCACTGAGCCAGATAGAGATCACCAAGTGTAGATAGTACCAAGTGACAACATACATAACAAAGTATTTATTGAGTGGAACAAATTTGTACGATCTTAAATTTTCCTACACTCTAATTTAATGAAGGTTTAACACCTATTTAATGCAAGATCATCAATCTCCTTCTCTCTTTCATCTCTTCTTCCCTTTTCCATCCTTTCCCCTAGGTGCAATCAAGGTAAAACTTAATAGGTCCTCTTAAAAGCTCCTATTTTCATGGTGATTAAGCTTGAGATAGGATCTATGTCCCCTAGGTCCTTCCTTTCCTTCCATCTTTTGAGTTGGAATTTTCTCCTAGCACCAAAGTTGGGTTTCCTTAGAATCTAGACGTGATTTATAGATTTTGAGACTTATTTTCAAGATTTTTCCTAGGGTTTGTGCACCTAGAAATTAGGGGTTTTCACATATACACCATAAAATCTCAAATTTGTGCATCAAACATATTTATTTATTGAGTATATGCATATTGATTTCTTCTCTTTATAATTTTATCTAATTACATATAAGAGTTCTTATTCTTTTATGTTTTTTTCAATGCATTGCTTACATTATATTTAATATGAGTTGTGATGATGCATGTTATCTTTTTTATGATTAATGTTGATACATATACATCCCTATTATTTTAATCCTAGGTTCATGGCATTGCTATCTTATCTTTGGGGGCTCCTTGTTCTACTTTGTGAGAACATAATAGTCATTTCCCTTGTCTCTTCACTATGAGGGAAAGGGCCCTATTTCATCTTTCTATCTATCATAGGATCCATATCTCCCTTTGCTATCTTATTTTACACTTAGGGAGGCATAATGTGTCCTTCCTTCTACACTACATCCAATATCCTTTATGAATTTGCATTCTATTATATGGAAACTATCATTTAGGTTTTATATTGGATTTTCCTTCTCTCTTCTCTCTATGATTCATTGTTCCTTGGTTGCTTCTTTCATGATAGCTAATTAGGTAAAATGTGGTATTCTTTCATCTCTTTAGCTTATTTCTCTCTAGATTTGTAATGTTTTATGAACATTCTTATGTATGGGTATGTTTGTTGCATGCATGGTCATGTGCTTTTTCCTAGCAAGTGTCTCTTCATACTTTTATATTATAGTGCTTCTAATTCAATGATCATCTATACCTTACTCCATCTATGATATTATTTTCTAGCATCCTATATTATTTAGACATGATTATCCTATGATGTTTCTTTCTTTTATCCCCTCTATGATTTAGCATCATACCCTTCTTGTTCAATATGGGGTGTTTACGTTTTGTGCATGGCTATCAAATTTTCCTTACAATTCATCCTTATATCCTACAAAAATTTGTTATATTATCCACTATAGATCTCCTTCTATCTCACATTTTGGGGGCACAAAGCTTTGTATATTCTTTTCCTCTTTTTTCTAAGGACCTACTTTATTTAAGCTTATGTGGAACTTGTTTTCTATGTAACATTGTTATTTCTTTAAGAAGAATTGTGTCTTTTCTATGGGTTATCTCTTTTGCAATAGGTGCATGTCCTATGTCATCACCTCTTTCTTATCAAGTAAAACTATGTCCATTGTATACACTTTCCCTTACTTTTATATTGTGATCCTTCATCCAAGGATCCCTATTCCACACACACACACACACATGATGCAAGGACGGTTGGAGAATTAGGGCCAAAGGCACACCCAACTATCCAAACACCTTGTTGAGTAAACACAATAGGATTAAAACACAAAGAGAAACACTAGAGAGAGAGAGAGAGACAATAAATGTCTTTATTGATTCATGAAAATATCAACAAACATGTCCAACTATGAGGCCTTATAGGTTATGACCAATAAAATGATCAGATGTACATCAAAATGCATCCAACATGATATAGCTATGATCAAATGTCCTGATTCTATCTTGCTAACTTCTTCAATTCTTCTCCTTTTTCCACACCCTAAATTTAAACCTAGACTCAATACTTATACTTTCCAAAATCAATTATAGAAGATTATAAACATTTACATAAGGGAAGGCCAACCTCATAATCGTATGCATGCATCCTAATACACAATCATTACATTAAATTCACAACACAAACTAAATGTACAAGTCAAATCTCACTAAGAACCAACATAGACAAACTCAGTAAAAGAATGAACCAAGCATCACTAAACTAGTGAGATCATTCAACACTTGAAGGAAATTGGAAACCATAGAACCTAGCCAAAGCAAAAACTCAACCATCACAGAGAACTCAACCATTATCGCACTAAGAAATCATTATAGTCAGCCAATATTAGAACTTGATAGTAACTAAAACTTAGTGATAACTGAAAAAATGCACAAAGATGAGTAGGATAAAAAGGAAACCCAGGATACTCCTACATTAGACAATCAGGGTTGAAAGAAATAATTCACCCAAATCATGAAAGGGTGATAACCTGAGAAGAATCAAACCCAGATTGAGAAATCCATGTAGTATCTTCAATTGGTATGTTCAATCACTTCACCAAATATTCAAAGTAATCTTTTCTTCTTGTGCACTTAAAAATTCTCTAATCCAATGCTTGTTCAATTTCTTCTATCTACTTCTTAGGATAATCACTTGGTGCAACAACTTCATCTTCTAACTCATGACACTCATACAAATCAACAACATCAAATATAAGATATATATCCATGTCATTAGGTAACTCAACTTCATAATAATTACTACTATCAAACTTTCTCAAAATTCTACAAGCACCAAACTTTTTCATTTTTAGGTTACTGTATGTTCCAATTGGAAATCTACATCTCTTAAAAAGAACCATCACCTCATCATCAAATTCAAAAACATGGTATCTTCTAGACTTGTCTACATTCTCCTTATACTTTTGATAACTTTGTTCCAACTTCAAATTGAATTTCTCATGCAAAGATCTCATAACTTCAGAAAATACTTTTCCTTCAGCACTTCTCTTCTCTTCATTAACAATGTCCTTCAAATCTGATGTACCTCTAGGTTGTATTCCAACAACAATATGAAAAGGTTTTTTTCCTAGTACTCCTATTCACAAAATTATTATATGAAAACTTAGCTTGTGCCAATACCATATCCTAGTTACATGGGATATCTCCAACTAAACATCTCAACAAATTATTCAAGCTTCTATTCACAACCTCCATCTATCCATTTGTCTATGGATGGAATGTGAAGCAAAAATTTCAACATAGTATCCTTCTTCTGCCACAAAGTATTTGAGAAGTAGCCAACAAAATTATTGCCTCAGTTAGAGGTAATGCTCCTTGACAATCCATGCAACCTAATTATCTCTTTGAAGAAAATTTCTGCAACATGCACTACATAAGATGTCTTCTTACATGGTCTAAAATTTTCTATCTCATAAAATCTATCCACAACAACAAATTTGGAATTATACCCTCTTTTTTTCCTAGGTAATCTAAGGAAATAAATCCATATTGATGTCACTCCAAAGTTTCTCAAGAAGTGAAATAGGTGTATACAATCCAATATTTTGACTTACTCCTTTTACAATTTTACAAATTACACAACTCCTTACAAACTTCTAAACATCCTTATACATATGTGGCCAGTAATACTTTCCTTTAAGAAAACTAAATGTCTTATTAATTCCAAAATGTCCAACCAATCCACCGCAATGCTTTTCCTTAATCAAATTAACTCTCATAGAACTTCTTGGTATATACAACTAAACCTCTTTCAATAATATACCTTCTTGAATGAAAAACTCATCATACTTACACAATTGATATGATAGATTTAGTGCTCTACACACATCATAAAAATTAGAGTCAGTGTCATACAACTCCTTCATCTCATCAAAACCAAGAATTTTAACCTTCATCTTGGTCAACAAATAAAGTCTTCTACTTAATTCATCTACAACACAATTAATAACTCCACTTTTATGCTTTTACACAAATGTGAAACTCTTCAAGTACTTAACCTATTTAATATATCTTAGATTCAAATTATGTTTACTTCTTAAATACTATAAATCCTTATGATTGTTATGCACTACAAACTCCTTAGGGATCAAATAATGTCTCCACTTCTTCAAGGCTTGAACAATAGCATATAACTCTTGATCATACACAAAATACTTATTTTTAGCATCATTCAACTTCTCAATAAATAAAGCAATAGGTTTATGTTCTTGACTCAACAAAGATCCTATTGCACTACCATTTGCATCACATTCAACTTTAAATACCTTATTGAAATTAGGTAAATCTAATATAGGTAAGTTAGTAAGGTCTTGTTTCAAATTCTCAAAACTCTTATTAGCTCTATGTGTCCACTTGAAATTATTTTTATCTCCTTATAAAATTTCTATAGAAACTAGACAAAGCATGAAATGATCTTACCTCACCTACATTCTCAAGTGTGGCCTTTCAAGGATTTATTCAATCTTCTTAGGATCCATTCTCAAACCATCATCTAATATCACAAATCTCAAATACACAATCTCTTCTTTCATAAAGGAACACTTCTTAAAGTTAATCAATAATTTCTCCTTTTTAAGCCTTTGCCACACTTTCCTAATATGCTCAAGATGTCCTTCCCTTAGTCTTACCAAATATCATAATATCAT
Organism: Cupressus sempervirens; assembly: GCA_028749045.1. Taxonomy (NCBI): domain Eukaryota; kingdom Viridiplantae; phylum Streptophyta; class Pinopsida; order Cupressales; family Cupressaceae; genus Cupressus; species Cupressus sempervirens. Next base: position 18,693,067 of record CM053791.1, on the reverse strand, counting down.
CCAAGTACACAATTACAAAATTACCTAAAAATTTCTTAAGAACTTCATTCATCAAACTCATGAAAGTACTCAATTAATTAGTCAAACCAAAAGGCATTACCTACTATTCATACAAACTATATTTTGTCTTGAAAGAAGTCATCCAATCATCACCTTCTTTGATTCTAATATGATGATAGATGCTCTTCAAATAAATCTTGGTAAATCATTTTTCTCCACTAAAACAATACATTACGTCATCCATCTTTAGAATAGGAAACCTATATTTCACTATTTATTATTAATGGCTCTAGAATCAATAGACATTCTCCATTCTCCATGTTGGATACAACTGTCTAATTGTGTGTTGTTTTTGATGTTATGAAAATGTCATATTAGTTGTCAATCTATGCTTACTGAGCTTAGTTGGTCAGCAAGACAATTTTTCTTGTCTACCAAGAATTCCTAAAAATTATTTTGTGAAGATAGTGTCTACCGAGCTCACTCGAACATCGAAGGAAATTATGGTAGAAAGTAGTGTTAACTAAGCTCTCATGGTTAACGAAGGAAATTTGGTCAGAGTCAGTGTTTACCAAGTTCACTCAGTTTTCAAAAGGATTTTGCAAGTTTGCAGTGTTAACCAAGTTTCTGTTGGTTAACACAGAAAATCATTTTAGGATCAGTGTTTACCAAGCAGGGTTGGCCAATGAAAGATTTTGTTAATTTGGGATATGAAGTTTAATTGTTTCAAGTATTGATTCTAGCCGACTATGTTAATGATTATTGGTCACTGTAATTTGTAAATGATCCAACTTGATAATTTGTATGGTATAAATATAAGGTCAAGTTGAGATTCTAAAGTATGAGTGAGTATGCAAGTGTTTTGATTGATTGAGAAGGCAAGTGTGAGTGAACTTGAAGGATGGTCAGATATACATGTGGAGCAGCAAAGTAATATTTGATTAGGAAGGATGTAGCATAAAATAGAACAAAGATCTATAATCAGCAATTTAGTTGCATCTCATTTAGGTCACTTCATTGTTACTTTCTTACCATTTTAGCAATGATTTAAAAATCTCTTAACAGAGTTGGTTTAACAACCAGTTGTAAATCCCCTAACAAGGTGACAGTTCTATTGAATTGTTTTAAGACCTCTTGTAAGTCCACTCCTAATAGGGTGATTAAATCCTCTAACAAAGTCACACCTAATAGTGTATTTCATAACCTTTAACTAGGCTGGCTCCTAACAGGGCTCACTTCAAAAGAGTGAAAATCAATAGCTAGTTACATGGTGGTTTTTCCCATATTGGGTTTCCACGTTAAATCCTAGTGTCTCATGTGTTCATGTTATTTCTTTTATGCTTGCATGTTATTCACTGTGAATGTTTAAGATCTATTAAAGTATAACATACACTACATTTACCAACTTATAGCATTTTAGTATGTTTACCAAGTGACAATAGTAAATAGTTTTATCAGACATCTAAGGGATCTATGGATTTGTTTTTGTGGTAATTTTTTTGTGGTAACTAATTCACCCCCCCTTAGTTACTCCATCTATATTTCCAAAAATTGGTATCAGAGCTTTTGGTGCTTGGAAGAAAGGTTTCAAGGACCTAAGCTAAAGATTAGGATGTCTTACAAAAGAGAAATTCAAAGGCTTAATAGAGATAACTTTTCAGCATGGCAGGGACTCATGAGACTTCATCTAGCTTCCATTGGTGATTCAAGATTGAATACCTTGATGAAGAATACGCAACTCCCTCTAGTACATTATTTGTTGGTGACATTGCTAAGAAAAAGACTCATAACACCATGATGACAGACATTGCATTTTCTCTAAGCTATGAAGAATTTGATGATACCAAGGACTACAAAATTTCCTTTGAAATGTGGAACAAGTTAAAGGACATCTATGGTGGTGATGATAACATGAGGAGAGCCAAAGAAAAAAGCCTTAGAGGAAAATTTGATTAGATGAGAATGAGAGAGGATGAAAACATTGCCAAATATGTTGAAAGGATCGAAGTAAGTGTTAGTGCAATAAAAGCTTCTAGAGGAGAGATCAAGGAAGAAACTGTTGTAAGTAAAGTTCTTAGAACATTGCTTCTTATTTATGCAACTAGAGTATATGCTATTCAAGAAAGAAGATCTGAGACAAATCATAAGATAATTTTGGATACCTTAGTAGGAAGATTGACAGCCTTTGAGCTAGATAACTATGACAGTTATATTCCAGCCTCCAAGAATATTGAATCTGCATTTGAGGCCAAGCTTTCACTTAAGAAAAAAGGCAAGAAAATAAAGGACATTTAGTTAGAAAGTGAAGAAGAATTAGAGGAAATTTTTGACAGTGATCTTGAAGTTGTTGAAGCTCTACTTGCAAGGAAATATTCTAGAGGCAAAGGAAAATACAAAGGTAAAGTTTCCTTAATCTATTTTTCATGTGAAGAAATTGGTCATGTTGCTACCAGATGCCCAAACAAAGAAAGAAGGAATGAGAAGAAAGGTCACAAGTGCAATGGCAAGAAGGATTTCAAATCATTCAAGGACAAAGGTAAGAAGACATGTTTTATGGGTAAGGATTCTGATAATAGTGAAGATGAAATAGTTTACATTGCTGTGAAAGATGAATCTAATGATGATGATGAAGATAAGATGGCACTTATCTCTCATGTGAGAAAAAATGATATATGGATCATAGATAGTGGATGTTCACATCATATGACTAGTGGAAAAACAAAGTTTGAACACTTTGAGGACTATGATGGTGGTAGTGTAAGGTTTGGAAATAATGAACCTTGTTGCATAAAAGGGAGAGGTCGAATCTCATTAACCAAGGAACTTGTATGTGACAAGGCCTATTGGGATGAAGGACTAAAACATAATCTACTAGGTGTGGCACAACTAATCAACATTGGACTCAAGGTGGAATTCATGCATGGCAAGGCAAGACTGCTAGATGAAAAAGGAAAACTGATTGGATTAGGCAAACAAACAAGAGGTAACCTATTTTAGCTTGATCTTGGTGAATGCTCATGTTTTATTGCTCAAGTTGAAGAAAGTTGGTTATGGCATAGAAGGTTATGTCATGTAAATTTTGATAACATGGTGAAAATAAGAAAATTCAGGAAAGTAAGAGGCATTCCTAGTTTGAAGAAACATGATGTTGGTTTATGTAAGAATTGTCAGATTGGCAAAATGGGAAAAACTAGTTTTAAAAGAAAAAAACTATCAGTCTGAAGATATTTTGGAAATTATGCATACTGATTTGTATGTACCTATTGGAATAAAAAGCTATAGTAGAGAAAAATTATTTATTCTCTTTGTTGATGACTACTCTAGAATGATGACTATTATGTATCTAAGAGAGAAGTCAGAAGCATTTGAGAAATTCAAATGGTATTTGGCAAGAATAGAGAAAGAAATAGGGAAAATAAATGCTTAAGGTCAGACAGAGGTGGTGAATTCATCTCCAATGAATTCAATAAATTTTGCATTGAAAGAGGAATCAAAAGATAGGTATCAACCCCTGGAACTCCCAAGCAAAATGGAATAGCTAAAAGGAGAAATAGATCTATCATGGATTGTGCAAGGACTCTAATGATAAAAAAGAACATTGCTATCAAATAATGCAAGGAAGGTATCAACACTATAGTTCATACCTTAAATCGAGTACAGTTGAAGGACTCATACAAAACCCCCTATGAGTTATGGTATGGATATAAACCTAATGTAAGTTACTTGAAAGTATTTGGAAGTAAATGTTATATCTTGAAAGAATCTAGAAAAGGAAAATTTGATGGGAAAAGTGATGAAGGTATATTTTTTGAATATTTTTACAAGAGTAAGGCATATAGGTGTTTGAATTTGTCTAATCATAAAATCGCAGAAAGTGCACATGTGAGAATTGATGAGTTTGCAAAAAGGACTGAAGAAGAAAGAAAAAAGGAACCAAAAGATTATAGCAGATTTTTTTATATTGAACCTAATACATTACCAAACACATCTATCAATAAGAAGACTTCTACTCTCGAGTCTTTCTCACTCATTGATTTGCAAGAAGTTCAAACCGAGTCACCAAGACTCAAGTCATATTCTGAAGCTATTGAGCCAATGCCTACCAAGTCTGAGCTACTAGAACCTAAAGTTGAAGTTCAAGAGGATGAAAATGCAATTCATTCAAAAGGAAAGGAACCTGTATTAGCCAAGTACATCAGAAGGCATCATGCATCAAATCAGACTATTGGAGATAAAGTAGAAGGTACTATGACAAGAAGTAAGCTAAAAGGTGCATGTTTACTTGGTGATTTTGAACCTAGAAATGTTAAAGATGCATTGGAAAATGAAAGTTGGATTGAGGCTATGAATGAAGAGATAGAGAAAATAGAGAAGAACAAAACTTGGACTCTTGTACCTAGGCCTAAAGATAAAAATGTGATTGGAACAAAATGGGTATTAAGGAATAAGTTGAATGAAGATGGTAAGGTATTAAGAAACAAAGATATATTGGTGTGTAAAGGATATTCTCAAGAAGAAGGCATTGATTATGGTGAAACTTTTGCTCCTGCAACAAGATTGGAAGGTGTCACAACCTTACTTGCATATGCAGCACATAAAGAATTTAAGGTATATCAGATGGATGTTAAATCTACATTTCTCAGTGGTATTCTTGATGAAGAAGTCTACATTGAACAACCTAAAGGTTTTTTTGATCTAGATAAAAGGGACATGATTTAAAAATTACACAAAACATTGTATGGTCTGAAACAAAACCCTAGAGCATGGTATGAAATATTGCATAACTACCTTATTTAGATTGGTTTCTAGAGAACTAATGATAGCAATAGTTTATACATCAAGGAAGGATCAGATAACAAGATTGTTTTGGCACAAATATTTGTGGATGATACTTTTTTTACAAGGAATGATGATCTACGCAAATAATTTTTAGAGAAAATGAAGAAATTGAAATGTCGATGTTTGGTTAGATTAAGTTCTTTATTGGTCTTCAAATACAGCAAAGTAGGAATGGTATCTACATCACCCAGTCTAAGTATATCAAAGAGATACTCAAGAGATTTGGTATGGAAGATTCAAAACTAGTTAGAACCCCCATGTGTACTGGACTAAAGCTTACCAAAGATGATGACTCAAAAGAGGTAGATCATACCTTATATAGATCAATGATTGGAAAATTATAGTATGTAGTTCATATAAGGCCTGATATTGCTCTTGCAGTTGGTATAGTGGCAAGATTCTCAGCAAAACCCAGAGAAAATTATATGATGGCAATCAAAAGAATCTTGAGATACTTGAAAGCAATTGAAGATTATGGCTTATGGTATAAACTTGGAGGAAATTTAGACTTAAAAGTATTTACTAATGCTGATTGGTCAAGAAACATTGATGACAAAAAGAGAACAAGTGGTGGAGCATACTTTATTGGAAAATTTTTGGTATCTTGGACAAGTAAAAAAAAAATTGCACATCCCAATCTATAGCAGAAGTAGAATATGTTGTAGTAGTAGTAAACTGCTCTAATATTGTTTGGTTTAAACAGTTGTTGGAAGGCATGAAGGTTGAGATCAAAGAACTAGTTGTCATGTTTTGTGATAATATAAGTGAAATTAACATATCAAAGAATCCAATGATGCATTCCAAAACCAAGTATATTGCTATAAAATATCATTTTATTAGAGAATTGGTATAGGATAAAGAAATCAGATTGGAATATGTCCATACAAAAGAATAGATTGCAAACATATTTACCAAGCCATTACCTAAGGATACATTCTTGTATCTAAGAGGTAAGTTATGGGTCATTCCCCTATTTGAAGCTCACTAAAATAAAGTTTTAGTGATGCATCAACAAGAACCAAGTTGAAGATCTATTAGTTGATGTAGCATAGTCAAGAGAACATTGCATATGAATTAGTACTCAAGGTACATTCATAATCATCTGGTATGTGTTGTCTTTGGGATGTGTTGTCAAAGAGCGAGAGTTTACTGTCATATCTTTCTAAAAAAATTTTGGAGAAAGAAGCTATGTAATTCCTTCATAGAGGGAGATTACTATATTAGAGAAGTTTTTGGTATAAAATCTAAGAGAAAGAAACTTTCTATTAGAGAAAGTCTTGTTTAAAAATTTCATTGTGCTATGAGATGTTGTGTTGTCATCAATGCTAAAGAGGGAGATTGTTGGATACAATTGTCTAATTGTCTGTTGTCTTTGATGTTATACAAATGTCATATCAATTGTTAGTTTATGCTTACCGAGCTTAGTTGGTCAGCAAGGAAATTTTCCTTGTCTACCAAGCATTCCTAGAGATTAATTTGCAAAGGCAGTGTCTACTGAGATCACTCAAGCATCGAAGAAAATCATGGTAGAAAGTAGTGTTAACCGAGCTCTCATGGTTAACGAAGGAAAGTTGGTCAGAGTCAATGTTTATTGAGTTCACTCAATTGCCAAAAGGATTTTTTAAGTTTGTAGTGTTAGCCAAGTTTTTGTTGGTTAACATAGAAATCATTTTAGGATCAGTGTTTACTAAGTAGGGTCGGCCAATGAAGGAATTTTTTAATTTGGGATATGAAGTTTAATTGTTTCAAGTATTGATTCTCGTTGATTGTGGTAATGATTACTGGTTATTGTAATTTGTAAATGAGCTAACTTGATAATTTGTATGGTATAAATATAAGGTCAAGTTGAGATTCTAAAGTATGAGTGAGTATGCAAGTGTTTTGATTGATTGAGAAGGCAAGTGTGAGCTTACTTGAAGGATGGTCAGATATCCTTGTGGAGCAGCAAAGTAATATTCAATAAGGAAGTATCTAGAATAAAGAAGAATAGAGGTCTATAATCATCAATTCAGTTGCATCTCATTTAGGTCACTTCATTGTTACTTTCTTACCATTACAACATTGATTCCAAAATCTCTTAACTAGTTGGTTTAACAACCAGTTGTAAATCCTCTAACAAGGTGACGGTTCTATTGAATTGTTTTAAGACCTCTTGCAAGGCCACTCCTAATAGGGTGATTAAATCCTCTAACAAGGTCACACCTAACAGTGTGTTTTGCAACCTTTAACCATGTTGGCTCCTAACAGGGCTCACTTTAGAAGACTGAAAATCAATAGCTAGTTACTTGGTAGTTTTTCCCATATTGGGTTTCCATGTTAAATCTTGGTGTCTCATGTGTTCATGTTATTTCTTTTATTCTTGCATGTTAATCACTGTGAATGTTTAAGATCTATTAAAGTATAACATACATTGCATTTACCGAGTTACAACATTTTTAGTATGTTTACCAAGTGAAAACTAAATAGTTTTATTAGATATCTAAGGGATCTGTGGATTTATTTTTTGTGGTAAATAATTCACCCCTCCCCCCCTCTCTGTTACTCCATCTATATTTCCAACACTCCATTCTTCTTAGGTACCAATACAACACATGGAGTCAAGCTTCCTCTAATCAAACCTTTCTACAAAAACTCCTACACTAGTCTATTAAGCTCTTCATTCTCATTAGGTATCAATCTATATGGTGCTTTATTTAGAAAACTAGCCCCAGGAATCAAAACTATACAATGACTTATATTTCATATTGGTCGTAAACCATCAGGGATATCTTGTGCAATAATCTCTTTGTATTCACCAAGAAATTTTTCAATTTTTCAATTGTATTCCTTTAGGAATCACAACAAAATATACTTTTTTCTTCGTCATCTCCTCAAATTATTTCCTATTGACCATACAAAATCCAATAGTAGTACAATTTACATCATCTAGAACTTCAATCAAAGGAAACAATGTTTTCTTTCTTTCATTCACCCAAAGAGTATTGATTCAATCTATCATTATGCTCAACATGTCTATCTTACTACAAGGTCTACCCAACATAATATGACAACAATCCATTGGAATAATATCACACATAACTTCATCAAAGTAGTTTTCAATATTGAATCTCATAACACATTACTCACTTACCAACAACTTATGCTCATCCTTGATCCATGAAACATGATAGGGTTCAAGGTGTCTCAACCTTTATAATTGCAACTTTGTAATTAGCCCCTATGATGTCAATTTTTCTAAACTTCCACTGTCAATGATCACTTTGCAACATTTTCCACTATTACATATGGTTTTGAAAATACTTCTCCTCGGAATAGGTTCTTCATCAACTCTTTCACTACAAAAAGCTCTCCTTGGCATAAGGTTTTTTCCAACCTTAGATCCACTCAATAAACCCTCAAGCTCTCCTTGAATCATAGAATTTTTGGCCATTATTACCTTTATTCCTCCTTCAAGAATATTTACATTCAAAGGTTCTATGTCCTTCACAATATTTAAAGTAGTTATTGCTAAATTATCCTCTTCCATAACTACCTCAATAAGAACTACCACCTCTCCACTCAGTCTTCCCTTTCTAATCACTTTTCCATTCAAATTTGCCTTTCATACTATATTGTTAGATATGCCACTTTCTCCATAAGATATACCTCTACCTCTATTATATCTTCCACCTCTACCTCTTTGTCTTTGTTTATGCTTCTTTGCCAAGATCTCCTCAGCTTTCAAGGTATATTGATATGCTTCTTCGACACTATCCAATTTCACAAAAAATATTTTATCTTGAATTCTAGATCTCAATCCATTGATGTACCTTGCAACTTTCTCAACCTTACCATCAACATGTCAATATTTGATGTCCAATCTATAGAATTTCTTAGTGTACTCCTTCACAATCATGAAATATTGTCTCAAATTTTTCATCTTCCTCAACAAGATAAGTTGGTAATCAGTAGGAAGGAACTTCTCCTTCACCTTGTTCACCATTTTTGACTAGGTTCTTATATTTTATTTTCCTCTTCTATGTCCATCAATTTGCAAATGCTCCCACCATGGTGAGGCATGACCTTTCAATCTAGTGATTGCAATTTTTACCTTCTAATTATTTGGAATACTTTCAAACTCAAATAACTTTTCCATATCATAGATCCAATCTAGCATAAAATTGTTATCCAACTTTCCATCATAAGGAAAAACTTCCACAACAGTCTTTCCTCATCTTCATCTTCCTCAGGCTCAAGATTAGAGTTTAGTGTCATTGCTTCATCATCACTCATATCATCAAGATGTGGTCATCTCCTCTAGGTTGTGTCCACAACATCTAATCTAGCTGAAATTTGTCATAACATGTCTAATATGACATTATCAAGATTTCCTCTTCCTTGAACCATTTTGTCAAATAGGTTCCTGCAACCCTCTTCAAGTTACAGGTCAAATCCCTAGATCTTCCACCCCACAACCAAAACCCAATTAGATTTTCACATGACCCACTCTCCCCAAGGATGAGCCTCAAGCTTTTCTAACATCCAACATATGGATGGTTGGGGAATAAGGGCTAGAGGCACACATAACTATCTAAGCACCTTGTTGAGTAAGCACAATGGAAGATAAATATACATGACAACACCAGATAGAGAGAAATATCAAATGTCTTTATTGATTCATCATAAAATTAGAATGTTGAGATGGGTGTTGCACACATTGCATAATATTGTTATTATTTTATTTTGTTATGTAATGTTGTGCCTAGATGAACGTGCAACATGTAAAGATTCTAATAGAATATTCTTGATGAGTTGTATTGTAACATTGTGATAATATTTCATGTAATTATTTAATATTGGGGAAAAGAATTAAATGTCCAATACTAAATGTGGGGTCAGTGGGTTAGGTAGCACATGGTTTTTAGCACATGGTTTATGTAATACCACTTAGTGGTTTTGTGGGACTTGCTACTATATAAGCAGCCACAAGGGTAGTTGTTGTAAAGAGTGACAAGGAGAAGACAAAAGGCAAGAGTCGAGCGGGACAAGGCTTGACAGGTTAGCCAAGGGAGCATTTGTGAAGGTTGGAAGCATGGCATGGGATGTGTGGATTCATGCTTGTTCACATAGTTTGCTCGATTGTGGCTATGGCCATGAAGGCTTCCATGGTTGTATGGCAATGGTATTTTTTGCTGAATAATACATGGTGATGGATGCTTTTGGAGGCTGGGTTTTTCCCTCAATGAGGGTTTCCCAGGGTATATCTTGTGTCACAATTTTGTGGGTATGTTGTCTATTCTCTTGCATGTGGATTTTAATTCTGTGTTTATTTTAGATCTATTATGGGTTATGTGGAAATATTTATATTCTTTGTTGCCAAGTTTCCTTACAAGTGGTATCAGAGCTATGGTTTTATTATTGTAACCCTAGATTGAATCCATGGGAATGCATGAGAGGATAAAAGAAAGGGCAAGATATATGAATGATTTATTGCAGATCTAAGGACTTTGGATTTGCTATTATGATGGGATGTTAAAATATTTTAGGCATGTGAAATTGTTGGACAAAAAGATTTTTTCGGATGTTTCATTTAAATGAGGGTTTTGGGGGATAGCTTTGCATAAATGACCTCCTAGGTAAAAAAAGACCTCACCATTGGATCCGGGTTGACATTTCCATAAATTTTGATAGATAATATGCCCTAGTTTGGCCATGTTCAGAGGAAGTGAAAGAGTTTTTTGGTTTCAGCTCATGATGGCCGTCAAATTTAATCCTGTCAAAATTTTCATCACTGAAAAAATAAAAAATGAAAAATCGTACTGAAAATGGTAAAAAGATAGTTTTAGTAAAACGACCATAACTTTCTCTCAGAATATCGGATTTTAGAGTTCTTATAGGTGTTGGAAAGATAATTCAGAGCACTAGAAGATGGTGTAGGTTTAGTTCTATGATTTTGAGATTTTGTCAAGTTTTAAGAGCCCTAAAGTCAGATGTTGTTTATTTTGAGCACGAATTGGGGCATAACTTGGGCATACAAAGTTGGATTTTGGACTTCGAGTAGTCAACGGAAAGCTCTTGGAGAGCTCTACACATTGGTTTAGATTTGATGCAATTTTGGCATGATTTATTTGGTGATATATTGATCTGAATAGTTTATTAATATATTTTGACTATGGTAACATTGTGAGTTTATGACATTGGAGATTTAAGTTTTGATGTCATTGTATACTTAGTTCATATTCGTCTCATGATGATATGGTTATCAATGTTTGGTTTGGATATGCATGATGACTTATTGGATCTACAAGTTGTGTAGTGTTGTAAGCGGTCTATACTTACAGGTTGCATTTATAGCTTGTTTATGGGTTGTCTTTGCCCATTGGTCTTTCATTATTGATGCATATTCAGATTGGTGGCTTGGATTTGGGTTGTCTATGCCCTAAGTCACATAATTTTTTGATTTTATCTTCATATAGAAGGGATGAGATGTTACCAGGTACAGTCATGGTGGAGGATTGTGGTTGACTATTTTATGCTGACAGGTTGGACACTTTGAGAGCCAGATGCTCAGTTTATGGATGTGATCATGGTGTCATAGATTTTGGAATGACATGATTGGTTATATAGAGGATGGTATTTTCATCATGATGTCATGGATAGCTTGGATACATGGTTTAGTGGGAGCTTGTGACAGTGATGGGGTGACAGTGCAGGATTAGTTCCTGGTTTGGTTTGGATCTTCAAGTAGGAGATGGATTTTATGATGCCATAGGTGGCTTGGTACCACGGTTGAGTGGGAGTTGTTGGCATTGATATATTTATTGAGTGTTTGAAGATGTTGGAGGTTTGTCTTAGATCCTGTTGCTGCAAAAGCATCTTTGACATTTGCATGGTGCACTTGTTATCTTCATGGTGTTTGAAGATGGTTAGATCTTGAGGACTCATGGAGTTCTTGGTTATCTTCATGTTGTGTGGAGATGGTTCTTCCTGGTATGTGGAGATGGTTTTCTTCATGGTGTGTGGAGATGGTTGCATCTTGAGGACTCACAGGGTTCTTGGCAAAGGTGTGGTTTATGCTTTTATTTGGCATGTTATCCTTGGTATGAAGATGGTTTCATTATTATGTCATGGTATACTCTTGATACGCATTTAGAGTTGTGACATGTTATGGTGTGTTCATATGGAGCATGTTATCTCTTTTTGGTTGAGATGGTTTAGATCATGTTGTCATGTTCATGTTCCTGAGGCCATGGTTGGAACTTTGACATTGATCTTGGTTTAGTTTCTTGGTATTGAGTACACTGATCATAAGTTGAATACTTCATGATATTACTATGTTGCATTTTGGAGTTGGCATGAATTGATTGGTTACAGGTGCTCATGGATACTTAGAGATGGTGGTGACGCTGATTTCTCTTGGATTAGAGAAGTATTTGTTGGGTTGGTTGATGGTTTCAGCAGGAAGTCCGAGGGGCAGTCGCCTAATATAGACTTGAGAGGAGATTGTTCTTAGATGAGTCTTGGTTGGAGACTTGGGTATCTTGATGAGCATTCTCATTCCCCACTCTTGGTCTACTTGGCGGCTTGCTACTTGAGAGGTATAGCCCATTGTTTCTCTCAGTTGCATTATATTTATGCTTGTCTTTCATGGATATGGATCTTGAGCTATGGTACATGAGTTAGTTCTGGAGGGTTCATTTGAGAGATGGTTTAGAATTGGTTATCTCCATGTGCATATGTTGTTATGCTGGTTGAGTTTGGGAGATGGTTTTATATTTGGGCATATTCCTTGGTTTAGGAATGGTTTATTGAGTTTGATCTTCTTGTGAGAGGCTTACATCCTTGATTAGTTATATGGTATGGTTTGGGTGTTGTTGAGGCTTCTTGTTGGGGTTTTATGGAGGACATCATACTTGCATAGTTTACATCTAGAGGTGTGTGTAGAAGGACATGATACAAGTTATGATTTGCATGGTTTCTTTTGGTCTTGGTTATCTTCCTGGATGTTCAGTTTTGCTTACATTGGATTTGAGATTGGTTGGAGATTGTGATCACTAGTTTGTGCTCATGTATTTCATGTGAGAGATGACATGGTTATTCCTTTATCTCTTTCCTCTATTGGTTGTGGTGAACTTGGGAGAGCATTGGAGACTTGTTATGAGAGTTGTTCTTGCAGGTTATCAGTTGATGTATTGTGGATGTCCTTGATACTACATGGATTCACTTCTTTGAGATGTGTTGAGTGGATTGGTTATAGATTTGACATTATCTTTTGCAGTGGGAGCTTCTTGGTAAATATGTGGTAGGTATTGCTCTTGAGGCTTGTGATTGTAGGTTATAGATTGGATATGTCAGTGATATGAGATTCACTTGTTCTACCTTTGAGGTATGGATAGTTGGATGGGTTTGGCACTTTGTTGTGGGTGCTATTTCAGCTATGGATATTTTGAAAACTACGGATACATGTGATTACCTTTGGATCAGGTTATTTGTGCTTGGAATTTTAGTTGGTACAGGATTTTATGATCTTCTAATGTGACAGGTTGGGTGGTTTTCTCTTTGGATGGCTTCTATGTATGTCCAATGGGAGTGGCATAATAGGAGGTGAGATCATTCATGTTTGAGATGCTGGATACTTTGATTTTGTTGTGGGTACTAGGATGGAGCACTTGGTGTATTTTGATCCATGATGGTGGATGTGCTAGGAGGGATTGTTCCCTTGTTTATTTATGTGGCTATGGATTGACCCTATGCAATGGATACAACAAGTGGGAGATTGTTGAGATGGGTGTTGCACACATTGCATAATATTGTTATTATTTTATTTTGTTATGTAATGTTGTGCCTAGATGGACATGCAACATGTAAAGATTCCTATGGAATATTCTTGATGAGTTGTATTGTAACATTGTGATAATATTTCATGTAATTATTTAATATTGGGGAAAAGAATTAAATGCCCAATATTAAATGTGGGGTCAGTGGGTTAGGTAGCACATGGTTTTTAGCACATGGTTTATGTAATACCACTTAGTGGTTTTGTGGGACTTGCTACTATATAAGCAGCCACAAGGGTAGTTGTTGTAAAGAGTGACAAGGAGAAGAAAAAAGGCAAGAGTCGAGTGGGACAAGGCTTGACAGGTTAGCCAAGGGAGAATTTGTGAAGGTTGTAAGCATGGCATGGGATGTGTGGATTCATTCTTGTTCACATAGTTTGCTCGGTTGTGGCTATGGCCATGAAGGCTTCCATGGTTGTATGGCAATGGTATTTTTTGCTGAATAATACATGGTGATGGATGCTTTTGGAGGCTGGGTTTTTCCCTCAATGAGGGTTTCCCAGGGTATATCTTGTGTCACAATTTTGTGGGTATGTTGTCTATTCTCTTGCATGTGGATTTTAATTCCGTGTTTATTTTAGATCTATTATGGGTTATGTGGAAACAGTTATATTCTTTGTTTCCAAGTTTCCTTACATAGAAAACATGTCTAACTATGAGGCCTTTCAAGTTACAACCAATATAATGATTAGATATACATCAAAATGCATCCAACATGATACAACTACAATTCGATATCCTGATTTGAGCTAGCTAAATTCTTTAATTCTTCTCCTTTTTTGACACCCTAAATCTAAACCTAGACTCAGTACTTATACTTACCAAAATGACTTACAAAGGATTCTAGATCTTTACATAAGGGAAGGCCAACCTCATAATAGTATACACACATCCCAATGCATGATCCTTACATTAAATTTACAACACAAAATAAATGAAAAAGTTGGATCTCACTAAGAATCAACACATAAAAAATTGTTTAAAGAAGGAAATGAGCATCAAAAAACTAATGAGCTCACTCAAAACTTAAAGGAACTCAACAACCAAAGAACCCAACCAAAGTGGGAACTCAAAGACTACCACACTCAGCCAATATTAGAACTCAACATTAACTGACAAAATGCACAAAGATGAGTTGGATAGCAAGGTAACCTAGAATGCTCCTATATATATATATATATATATATATATGGATTTTGAGCATGGCTTGGAGTACTTTGGGCCTAGATACTAGGTATGCTTGCTAAGTCATTCTCAAATCTATGCATTATTACTTCATCTCTCTTTTTAAACACAAATACATATGCTAAATCTCATAATGAGTAATGTAGACAAACTTGCTAAATCTCATTCATGGGTAAGGAATCCATAAATATATATGCTAAATCTTCTATCTAGGTAATGCATAACAACTTTCTAAGTCCCAATAAAGTTAATGCATTTAAGCACAACATGCTAAGCCCCATATGTGTAAAAAATATTCATAGAACCATTCCATTATGATATGATAGATGTTGATCTTCGGATGGAACTTTGGTGGGTTGACTAGTGGCTTACCATCCTATTAGAAAATTTCAATGTCATCTTTTGCAGTAGCTCTCTTGGTGATTCACAGTAGGGTGGGCATTCTACTAGGCAAGGTAATCACTTTTCTCTCCCTTCTTTGTCTTTTCATTTCATGCTAGTAGAGATAGATACTAAAGCTATATTATTAATTATGTTTCTCTTTCATTTCTTATATCATCACTTATTCTCTTGTAATAGCTTTGTAAATATGATATTAGTGGGTGAGATGTTTCTTCAGCTAAGATCTCTCTCACTGGTTGATTTGGGTTTGTTTTAAGTACTAACCACTTATTATATATTTGTTATCTTTTTTTTTTCACCCTAATGCATAAATGTGGAGTTAGGAACATTGGTCTTGTGGGCTTGTTCAATTTGACTAAGTGATGTCCTATCTTATTGCAGTTTACCATATTTTTCTCTCTACTTTACCACAAGTGTGGGTTCATCCACACTTTTGCTAAAGTGGGGACTAAATATACAATCTTAAATTGGAATAAATCCAAATTAATTAAGGTTTAGAACCTATTTAATGTGAGATCATCAATCTCCCTCTCTCTTCAATCTCTTCTTCCCTTTTTTATCCTTTCCCCTAGGTGGAATTGGGTAAAACCTAATAGATCCTCTTAAGAGATCCTATTTTCATGGTGATTAAGCTTAAGGTAGGATCTATTTCTAGTAGGTCCTTCCTTTTGATTCACCTTTCCACCTGGAACTCATTTCTAGTACTAAAATTGTGATTCCTCATAATCTAGACATGATTTCCAAATTCTCAGACCTATTTTGGGGCCCTGGGGTTTGTGCACCTAACATGTTAACCTCATAATGGTTTTTGACACTTGAGTGCCAATAAACTTAACCACTTTCTATATTGGAGCCAAGTACACCATGTATGCTGAGCCACAACATGAGCTGAGTCAGGAAAGACTTTAGGTGTCGAGTGATCTTTAGGTGATGAGTGAAGATCAGGTGCCAAGTGAAGATCAGGTGCCGAGTGAAGTTCAAGTGCCAAATAACTTTAGGTGTCAAGCATGATACAAGTTCCAAGTGATATTTAAGTGCTGAGTCACAGATGATGCCGAGCAATACAAAAATGCAACAGGAGCCGAGTAAGCCAGTTTGTTATTAGTATCGAGCATCTTGAATCAGTAAGTGCCGAGTAACACAGAATGTACATGAGTTTGTAACTTCATTGATTCATATGTAAACCATTTTCATGGCCAACATATGACAAATCTCAAAGGATTAAATGATAAGATCGAATATTTTGTCTTTCCTATGCAATCTACATGCAACCAATAAGAAAAATGGAGAAGGCATGCAACCAATAAGAAAAGTGCAAGGAATGAGCGGGAAGCAAAGATTCAATATGGATCATAGATCCATACCTAACCCTAAGTCTTTGAATGTCTTTATAAGGAAGACAAAATCTCATTAGAAAAAGAAGTGGATGTACAAGGGTGTGGAAGGAAAACTATTTCAGAGTAAAGAGTATCAAATCTCAGAGGATCAAGGTCAGAGAAAGCAGATCAAGTGCCTGTATTCAACAATCAAAGGATTGTAAGCTATCAGGTTTATTGTAACTAATACTCTCTAGAAATTGTATTAGAATGAAAACCTTATGGTGATAGGTTAGCTTAACAACTATTTTTTAGATCCTTTAAATAGTTGATTAAATCCTTTAACAGGGTGACACTTCATGTAAAGTGTTTATAAATCCTTTAACTAGGTCACTATTGATACAATGTAAAGCCTTTAATAGGGCAGATCGTTAGAAGTGGTCAAACATTATTACTGCAGTGATTTTGTGGGTATCATCCCCACCCTAGTTTTACTTTCTTATTTTTGGAGGGTTTCTGGGTTACCAAAATCTCAAGTGTTATGTGGTGATTCTTATGTGTTTCTCATAAATGTTTGATATGTTTATATGCATACAAGCTACTTTTAGTTAAAAAGTTTTAATGGTCAAAATACAGTACTTCTGATTCACGCCCCCCCCCCCCCCCCCCCTCTCAGAAGCATTCTCCCTATTTGAATATTCCAACACTAACAATCAAGGGTGCAATGTGCCCCTAATAGTTTAAGGAAACACTACACCCCTGATGAAGCCCTATTTTGAATCCTTTCTTTGGATCTCATGTCTATCTACTTTCATGTTGCAAAATTCTAGGTAGGTCAAGTTACGAGAGTAAGATGTTTCAAGCCATTTATAAATCCTCTCATTTTCTCAATTTTTCAATCTAATCATCAAGTGTTAAAAAATTCATGTGCTTAATATCTCAATTTTTCAAGCATTCCTCAAGCATTCAAGGAATTCAAACACTCTCTCCATTAAAGTTCAAGGATTCATGCATTTAAGCTATTGAATGAGAGTATGCAAGATCTATCATTTCCAACATTCAAGATCTCCCTTCATACATTCAAGATCCTTTGTTGCATCTTCTACATTCATCCTCTTAGATATACATGCATTCCTAAGGAGGATTTGAAGTAAATTTATACATAGAGGTTTTGATGCCACTTTGATCTCCTTCGTAGGGTTTTGAAGTTGAGTCAAAGCTATTACATCTACATACTTGATTACATTCCAAATTTAGGAGAATATTGATAGATTTACATTGCTTCATGTTAGATCTATTACTACTACTTGCTAGAATTACATTTCAGTTCAAGGTTAATTCTAAATTTGTGGTTTTATCAAGGTAAACCCCCTCCCCTCGCCAAAAAGAAAAGAAAAGCATTCCTTTATTTTGTAGCTTTTGGATATCAAATTGATGAATAGGCTGAAAATTTGAATACCCTTTTCAACTTTCTTTAGAACTATGAAATTAGAATCAATGTCACATAACTTTCATTAGGGGTACACTGCACCCTTGATGCTTCATTTTGACCTTGACTAAGGAGATCACCCTTAATTTCTTTCCAAATAATTTATGGACTTTTTCCATAGTGCACTTTTCATTCTATTTTATGTGAATCAACCCTTTTGAAGGTCATTGATATCCCATTTTTATGTTTACATCTCACAAGGTATTTCATCTTCCTCTCTTTTATTTTTTATACACTTCATCCTTTTATCACATCTTTATATCTTAGACCTATAAAGAATGTCTTCTTTCTTAAACCCTCTTAAGGTGGAGGTGAGAGGGAATTAAACCCAAGTTATTCATCCCTTTTGCATTGGGGTTTTGCATTGGTACCTTATTTTATATCTATCTAACCTAATACAAGGGGTGGATCTTGGTCTCCCCCCTTCTAAATGTGTTAGGATTATTGCTTCTATTTTACCCCTGCATAAGAGGCTACATATAAGTTTGATTTGGCACAAAATTTGATATGAAACAATCATATGAAGTGAGAAATAATATTTATGCAATTCAAGGAAAAGATTTAAAAACATTTCTTGAAGAATGTGATTTGGTTGTTTTATGGTTTCAAGGCATAAAAGACCAATGAAAATGTATAAAGAAAAGTATGGAACAATGGACTATTCTAGATCATTGATTTAAATAAATGATGTATTGTAGAGGATTTCTAAACCCTCATTAGGTCAGAGATCAAAGATGAAAAATGAAAGAATAAAAGAACCTAACTAGATTAGGTTTATGTTATTGTTGAGTGCATTTTTTAAGTGAGAAAGAAAAGCTTATGAAAGAGGAAAGTGTTGAGTATATAAGAGGTCAATGATTAAAGAAATGTAAAGAGGAATTGAATATTAATCACAAGTTGTGATAAAAAATTGATTAGAAGTGAGATCTAATCAAGAAAAGTAATTTTCTATCATATAGATCATTTTATGGTACTTTCTAATCATTATAGTAGTCTAAATCCTTGAAGAAGGTAGACCTAATATTCTTTTATGTAAATATCTTAATTGAGTGCACACATAGAATAGTTTTATAAAATCCCTGAAGAAGGTAGATCTTAGTAGATCTAATTGTATAGACTTAACATAGTAGGTCACTAGAAGTGACAAATCATTATAACTCTAATAACACATCATCTTATTGCAGTAGTGCTAGATTTATGGGTACCATCACCACCACAATTTTTCCCTTAGACCAAGTGTTTCTATGTAACCAAATACTTGTGTTATGTGTTATGATAATGTTTATGCATTTATGGTTGATGCATTTTTTATTAGATAACTTATTTCATTTACAAGTATTGTGGTAAATGTTATGTGACTACCAAATTGCAAAAGACTCAAGAGAAACAATAAGATTTTTTAAGGCTAAAAGTTTTAGAGGATACTGATCCCCCCCACTAGCATCCTACCTTTCCTAATATTCCACTAGAGTTCTTTTATCTTCTATCAAGTTTCTAAATTAAACCAATGAATCCATAAAATCAAGTAATATTACAATAGACTATGGACTACAAGTACTATATGAATACTATTATAAATAACCCTTCACATATCTATAGACTAAGACTTGAGGGGAACATAGAATTAGTCTTTTCTATAGAGACCGATCTCCTTTCTAAATGAGAGTAATGAACATGGATGGTTTTTAGAAAACATGAATCTTGTTATCTATTAAGGGAGGATATAGAATTAGACTTCTTCCATAGAGAAGTACACTATCCTTTCTAAATTAAACCAATAAACATAGATGCTTTTAAAAAGCATGTGGAATGACTTCTTTTCTATAAAGAAGACTCTCCTTTCTAAATTAAGACCATGAATATGGATGGATTTTTTTTTTTTTTTAAATATGAATCTTGGTATCTATTGGTGTGGAATAAAATCTTTTAATATAATCTTTACCAATTTTGCATCAAAACTTTATCAGTTTTATAGTATTATTAATCATTCCACGAAGGGTATCAATATCTTGGATTCCAATACTTAAAAAAATATCTTTACCTCATTGTCTTATGATTCAATACTAAAAAAATAGAGATCCATAAAAATAATAACATATGGGGAAGATTTGGTATGCATATATGTCTAATTATATATTAGAGATTTGCATGAGATATGTATTAGTTATATACTGGAATTTTATATTGAGATTAATGCCTCATTTGGGTGAAGTGGGGCTTCATCCTAAGGAAGTTGTGTTAGAATATTTAGAATAACTAGAGGGGGTGTTATCATGAATGTTGATGGTATTCCTTTGGGGGAGTATCCTAAGTATTGGATAATATGTGGCAGTATTGAAATATTGCATTTATGACTATGTTTGTCATTGATGTCAACATAGCAATAATTCTATGAAGACTAACATAATAGTAGACAAAGATCATGTTGATACAAACAAAAATTTAAGAATTAGATGATGCAAAGTTAAGGATGTGTTCCTCATAGTGTCTTAATAGCGAGGTTAAGTGTGTGTAACCTAAGTTGAAGAGATACAAAAGTTATATGTGATTTATAGAGAACAATGTAGAAATAGAGTACCTATAAAGAAATGTCGGATGATTATGATTTATCTCTTTACACACACACACACACACACACACACACACACACACACACACACACACACAAATATATATAATCAAGATACATGGAATTATAGAGTGGTAGAGGATAGTCTAATGATGTCATTTATAAGTGTGCAAGTCCTGAAGTCTCACATGTGAAGAGTTGCATAGCTTATGTGTTGATAGTACTATCTTGATTGTGAAATAATTAATTATCTTATTAAGGTCCTATCATAATTAATTGAGGATGCCTCAAGGCTAACTCAAGGAATTTTTTTGAGGACTTGGTATAAAGAAAAGTATTTTCCTTGTTTTTAAATGTGTGGAATGTGAAGTTTTTAAGGAAGTGTGAACAAGAGAATATTATTTAATAAATGTGTATAAGAAATCCAAAGGATTATTGGATGCAAATTTTGTGATCTAGTATTGAGATCATAAGGAGAAAAAGTTTGTTTGACAAGATAGAGATAGAGGAAGGAGAAACATAGTTTAATTCTATTATTCTGCAAGGAATAATACATAGATCATTTGGACAATGGGTTCATTGGTCTTTCTCCTGAAGCTATTTGGACAATGGGTCCATCTTCCTTCTACAACTCCTAACAGGGTTGGCACAACTCCTAACATGATTGAAATCTCCTAATAGGATTCAAAGTCTCCTAACATGGATAGATATATACTGAATGAATTTCATAGACTCCTACCAAGGTCCATCCTCTAACAAGGAATATTTATATTAGTATATCATCTTGTGAGTACCATCCCCACTATGGTTTTTCCTCTAATCAAGGACATCCCTAGTTAACATATCTAGTGTCATTGTGCATGAGTATCTTGTTATGGTTTCTAATTATATATATCATATGGTTAAGAATTAATAAGGCTAATAATTATGATAATAGTTGGATAGCTGATTCACCTCTCCCCACTCTCAATTATATTAGTGGACTATATATTCTAACAATTTGTATCAAAGCTTTAGGTCCTTGAAGAGAAAGCTTAACGGCTTTGGGTGATCAATGGAGAGTCATTTCAGAAAGGACAATCCAAAATTTGATGGAGTCAACTATGATAGATGGAAAGAGAAGAAGAAGAAGACTCATATCTAGGAAATTGGATTTTGACAAAAGATAGCAAAAAACTTATGGAAGAAACAAAGCTTGAGGAACACAGTGAATTAGAAAGAGATATGTTCACATGCAATATGAGAGCTAGAGAAACATTGCTATCATATCTTCTTGAGAATGATTATAGTTAGGTGGTATATTTAGCAAAATCCCATCTAATTTGCAAAGCATTAGAATTTACTTTTGAGGGAGATAATCATACAAAAAGGATAAGGTTGTAGAATTGGATATGTTTGTTTCAAGATGATAAAATGATGGAAGATGAATATGTAAGAAGCTATGTTGGTAGGATATATTAGATTTTTGTAGGAATCAAATCATATGGTGGAACCAAGGAAGAAGATGAGGTTGTGTGGAAGATTCGAAAAATTTGAGACCACCATTCAAGCAAATAACACAGATGATTGACCTGTTGATACCTTGTACTAAGAAGTTTTCTAGGAAATTTTTTGTTGGAAGATTGGGAGTATTAGAAATAGGTTTGAGATAATTTGGAGAATTGACAATAGTAGAGATAACTTTCAGTGCCCTAAATTTTGGGCCATGTCAGTTTAGAAGTGCAAGCACTCATAGAGATTTCATTAGCAACAACAGAACCAGATTTGATGCAGATAGAAAGATTGAAGTAGGTATATCCCTTCTTCTAAGAAGATAACTAAATGGTAAGAATATATTTAAATGTTGGATTTGTAATGAATTTGGTCATTATGCATCTAGATGTCCTAAAAGAGAGAAAAGGTATAAGGGAAAATTTAAGCCGAAAAGACCTAGAAATTGTTTGTATGCAAATGAAGATAAGGAATCTGATGAAATAATTTAGAGTGAAAGTGATGATGAGTTAGGATTCATAACCATTAAAGAATATGACCTTGGCATAGAAATTAGAGAGGATAAATCTCTAGTTTCCCAAGTTGAAAATAAATTTGATTGGATAATAGACAATGGATGTTTGTGTCACATGACTAGTGATATGAACAAGTTTGTTAAATTCAAGAATCATGATAGAGGTATTGTCAAAGTTGGTAACAATGCATCATGTCACATTATCGGGAGAGGATCTATTATTCTTGATGGAAAGACTAACACTAATGATGTTTCCTTTGCTGATGGATTGAAGTATAAATTGTTGAGTGCTGGATAGTTGGTGGATAAAGGTTATCAATTGAAATTCATTAAAAATACTTACAATATCAAAGATAAAGATGGTAAGCTGATTGGATTAGGCACAAGATCCAGAGTTAATGTATTTCAATTGAATTCCACAGAGATGATAGGTTTGGTTGCAAAAATAGATAATAGTTTGTTATGGCATAGGAGGTTTTGTCATCTAAAATTTGATAACATTGTGAAGGTTAGTATCACATTTTTAGTTAGTGATTTTCCTAAGATAATGAAGCCTACTAATGTTGTTTGCAAAGAATATCTCATGGCTAAGTAGAAGAAGGTATTATTTCCTAGCAAGAAGTTCACTACTATAGAGAATCTAGAAATTGTTGACACATATTTGAGTGGTCCTACCAAGATGAGAGGATTCTATGGAGAAAGGTATTTCATGATTTTTTTGATGATTTCACTAGAATGATATGGGTAGAATTTCTTAAAGAAAAATATGAGGCATTTGAAAAGTTCAAAATATTTAAGAATAGAGTTGAGAATGAATCTGGTGTTTAGATAAAATGTTTGAGATCAGATAGAGGAGGAGCATTTACCTCTATAGAATTTAACATGCTTTATGAAGAGAATGGAATTAAGATACAATTATCTTCACCCAAGACCCTTAAGAAAAATTGGATGGTAGAAATGAGAAATAGATCAATATTAGAGGGATCAAGAGCAATGATGTTTGAGAATGATGTATCCAAGACATTTTGGAGCTCAGAAGTAGTCAATACAATAGTATACACCATGAAAAAAGTACATATCAAAAAAGGTATGAATAAGACCCCTTATGAATTATGGTTTGGTCATTCACCTTTAGTACAAAATTTTAGAATCTTTGGAATAGATTGTTACATAAAAAGAGATGATGATATTGATAAGTCATGCAAGAAGTGATGAAGGTATGTTTCTTGGATATTCATTGAAAAGAAGTAGATTATAGATGTTTTAATCATAGAACCAAGACAAAGTTGAATGTGCAAATGTAAAATTTGATGAAAAGTTTAGAATTAAGGAAAAGATGATGGATTAAAATTTTGATGAAGAAGATAGAAATACTTGAATTATTAGAGAGAATGTTGAAGTTTTCTTTAAAACTAACAATGATCTATAAAATGATTTGAAAATTGTTCAACAAAGAGGAGAACAAAGATATGAACATAGAGAAGAAGTAAGAGTTGAGTTAGAAAATGCTACCTCTAATAGGAACATGACAAAGAATCACCCACCAAAGAAGATAATTAAAAGTAAAGACAAAAGAGCGATGAGAAGAAATAGAGTGAATAAGGAACTATGTTTAATTTCTCAAGTTGAATCTAAGAGTGAAGATGAAGAATGTAAAGATGATCATTGGATGCAAGTAATGAAGGAAGAATTAGATCAGATTTTGAAGAATGATACATGGAAATTAGATCATAGACCTAAAGAAAAGAATGTCATTGGAACCAAATGGGTATTCAGAAACAAGATGAATGAACAAGGAAAAGTTGGAAGGAACAAGGCTCGAGTTGTATGCAAAGGATATTAAAAACAAGAAGGAATAGATTATGAGGAGATATATGCCCCTATAGCCAGATTGGAAGCAATGAGAATTTTTTTGGCTTATGCAATGAACATTAATTTTTAAAGTGTATCAGATGGATGTCAAATCAACCTTCTTGAATGGAGAACTTGAAGAAGAGGTATACATTGAGAAGCCTCAAGGTTTCTCTCTAACAGAATAACAAATATATGGTATGCAGATTGAGAAAAGCTCTATATGGTCTAAAGCAAGCACCGAGAATCCGGTGTGCAAGGTTGTACAAGTACTTGGAAAAAATTAGATTTGCTAAAGGTATGGAAGATAATAAATTATATTTGAAAGAAATTGAGAATGGTTGACTAATAATAGTAATATTTTTTGATGACAAAATATTTGGAGGAAATGATGAAGAAAGTGATAAGTTTGTAGAAGAAATGAAAAATGAGTTTGAAATGAGTATGATAGGAAAAAGGAAGTTCTTCTTAGGCTTGCAGATTATGCAAAATAGTGATGGCATAGTCATTTCACAAACAAAGTATTTGAAATACTTGTTGAAAAAATTTGGCTTGGAAAATTATAAGCATGTTGGTACACCAATGATAACTAGTTGCAAGTTATCTAGCAAAGATGAGACACCTACAATTGAACAAAAGAAGTACAAATCCATTATTGGAGGTTTGTAATATCTAACTCACACTAGACTACATATAGAAAATGGAGTTTGGATTGTATCTAGATTTCAAGATGATCCTAAGGAGTATCATTATGCAATAGTAAAGAGGATATTCAGATATTTGAAGGGATCATCTAATTATGGGTCATGATATGAAAGATCAAGTGATTTCATTTTATTTGCTTTTACTAATGTAGATTGGGAAGATAGTATGGATGATAGAAAAAGCACCAGTGGTGGAGCATTCTTTCTTGGAGGTAGATTAGTTTATTGGCTAAGAAAGAAACATGATTGTATTTTATAGAGCACGACTAAGGTAGAGTATGTAGTAGCAACAATTTATTGTAATCAAGTTATGTGGATGAAGAAGATGTTGAAGGATATTGGGATCAAATTCTCAAAACCTGTTATCATATATTGTGATAATACAAGTATAGTAAGTATGTATAATAATCATGTATTGCATTCTAAGACTAAGCATATATCTATTAAGTATCATGTCTTAAGAGAGAAGGTATTAGAAAAAGAGAACAAATTGGTGTATGTTATTACTAAAGATCATATTGTAGATATCTTTACAAAACCTTTTCCTAAATATAGTTTTGAGTACTTAAGAGGTATGCTTGGGGTTATGCCCCTACCTACTTCAAATTAGATGATGCAAAGATAGCACTTGTCTAGTAGTACAAAGCACTATTATTTTACTAGACTAAATGTTGATGCTTCATGTATGGGAAGTATATGTGATGATTAGAGTCACTAAGGACTCTTGAAAATTGGTCTTGAATAGTGTCTTTGGACACTTGAGTTGGTTGAAGACTTAGATAAGATAATTGACATAATTATTCCTTTGTCATTGATGTCAACTGGGGAGAGATGAGTATGAAAAACATCCTCTAAGTATGGGTGACAGATCAATATGAAGAACACAATTGAATAGAGAGACATGAGCACATCTTATTCTTAATTAGGGAGACTTGGAAAGATTCATAAAAGAAATAAAAATGAATATCTCTGTGGGGGAGATATATAGCATCAAGAATTTTGTTGTATGAGAAGAAAAATGTAAACAAAAGATGGAGAACAAAGAAGTGTTTCAGAGGATTTCCAATTTGATTGAGGAAGAGGATTTGAAAAGGTGAGAACAACAATAACATTAGGGTATTGTTTCGTATTCTTAGAACCTAGATTTTTCTCATCAATGTTTTCATGAATGTCAAAGGGGGAGATTTTTATGATGAATGCTGATGGTATTCCTTTGAGGGAGTATCCTAAGAATTGGAGAGCATGTGACAATATTGACATGTTGCATTCATGACTATTTTTTTCATTTCATGTCAACATAGTAGTAATTCTATGAAGACTGTTAGAATAGAAGACATAGATCATGGTCATACACACATAGGTTTAAAAATTAGATGGTCTAAAGTTAATGACATGTTCCTTATAGAGTCCTAATAGTGAGGTTAAGTGCATGCAACCTAAGTCAAATAGATACAAAAGGTATATGTGATTTACAAAGAGTAGTGCAGAAATATAGTACCTATAAAGCAGTGTCTGATGATTATGATTCATCTCTTTGTGGAGGTATAATCAAGATACACCAAGTTATATGGTGGTAGAGGAAAGTTTGATCATAATGTCTGTAAGTTTGCAAGTCCTAAAGTCATACGTGTGAAAGTTACATAGCTTGTGAGCCAACAGTGCTATCATGATTATGAAATAATTAATTGGAGAAACCTCAAGGCTGACTCAAGGATTTTTCTTGAAAACTTGGTATAAAGGAAAGTATTTTCCTTGTTTATAATGTGTGGAACGTGAAGTATTTAAGGAAGTGTGAACAAGAGCAGAGAATTTCGTAAATGTGTGTAAGTGATCCAAAGGATTATTGGATGTGAATCTTATGATCTGATATTGAGATTAGAAGCAGAAAAAGTCTGGTTGAAAAGAAAAAGATAGAGGAAGGAGAAGTATATTTGAATTCTATTATTTTGCAAGTAATGATACCAAGATTATTTGGATAATGGATTCATTGGTCTTGCCCCTAAAGTTGTTTGGACAGTGAGTCCATCTACTTTCCACAACTCCTAACAAGGTTAGAATCTCGTAATAGGGATACAAAGTCTCCTAACAGGGATTTATATGTATTGAGTTTATTTCATAGACTCCTAATAGGGTCTATTGGGACTAAAAATTGCATAGTCAATTTTGAGTACCATTGAGAAAATTGAGCCCTATAAATTCTTTTGATGCCTATGTAACCGGTTGTACTTTTGAGCCTTGTGAGGTGTTTAATGTTTCTAACACCCTTCATTCAGCACATCCACTTGTTCCATGAAGTTAAATTGAGATTCTGATCCATTTCATGAAGTCTCATTTTGAGCTAGTCTCAAATCTGCATTTTCACCCGTGTCAAATAGCGATAGGAGGCCTTGTTTGCATTTGAATATCTCGCACCTAGAAATGTCTCATGACCTACAAATTTGGGAGTGTTTAGTGTCCATAACAAAGAACCTATGTTTGAATTTTCAAGTCATTTTGAGTTTGTTTGATTAGGTTTCAAATCCCTCAAAGTTGGTCAGTTACTATTTTGTGCATTTATGTAATTGTGCAAAATTTTGGGAAGCCCTGTTTGACATGTTATAACTTTTAACTAGTTGACCAAAATGCTAAAATTCTTTTTGCATTGCATTGTAGACATTAGAGACTTGTTATGTTTCAAGTTTCAGCTTATGACGAATCTGTTTGATTAGTTTTCAAATGCGATATTAGTTTTCTTTTTACCAGTGTTAGCATTCAGATTTTTCGAAACCCCTGTTCATGATGTTATATCTTTGATCCCATGATTGGTAAAATAAAATGGATTGTACCATTGTGTTTTCCTCTAAAAATACTCTAAGTGTGCCAATTTGCAAGTCTTGATGAATCCATTTGCACACTTTTTAGGGTCAATTCTATTTGCAAAAAATGTTTTTTGTCATGTTTCCAGTCAACAAAATCTGAATAGTCCACTTTGAACGCTCGCCATTTGCGCCTAGTTATTTTTCATGAGCCCAAATCAGAGATCCATACTCTCCTCATAATAGTAAACCAGTGTCCCAGTTTTCATTTCCCCATGTGCTCATTTTCCCAAATTTCGAAGCCAAATTAGAACCCAATTTATTGTTTTTTGACATGTTTATTTGCACGTAATTCTGAGAAGGCAACTTTGACAGTGAATATCGTTTGACCCCGAATTCTTCATGAGATGAGATTCGATAGGGTGCTAGTGTGGGGAATAGAGAGTTAGTGTGTTAGTTTTCAGAGCTTAGTTATCTATTTAGGTCAGTTTTTAAGGCTAGTCAATGGACCTCCTAGCGGAAAAGTGACAAGTTGCAAAAAAGGGTAAAATGAGTTTTTAATGATAGATTATTGATTGAATTTGATTCTAATTAGTTTAGAATGATCAATAGATCAATTCAGCATTTTAGTTGTTCGAAAATGAAATTTTTTTAGCCGGACCCACTTTGGGGTTTGACTGATTCCATTAGGTCAAATGAGTCAAAGAATGAAAGTAGTGAAGCTAAAGTGAATTCCCAATTGTATGCTCTTGATTCCAATACCCAAATGAACATTGGATCATCTAAATTGTTGTTGAGTAAAAAATACATGGAGGGGATTGGTTGGAAAATATTTAAAAGTGACTTTGAAGGGTTTGAAGATACTCAATCGCAAAATAAAGGTCTTCTGGAGCACATTAGTACAACCAAGAAGCCATGAGCCAACAAAGTAAAGAGGCCTTTTTTCTAAGGCACGTGAGTAACAAAGATAGGAGCTAGTGGTTTTAAGACAAATAAACCCATGCTTTTAATGTCCCAATCGGCTAACAAGGAAGCTCACAGTATGTTCACAACAACCCATGCAAATAAGGCATTTGAAAATAATTAAAAGAAGGAGCTAGTGCGAATTGTTAAGGAAACTTAGTGTTAAATATAGAAGAATGGAGGAAAATAATAGCAAAAAAGCGTAGGACTCCATGCTAAGAACACAGGCAAGTGCATGGTAAAGTGAAGAAGACCACATGTCATGGAGAGGAACAGTTGACACATAAACATGGAGTTCATGCAATATGAAAGGAAAGTTGTAAGTTTAAATGGAGCAAGTAGCCAACTAAAAGAGAGAAGGCCCACATTCTCAAAAGGAAACCCATTAGTGCTAAAGGAATGGGAACTTGAATCAACGCAAGAAAATGAACTACACTCAACAACATTGCAAGATACCTCCATGCAAGTAAAGAACAAATGAAGATGTTGATCTATAGGCAGATCATGGTTTAAAACAAAGACACGGCTCACGGTACAAACCAATGGTATAAAGGAATAGAGGCATCTTCTAATAGTCAATGCCATAAACAAGGGAGTCCACGACATCAAAAGAGCTAGCTAGTAGTGTTAAACAAAGAAGTCATAGCATCAAAGACCAGAACAAAGGCACCATCAAGGAAATCCATGCTTTTAAAAGCAGAAAACTAAGCCGCTGGAGAAAGGAAGATGAAATGGTTTGAAGTTATGAAAGAGCAGATCCAAAACAATAAGGCAAAGAAACCCACAGCCTTAAAGGGAAAGCTAGCCACAGTCAACATGAATGGAAATAAACAAAGTTGCAGGTAGTTGGAGAATGGGCAGCTTGAAATAATTAAATCCCATCCATGTTAAAGCCAACCATGCCATGAAAGGAGAATCTACTAGAAGCCCTAGCTCATGCTAATTTAAAAAGAGCTATCCATTTTTAAAAAAAAAAAGAGGCATCCAAGTAAGCAAGAGGGTAGAGGACATCTTAAGAAAAATAGGGGAATATGAAAGGCCCATGCATTCAAATTGAAGAGGAAGACACTAAATGAAACATCAAGGATACCAGTTTTTCAATTTGCGATGAGAAGTTTCAAATAGAACATTGAAAAATTGATCACAACATTATAAATTTGGGATGATCCATCATATTGTAAAAGACTTGAAAGATGAGTACCCATTGAATCCACATACCAGTCTTGATTATAGTATGCATTGCTTGAAGAAGAGAAATCAAGACAATAGGGATACGACGGGTACCCAGGTTGATAATAATACACGTTGGAAGCATAAGATTGAATGCTGCTTGTTGGATATGATGAATATGCTGGCTCAAAACTAGTGGGTAGTGTGAAAAATGGCATCTGGGAAATGAGCATTGCTGCCTAAAATATGGTTTCTCCATGCCTCTACTCATTGTGCCCTTGCATGTGCATTAGAAATAAAAATGGTAAAGGGGTTTTTGTCCCACATTTTTTGTGTGTCATATTTTTTATAGTTTAAATACAATTGAACACAATAAGCTTACTATCTAAAAGATACTGGCTTTTTGAAAGTCAAGCACACACGAGGTGGGTCCCACCCAGTTGGCTAGTTGGAGGTGCCAGTATAATTTTAAATGAACACATATATTAGAGTATGATGATGTCAGCATATGAAGCTATCGAAAAAGTCTAGAATTTGGTAGTCACTACCTCTCTAGCCAAAAAATCTTGGATTTTTTGGCTAGCAACATAGTGAGTCATCGAAAAAACTTAGAAGTTCGGTGAAAGAAAAATAAGTTTAGAAGAAGGATATTTCACCATATGTCCAGATTGTGTGGTCGTCATTATCTTGCCAACCCAAAGTTCTCACTCATTAACCATAGCGATGTAGCAAACTTTGATGTGGGGATGACAGGTGGCAGCAAAGATGAGGTCGTCGACCAATCTCAATGTGACATGTGGTGCACTATCAGTAGGTGATGTGGTAGATTGTGGTCCAATAAAAAGATGACATATGTCACCTAGGTGGCCATTGGATCTAGATTGTGGGGTGGCATAGAAAGTTCTTGGCCAATCAGAGACTGCCACTTGGTAGTCTTATGGCATCCAGTCAATTGAGGGGGTAACACAGGAAAAAATAAATCTTTTGAAATTAATGATTTTCCCATGCACATTTTTAAAAGAGGGTAATTTCAAATTGAAAATATTTTTATCCTATAGTTAAAACTATAGACAAATCATTAAGTTTTCAAAAATTTTGAATTTTTAATGAGAAGCCATGCAGTAGAGGCCTATTTTTCAAATGACTATAACTGGAGCAATTTTAAACCAAAATGGGTGCTCCAATATACCACCAAAATTGGGAGAATTCAAACTTTCCAAATATGAAGTCAATTTTTGCATAGGTCTTCACCAATTCATGTTATAGGTCAATTTGTGTTTTCTGGAGTATTGGCAATAGAATAGACAAATTTGATCATTGATCATTAGAGTTTGTTAGAGGGCGGATTTGAAGACTTTTTGGAGCCTAAATGTGGAAAAAAATAAGCTAGAAAAGATTATATTGCATTCTGAAGGTCACGTTCAACTAATTTTTCACTTTTACCGTGAGTTCAACTTTGCATCAAAATCAGTTATAATGGTGAATCAAATATCTCATATATTTCTTTCTTTTAGAAGCAAATGATGATGATTTGATTCTGGCAGTTGAGGAGAGAGATTAGAGAGAGTCTTTTCATGGTGAAGAGAGGGAATTTCATGTGGACAGATGTCATCTTCAGAGAAAATCTGAGAATTCCCTCCTACTATATCATTCCCTTTCTTTCTCTTTGTACAGGTTCTAGTTTTTGTCACTGAGAAACCAATTGGTTCCAGTCTTTTGGAGAAAATTTGCACATTACTATGATACCAGGGTTTTGGTTCTAGTCTTGATGCATTCCCAATACTGAGACACCATATTTTTCAGCATATTTCTCTCATATGAACAACAATAGGAAGGAATATATAGATATTTCAGATCTATTAAGTTGTTTCATGTTTTGATTTCATGCATATGAATGTATTAATTTCAAGGAAATAAATACAAAGAGCAATAGATGATTGAGTTTCAATTTAAATCTTGTCTCGTTTATTAGTACCCTTCAATGTTTTATGATCTTCGATAGAGAGCTTAGGTTGTAGTTGCAGTCCTTTAAGGCTGTATGTTATTTCATTGTTGCCTATAACTCAAAGGGTTATGTAAATGTTTCAGGGAAATCAATAGGGTTATAAGGTTACTGATGGGGATATCATGTAAGAATGAGGTTTAGATTGAGCATAGATGTCTATTTACAAATTAAATGGATAGATCAAGCATCTGAAGATAGGAATATGTCTCAAATATCCATATGTGTATTTTTGATTCATGGAATTGCCCAATGGTTAAGGCACTGATTAGATTATAGGATCATCAAGTCTTATTGTTGCATATCTGAGGTTTTTGTTGAATCAACATTATTAATCAAATTTTATTTCGTGTTCATGTTGAAGGACCTAAATGTGATGCCCTCACTCAACTTATGAATTTCATTATTTTGCATTTAGCTACTGCAGATCTATGTCATTTCATGAGTTATTAGGAGAAATAAGGGCTTGTATCTTCTAATTATAGATTCAGGTATATGTTTTGCATTGGTACCATACATCAGAATCTCAAGGTTAACCTGCCTAGGTCTCGTAGAGCCTGAAGTGGAGAAGGGTCATGCCTTATAGTTGGCCCAATGTCTGAAGTGATGTGTTGAAAATTGGAGTTAGCTGCCCCTAGATGTGTCATCTTCTCATCGAGGTAGTTGGAAACCAGTAACATTTTCAAACACCAAAAAAATGGCGACTTTGCTAGGGACTGTATTGAATTTGTATAGTAGAAAAACCTTGAGAATTTAAGAAGGGATTCAATACAATAGGAAGATGTGCATGGAAAATTTACAATAGTAAGTTAATTGATGTGTTTTCCAATTTTCTTACTCAAATGTCATGTACACCAGTATTGCTTTGTTTAGGACAACAATATATTTGAATGATTGAGTATAGATCAAGTTGCTACTAAGTTTCATGTTCACTCAATTCTGTCAGTTTGATTTTTAGAGTATTTCTATAAATTCAGAGTCAGAATTTTTGAAAAATGGTTTCTCTCTTTTAAGTTTTTAAAGTTTTACAAATTCTACAAAGTGACAATTCAGTTCCGATCTGTCATGTATGAATCATGTGTTAAATCTTTCTCACATTGTGAGTGGTGACTCTCTATAAAGGATCTCTGAACTAGTGTAGATTGGTTACATAAAATTGCTTTCAAGAGTTTTCAATTGAATTAGATAGATCTGAAAGTTGTGTCAATTTTAAACATGAAGAAAGAGTATATGAATTTCTGACCAATAAATTTCAAAGTGTTGTTTGATTTTTTGTTATAAGAGTTTTTGAATGATAAGAATGAATCATAACAATGATTTCATTTAGTTCTCCCCAAGGAGATGGTGGCTCTATAAGGATATGATCAGTCATACAAGGAATTGAGATCAGCACTAGGCCAATCAGTAGATCAATGTTTTCATGTAGCAACACTAAAGGTATTTTATATTTTCATGTGATTCATGTTCCATGAAAGTGAGTTATATGTGTGTGTTCTCTGTCAAGTGAAGTTTTAGCACTAAGAGGAGGAGAATAATGTAATAGGTTTTATAGACTTCATTAGATTGAGTTTCAGCTGGTTATATTTAAGTTTGTGAAGTGTATTTGAAGTGTTCATTTGGTAGAAAGTTGTGTAGATCTGCTGCAAATTACAAATCAGAATTATGGGTGAATGAGGTTCAATTTTTTTTAAAGGATGTCAAGATTCATTTCACCTAATATGTAGTCGATTAGTGAAATTCCTAGATCCATTTCTACCAAGCAGTATTTAATGGTATTCATGGTTTCCCGAATCTCATTGCTAATGATATTAGAAAAAGTTTACCTAATTTTAATGGGAACCATTTTGTTTGAGCTAGTCATCATGTTGAATTGTTCACTGATTTGATGGGTGACTATGAGATTGCTCATGAGGACGTTCACATGAAGGTATTTGTTTAGACCTTAGAAGGTGATGCTAGAGATTGGTTTTCTTTTCTACCAGGGTGTTTCATTTCATTTGGGGTGAGTTGCATTCTACATTCATGGAGCAATTTGGGGAGTGGGTAAATATATCTAATTCTTATGATAAGTTCTCGAAGATTCATGTTGAGAATGGTGAACTTGTTCCTCAATTTAATATCAGATTTGCAAGAGTTTTGAATGAAATCCCTGAGATTTATAGACCCAATGATCAAATGTGTTTTTCTATTTACTTTGATGCATTTGAAAAGAAAATGAATTATCTACTAAGGGATAAAGAACCACAAACATTATATCAGGCTTTTATGACCGCTAGGGATATTGAAAATAATCTAAAATATGGATTGACTAGAAGTCATTTTGCTAAAAATATGTGCTGGTATAATGTATCTGAAAGAAAGGATGAAGGTGATATTGATGCTTCAATTTCAAATTAGAATATCAACACCCCTGCTATAAGTTTTAATCAGATTGAAAATTTAAATCAGAATGTGTGTATAAGGAAGGTTAGTTTGGCTACAAATGAAGTTACACATGTTCCTAATGCTATAGCAGTAGGATATATTTCATACTTTGATAGGTTTCAACATTATGTTGATTTTAAAAATCAAAGTTTAGTTACAATAGTAAGTTCTTTTCATGATAATTATATGTATGATGATGTGACTAATGATTCAAAATTTGAGGTTGCTGCACCTAGATCTCAGTCTCATAAAAGTGAAGAGGTTGAGAGTTATCTCTCTGATCATGAGTTTGATGTTGTTGATCTGACATGCCATGGAGAGATAACACAAAATGAAGAATGTGAGTCAAATTTATCCCAATCACAATTAGAAGAACAAAGCACACATGTTGATAATGTTTCAACAATAGATGGTAAGATGGATTTGCCTAATCAGTCGGATGCACAAGAAATGATTAATCTTATTCATAGATTACATCATGTTGAGAATATTATTAAATATGAAGTTGAAAGATATTCATCTCAATGTGAGTATGAAGAAGCTGAAAGTCATGTTTCAAGTGATGATAATAAAGTTGTTGATCTGATGTATTATCAAGAGGTGTCATATGAAGATGATGATGAGATTTGTTACTCGAGTCAAGGAGAGGATAGTCATAGTGTATGTTCATCTTCATGTGAATCAGATGCAAGTTGGGAAGAAGAAAGTAATGACAAAATTGAGTACTCTCTTGCTAGTAAAGGTATGAGTTCTCTTAAATCTGAAAGTGAATTTCTAGTTCAGAGTTATAGTTGTCAGCTTGAGGTTGAAAGTTGTGAAGAAAATTTGTCTACACTATATGAGGATAAAGAGGTTGTTTATAAGGATGGATTACCTAATTGTGTAGATGAATGTCTTGAGGAGGTATGTAATAGCAATCAACATACAAATGATTCCAAGTTTAATGCATTAGAACCTATTGGTAAGATAAATAATGATAGATTTGCAAGACATTTGAATCATCTACATGAAGACAATAAAAGTAACTTTGATTTATATTCTACATGCTTCATTGATGGAGTGGATGTTGAGTCTTCATATGGTTCTGATTTTTCTTCACATGCTAAAAGCCTCCATGAGGATGAAATGGGTTATGATTTTAAAGTTTATACTAGTGCCTTGTATGATGAATATTATGAGGATGAACAACCCATGTTTTGTCAAGATGTTCAACAAGGATCACTACATGGAGTTATTAACCCGTTGTTTGAAGAAGACATGAAACTTTCATATTTGATTGAGGATGGGTTTAATGATGATACCTTGTCTTACTACTATAAGAGGTTAGATGAGTCTTCTTCCAAGTGTGATGGTGAAGGTATTGATGAGATTGCATATCATGAGATTGAGAACAAGGTGTTTGATAAGATAGTTATTGAAAATTTGCATGCACCTTGCAAGGATTTTTATGATGAACTTTTTGATGCAAAGACTAATCTATTTGATGATTGTAAAGAACAATTTGAAGATCCTAGATTATTTTTAGATTATAACATTGATGATATTTGTGATTACAAATCTAATTATTCATTTGACTATCCTTCAGTTATGCAAAAGGATATAAAATTTGAAGGTATCTATGATCCTTTTCCTCAAGTTGAGTATGAAGCCTTCACATTCAAAGTTGATAGTGTGCATGAGTCATTAAATAAAGAGAAGTTTCAGTTTTAGTCTGATGTGTTTGAGCATGTTGATCAAAACTTTCATAGTGAGCAAGTTGTTGAAGAAAGTGAATCGAGTTTTTATATGCATTATGGAAGTAAGAATGAAGATTCAGTTTTACCAAGTGTTGAGTTTCAGGATGTTGATCTAATTGGTCAAACTAATAGGATAAGTAATTTTAGTTTACCTCATGCATGTTTAGATGAGAATAAAGTTTATGAAAGAGGTAAAGCTTGTGAGAAAGTTCAGTGGCCTAGTGCCATAGTATGTATATAATAGAGGTAGTTGTTTTCTATTTTCAATAAAGCTGTTCGAGAGAAATTTTGAAGTTTTTGGGAATGGTCTGCTTCCTCCAGAGATCTGAATGCTTGTCATGCCCGCAAGGGACATGCATCTCCACACAGAGCCACTATTGGGACTAAAAATTGCATGGTCAATTTTGAGTACCATTGAGAAAATTGAGCCCTATAAATGCTTTTGATGCCTATGTAACTGGCTGTACTTTTGAGCCCTATGAGGTGTTTAATGTTTCTAACACCTTTCATTCAGCACGTCCACTTGTTCCATGAATTTAAATTGAGATTCTGAGCCATTTCGTGAAGTCTCGTTTTGAGCTAGTTTCAAATTTGCATTTTCACCTGTGTCAAACAACGACAGGAGGCCTTGTTTGCATTTGAATATCTCACACCTAGAAACTTTTCATGACCCACAACTTTGGAAGTGTTTAGTGTCCATAAAAAAGAACCTATGTTTCAATTTTTAGGTTGTTTCAAGTCCGTTTGATTAGGTTTTGAATCCCTCAAAGTTTGTCAGTTACTGTTTTGTGCATTTGTGTGATTGTGCAAAATTCTGGGAAGCCCTGTTTGACATGTTATAACTTTTGACCGATTAACCAAAATGCTAAAATTTATTTTTCATTGCATTGTAGATGTTAGAGACTTATTATGTTTCAATTTTTGGCTTATGAAGAATCTGTTTGATCAGTTTTCAAACATGATTCCAAATGCAATTTCTATCTTTTTACTGGTGTTAGCATTCACAGATTTTTTAGAACCCCTGTTCATGATGTTATATCTTTGATCCTGTGATTGGTAAGATCAAATGGATTGCACCATTTTTTTGTCCTCCAAAAATACTCTAAGTGTGCTAATTTACACGTCTTGATGAATCCATTTGCACACTTTTCCAGGTCAATTTTGTTTGCAAAAAATGTTTTCATTCATGTTTCCAATCAGCAGAATTCAAGTAGCCCACTTTAAATGCTTTCCATTTGCGCCCAGTTATTCATCATGAGCCCAAATTGTAGATACATACTCTCCTCATGATAGTAAACCAGTGTCTCAATTTTTGTTTTCCCATGTGCTCATTTGCCCAATTTTTAAAGCCAAATCCGAACCCAGTTTATTATTTTCTGACATGTTTATTTACAGGTAATTCTGAGAAGGCAATTTTGACAATGAATATCTTTTGACCCCAAATTCGTCATGAGATGATATTCGACAGGGTGCACGTGTGTGGAACAGAGAGTCAGTGTGTCAGTTTTCAGAGCTCAGTTATCTCTTCAGGTCAGTTTTTAAGGCTAGTCAATGGACCTCCTAGTGCAAAAGTGACAAGTTGTAAAAGAGGGTAAAATGAGTTTTTAATGACAGAATATTGATTGAATTTGATTCTAATTAGTTTAGAATGATCAATAGATCAATTCAGCATTTCAATTGTCCGAAAACAATAAAATTTTAGCTGGACCCACTTTGGGGTCTGACTGATTCCATCAG
Organism: Cupressus sempervirens; assembly: GCA_028749045.1. Classification (NCBI taxonomy): domain Eukaryota; kingdom Viridiplantae; phylum Streptophyta; class Pinopsida; order Cupressales; family Cupressaceae; genus Cupressus; species Cupressus sempervirens. Next base: position 18,655,064 of record CM053791.1, on the reverse strand, counting down.
GTAAAATGAGTCAAAGAATGAAAGTAGTGAAGCTAAAGTGAATGCCTAGTTTTATTCTCTTAAATTGAATACCCAAATGAACGTTGGATCATCTAAATTATGGTTGAGTAACAAATACATGGAGGGGATTGGTTGGAAAATATTTAAAAGTGACATTGGAGGGTTTGATGATACTCAATTGCAAAACAAAGGTCTTCTGGAGCACATTAGTACAACCAAGAAGCTGTAGGCCAACGAAGTAAAGAGGTCTTTTTTCTAAGGAACGTGAGTAATAAAGAAAGGAGCCAGTGGTTTCAAAACAAATAAAACCATTCTTTTAATGCTGTAGTCGGCTAACAAGGAAGCTCATGGTATATTCACATCAACCCAGGCAAATAAGGTATTTGAAAACAATTAAAAGAAGGAGCTAGTGTGGATTGTTAAGGAAAGTGAGTGTTAAATATTTAAGAATGGAGTAAAATCACAGCAAAAAGAAGAACACAGGCCAGTGCATGGTAAAGTGAAGAAGACCACATAGCATGGAGAGGAATAATTTACACATAAACACGGAGTTCATGCAATACAAAAGGAAAGCTATAAGTTTAAATGAAGCAAGCAGCCAACTAAAAGAGAGAAGGCCCACATTCTCAAAAGGAAACCCATTAGCACTAAAGGTAGGGGAATTTGAATCAACGCAAGCAAATGAACCACACAAAATAACATTGCAAGATAGCTCCATGTAGGTAAAGAACAAATGAAGACGTTGATCTACAAGCAGATCATAGTTTAAAACAAAGACATAGCTCATGACACAAACTGCTAGTATAAATGAACAAGGGCATCTTCTAATAGTCAACACCATAAACAAGGGAGTCTATGGCATCAAAAGAGCCAGCCAGTAGTGTTAAACAAAGGAGTCATGGCGTCAAAGACTAGAACAAAGACACCATCAAGGAAATCCATGCTTTTAAAAGTAGAAAACTAAGCCACTGGAGAAAGGAAGATGAAATGGTTTGAAGTCATGAAAGAGAAGATCCAACACAATAATGCAAAGAAACTCACATTCTTAAAGCACAAGCTAGCCATAGTCGACATGAATCAAAATAAACCAAGTCTTGGGCAGTTGGATAATGGGCAGCTTGAAAAAATTAAATCCCATAGACGTTAAAGCCAACCATGCCATGAAAGGAGAATCTACTAGAAGCCCCAGCTCACACCGATTCAAAAAGAGCTATCCACTTTCTTTTTTAAAAAGAGGCATCCCAGTAATCAAGAGGGTAGAGGACGTTTAAAGAAAAACAAGGGAATATGAAAGGCCCATGCATTCAAATTGAAGAGGAAAATGCCAAACGAAACATCAAGGATACCATTTTTTCAATTTGGGATGAGCAGTTTCAAATAGAACATTGAACAATTGATCACAGTGTTGTAAATTTGGGATGAGCCATCATACTGTAAAAGACTTGAAAGATGAGTACCCATCAAATCTGCATACAAGTCTTGATTATACTATGCATTGCTCGAAGAAGAGAAATCAAGACAATAGGGATACGATGGGTACCCAAGGTCATAATAATACATGTTGGAAGCATCAGATTGAATGCTGCTTACTGGATATGATGAATATGGTGGCTCAAAACTGGTGGGTAGTGTGAAAAATGGCATCTAGGAAATGAGCGGCACTACTTGAAATATGGTTTCTCCATGCCTCTGCTCATTGTGCCCTTGCATGCACATTCAAAATAAAAATGGTAAAGGGGTTTTTGTCCCACATTGTTTGTGCGTCATATTTTTTATAGTTTGAATATAATTGAACACAATAAGCTTATTGTCTAAAAGATAGTGGCTTTTTGAAAGTCAAGCGCATGCGAGGTGGGTCCCACCTGGTTGGCTAGCTGGAGGTGCCAGTATAATTTTAAATGTATACAAATATTAGAGTATGATGATGTCAGCATATAAAGCCACTAGAAAAGTCTAGAATTAGGCAGTCGCTACCTTGCTAGCCAAAAAATCTTAGATTTTTCAGCTAGCAACATAGCGAGTCACCGAAAAAACTTAGAAGTCCAGTGAAAGACAAATGAGTTTAGAAGAAGGAGATTTTTCCATGTGTCCAGATCATGTGGTTGTCATTATCTCACCAACTGAAAGTGCTCACTCATTAACCATACTGATGTAGAGAGCTTTGATGTGGCGATGACACGTGGCAAAAAAGATGAGGTCATCGGTCAATCTCAATGTGACATGTGGCGCACTATCAATAGGTGATATGGTAGATTGTGGTCCAATCAAAAAATGACATATGTCACCCAGGTGGCCATTGGATTTGGATTTTAGGGTGACGTGGAAAGTTCTCAACCAATCAGAGACTACCACGTGGCAATCTTATGGCATCTAGTCAATTGAGGGGTAAACACAGGAAAAAATAAATCTTTTGAAATTAATGATTTTCCCATGCACATATTTAAAAGAGGGTAATTTCAAATTGAAAATGTTTTTATCCTATAATTAAAACTATAGATAAATCATTAATTTTTCAAAAATTTTGAATTTTTAATGAGAAGCCATGGAGCAGAGGCCTAATTTTTAAACGACTATAACTAGAGCAATTTTTAATCAAAATGGGCACTCCAATATACCACCGGAATTGAGAGAATCTGAAGTTAGTTTTTGCGCAGGTCTTCAGCAATTCTTGTTATTGGTCAATTTGTTTTTTTTGGGGTATTGGCAATAGAATAGGCAAATTTGATCATTGATCATCAGATTTTGTTAGAGGGCAGATTTGAAGAATTTTTGCAGCTTGAATGTGGTAAAAATAAGCTAGAAAAGATTATATTACATTTTGAAGGCCATATTCAACTAATTTTTCACTTTTACCGTGAGGTCAACTTGGCATCAAAATTAGTTATAATGGTGAATCAAATATCTCATATATTTCTTTCTTTTAGAAGCAAATGATGATGATTTGATTCTGGCAGTTGAGGAGAGAGATTAGAGAGAGTCTTTTCATGGTGAAGAGAGGGAATTTCATGTGAACAGATGTCATCTTCAGAGCAGATCCAAGAATTCCCTCCTACTATATCATTCCCTTTCTTTCTCTTTGTATAGGTTCCAATTTTTGTCATTGAGAAACCAATTGGTTCCAGTCTTTTGGAGAAAATTTGCACATTACTGTGATACCAGGGTTTTAGTTCCAATCTTGATGCATTCCCAATACTGAGACACCATATTTTTCAGCATATTTCTCTCATATGAACAATAGTAGGAAGGAATATACAGATAGTTTAGATCTATTAAGTTGTTTCATGTTTTGATTTCATGCATATGAATGTATTAATTTCAAGGAAATAAATACAGAGAGTAGCAGATGATTAAGTTTCATTTTAAGTCTTGTCTCCTTTATCAGTACCCTTCAATGTTTTATGATCTTTGACAGAGAGCTTAGGTTGTAGTTGTAGTCCTTTAAGGCTATATGTTATTTCATTTTTGAATATAACTCAAAGGGTTATTTAAATGTTTCAAGGAAATGAATAGGGCTGTAAGGTTAGTGATGGGGATATCATGTAAGAATGAGGTTTAGATTGAGCATAGATGTCTATTTACAAGTTAAATGGATAGATCAAGTATCTGAAGATAGGAATATATCTTAGATATCCATATGTGTGTTTTTGATTCATGGAATTTCCCAATGGTTAAGGCACTGATCAGATTACAAGATCATCAGGTCTTATTGCTACATATCTGAGATTTTGTCAAATCAACATTATTAATCAAATTGTATTTCCCATTCATGTTGAAGGACCTAAATGTGATGCCCTCACTCAACTTATGAATTTCGTTATTTTGCATTTAGCTACTGTAGATCTATGTCATTTCATGAGTTATTAGGAGAAATAAGGGCTTGTATCTGCTGATTATAGATTCAAGTATATGTTTTGCACTTGTACCATAAATCAGAATCTCAAGGTTAACCCGCCTAGGTCTTGCAGAGCCTGAACTAAAGAAGGGTCATGCCTTATAGTTGGCCCTGTATCTGAAGTGATGTGTTGAAAATGGGAGTTAGTTGCCCCTAGATGTGTCATCTTCTCATTGGGGTAATTAGAAACCAGTAACATTTTCAAACACCAACAGGGTCCATCCTCTATAAAGGAATATTTATATTAGTTCATCATCTTGTAGGTAGCATCCCCACTAGGGTTTTCCCTCTCATCAAGGATTTCCATAGTTTACATATCTAGTGTCATTGTACATGAGTATCTTGTTGTGGTTTTTGATTATACTACTCATATGGTTAAGAAATAATAAGGACGATAATTGTGATAATAGTTGGATAATTAATACACCCTCCTATGTTATATTAGTGGACTATATATTCTAATAGGTGGGCATCTATTATCCTTAGGTCTAGATATATCAATTCAACTTTTAAGAACTTCGAAAAACTTTTTTAAACTCATAAGCCAACTCAACCATTAAATCAACTCATCAATAACTTAACTTATTCGTTATCACTACCTCTCTATTTAGTATATGTAGATAATAGAAATAAACAACAATAAATTTCATACATCACAAAATAACATTCACACATGTATGATACCGAGATTTAACATAGAAGCCCTATTTGGGAAAAAGCACCAAGTGACATGCTACCACTTTTTCACTCTTTTGAAGCAAGATTAGGTAAGAGCCAACCCTATTAAATGTTACAAAACACATTGTTAGGTGTGACCTTGTTAAAGGATTTAATCACCCTGTTAGGAGTGGCATAGTTTTATTCCATTAGAATGTCACCTTGATTAAAGGATTTACAAATGACTATTAGATAAACCTTGATTAACAAATTTTAACTCTACAATGGCTAGAAATTAACAACTAGGTTTGATCTGTTAAAATATAGCTCAATTTGCAAATTCAGATCTCCATTCAGCTTGTTCCTAGTTCATTGATTGGACTTTACCATATTCTCCATCTCTGATCTGCTTTACAACCCTTCAAGCAATCACACTTCACCAATCTTCTAACTTTTCATCCACTACTATGTTCTTCATAGGTTCTTCATAAGTTCACCAATCAAAAACCATAAAATATCTCTTGTTCCTCCTTAAATGGGTAAATTTAATATTTTTTTGCTTAACATCATTATAGATCTTAGGATTTGATAAAATTCATTAAATCTATCCATCATTTTGTACTTCTACTTCTTTCTTAAAACTTCTCTATGAATCACTTCCTTTGATCAATAAAGAAATCAATTCATGCATTGAATATGCCATCTCATCAATCCTTATCATTCATGCATTTTGATCAATTTGAGAATTTAGAAATGTCAACCTCAAAACTCAATTCTCTCACAAATTTTTATTTTGTTGACACTCGGTCATCACTGTGTTCTTCATCTTAGTCATCACTGTGGAGCTTGATCTCTATTGTTTTATCTTGCTTGGCTTATACGAGCTCGCTCAATCTTCACTATGCTTGTTCATTACTTCATTTTCTCTTTAACTTTCTTATCCAAGGTAAACTTTAAGTAACCCCCCTTGATAAAGGGATATAAAAATATTGGCGAATCTTACATTATTTTGAAAAATAAAAATAATTTCTATTATTTAATTGGCAAATCTTACACTATTTAAATATCTATATAACTAAATTTTATAAAAATGTGGCAATTTTAAACATTTTTAAGAACTAAATTATTAGCCAAAATTTCCTAAAATTAGCCAATTAGGGAATATTAGTCACTAAAAAATACCCTATTCTTATCCATAACTATCACTTGGCTTATACTTAAGTTCCTTAATCTTCTACTTTGTTGGAAATATTCAAGATTATGCTAAGTTATTGAGAAGGGAGGGGTGAATTAGTAACTTATAAAACTTTAGCAATTTCAATTCTTAATTCAATAATCTAGTTAGCACTTAATTCATCACATCAGATCTAATTGCATGCATAAGAAACTAAAAACATGAAAGCATCCATAACACATTGACATAAAGATTTGGTGACCTAGAAACCTTCCAAATAGAAAGTAAAACTAGGGTGGGGATGATAGCCACAAACTTTAGTACTGTAGCATAAAGTTGGCTTGTCAAGGCTTACATTGATCACTTCTGATGATCTACCCTATTAGGAGCAATTAGGACTGCTAGGTCCACCTTGTGAGAGGATTTACAAACATACAATGAAGTATGCACTTCGTAAAGAGATTTATGAAAGACTGTTAGGTCTACCTTGTTAAATAATTTTGATTGGTTCACCTATTCGGATGAAGTAGTAGTAGATCTCTGATGGGAAACTGGATTTTCTGAAAGACATTCCTTTTTGTACTGATCACCTTTCTGTGATAGATATGTTTGTGTTGCTCCTTCTTAAGGCCTTTTCAATTTTCTCTTTTTTGGCTGCATTTTTAACTTTAATTTTCTCACATTACATTCATTCACCCACAATGATATGGTACAATACATTAGATATTTATAACAATCCAAATTACACAATTACAAAGTTAGCCATGATACAAGTTAACACAAATACTACAAAGCCAACCCACATGAAGACACTCGGGTTCTAAAGACTGACTCAGTGAGGTTTTGATACTCGACATCCACTATTAATGCTTAGCATCATCATGCACTCGGTAAACATAGAATCTTAGTTCATATTGATCACTTTCAAGTAGTCTTGAAATCGGTCTATACTAATGACTTGGTAGATATTGTGCAACTCAACAAACACTGAATCACTTGGTTCGCATAGAGTAGCTTGGTTAGCACTAGCTTTGCATCACCTGAACTATGAACTTGGTACACATTGCAATGCTCGGTAACCATTGATAAACTTGGCATATACTGAAATGCATGGTTTAAACTACTAGACTTCATACTGACTGAATCTACTCGATAAGCACTAGGATTCATCCAAAGGACTTGGTAGCAACTATAGAACTTAGTGGCTACTGAATTACATGGTAAACATTGGAAACTATACAATGAGCTCAATAGCTATACATAGTCTGAATAAGTGTGTGTCACTAATAAAAAACTTGACTGATATGTCAACAATCTCCCCCTTTGGCATTAGTGACAAAAACACTTATTAGCCAAAACTGAATACCTTGTATTCATCACCACGTGATACTAGCTCGGTAGAGTATACTATATACTTTTGAGATTTTTCAAAATTAATTTTGTAAGGTATATATAGTATACTATACATATTTTTCTATATACAACATTTCTTACTAATACAAGTTCTCTACCATAGCATATTTCTCCCCCATACTATGTGTCTCTCTATGTACATGTCTATATGGCTTTCTTCAATATAACTTTTCTCCCCCTTTTTGACATTAATGCTAAAGATTTATTCTAACATATTTACATTGAAACACCAAAATGGGATAAGAATTTAGAATGTACCTTGAGAGTGATTGCCAAGGTTTTATCCCAATTTTCTTGCAGGACCTTGCATGTATGAAGTGTAATTTGTACCTTTGCTGATAGTTCAATCATATGGTCTACAATAGAGAAGTTATTATCATGGATCAGAGTTTTTGAATATACAATATGTTTTTGCATTGCATCCATGATTAGAAGGATCATATTTTGTATGTCAATCAATATTGATTAGATTATTGCTTTTTCTCTTATAATTTAGCTTGCATGTCTGACAAAAAATCAATTTTCTTGAAATGTACAGAGCTTGAACTAGGGTCAAGTTGCAGCTACTTAGCACTTGCCTTTAGATCTATATCAATTTTGGACAATTTTTCCTTTTCTTCCTTTGTATACTCAGTGACATCATATAGTTTCCCAAAAAGTGATGACACATTTGAACAGGACACTTCAAGATTGACCAAAATTGTAGAAAGCTCAATTTGATAAATGGCTATTTTCTGAGCAATGTGCTCCAACACTTTATTATTAAATTTCCTTTCGGCCTTTTCAAATAGCTTGTCTTGACCATCAATGTCCTCATTGAATTTTTGGACTGCTTTTGCTAGTTGATACAAAATAGGTTGAGAAGAATCAACCTCAATTCCTATTGCCTTAGTCAAAATGTTCTTGGCATCTTCAATTATCTTATATTCTTTATCTCTCTCCTCTCTTAATCTTTTCTATTTAACCTTTTTTTGGAGGAGTTCACCAAATGTGTGCATTTGGTCTGGAGTAAGCTTGTAAATATCCCATTTGGAGATTACTATTTCTTCATCTAAATCTATCTTCCTCTATTTCCTTTCCTTTCCCCAAATTTTTTTTGCTTGGTTGAACCTTAGGCTCAACTGTCCTTGCACTTATTTCTTTTTATTTGGAATGGAAACAATAGTAGACATAGTTGGGCTTGCAATAAAAACTAATATTGTACTAACTAATGGAATACTTACAAAAATGCTTGAAGAATCCAAAATTGATGTAGTCAAAATTGTAGTATCCAAAACTGAAGTAGTCAAAATTGGAGAGCTTACCATTGAAGTACTCAACTCGGTAGATGAAGAAGAAGTTTGTAGCTTAGTGGATGAAGTGGAAGTCACTTTTGTCAATAATATGTTGAGCTAAGTTGGGGCAAAGAGTGATTGGACATTTGATGTATTACTAGTAGTCACAATCGAACTTGCTAAAGCTATCTCCATACTAGATCTAGCCAATGGTTTGATCGGGGAGTGAGGAAGTGAAGCAATGACTACTGTAGCTATCTTGACTGGGTTAGTCTCCACATCATCTTTCTTTTGTTCCTTAGTAGCTTCTTGATCCTCTTCATCTTCTTCATTATCAAAGTGAGTTACTTCTCCAACATTTTCTTCCTCATCTTTCTCCTTATCTTCTTCTTGATCATCATCCTTTACTTCAACTAAAAACTCACTTGGTTTATGAAGATGATAAATATTTTTCCAAGTATTTGTAGCATTCCTAACAACATGTTCAATGTCCTTGATCAAAACCAAACAAGTATTAAACTTTAGAGTCAATTTTTCTTTATTTTTCTTTAATGACTCTTTCACCTCAGCATCTGATATGCTTGATAGTAACTACCTTAGGATTTGTGCATATATGTCTTTGACTATTTGCATAGAAAAATCCCATCTTGGCTTTATCTTATTTAATAATTCATTGGGGACTTGAGAAGTGAGTTGATCTAGTGAGTATTTCTGCTTACCCATTTTATTTAGCACCAACTCTTCAACTTGCTTCTGCTCAGCCTCAGTCCTAATTTCATATTTCAATAATTTAAAGTTTATTATCCCTACTCCTTCCCATTGCTTTATCCTATCTTAGAAGTTGGGTGGAGTTCTACTGAATATAATGTCACCTCCTTCCTTGTCAGCTTTCTTCCTTGACCTCCTTGTGAAGACTGTAGTGGATGATGTTATAGGCTTGGTGATGATCACCTTGCCCTTTTTCTTCAAAGGTTCTTCTTCTTTCTTAGATTCTTCCTCATCCTCTACATCTTTCACATCCTCACCTTTACCCTTGGTTAACAAGAGAGGTGAACTTGATTTTAGCTTTGCTATCCTTCTCTTTCCTTTGTTAACTGCCTATGGGAGCTTTATTTCTAGCTCAATTTCGGCCTTGGCTTCATCATAAGAGGCCTTGGGATTATGATGCAGGAGCATCCAGAGGTATAAGGGCAATCCTATGTCACCCAAAAAAATGTACTTAGACTTAGTTTCTATTTCATGTGTTTTCATTTTTGGATACCCATTTGGGTCAAATAAAGGTTCCAACTCTCACAGTTCCACTATTAGTGTTCTAGGTTAGACTTTTTAATCACCTTGGGATACATGTAAATGCCAAAAAAATAGGAGTATGTAATTGAGCCATCATTTTGGTGAACTAGAAGGTGTAAATTGGCTAGGTGATTGTCATTGTAATTTAGAGCATTCAAGAAAAAGAATCAGGTCAAAAGGCCCCACGGTTTGAAAGTTATTGCAATTTTTCAATTTTTGGAGACCTCTTAAGAATGCTTCAAAGTTAGGTTAGGGGCATTAAATGACCTTAAATAGGGCAAAAAAATGAGAGATGAGCAAAGCTTTTCCATAGGGCTATAGAGCACTTTGAGAGCTTTTCGAAAATGTAAACAGTTCATCAATTGGAGCTATGGTTCAAAATTTATGCTTCCCAAAAGTTTGATTACCATTTCTAGATTCTTCTAAATTTGTGCTGACTTCTAATGCGACTTCTAGAACCTTCTATTTGGTTGGTGGATGCCAAATATCACTTTCTAGAGTTTATTCCTAATCCTTAACCCTCTAGGGTCTATTTAAGATCATTTCTGGCATTGTAAAAGGTAGTTCAAAGTGGAGTTTGAGAGAAGGTACTGGGAGAAGAGTTTATCTCCAGACTTATGCTATTGTAAGTCCTTAGGGCATGTTTTAAAGTCTATTTTCTCTTTACTTAATGTATTAGCATATTTACACAGCTAATACAATTTTTCCTTTAGTATTGTGTCCATTCTGTGCTTGGGTTGTGTCCCCATCAAGTGTTATCAAAGCAAGTTTTCGTGAGTGTGTAGACAAAGTGCCGATTGTGAGGCAGTTTGCACAAGGACTGTGTGGTTGTGGGTTTGAGTTAAGAAGATGCCTCCATGAAGAGACCATGGTTGAAGGGCTAGAGCTATTAATTTGGAGGAGGTTAGAGCCCTCCAAAGGCAAGTACAAGCATTGCAGGAGGAGCTCCGTAGAGGAACAAATGTTGTGGCAGGTGACGAAAGTGAGATGACAATGAAGAAGAAGAAATTGGACCAGAAGGGGAAGTTGATGGAAAAGTTTTGAATTAGGCAGAGGAAATATGTTTTAGGTCCATTACTAAGTTTGGGGAAAGACCTACAATTGATGTGGGTGTATTTTTAGGAAATTTGAAACTCGATGAGTTGATCGATTAGATCAATGAACTGGAAGAGTACTTTGAGTATGAGGATATCAGGGATCTAGATAGGGTTAAATTTTCAAAGGGACAACTGAAAGGACATGCCAAAATCTAGTGGCAAGAGGTTCAATTGGAATGAAATAGAAGAGGAAAGGATAAGATGACAAGGTGGGATCGTATGGTGGACAAATTGAAGAAGCAATTCATTCATGTTGATTATGAGCTTGATTTGTTTAAGAAGATGCATGGGTTAAAGCAAGTGGGAAAATCAGTCCAAGAATATATAGAGGAGTTTTATCGACTTTTGATTAGAGCAGGGCATGCAGAAGCAAATAAAGAGAAGGTTGCTCATTATATCAGTGGGTTGTGACCTAGCATGCAGGAGGAATTAAGTCTAGTAAGAATGACTAGCATTGAAGAGGCATATCAGTTTTCCCTATGAGTTGAAGAGAAGCTAACTAAAAGGTTTGAAGGGAGACAAAGAGGGCATGGTCAAGGAGGAAGGGGTAGTGGTAGGTCATCTGGAGGCCGAAATGAAACCCAAGAGAAAAATGAAGATGTGGGTACTAGCAGGAACTAGAGGAATGAGGGTTTCAACCACTCCCATGATCAAGACTTTGGAAATCAAAGAGGAAGAGGTAGAGGATATTGACAAGGAAGAGGAGGCTTCCATGGTACTTGTTTCCATTGCAATGAAGAAGGTCATTGTGCCTTTGAATGCCCTCAATGAAAAGGAAGGAAAAATAGGAGAGCTGAGGGTCAAGCTAGGGTTACTCATGTGGATGAGGATGCACAATCATCACATTCAGAGGATGCAGAAAGAGGAGAGACTTTAGTAAATGAAAGGGTCCTACTAAGTGGTTAGATTGAACCTAGACAAAGGAGGAGTTTATTCATTACCAGGTGCAAGTATGAGGATAAATGTTGTGATGTGATCATTGATGGTGGTAGCACTGATAACTTGGTATCAGAGGAGATGGTCTCTAAGCTGAAGCTCAAGAGGGAGAAACACCCCCAACCCTATCAGATTGCTTGGGTGAAAGATGATCATAGGTCCTAGTAAGTGAACAATGTTTAGTGAAATTCAAAATTTGGAGTTACCATGATGAAGTTCTCTGTGATGTTATTCCAATGGATCTTTTCCATCTATTATTGGGAAGACCATGGCAGTTTGATAGGCATGCAGTACATGATGGTCATGCAAACACATACTCTCTAACAAAGGATGGAGTTCACCACAAACTGAAGCCCTAGAAAAAGGAAGGTGAAAAGGTATGTAGCAATGCTAGGATTTTTCTTGTTGAAGGAAGGAAGTTTTTAGATGGCATGAAACATCAGCATATGTGCTATGCTTTGATCTTTAGTAAAGATAAAGAAGGTAGTAGTGAAATACCACTTGAAGTTTTAGATTTACTAGGTGAGTTTGGAGATATCATCTCTGATAATGTTCCAGAAGGATTGCCACTGGTAAGGCAAATTAGTCATTAGATATATTTAATTCTAGGAGCTAGTTTGCCTAACAAGGCTACTCACATAATGACTCCTACTGAAATTGAGGAGCTAAATAGACAGGTTCAGGAGCTATTGAGAAAGGGCTTGATTTGGGAGAGCCTGAGTCCATGTGCAATACCTGCAGTACTGGCACCAAAGAAGGATGGAGAGTGGAGGATGTGTACAAACTCTCAAGCTATAAATAGGATAACCATCAAGTATCGATTTCCTTTGCCAAGAATGGATGGTCTTATGGACTGCTTGAGTGGAGCTTAATACTTCACAAAGATAGATCTCAAGAGTGGCTATCATTAGATATGGATACGAGAAGGAGATGAGTAGAAAATAGCCTTCAAGACCAAGAAGGGTCTTTATGAGTGGTTAGTCATGACCTTTGGATTAACAAAAGCCCCAAGCACCTTCATGTAGCTTATGAATGAGGTACTTAAGAAGTTCTTGGGAAAATTTGTTATTGTCTATTTGGATGATATTTTAATTTTTAGCAAGACTTTGGAAGAACATTTATTGCATATTTGTAGTAAGGGAAGAGAAACTATTAATTAATTTGAAAAAGTGTATCTTTGCAAAAAGGGAGTTAGTCTACTTGGGGTTTGTTATATCACCTAAAGGTCTCAAAATAGATCCAGAGAAGGTAAAAGCCATCTTGGAATGGCCTACTCCAAGGTCTGCTACTGAGGTTAGATCATTTCATGGTCTAGTTAGTTTTTATAGGAAATTCATTAAGCATTTCAGTGGCATATGTGCACCCCTGACTTACACAATAAGAGGGGATAGAAAAGAGTTCAAATGGACTACAATAGCTATGAGAAGTTTTGAATTGCTGAAGAAGAAGGTGATAGAACAACCTATGTTGGCACTTCCAGATTTTAGAAATGTGTTCTAGGTGGATTGTGATGCTAATGGCAGTGCTATTGGGGTTGTATTAAGCCAAGAAGGTAAGCCTATTGCATATTTTAGTGAAAAATTGAATGATGTGAAAAAGAAGTATTATGTTTATGATCAAGAGTTCTATGCAGTAGTTTAGGCCTTAAAGAAATGGAGGCATTATTTATAGCCAAAGGAATTTGTTTTGTACACTGATCACTAGGCATTACAGTACCTAAATAGCCAATGTAAATTGAATCAGAGGCATATGAAGTGGGTAGAGTTCTTGCAGAGCTATACATTTGTGTTGAAGCACAGAAGTGGAAAATCTAACAGGGTTGCAGATGCACTAAGTAGGAGACAGTTGTTGTTTACAGTAATGCAGGTTGAAGTGGTTGGGTTTGATGAACTCAAGAATCTGTACCCTAAGGATCCTAATTTTGCTGAAGTGTGGAAAGCTTGTAAAGAGCCTATTTCTGGAGATAGAACTAAGTGGTTGGACTATCTGATCCAAGATGGTATTTTATTCAAGGCCAGTCAATTATGCATTCCAAGGAGTTCCATGAAGGAAAATCTGATTAAGGAGAAACATAGTGGAGGGATGGCAGGACATTTTGGTCAAGATAAGACCATTGCCATTCTTAGAGTATTATTTTTGGCCTCAGATTTCACAAGATGTGAAGAAGTTTGTACAGAGTTGTTAGATTTGTCAAGTGGCCAAGGGATTTTGTCACAATACTGGACTATATCAGCCATTGCCTATTCCATCAAAGCCATGGGAGGACATAAGTATGGATTTTGTTCTTGGATTGCCGAGGACACAAAGGGACTTTTTTTTCAGAGAGGTGGTAAGACTACATGGTCTCCCAAGGAGTATAGTTTCTGATAGAGATACTAAATTTGTGGGGTATTTTTGGAGAACATTGTGGAAAAAGTTGAGAACAGACTTGAAATTCAGTTCCACACATCACCCGTAGATTGATGGCCAAATAGAAGTGGTAAACAAAAGTCTGGGAAATTTGATGAGATGTTTAGTTGGGGATAAGCCCAAGGGGTGGGATTTGATTCTACCACAAGTAGAGTTTTCTTACAATAACTCTATAAACAAGAGTACAGGTAAATCACCATTCCAAATTGTATATGGAAGTAGCCCAAGGACTGCACCAGAATTGAGGAAGATGGAGCAAGGGGAGAGGACAAGTGCTAAAGCTGAAGAATTTGCTGAACATATCAAGCGTCTACATGGGGAGGTTCAGGCACACATTACCAACATGAATCAAGAGTATAAAGCTAGGGCTGATCAAAGGATAAGACATAAGGAATTCCAAGTAGGGGATCTAGTCATGGTAGACTTACAAAAAAAATATTTCCAGTTGGTACTTACAACAAGTTGAAAATGAAGAAATTTGGCCCCTACAAAATTTTGACAAAAAATGACTCAGGAAATGCATATGAGGTGGAGTTTCCAAATGGTATTCACATTTCTCCTATTTTCAACATTGTAGACTTAACATAGTATCATGTTGATGGTGCAGATGAGGAGCTAATGGTAGAGCCATGTCCAATTCTTGCTTCTAAAAAGGAGGAGATAGAAGAAATTCTATATCATCGTGTGGGTAGGAGTACCAGACATAAGCAGTATGAAGAGTATTTGGTCAAGTGGAAAGGACGGCCAATTAAGGACTCAACTTGGATATTAGTAGCTAAAGTTTCCCATTTGGGATTTCCTCTACCATTCATAAAGTGATAGGGTCACTTTTCAATCTACCCTGGGTGTCTGATGCAGGAGCATCCAAAGGTATAAGGGAAATCCTGTGTCACCCAAAAAAATGTACTTAGACTTAGTTTTTGTTTCATGTGTTTTCATTTTTGGATACCCATTTGGGTCAAATAAAGGTTCCAACTCTCATAGTTCCACTATTAGTGTTTTGGGTTAGAGTTTTTAATCACCTTGGGATATGTGTAAATGTCAAAAAAATAGGAGTATGAATTGAGCCATCATTTTGGTGAACTAGAAGGTGTAAATTGGTCAAATAATTTTCATTGTAATTTAGAGCATTTGAGAAAAAGAATTAGGTCAAAAGGCCCCACAGTTTGAAAGTTATTGTAGTTTTTCAATTTTTGGAGACCTCTTAAGAATGCTTCAAAGTTAGGTTAGGGGCATTAAATGACCTTGAATAGGGCCAAAAAATTGGGGATGAGAAAATTTGTCCATAAAGCTATAGAGCGCTTCGAGAGATTTTCAAAAATGTAAACAATTCGTCAATTGAAGCTACGGTTCAAAAGTTATGCCTCTCAGAAGTTCGGTTACCATTTCTAGATTCTTCTAAATTTTTGCTGACTTCTAATGCGACTTCTAGAACCTTCTATTTGGTCTGTGGATGCCAACTAGCACTTTCTAGAATATATTCCTAATCCTTAACCGTTTGGGGTCTATTAAAGAACATTTTTGGCATTGTAAAAGGCAATTCGGAGTGGAGTTTGAGAGAAGGTATTGGGAGAAGAATTTATCTCCAAACTTATGCTATTGTAAGCCCTTAGGGCATGTTTTGAAGTCTATTTTCTCTGTACTAAATGTATTAGCATATTTACAAAGTTAATACAATTTTCTATTTCCTATTGTGTCCATTCTGTGCTTGGGTTGTGTCCCCATCAGATTAATAGGTTCATTGATAAGGGCATCAATGATATCCTTTGTCTTACCAATGTTCACCTCATAGCCAAGAGGTTTCACGCATTCAACTCTAGGCTTAACTGCCTGGATATATACCTTGTCACTATCCACCATGAAGCATACATCATCCTTGTAATCTTCAACTAACTTCTTTGGAATTCTAAACCTATTGTTCATTTTCTCATTGAATACATCAAAGTAGTTGTCCATGATGCTACTATAGTTTTCACAAATTTCTACAATATATTCATTTATTTGGTAAAGCACAAGCACATCTTTTCTCTAGACTACAGTGCCTTTAGAAGGGAAGAACTTGTGTACATAGAAGAATAGGCAAGTTAACAATGAACCAAATTTGCACTGGTTATTCTTTGATGTTCTAATACTTTCCATGTTTTTGTTGAAATACCTCAATAATAGGTTAGTAAGGTCATATGCAAAATTTTTGTTAACCACTTTGAATACCAAATCCACTACTTCACATGACACACTATTAAGTCATCTTGAAATGTATATTTTGTGTACAATAACATGAATTCTAAATTTCAATTTTGCATCAATGACACTACTAATTTTCATACCTCTTCCATCCCACTCAACTAGGGTTTTCTTCTCCAACTCTTCCCAACCTAGGGTTTTTGTCATTTTGGCTTTGGCTAGCATGGGGAGGTAGATGATTTGATGAATCATCTTCTTTGTTATCAAAATTGGTTGTTCTAACCATAGCTACTCATTATGCACTTGGCTAAGGATAAACCTAATCCATTTAATTTGAAATTCTCGAGGCATATGAGGGATATGTGTCAACCCTTTGGCTTCCAAATGTTGATGGTTAGGTTTTAGGGTTCCATCAACACATAACTGACCTAGGGCACCATCCATTTCCATAGTACCAATTTCTTGAATAGAAAATTTGAAATGATTACAAATGTCATTAACAAGAAGTACCTTAGGAGGAATCTAGGATTGAGCTCTACTTGGGTCTAGGGTTTTAACAATTGTAGGAGTGAGCTTGAAATTTGACGCTTTCCATTCAACTCCTTGAACCAATATGTCAGACCCTCACTTGACCTTGCTACTATTGGATGCCATTTTCACTTGGTAGATTGAGAGAACTTTAAAAAAAAATTGTAGAAAATTTACTCAAGTCACTTTGATCGCACTAAAAATCACTCTTTGCAATAGAACTTGAAAATTCATGGTAAGAAATGAATTCAATTCCATGCCTTTTGATGAAATTTTACCATTAATGCTCGCTACAAAGGTAGATATGTTTGATAGACTATCATCCACTACATGTCATTGAATACTCGGTGACATCTTTATGACTTGGTAACCATAGATATCTTCATTAATCTTGACCTTGCTTGGTAGAGTCTATATCTCAACCTCACTCAATAGAGAAGGTAACTTGGTAATAAATGATACTAATCTTGCTCAGTGATCCCTTTGTATCTTGTATAAAAATTTGGATCTTTGTCACCTTTCAACTGGAACTGATTTGGATGTCTTCTTTGATAGCCTAGTTCTAGTTCTCCCTTAAGAACTTAATTAGAATTGGTAGAGTCACCCAATTCTTGAGTGACTTGACCATCATTGCTCAGACTAGTATCATTGGTAGACTTACAAATGCATTGCTATTTCATTTGCTTTCGTATGTTATCATATTTTTCCTTCTTCACATCTTCAAATCTACCAGTATTCATATAGTTCTTGGCAAGATGACCAATTTTTGTACAAATAAAACATCTTTTGGTGGTATCTTATTTCCTCATATGATGTTTAACGCAATTCATACCAATGCGTCCAAATTCTCCACAGTAATGACATCTACACTAGGTATTGTAGTCACAACCAAATATTGCTTTCACAATTTTCTCTATAGGATTCAATGTCTTTGTTTTGAATTATGATGCCTTGTGTCCATGTTTCTTACATTTATGATAATTGCCTTCAAATCTTGGTTTCTCTTTGCATTCATTAGCCCTATGACCATGCTGATTGAAATTGCAACATTTTCCATTGAATTTAGTTTTTCCATTGCTCCAAAATTTGTTTGATGTATGACCTATATTACCACAGTGATTGCAATTAGGTCTTTGATTCTTTTGAGCACCTTTTTTGAAGCATTCACCTTCTTCTTTTTATCCAATTCCTAATTTTCCTTTTTTCCTATAGAGATTTTTCTCATTCAGTTGATCTATGTCTGCTTGAGATTTCATCATTCTCTCATTAATTTGCTTCTCAGAGTTTAAATCATTCCTTAATATTTCATTGATTTTTTTTTTAGATTTCAAATCATTTTTTATTCTTTCATTGATTTTCCTTTTAGAATTTAGATCATTCCTCATTCTTTGATTTTCAAATCTTAGACTCATTTGCATTGGAGAGATGATCAATAAGGTCTACTTGCTGAAGGGATTGGTTCTATATTTCATTGTTCCTTCCATCCATTTCTTCTTTTATCTTGTTTCTTTGCTCCAAGACTTCACACAACCTTACTGACTGTATCTCTTGCTCTCTTCTTAGCTTTCTTACTTCTTCTTGTAGGGAACCATTCTTCTTTAGGAGTTCTTTGATTGCTTCATTTGATTCATCTAAGCTACTTGAAGGGTGAAGGTCTTCAATTCTTTCTTCAATGTAGAGATGATCATTCATTTGATTTGCAATTTCCTTTCTTCTTTTTAGGGATTGGGAAAGTTGCTCCTTATCCTTCTTAAGTTGGGAAATGACCATTTCTAGGTCCAACTTTTCATTATCAATAGCTTTGTCAAGTCTAAATATCTCCATATCCTTGATCTTTTCTCAAGCTATTAAACTTTCTACTGAGAATCACAAAGCTTTGATACCAATTGTTGGAAATATTCAAGACTATGCTAAGTTACTAAGAGGGGAGGGATGAATCAATAAATTCTAAAACTTTAACAATTTTAATTCTTAATTCAATAATCCAATTAGTACTTAATTCATCACATCAGATCTAATTACATGCATAAGAAATTGAAAAAATGAAAGCATCCATAACACATTAACACAGAGATTTGGTGACCTAGAAACCTTCTAAATAGAAAGTAAAACTAGGGTGGGGATGATACCCACAAACTTTAGTACTACAACATAAAGTTGGTCTATTAAAGCTTACATTGATCACTTCTAATGATTTTCCCTATTAGGAGCAATTAGGACTGCTAGGTCCACCTTGGGAGAGGATTTAGAAACATACAATGAAGTATACACTCGATAAAGAGATTTATGAAAAACTGTTAGGTCTACCTTGTTAAAGGATTTTGGCTAGTTTAGCTATTAGGATGAAGTAGTAGTAGATCTCTGATGTGCAATTGGATTTGCTAAAAGATATTCCTTTATGTATTGATCACGTTTCTGTGATAGATATGTCTTTGCTACTCCTTTTTATGGCCTTTTCAATTCACTCTTTTTTTGCAACATTTATAACAGTAACTTTCTTGCATTAAATTTGTACACCCACATGATATGGTACAATACATTACATATATATATATATATCAATCCAAATTACATAATTACAAAGTTGGCCATCATATAAGTTAACACAAATATTAAAAATTCAACCCACATTAAGACACTCAAGTTTTGAAGATTGACTCGATGAGGTTTTGATACTTGGCATCCACTATCAATGCTCGACATTGTCATGCACTCGGTAGAAGTAGAAGCTCAGTCCATATTGATCACTTTTAAGTAGTCTTGAACTCAATCTACACTAGTGACTTAGTAGATATTGTGCAACTTGGCAAAAAATGAATCACTTGGTTAGTATAGAGCAGCTCACTTAGCACTAGCTTTACATCACATGAACTATGAACTTGATAGAAATTGAAATGCTCAATAACCACTGATAAAATTGGCATATACTAAAATGCATGGTTTAAACTACTGGACTTCACATTGACTGAATGTACTTGGTAACCATTGGGATTTGTCCAAAGGACTTGGTAGCAACTGTACAACTTGGTGGCTACTAAATTACATGGAAAATAATGTAAACTATACAATGAGCTCAATAGCTATACATAATTTGAATAAGTGTGTGTGTCACAAATAACAAACTTGACTGATATGTCAACACTGCTTTAGTGTTTTACTCACCTTCTTGTCTTCTCTTCTAGAAATCAACTCAACTATCTCATTCACTTCATATAATGATTAAACAACACATTATCTTGTCAAAGACTAACTAATAAATTTCCCACTACAATTCAAACATACTTACTCTTTTATCAACAACTTCACTAACTCACCATGCTATCTCTTCTTTTCAAATCCTCTTCATCAATCAACTGATATGGTACTCTACACTATTTGAAAATGTCTTACTAGTAAAATTTGCAATCAATTAAAACATAAAAATTATTCCAATTGTAGTTTTGAACAATCCCCCTCTTTGGAAATGATGAAAACACCTTTTTTTACCATGCAAATGTAAAAGTTATAATTACTCATGATTTTTAATCTATTAGCTCCCTCTATAATATGTGTCATTGTTGAATAAATAAGTAAGATTGACAAATGAGTGTCAACAACTTAACCATCTTCACTATACATGCCAAGTATACAATAGAAGTTAAGCCAGAACTCTAATACACGTCGAGTTATAGATAGTGCCGAGTAGATTAGAAGATAGTATGTGTCGAGAAAAGAAGAAGTCCAATAGGAGCTAAGTAACACAAGAATTTAATAGGAGTCGAGTAACATAGGATTTCTATAGGTGCCATGTAACATAGGAATTCTATAGGTGTTGAGTGACATAGTAATTCTATACGAGTTGAGTAACAAAGGAAACATAGTGGATGTTGAGAAATCTAGAATAGATGGTGCTAAGCATTAGTATTACTTCATGTCTCGAGAAACTCAGGATTAGCATAAGAGTTTGTGCAATCGCAAGCCAAGATGTAAAATGGTTATGCATGACTCATGACAGGATAAAAGGATAAGATCAAATCCTCACAACCACCCATGAAATCTTCATGTAGCTAATCAAAAAATTGGAGACTGCATGTAGCCAATGGGTGAATTTCAAGGGTTTGAGCGGGAACATTTGAATAAAGGATGCATAACGAACCACTAATCTTTATAAGGGAGTCTTGACACCATTGAACTAGAAGGGAAGAGAGTGAAAAAAGAAGAAGGAAAATTAGAGCCTACTATTAGGGTCATTGCAGAAAATCTACTGTCAAAGATTTAGTGAAAAGGATGACATTTACACATCTAGTTGATCAAAATAGAACAAGGAACACAATCAACAGATCAGATCTAGTAGAGATCAGTTATTGAAGAGTAGATCAAGAGCTTGAGATCAGTGTCAGAGATTACATTAGATTAGGTGTGTTATTCTAATACTCTCTCACAATTGTATTAGGAATTTGGAAATCCTATTGAGTTAGGTGGGTTTAACAGCTCTATGTAAATCCTTTAATAGGGTGGCATTCTAAGTTGAACGTTCTTAAGTCCTCTAACAGGGCACACTCCTAATAGGGTGTAGAAATCCTTTAATAGGGTCACATTTAATAGTGTGTTGTAGCCTTTAATAGGGCAAACCATAAGAAGTGGTTGAAATTAATTACTGCAGTAATTTTGTGGGTATCATCCCCACCCCAGTTTTACCTTCTTATTCCTAGAGGGCTTTTGGGTCACCAAAATTTCAAGTGTTATGTGGTGATGCATGTTTGTTTCTTGTGATTGTTTAATGTTTATATGCATGCATGTTAATTTCAGTTATATGTTATTAAGTATTTAAAACAAGACAAAAAACTAGTACTTCTGATTCACCCCCCTCCCTCCCCCCCCCCCCCCCTCAGAAGCACTCTTCCCATTAAGACATTCCAATAGTCATATCTTCATTATCCTTAGTTTCATTCTGATTCTCATCCATTTCTCTGTATACACTTCTCCCTCTATGATACCAATTTTAGATTCTTCATTCTAACTCTAATTGTATTAGCACTTGTAATGACTCCCTCTCTGACATCTCTTCTTATAACTTGATGGTAACACAAAATTTCCCTCTATCATCTACATCTTCAAATATTTGGATGGTAATTTGATAACATTTCTCCATCTTTTACAACAATGCCAAAGACATAATCCATTCTATATACAACATCCTCTTGTGACTATTCTGACTAATCTTTGAATAATCACTCCCTCTATCATCTTGACTTGTAACCTCATCTACTCATACTTTTGTCCATGTTTTCACAGCTTTAGGAAACTCCTAAAGCATGACCTCCTCTATCAATGTGTAAGCCATTCAAATCATAAAATTTATGCAATGTTGCATCTTTGCTTATTTTTCTTAGAATAGAAGAATGACCCATAACTTACCTCTACTCAAATGCATCCTTAAGTAATTCCTTAGTAAATATATTAGCTATCTTCTCCTTTGTGTTCACATATTCCAATCTCACTTCTTTGTCTTGTACTAGCCCTCTCATTCCTTTCAACAATTGTTTTATCCACACATTATTTGAACAATTGACTACTATTGCAACATACTTAGCCTCTATTGTAGATTGGGAAATACAATTTTTCTTCTTGATCGTCCATGAAATCAATTTCTCACCTAGAAAGAAAGCTCCTCCACTTGTACTCTTTCTATCATCAATGTTTCTAGCCCAGTCAACATTTGTGAAAACTTTTAACTCAAATTTTTTATTATTCTTGTATCATAATCCATATTCTTCTATATGTTTCATATATCTCAATATCCTTTTCATAGTGATCATGTGATTTCCCTATGATTAGCAAAAAATCTTGCAACAATACCAACCACTAATGCAATGTTAGGTCTTCTATGAACACCATATTGCAAATTTCCAATCATTGACCTATACAATGTCTAATTCACTTCAACGAAATCATCATTCTTCAAAAGTGTATGTCCAATAACCATAGGTGTTTCAAGTGGTCTTGAATCTTCCATTTCAAAAGTCTTTATTATTTCCTTGATATACTTTGATAGTGTAATTTGTATACAAATTTTGTCATTTACAAACTTGCAAAATAAAAAAGAACTTTATCTCTCCAAACATGGACATCTCAAATTCTTTCAACATCTCATTAGAAAATTATTTTCATAGCACATCATGTCCTCCAAACATGATATCATTAAAAAAAAAATTCAGCTAGCAATATCTTACTCTCAAACTCACTTTTCAAGTACAGATTGCTATTAGATCATTAGTTCTTGAAAAACCAATTTTCACCAAATAAGTATGTAACCTTTCTCATTTAGCTTGTTTCTAAATGCCCACTTTGATCCAATTACATTCTTTTCCTTTTGTATTGGTTCGAATGTCCATGTCTTGTTCTTATTTATTTTATAAATCTCCTTGTTCATTTATTTAATCGAATCTTCATTCTCCAAATCATCTTTAACTATTGTTGGCTCAAACTCACATAGTAGACATGCATCATTCCTCAACTTGTTTCTTAATTTCCATGACTCTTGAATCTTTGTCTCCATTTATTTGGTTTATTATATGGTGTATTCTCACATATTTTTCTAAGATAGGTTCATATATTCTTTCTTCTTGTGGCATTTCACTTGGTCCATCTTGCTTGACTTCTGTAGTTATCTCTGATTGTAACTCAACATTGTCTAACTGGTGTTTATTATCTTCTTTATGTGGGTTGGCTCCTATAACCTAACACTAATAAGCATACTGAGACTTAACATAACTTGTCTATAGATGTTTAACAATGCTAGTTTGTTGATGCTTGACAATATCTTTCTATGGTTTAGGTAAGATACTAGGTTCTCCTTCATAAATGTAGAATTTTTTTCTTTAATCTTCAAGTTCTTTCTTGCATCCCTCTTCATTCTTTTCTACAAGTTCATCAACCCTAACTTCAAGATTTTTTTTAGTGTTAGAATTCAAACACTTATATGCCTTTCTTTTAGTGGAATATCCTAAGAATGTACCTTCGTCACTTTTTGCATCAAGTTTTCCTTGTCTTGTGTCTTTCAATATGCAACACTTACTTCCAAATACTTTAAAATAATTGAAATTAGGTGCATAGCCATACCAAAGTTCAAAAGGGGTTTTGTTTCTACCTTTCTTGACTTGAACTCAATTATGTGTATAAACAATAGTACTTACAAATTCTCTCAAATAAGTTTGTGAAAGACTCTTTTCCATCATCAGTTTTCTTGCATAATCCATGATTAATCTATTTCTTCTTTCATCTATCCCATTCTATGATAAAGTCCTTGATGCACTCATTTGTCTCTTAATTCCTTTGTCATTAATGAATATATTGAACTAATCTAATTTGTATTCATTGCCTCTAACTGATCTCAAGCACTTTAGACTCTTACATGTTTCCTTTTCAACTCTAGCCAAATACTACTTAAACATTTAAAAACATCATATTTTTCTTTTAGAAACATCATAGTCATCATCCTAGAGAAATCATCAACAAATAGAATGAAGTATTTTTCACCATAATAGCTTTGCACTCTAATAGTAGCAAACAAATAGTATGAACCAACTCCAAAATATCATCAAAATAATAGGTGTTTCTCTTGAAACTAGAATTTTTCATTTTTTCCATTTGACATTCTTTGCACATCTCTTTATCATGTTTTCTCAATCTTGGTAATCTTCTTACTCTTTTCATCTTACTAATGCTTACCAAATTATTGAAGTTCACATGAGATAGCCTCTTATGCCATAACTAAAAATCTTATAATTGTGCAAATAAACATGTATCTTTAGATATATCTAGATAGAAAAGGTTACCTCTTGTTTTGTCTCCACTTCCATTTAGTTCACTAGTAGCATCATAGATCTTTGCTTTCTTGATTTTGAATTCAACTCAATAACCTAAATTGTTCAACTATGCCATACTCAACAAGTCATATTTCAATTCATCAACCGAATATGCATTGTCACATCTAAACTTATCATTTAATATAATTGATCCTTTACCTTTCACATAACATGGTGCATCATTTCCAAACTTAGCATTACTTCCATTATAGTGTTCTAACTTTTCAATCTTACTTGTATTACCAGCCATATGATGTGAGAAACCACTATCAATTATCCATCTATCATTCTTATTCACATGTGGCGATTGTAATGGTTTTCTCATCCTCATCATATTCATCTTTCATTGCAACATAAACAACCTCTTCATCATTAAAATCATTAGAATCACTATCAGAACCCTTTTCTTTAGCAATGTAATAAGATTTCTTACCTTTTCCTTTGTAGTCTTTGTTACCTTGATTGCCTCTATTATCTCTCCTTCCTTAGTATTTTCTTTCCTTTCTTCCTTTTCATATCTATTAGGACATATTATAGCAGTATGGCCAAATTTGTTACATGTAAAACAAACTATTGGAAGATTTCATTTGTATTTTCTTTTCCCTCTTGGTAGCCTTCTTTCCAATAATGCTTCTAGATCATCAAGGTCATCAACTAATTCATAGTCACTATCCACATGGTTACTCTTTGAACTTTTTCTCCTTTTTGATCCATCAAGGGTTAGTTGAGACTTGAAAGTACATTCAACACTAGAAGGTATATAGTTATCAAAATTTAACAATTCAGATGTAGTGATTCCACCAACTAGACTATCTAAGGTCAAATAATTACCAGGTGTACATCTTAGTTCTTGTATTGCAGATAATCTAATTGCATAGATAGGAAGTAAATTCCTCAATACCTTTCTTATCACATTCTCATCATACTCTAGCTCCTCTAATGAAATTTACAACCTCCTTGATTCAGCCACAATAATGTACAT
Organism: Cupressus sempervirens; assembly: GCA_028749045.1. NCBI lineage: Eukaryota > Viridiplantae > Streptophyta > Pinopsida > Cupressales > Cupressaceae > Cupressus > Cupressus sempervirens. Next base: position 18,629,381 of record CM053791.1, on the reverse strand, counting down.
CAATTTTTCCTTCTTTCATTCTCATGTCAACAAACTCACCTCATAAACTTTCTACTTTAGCTCTTAATACATTTTTTTCTCCTCCACTAATTTGTGCAAACTTATCCCACATTTTCCTTTCATTAATTCAATCCTTTAAATCATAAAATTTAGCATATCTTAGGGAAGATTTTATATCTATCATCATTTGATTATGTTCCTACTTCTCATTTGTTTTCCCAACTATCATGGGTCTAGGAACTTCAATATATTCATCATCTAAGTAGCAAAATGAAAAATCTCTAACTCCAAATAGATGCAATCTCATCAAGCATTTCCATGTTGGGAATTTCTCTTTATTCAACTTAGGTACCCCTCTCTTGCACATCTTGATCTTTAGCTTGAGTCCCTTCAAACTTTCCTTACAAGCACTAAAGCTCTGATACTAATTGTTAGAATATTTAGAATAATAGGGGGCCAAGAGGATAAATTAGTTTTCCTTAGGTCTATATGTACCAATTTAACTTTTAACAAATAAAAAAACTTATTTAAACTCATAAACCCATTTGACCAACATAGCAACTCATTAGCAACTTAACTTATTTATTCATAATTAATTCTCTATTTAGTATATGCTAACTAACAGAAATAAAAAATAGTAAACAACATAAATCACAAAAAATTATTCACACATGTATGGCACCAAGACTTAATGTGGATACCCAATTTGGAAAAAAAACCACTAAGTAATAGGCTACCATTTTTTCACTCTATTGAAGTGAGCTTGGTTAAGAGCCAACCCTATTAAATGCTATAAAATACATTGTTAGGTATGACCCTATTAAATAATTTAATTTCCCTATTAGGAGTGTCTTGGTTAGAAGTGTTTGGATCATTTCATTAGAATCTCCTCTTTATTAAAGGATTTAAAAATGTTTTCTAGGTCAACCTTGATTAATAGATTTTACTTCCACAATGGTTAGAAAGTAATAGCTAGGGTTGATCTGTTAAAACATAACTCAATTAGAAAATTCAAATATCCATTCATCTCATTCTTAGTTCATTTATCACTTAACAAACCCAATTTTTTCATTAAATACTCTAACTCATCAATCCCTATCATTTACGCATTTTGACCAATCCATAAAATTCAACTATGTTGGCCCCAAAACTTGATTCTTTCACAAACTATTATTTTGCTGACATTCAGTCATCACTGTGCTACATTTTTTATTGCATAAAATGAATCCATTATCAAATTCCTCCAAGAAAGAATACTTCAAGGGAAATAAACTAGTGCAAAGGAACCATGACACAAACACAATCATGGGATCCACATCATAAACACATAACAAAAGAGAGAGGAAAAGAGGGATTTTCATACAATTAGCTTGTGCAATAGGTGATGTATACATGTTGTGTGTAGTTCATATTGTAGTAAAAAATACATTTCTAGATGTCCTTATTAGAAGAAATGTTGTTATAGGATCACTGATAGGAGGTGAAAAATATGATTGCTAGAGCATAAAGAAATCATGGACTAAGACTTTTATAGAATTTTTAAAAAATTGTTCGAGCATGGATTTTCAATGATTATCATTACTCTTATATATATTCAATGAAAAACACAAGTGGGGGATAGATAGGAGGGTCATCATTAGGTTCCTTTCCCACTCTCCAAGCATGTGTCTGTGACAACACTATTATTAGTATTATCAAAATTACTCCAAAACTGTGAAGAGTAGAACATAGAATAGTTACATTTTTCTTCTATCAAGTTTGTACAATTATAATGAGGTTTACTTGCTCATGGGTAGAAGATCTAGGAATATCATCACCATCCCTTTTATTTCATTCATCCATGTGGCCCTATGACAAAGATCAAGTATAAAAACATTAGCCAAAACCTTAATAACTAAATAATGTGTTTGAGTCATTAATTGCAGGTTGGTTTAAATGGTGCATAGTATGCACCACCCCAATTATAGTAGCTTCATTTATATCTAGGTGATTCAAATTGTAATCAATAAGAAACTCTTCCCCTAAATATATGTATTCTATTGCACATAAAAAATTCTTGATATCCCTCGGTGCCTCAAATATGCAATTGGGTTGCTTAATAGTTGACCCAAGTTACGTACTATTTATAAAACTTACAATATTCCCTATTGGTTATGGCCATTCATCAATTTATATAGCCATACTTTTACAATGATTATTGTATTTTTTTTGTATATAATTTTTTGAGAGTGCATACCTATGAATACTTTTTCTATATTGAACAATATGCATCCAAGTTTGGTAATCTTAACAAGGTCCAACATATTCCATCAATTTGGAAACTTTTTTGTAAGAGACCTTTATGTCATCTATGAAAATAGGCCTAGACCAATCAATGACAATGGTGCTATGTGATATATCCTCTCTCTAACAAAAAATTTGGTTTTTATTGGAGGAAGTTCCTTGGGGACCCATTGTTTCTATAGGTGTTGGTACCTAAAGGGTACCTCTATGTCATCTTTTCTCTCATCATCATAAGAACATGACCCCATTTGAGTAATGAAAACTTTCATGTGTTTATTTGATTTCCTTCTAGTATTTTTACCTCTATTTGATCTCCCTATTTCAGATGTACTACATGTCTCACTTTCCTCTTTTTTTCCTATATTTCCCTCACTCGAGGAAGACATGTCTGACAAATACCTACTTTACATGAAATGGGAGAGATATATGATAACAAGAGATATATTTTATAATTGGGAGAGAGATATTACAAGATATTAATCTTATTATTGATAAATGTATTAGAAAGACTCTCTATATAGGGTGTATTGACTAAGACTTGTTGATCCATGAGACTGTGAAGGATGCTCTTGAAAGGGGTTCAATCTCATGCATATGCAATTTATTTATCTTATGCTAGCTAAAAACAATTATGGTTCTTATACTCAATTTGACATAGTATACAACATAAATAATATTCAATCATCATAATTACATCCAATATAAGCATCACATATGAATTAAAACATTAAAAGTTACATCATAAATTATTTACTCAATGACATTAGAATTCTATACATAATGAATAAACATTAGTGTAACCATATAAGACAAATATATTTCTATCAAGAAATCAATATTAAATAGATTAAGGATTGATCACATGCCTCTAAATTTCATCATCATCCTCATAATTGTTGTCAACATTACTCATTAGCATCATCATCAACATCATCATCATCATCATTAGTTACAACAACAACATCAACAACAAAAATAGAAACACCATCCTATTCTTCATGAATAAAATTTTCATCAAGAACATCATTGACTAACTATCAATCATGGTTTTCATCTACATCATCTTCTACTTCTCTAATATCTTCTTCTTACATTTTATTAATACTTTATCAACCTTTCTCTTGGATCATGCATAAAAAAAAAATGACCAACTTGGTTTATGTGGAACCTCTAAGTAAAATATCCACTCACATTGACTTAGAAGAACATAGGGCTCATCCCTAGCTAGCTCAAAGGACCTTGTACTGATCAGTGGAAATACATTGTCATGTTCAATAATTGTTCTATCAAGATCATTTTGATTAAGATATAGCCTATTAGATTTGATGATGAAGATAACTATTTTGGAAGAATTAAAGTCACACTCAAGTATATTATCCAAAATTCCATAGTATCAATTTTGAGACTCTTGAGGATGTAAGTCATTTCTAGAAGAAATATTAGTGACTTGAAAGAGTGCACTTATTCTAGAAAAAAAAAATTTTCTACTTGTCTTCCAAATTTTTGATATATGACCATTACAGAACATAGCCTTGTAATGTTTGACCTCCAATAATATGTCAAACATGTAAACATTATTGCATCATGCACTAATAAATATATACATGATTAACAAATTTATATGTTCTTGGAGATCTCTTATACCATATGCTAAATCTATTTCCCTTTGAATAACATTGGAATCACCATTACAATGAGTTTCTTTAACTGATTAAGACACACCTTCTCATGTTAATGTGTGATAACAATGTTGACATTGTTTAGTCCATATCATTATCCAATTTTGATTGTTTGAAATATACCAATGTATGTTGGATACAATTGTTAATTGTGTATTGTCCTTAATGTTACAAAAATTTCATATCAGTCATCAGGCAGAGTTTACCAAGCTTAGATGGTCAGCAAAGCAATTTATAGTGACTACCGAGCATTCTTGAACGTTACACAGAAAGTTAGCTCTTACCGAGCTCACTCGGGCATTAAAGAATTTTGTAGTAGAAAGTTAATGTTAACCGAGCTCCCAAGGTTAACAAAGGGAAAGTCAATGTCTACCAAGCTCACTCGATAAGTGAAGGAAAGTTAGCTTTTACCGAGCTCACTCGGTAAGCAAAGGAAAGTTAGCTTTTACCGAGCTCACTCGGTAAGCGAAGAAAAATTAGCTTTTACCAAGCTCACTCGGTAAACAAAGGAAGGTCAGTCTTTACCGAGTTAACTCAGTCTCCGAAGGAAGTTGCAAGGTTTGCAGTGTTTACCAAGCTCCATTTGGTTAACACTAGGGAAACCATTCTGGAGCAATGGTCACCGAGCTGGGTCGAGCAGCGAAGGATTTTTCTAAAGAATTAAGTTTAACTATTTTGTGCAGCCGATTGATTTTATATTTTTCAATTATTGTAACTTGTAATTGAGCTGACTTGACAATCTGTAAGGTATATATGAAAGGTCAAGTTGTGAATTCAAATGATGAAGAAGTGCGTGGATGCATAAAAGTGCGAATGTATGAATAAGAAAATATATGAGCGAATGTTGAGAAAGAATTAGATATCCTTATGAAGCTGCAAAGTTGCATTCAATCAATGAGGATTTAGTGAAGCAGAACAAAGATCTATATTCAACAAATATAAGTTGCATATATTTCAGATCACTTCATTGTTGCTTTCTAATCATTGTAACAGTGATTCAAAATCTCTTAACAGAGTTGGTTTGATAGCCATTTTGTAAATCCTCTAACAAGGTGACCATTTAGTTGAATTGTTTTAAAGACCTCTGACAAGGCTACTTCTAACAAGGTGATCAAATCCTCTAATAGGGTCACACCTAACAATGTGTTTTGTAACCTTTAACAGGGTTGGCTCCTAATAGGGCTCACTTCAAAAAAGTGAAAATTGGTAACTAGTTACTTGGTGGTTTTTCCCAAATTGGATTTCCACGTTAAATCTAGTGTCTCTTGTGTTCATGTTATTTCTTTATGCATGCATGTTATCACTTTAAATGCTAAATAAGTTATCAGAACATCTATCAAGTTTTAGATTTATTTGTGAGATTTTCAGCAGCTATATTTTAAGACATCTAAAGATCTGTGGATTTATTTTTGTGGTAACTGATTCACCCCTCCCCTCTTAGTTACTCCATCTCTTTTTCCAATAATGTAGTGCATCCCACTCTTGACTAATTGTACATTAAAAAAAATAGATGACTTACAACTGACTTTTTTGAAAATTAAGAATTAACTAACTATAATTATATCTCATAATTTATTACCTCTCAATTTTCTCATTCTACCTCTCTCCATCAAGTACTCCCCTTCAAATTTTTTAATGGGGTTAGGTTCCTAAATGTGATTTATATGGATCTTTGCTACAAGCTTAGGAAGATATTAAGTAATGTACACTATAGTCTGGTATACCATATATCTATCCACTATAGAATGCTTAGGATATTCTCTTTATCAAATCAACGCCTTCAAATATTTTAAGTGCCTCTGAGCCATCCACATTGACCTAGTGTGTATAGGTCTACATAATCGAATCTCCTCAAATTGGTGTATGAGGTAGTGTTCTTGTGCATTGAAAAAAGATGAATTTAAATTTCACATGTTAGATGAGAAATTATTCTCTTCCAATATTTCATATCTTCTTTATAGATTTATTTAGATGACAACCACCTATAAGACATCCATGATGCACAAAATATATAAATTCAAGACTTAAAAATAATATACAATACATTACCCAAAAAAAAAATTAAAAATTTGAAAATATAATAAATATATACAACAAATTAAATAGACACCATTGCTTACCTCATATATTTTCCAAGATCATATATTGCTTGTTTGATATTATTGTTAAAGTTTTGTGGGAGAGATAGGGGTAGCATGTACTAAAATAATTATAAAGTGATCATTTCATATTTTTCAAAATAATATAATGAAAAGTACATGCAATTTATAAATATATTTTAAATAGATGAACATGACTTACCTTGATGAGGGTATGCCAATCAAGTATTTTTAACCTTGGCCCAAATTCACTTTTCTTTGTTATGATATTGCTTATGTTTATAGAAAATCCAATGGGAAATCATTTTTTTTAATGACTTCCTTTATGACATCACTTTGCTACTTTGTTAATAACCAAGAAAGGACAATTACATTAATCCATCTCCATCACTATTTCAGTGAATGAAATTCTATAGTGCATGATTAGATTCATGAATGACACTACAAATTTTGACAATTTTTCCTTTGTCACTCATTCCATTAGATATTCTCCATAATGTCTTTGTTCTATTCTTTCCAATGTGTATAGTATCAAACAAATGCATAATTTGTATTTTCTTGTAGTGGGGAAGCTTGCTAAATTGTGTGGGATATCTTTTTAGTCCCTTTAGAAGGTGGATAGTAATGGCTTGATGACCTTCATTATCATCAGTTACATTATTAGTAAAAAAAATATAATAGAAATAGATAAATTCCAAACATAAACCATTCAATGAAATGACATTACCTTGGTGATTAATTCTATTATATTCCAACATCCATAGGTGAGATGTCATTGTTTATGGCTTTGATGTAGTCTCTTCTTTCCCATTGAAAAGATGTTTTTTTTGTACTTCAATACTTATGATTCTTCTGAATGAATTTCCTCTACTCATCAAATACATGATTTCCCAAACTTTTTGGATATTGAGATTTCATCTTTGGACCACAAACTGGACATACAAATTTTCACTTTGTTTGAAGACCTACAAGATAACAATATAATTGTATTATTAAATATGTTAATTTTAATAGTTATAAGTATCATGCACAAGTTGAATTCAATATAACATACCTCAAAAATTTGTTAGTCCTAGGGCATCATGTATTTACCATACAAGCATTGCATGAAATTAAAATTGTCTTTATTTTATTGGTCTAGAGATGTCATTGTTAGAATTCTTTTAGAATAACTGAGAGGGGGGTGAATCAGTTATTCAAGGTCCAATAATGTCCAATACAATTTATTTTAATAAAATGGGGGTGAATCAAAAGTACTAGTCTTTTTACTTTCTTGTCAAATCCTTAATGGCATATAATTGAAATTATCATGCATGCAATTAAACATTAAACAACCATGAAAAGTAAACATGCATCACCTCATAACACAAAGGATTTTGGTGACCTATAAACCCTCCAAGAATAAGAAGGTAAAATTGGGGTGGGGATGACACCCACAAAATTATTGCATTTCAACCACTTCTGATGGTTTTCCCTATTAAAGGCCTGCTCTATTAAAGGCTTTAAACACTATCAGATGTGACCCTGTTAAAGGATTTCTAAATCCTATTAGGAGTGTTCCCTATTAGAGGACTTAAGAACATTCAACTTAGAATGCCACCCTATTAAAGGATTTACATAGAGTTGTTAGGCCCACCCAAGTCCATGGGATTTACAATCATCTTCTCATAAGAATCTTTTATCCCTCTCTAAGGATCTCATATCCTTCTCTTGAGGATCTCTTATCCTTCTCCTAGGGATCTTCTATCCTTTTCTTGAGGCTTGTCCACCTAGCTATTAAGCTAACCTAGCAATGTAGGATTTCAATGTCTAATACAATGGTAAGAAAGTATTAGAAAGGTTTTGACCTGATAAAGATTGCAACTCCAACCTTGCAGATTTTAGATCACTCTTTAGTTCTTTTTGTTGCTTGGCTTTTCTTCCTTGTAGTGCTGATAGCTTGTCCACCCTTCAATATCTATCTCCTTGAGTTCTTCCACTTGTTATGCTAATGCACTCTATGATCACTTGATCAACTCAAAGTCTTGATGCTCTGTGCTTACTCCTCACTATGTCCTCTTCTTGACACTTCACACTAGCCTTCTCTTGGCTTCTTCACATGACCACAATTATGACCAACTCCCTCTCTCTCGATCTCTAACTTGTAACTCCTTATAAAGAAGTTCTATTCTTCATTTTCCACTCAAGTCTTCCCGCTTATCAATTTGAATTGATTTTTGAAATTATTTTCCCTCCAAACTATTTCTTCTAAAAAATTCATCAGTATTCATCTTGAATTGGTTTGCATGGTTTACATAAAATTCTATGACATCTACTCATCATTCTTATCATCCAACTGATTCACAAAATTCAATGTAACAAACTTATCATTAATAATCTGGCAATTCTTTTGACTTAAAAAATAATGCAGCAACTCGGCATCAATGGTTTACTGATGCTTGGCATTAACTGGGTCTGGATTGCTTGACATCCTCTGTAGTTTTTGCTTTACTTGGCACCTGAAGCTTTCTTGTATTTCTCAGCTTCTACTATTTTCTTTAATCACTCTACTTCTATTTACTCTGTAGTGCTTGGCTCTTGTTGGATCCTAAGTTACTCGGCACATGTTGAATTCTGTATAGCCCGACATATGAACATCTTTGTTACTCGGCATATATGGTTTTCTGGATCACTCAGCACCTGAATGATTCTTGATTTTTTTAGCATCCACTACCTTTTTCTGATGCTCAACACCTGAAGGATTGCTCGGCACTCACAAATGAACTTATTTAGTCTTTGCAAATGGTTTAGTCAAACCTTGCATTTTGTAGTGTCCATTCCCTTTGTCTTAAATTATGTCATTAATACATGATTTCATCATTGTCTTAGCTGATCCTTATATTTCATTAAAACATCATAACTTCAACCTTTATCTAGGTTTTCTAGTTACATCTTGTTGATTGACTCCTCCTTGTCAATCAACTAAGTGATGGTATTTGGATCACTTAAGCAATCATCATTCCTGTAGTTAGCAAGTTTGACATCAATGACAAAACAATGATTGAAAGCATTCTTTACTAATTCTATCATTCTTCATTCAAAGATCTTTTCAATCATTTCCAATAGTCATACCCAGTGACATCATTCCAAAACTACAACAACTCGTCAATAAAAGGTTTAATTTATGCATTCATATCTTTAATTTGGCATTTACCAAGTTGAATAAACAACATTAGATAACTTTATAATTGTGACCATTTTACAACAAGATTTATATGTACATGTAGATAACTTTAAATGATAAAATATCCAAAATAATCATAACCAACATAATGTGCTCATCTATGCAAGAATGTTATTTTTGATTACAAAAAGAGGCCACATTGAATAAATAGATCTTATTTATCTAAATCAATTGACACTATCCACTACCAATGAAAGCTTTAGATTATGAGGCTTTTCTTTGAAGTGTGGCCACTTTTCTTCCATGTTCATAAATTTTGATCCATACACATACATTTGAATAATGTCATCTTGAATTATATTGCATGCATGCTAATCCTTAAATTTTGCTAAGCTACTACACCTAAATAATCATTTCATATGTGGAATACTAGGGATGTAACCAAGATCCTTGCGAATCATCTTTTCTATTATTCAATCTATTTGATATCTACTCCTATAAAAAATAGGGTATTCTATTGAAAATTATTTATAATACATAATATGATCACTGGGACAATAATCTATTGCTTGATACTCCATTGCAATATCTTTCATAGAAAAAAAATTCTCTATATGAGTAAGGTAGAATATTTGATGATGGTAATAACAACACACTTATCAATCTACACCAAAAAGTATAAGTAATTAATTTAAATAATATTAATGGTACATGATTCACACTTTACTAATTATAATAACATATATGACATATGTTAACATATGTGACATTGTTATGTTGGATAATCCATTCATAACTTTCTAGTTCACCAATAATGATACAGTAGAGAGAAGAGTTATTTGGGAGCCTTCATAAAGGAGCTCATATGCCTTCTCAACTAAAGCTACATTGTGAATTTTTTTAGGTCATCATCATCATGACAAACTGTGATGGGACTAAATGTGTCATGGATCAACATATTTGTACCATCATCTTTAATTGTGTTTTTTGGCACATGATCATCATCTTCCATGGAATCATTAACTTAAAATTGGATAATAGTACATCTATGTGTAAGATTTGATAATGAAAAAATCCATAGGCCCTTGATATCCTACATGTAAATAACCTATTACAAGGAAGAAAGAAAAGTAGAGAGAGAGAGAGAAGGGTTTTCTCAACAAACAAGAAAATTGTATTTGCTTGTGCAAAACATAACGAATGAAATTACAACTAATCAATCCTTATGAAAGAGATCAAAACCCTAAGAGGTAAATGAAATTTAATAATTACTAATTAATTATTAAATGGAAATGCAAGGTTCATAGAGTGAAATCTTAAGAAAGGAGATAAGGTAATTTAATAAATAAAATAAAATAAACCTTTTTCTCTAACACCCCCTTAAGATGAGCAACAATGCAACTACAAACAATGCAAGGAAACCACAATGCTAAAAGAAAACTTGGGTCCTGGCAACAAGGCTTGATGAGGTACCCAATCACAATCAAATTTCTATGAAATGGAGAAATAGAGAAAACCTAGTGGGAAAAACCCTACTCCAAAAAGGGATAGGAAAGGATGCACAAATGAAACATCTCAAGAGAATCTCTCAAGACCATAAGTAAAATGAAAGACTCCATGATAGAAGCTTGAGACTCCATAGCCCCCCCAAAATGATAGAACTCTTGTGTCAATGAACATAACAATGTGGCTCAAATATGAAGGAAAAAAATGATGATAAAACCCATATATGTAAGGTGTAGCTGGAAGTCCTAGTTGATGATTAAAGGAGAAAGCATGAGAATCCTGAAATGGAATCTCCAATGGAGGTGAGATAATAGGTGTGTTGAATCGATCATTTGAGAGGAGATGTGTGTCCTCTGATATGTCCTCAACAACTACAATAGGTGGCTCAATAACTAGAGATGCAATAGTAGGCAATGCTGAAGAGTAATCATGTACAAGAGAATCTGAATAGGAGGTGGAGGTGTAGAAGTCACAACATTGGTCTCAAAAAAAATACATAGTTCAAGTGACCTAACTTCACCTCAGTAGATTCTCATGAAAAAAGAGAGTAAGTCTCTGATAGTGGAGATGGTGGACCAAAATGTGAGAAGGAATATAGGCATGAAGCATGATCGACACTCCCTATAGTAATAATATTGCCTATCTCACTATCTTTGTTGTGCACTGAATATTGTGCAAACCCAATTTTTTTCCCTATCCCACTATGTGTAATCTAATAAATAGAGAGAAGGTTAAAGGAAAAAGATGGAATACAAAGTACATCATGAAATTTACCATCATCAATGTCAATAGAACCTTTCCCATATACAGTCATAACAATTTTTTTCCCCATCAAAATGTATGGAGTAGGAGAAGCCTCAAAAGAAGAGAACAAATCCTAATAATATGCCATATGGTGTGAAGAACTTGAATCTAGTAACCGTCTAGAAGAATGAGGAATAGTAGGTGCACATAGTACATGAACCTTTCCTATATCTTATGGAGATGTAAGCCTAGATGAGGTGATTGAACTACCCAATTTTGATCTTAACACAATCATCATTGAGAAGATGAGCATTCTACAAGAAGCTCTACATAGGAAGAAACAATAAGAGTTGCTAAGAAGGGAGCATAAGCAAAAAAAGTGCTTCATGATATCAAAGATATATTTTTTGATCCTTTTAATCTTCTAGCTACAAATGAGATAAATCAATTATTGAGTAACTGGTATATATTGTAGATTATATTAGTGATGAAGACCTAGATGCAAATATTAAACTATTAGAATGGTCTGAAAGAAAATTTCATACTATAGTACTTGAAAAGATATCTAGTGTCCTTCCACTATGACAAGTTGATTTAGCAACCAAGACAGAGAGTTTGAAGAAGGTGTTGGAGAATATTTTCTCTCTTTACACCAAGTTGTGTGATGTGAAACTTTTCACACATGAAATTTAGAGACATGTTGACCAACTAGAGGGAGATCTAAATACTATAGGTAATATCTTAAAACTATCTCCTAGTCAAAGTCAGTCACATTTTTAGAGATTGTTATCCACTCAAAATAGGCTTTCCAAGTTGAAAGCACAAGATGCCAACATTCAAGCTACTTTGATCAGAATCTAATCAATATTGACCCCATACATGGAATTATTAGACAAGGAACTAGCCTATGCTAAAACATTGATGAAGAAGGATTCTCATCTTTCCACTCATGATGGCTTAGTTAACATTGATGTCAAGCTAGACATCCAGTATCAATCTCTAGAGGTAGTGTGTAACATTTGGGATGCAACATTGAAAATCATAATGGAGATCCATAAATAATGTTTGGATAAACACACTATCAATGTACCACCCATGACATAAGTGTCAAAAAAGGGGGATACTCATTATACAAGGGACATAGTACAAAAAGGGATATAGTGAAGTGAAGGGGAGTAATTATATAAAAACATGGTGTAACAAATATACTCATTAGGAGTATCAAATTCAAAAATAGAAAGGAAACATTTACTCAGGGAGAGTAATGGAAGAATGAGGTATGAATGTTGGTCATCCATTTTGCAAAATTTTGAACTTTTGAAACTTTGTATGAGAACTGAGTCATGGATATATATTGTCTGAGTTATGCTCATAATAAAGGATTATACAAGCATGACAACAAAGGGGAAGATTTTTAATCTCAGATTGGTTTTGACAAGGAAATGACAAAACACTTAGTTATTATTTAGCATAATTATAGTGCAATCCAAGTGATTAGAGCAAGCTGAGTAATCAGTTTGAGCTGAGTGATCAAAGCATGATGAGGATAAGGTGCTAGACAATACTTGCCAAGTAATATACATAGTTAGTGCCAAGCACTAGTATGTGCTGAGTAGACAGTTAGTGTAGAGAAAATCATGAGCTAAGTAAACATAGTATGCTAAGTCATTCAGAAGATGGGTTACAATATTGAAGATATAATGGATGCCGAGCATCAGAGACTTCAATTGTCGAGTGAACAATTTTGGACATAGTTGTTTGTAATGGCACAAACTTCTATGTAAACCATTTTGGACCAACTGAATGATTGTTTTATGATTCTAGAAGATGTATATAGGTGTATATTATGAATCCCTATGTAGTACATGCAACCAATCAAATTGAGGGATGTTCTAAGTGGAAAAATGGATCATGCTAAGCCATTGATTTTAACCTAACCTAGCCAACCTGTGTTTAATTAAGGAGATAAACCCTAAATAGTTTGTAGATGTGTGAAGGAAGAGAAGGAGACACAAGAGAGATGAATCCTAAGTCCAGAGAACATTCATGGTGGCTATGGAGTTTGTGATAATGTTATGAATTGCAAAATCAATTAGAGGAGAAAAGAGAAAAGAAGAGAGAGGACAAAAGAGACATATCTGATTAGAATGATCAAATATACACCAGGAAAGAGAAGAGTTGACATCTAGCAAAAAAGTGTTAATTGGAGGATCATGGTGCTGAACCATTCTAACAAGTGATGCAGAGAAAATATCCTAACAGAGTAGTCTTAATATGCCTGTGTAAATCTCTTAACCGAGTGCTTGTTTTATTGCATGTTTAAGTCCTCTAGCAAGGTACACTTTTAGTAGGGTGTTTAAATCCTTTAACAAGGTAAGATTTAAGATTTAACAATCTTTGTAAGCCTTTAATAAGGTAGACCTTTCATAAGGTACATCATAGTTTATGATCAAAATTTTTGTAACCTTAACTGGCTACACTATAAAACTATAGTAATGAAGATTTGTGGGTGTCATCCCTATTCCAGTTTTACCTTCTCATCAAAGGGTTTCTAGGTAAAAAACTTATTATGTTATGTTTTATTTTTTTCATGATATGGATGAACATGTATAGTTAGCTATTTCATTTTACATGCAAATTGTGAGATGTATGTGTGGTGACTGTTTTATGGTTAAATTTTTGAAGTACTGATTCACCCTCCCATTCATAGTTTTCTTTCCCATTGTTATTTCCAACAAAAAATATCCATAGTGGCTGATGTTTCCTTGTCCAAGCATGTAACCATTCAAGTTTAGAAAAATAATATTGGCTACATGGACTAAACTGTCTCACAAACCATAGATTTTTTAGATTAGTTTGAGTGGAAAAAATATGAACTTTAAATAAATGTGAATAAAAAATTAAATCATTTAGGAATTCATAATAATCAACTGGATAGGGTCTCATAGAGAAACAATAGATCATGGATGCATGATTACTTAACCATTCCTCTTGATTTCGGATAAAAGTGGGTTTTTGTATAATTACACTCCATTCTTGTGAGAGAGAATCTTCAAATAGGGTTGGCCAATTTCCTCCATTCATGTTGAGAAAATAAGTTTTGATTTCTTCATAAGCTATTTGTAGAGAGTGATTAAAATAACCCATTCTTGTGTAAGTTTTGTACTTGCATCTTCAAATTGTATGCATTATTAATCATAGTTGACTAATTGATGATAATTTTGTTAGCATGAACAGGCTAAGAGTGTGTGTAGAAAGTCAAAGATTGGTGACAGTTATTTGAGATTTATAGAAGACCCTTTATACACAAAATTCCTAGGAAGTGGTTTTTGGTGATTGGATTATATCTCCTACTAGAGATAGAATCTAGTTTAGAGTAGTTAGATAGAGATAGAAGATGTCCCAAGGATTGTTAGAAATGTTTTAGAATAACTGAGAGGGGGGGTGAATTAGTTATTCGAGGTCCAAATTTCCTGATAAAATATTTTTTTAAAGTATAGTGAGCCCATTTAAACTAACCATAAATCCAAGCTAAACATTCTACTTAGCAAGTTACTGATAAATCAACATGGAAAAATAAGACATGAAAAATCAACACATGATAGAATGATTTACATGGAAACCCAATTTGGGAAAAACCACTAGTAACATGCTACTCCTTTCTCACTCTTCTGAAGTGATACCCTGTTAAAGGCTGTAAAACACATTGTTAGATGTGACCTAGTTAAAGGATTTCAACTACCTTGTTAGAAGTGGGCCTAGTTAAAGGAATTTAGAACATTCACTTGGAATGTCACCCTATTAAAGGATTTACAAAATGGTTTTTAAACCAACCTAAGTCTATAGGATTTTTCCCTAAATGATATAATTACTACAGAGTCACAATAAGGGCTTTTGATATGATATAACTCACAACACAACTTGCAGATTTCAGATCTCAATTTTAGTTCACAAATTTTCCTAGCTTTTAGTCTCCATAACTTTGACAGCTTGTCATCCTTTCAAGCTTTGTCTCCTTGAGTCTCCATGCTCGATGTGCCAATGCAATCAACTCTATGGTCACCTATTGAAGCAAAGTCTCTATACTCTATTCTTCCCTCTTGATGTCTTCTCCTTGACATCACACACTCTCTCCAATCTCTCTTTGCTTCTTGACTTGTAACTCCTTAAATAGGAGTTTGAAATATCTTTCCTACTCTAATCTTCCCACTCTTATTTTTGGTTTGATTGGATTAGGTAAGATATGATGTATCTTCCCCTTATCTTGTTTCTTCTAGAAACGTCATGTAGAATCCACCTGTATTCACCTAAAAATGGTTAACCTAGAATTTTGTGCCACTAGCTCAACATTCTTATCTTCCATCTGGTTCACAAAATTCA
Source organism: Cupressus sempervirens (assembly GCA_028749045.1). NCBI lineage: Eukaryota > Viridiplantae > Streptophyta > Pinopsida > Cupressales > Cupressaceae > Cupressus > Cupressus sempervirens. The sequence continues at coordinate 18,613,527 of CM053791.1, read as the reverse complement.
AAGTAACAAACTTGTGGGCTCAAATCTAGTGAATCTTTGACATTTCAAATAATGTAGCAGCTCGACACTATTGACTTTCTGATACTCAGCATACACTATGTTTCTTGGCCCCTACTATGGATTCACTTAGCATCAACTAAGTTTTATTGATGCTTGACACCTATTATATTTTGTCTAGCTCAGCACCTGAACTTGCTCGACACCTTTTGTTTCACTCTCTACACACTAGATTTTGCATTTTCTCAACACTTACTGATAATTTTCTTAGCATGAACTAACTTGGTCGGCACCTACTAATGAATTTAGTCAAGCTTTACAGACAATTTTTTTACAACTTATTCTTCTAGAGTTTCTAAGTGTAGCCAACCTCTATATCTTCAAGTGTATCATCAATACATCATTTTAGCATTGTCTTAACTGATCCTTGTACTTCATTACAAAACCATAACTCAACCTTTCCCTTAGGTGCTTTTGTTACATCTTATTGATTAAATCTTCTTCATCAATCAACTAAGTGATAATACTTGGATCTTATACGAAATTGTCATTCCAGCAAATAGCAAGTTTGACATTAGTGACAAAACAATGATTGAAAACATTCAACAATATCCCTTCTTCAATAATGTTCTTTTGAATTGGATTTCAACAAGGATAACATCAGTGAGTGCATTAAGCCTGAGATTGTAGGTGTGAAAGTTTCATAAATATTGTGACCCAACAATGTTGTATAATTATAAAATAATGTAATGTAGCACATTATCTTAATGAGGTCCTGTTTTAATTGTAATTTTAATTGGAAAAGCCTCAAGGATGACTCAATGAATTGTTTTGAGGACTTGGTATAAAGGAAGGATTTTTTCCACAGTTGTTATATGTATCAAGTGGATTAAGTGTATGTGGATGCAAAGCATAATGTGAGTAAGTGATTAAAGGGATTATTGTGATGCAAATTTGTAGATATGTTATTGAGATCTAAGGAGTGTTTGGTGTAGAAGAGGCATAGTGTAAGAATTTTCCTTAGGGAAAAATCACCCAAGATCAAGGAACTCAAGCACAAGCATGCCACGTTAGCATGCCACCTCATCTCACCATGTCATACTCACTATGTCACTATACTAATGAGTGAGAAACTTCCTCTTAATGACATAGTGGTAACCCTCCAATCTACCACATGGCACAATCTAACACCTCTAAGATATCTACTCACCACATCATGGCTTGCCTTCGAACTCATGCCATGTGGCACCTTCTAGTTGGTCCATACTTTTCCACATCATCACTTAATGAGTCTATCAGTTTCCACTTGGTGTTACATGGTTCGTCGATGAAATTAGAAGCGAAACCCACATACTCATTGAACATTCGCTAGATTTTTTATTTTTTCAATGACTCGCTATGTCACTAGTCGAAAATCCTAGATTTTTTGGCTAGCGTGGTAGTGAGGTGCCAAATTTTTTAGTTTTTTGGTGAACTGCAACTCGCTAACATCATCATTTATTGCACACTTATTTGTTCAAAATTTATGGGTTGGTAACCTCCAACTAAGCATAGGCTGGACCCACCATAGAAGCTTTGGCTCTCACAAAAGCCATTTTCTTTAAGACATTTCATTATGCATGTGAAATGGTATTTAAAGAACTAAAACATCCTCACACAGGCAATGTGGGACAAATTTTTTTAACCATGTTGTGCTATGTTCTGTAACTTGGAACCTCCATGGCTTTTCCTTCAAATTGGTGTGAGCTTCTTTAAACTTGGTGACTTTCTCTACTTTGAATTTGGCATGAACTGCCCCCTTGGTTCTACAACTTGTTTTGTCTTTTAATGCTAGCTTCATTTATGGTTGCGCGGAGTCCCCTGCTAGGCATGGATTGTAGTTGGGTCTTCATTTTAATGTGCCTGCATGTTGGATCTGCTCTCCAAACTGCCCTATTTTTGGTGTGTATTTCATTGTATAGGTGGGTTTGCACATTTTTAAAAACTTCTTAGACTCCTTGTTTTGCGTGAGACTACATTTTTAACATGCTTTATTTGCATGGGTTACTCTTCCATTCACTAGCAGATTTGCTTCTATTTTGGTATGGCTGGAAACTTCCTTGCTCAGCATGAGAGTTTGTGTTCTAGCGAGTAGCTTGGTGTGGGGTCTTCTCTTTTACCAATCGCCAACAGCTGGTGGTTTTTGCTTGTGTGGATATGACTTTGTTCTTTCTTTTGGACCCTGCTCCATGTAACTACCTGCATGTGGCTTTCTCAAACCAATTTGTAGGTGTTCTCCTTGTTTGTCACTTATTTTTCACCTCCCCTTATTACCAGTGTGGGCTACTCCCTTTTAACATTGGCTCTAACTTTTTAACATTTCATGGACATTTTTTAATTGCCTATGATCAGCAACTTATTTATAACATGGATGCCTTTTCATACTGCTAGATGTCTTTGATCACTATGTGCTCCTCTGTTTATCTTGGCAGCTTCTTGGACCTGTGTGATCTTCATTTAGCATAGGTCTTTTCTTTACATTTCAACATACTCCTTTTGAACTCTACATACTAAAAACAATAATTTACATTCACTAAAATCTCTACAACTACTTAAATTTTCTCTTTGTGAATGATAAACAACAATTGATCAGTAGAATATATTTAACTCAATGTTCATCATCACAATCCCTTTGCATTGATTTTCAACATGATTGACCCTTAAAACTCAGCTTATTTTTTCACCTCAAGGGATTTTCATCATTTTTATCCAATGTTACACTTTTGGTATATTTTCTTTGATCTTATTAGTCAAAACCCTTTGTCATTTCTAGCTCAAAAAATGGAAAACATATTTCCAATGTTAACTTAGGGTTTACAATCTTACAATTGACCCAAGAGTCAAAACCCTCATAATATGTTAGGTAGGGAAGAAATTCCCTTCAATCTTATGATCTCATGAAATTAAAACCCTTATCACAATGTCACAAAGTTTGGAAAAAGTTTCTATGATCTCACAATACACTGGTAACTATAGCATCAAATATTTCTATTATAATCTTTATAATCTCATGATAGGTAGTTTACACTACACAACATAACATCTTATCTCAATTTTCTTTGACTTACAATCCTATAATCATGGCTCAATTGACTACTTTGTGACTTAGGCATTTATATTCTTTACCTCTATGATGCTATGAGAGACCATCACTTTCGTTCATCATAACATCAACTAACATCAACCTTTACCTCTACGATCCCCTGATGCATTTCTTTTTATAGCATCCTAACACCCTTCTACTATTCTTGAGATTTTATAGGATACTAATTATTGTAAGATTGTAGAATGGGATCTGTCAGATTGTAGATATATGTAAAGACATTTCGGTCCCACTGGCTTGATGTGGTATCCAACTTGTATACTTTCCATTTCTAACCAATCAAGATAGATCACTAATCACATTTTTGACTTAAATTGCTAGCTTGCTCTATCATTTGTGGTTTTATGATCTTATGATCTATTGAGATCTTATTGAAAAGATCATTGTTGAGAGAGATTATTTTAAGAGGGAGATTGTTGAAGAAGTCTATGTATTTCAATCATTGTTTTGTCATTGATGTCAAACGTACTATTTTCTCATAAGACATCTGCTTATAAGATTCAAGTACTATCACTTAGTTGATTGATGAAGAGGATTTGATCAATAAGATATAACAAAAGCACCTAGAGGAAAAGTTGAGTTATGATTATGTAATGAAGTACAAGGATCAATTAAGATAGTGATGACATGATGTATTGATAATCTTCTTCAGGTTACAAATGTTGGCTGCACTTGGAAAGTTTAAAAGAACAAGTTACACAAAGTTTGTCTATCAAGCTTGATCAAGTGGATAGTAGGTGCCGAGAAAAGTTAGTGCAAGCCATGCAGAAAGTTAGTTGAAGCTGAGTAAAAGAAAATTCTAGTGTATACCAAGAAAAATAGTTGATGCAAAGAAAATTTTTAGTTGATGTCGAGCATCAATAAACTTTAGTTGATGCTGAGTATTTTTATAGAGGATGTCGTAAAACACAGTATGTGCCAAGCATTAGAAGATTAAGAATATTGAACTGTTGCATTATTTTAAAGATTGAAGATTCACTAAATCTGAGCTGACAAGTTTATTTTCTTTAATTTTGTGAACTAGGTGAAAGATAAGGTTGATGATCCAGAGGCATAGAATTTGAGGTAAACTAGTTTGAGGTGAATTCAAATGGTTTCTAGAAGAAGTTTATAGAAGAAATATGAGATATGGGGTAGATACATTGTATCCTACCTAATCCATCTGAACCCTAAATTTGGATGATGGAAAATGAGCAAGAAAATCTCGTAATTTCCTATTTATAGGAATGTTTGGTCATGAAGAAAAGTTTTAATGTCTAAGAACCTAAGGAAGAGAAGGAGTTAAGGGTTTTTCTTCATCAAGTGACCTAAGAGAAGAGTTTGCAATGACATGTTAAGAAAGAAGGATTAAGGAGATGAATGCTTGAAGGGTGAACAAGCTATCAGAGCTACAAACTATGAAGGCCAAGTAGAATTGAGGATTGAACAGAGATTTGTAGTCTACAAGGGAAGTTGTAAGTTATATCAGATCAAAGCTCTACTATTACTCTATAACAATTGTATCAGTCTAGGGTAAATCCTTTGGATTAAGGTTGACCTAACAATCATTTGTAAATCCTTTTCAGGTAGCATTCCAAGTGAATGGCCTAAAGTCCTCTAACAAGGCTCACTTCTAATAGGGTGATTGAAATCCCTTAACTGGGTCACATTTAATAGTCTATATTGTAACCTTTAATAGGGTTGGCCTTTCACAGGGCATCACTTCAAAAGAGTGAAAAGGCGTAGCATGTTACTAGTGGTTTTTCCCAAATTGAGTTTCCACATAAATCATTGTGTAAAGTGTGTTGTTGAATCTATTATGTTTCATGCTTTACATTTTTACAAGTTGATTTGATAGTAACTTACAAGTTTTAGTGATTGCATAATCTTATGGATGCGTGCATGGATATGAATGCTTTATGGGTTCACTAAGATGTGAAAAGTTTTATACATCTAGACCTTGGATAACTAATTCACCCTCCCCCCTCTCAATTATTCTAAAGTATTTCGATAATTGGCATCAGAGCCATCTACTTAAGAGGACTAGTTTGAAGGTACTAGAAGCACAAAGATCGAGATGTCTAAAAGAGAAGTACCCAAGCTCAATAGAGATAACTTGCATGGAAAATTTTTATGAAGCTACACCTTGGAGGACTTGGAGATCATGCACAATCTACCATTTTTGTGGAACATGTTGATCCAGCCAGAGTCCTAACTATTAAAGATATGAAGAAGAAGAATGAACACAATGATGCAATGTTAGATATTACCTTTGCCCTAAGCTATTTCAAATTTGATGATATCAAAAGTCTTAATAGTGCAAAGAAAATGTAAGATGCCCTAGCCACCATCTATGGAGGAGACAAAAAAGTTCAAAGAGCCAAATTTGAAAGTCTCAGAGGTAAGTTTGATGATATGAGAATGGAAGAAGGTGAAAATATTGCTCAATATGTTGCTAGATTAAAAGAATTTGTTAATGTAACAAAAGGAGCTACTAGTCAGATAGATGATGATACTATGCTAAGTAAAGTCTTAAGAACACTACTACCTATTTATGTTATTAGAGTTTCTGTAATTCAAGAATTGAGATGTATTCCAAGAAATAATCTAACCCTTGAAGGTCTAGTAGGTAGAATCACTACTTTTGAGCTATTTAAATTTGATAATTACAAACCCAAGAGTCTTGAATCTACTTTAAAAGCTAAGCTTTTATTGAAAGATTCTGATGAGGTGAAGCAGAAGAAGAAGAGAAAGATAAAATATGTCTCTAGTGATAGTGATACAAATGAGGAAGATGTTGAACAACTAGAAGAACTACTGGCAAAAAGATTCCACATAGATAAAGGAAAGTTCAAAGGCAAGTTACCCATCATTTGTTTCAATTGCAATGAGGTTGGTCATATTGTTGCAAGATGTACATAGAAGAAGAACTACAAAGGAAGTGACAAGTACAAGATTAGAAGAGAAGATGATAATAAAGATTAAAAAGATGAAGGCGAGAAGTCATGCTACATTTCTTAAGAGGAAACAAGGGATGATTCTGATGAACATGAGGATGAAGTGGTGTATGTTACAATGAAGGACAAATCTGATGAAGATGAGGCAACTGCACTTGTGACTTGTGTGAACAAAAATGATAGATGGATCATTGATAGTGGATGCTCACATCACATGATTGGAGAAAAAAGTAAGTTCATTACCTTAAATTTTTATGATGGAAATTGTGTAAGATTTGGTATATATACACCATGTTTGAAAAAAGGAAATAGTTCTATCAAACTCACAGACAAGATTTCAAGTGAAAATGCTTACTACGTTGAAGGACTAAACTATAACCAATTGAGTGTGTCATAATTGAACAATTTGGGATGCAAGGTTGAATTTTAAAACAAGATTGCTAGGATATATGACACAAATGGGAAACTAATTGGAAAAGGTGATCAAACTAGAAGTAATCTATTCTATCTTGATATAGAGGATGCTACTTGTCTTGTTGTAAAATTTGACGATGTATGGCTTTGGCACAAAAGGTTATGTCATGTTAATTTTGATAACTTGGTTAGTATTAGTAACATGAAGAAAGTTAGAGGTTTGCCTAAGTTGAAGAAGCTCGATAATGTAGTGTGCAAACAATGTCAGCTAGGCAAAATGACAAAGTCAAGTTTTAAGAGTAAAATGTATACCTCTTAAGGAATGCTAGAGATTATTCATACTAACTTGTGTGGACCAATTGGAGTGAAAAGCTACAAGGGAGATAAGCACATAATGCTATTTGCTAATGATTACTCTAGGATGATGAAAGTTATGTTTTTGAAGTAGAAATTTGATGCTTTTCAAATGTTTAACTAGTATTTGGCTAGAGTTGAAAAGGAAATAGGTAAAAGTCTAAAATGTTTGAGATATGACAGTGGAGGAGAATTTACATCAAATGAAATTGAGATGTTCTATAATGACATAGGAATCAAAAGACAGACATCTACCCCTAGAACCCCTCCACAAAATGGAATAGATAAAAGGAGAAATTGATCTATAATGGACTATGCTAGAACACTCAAGATGGAGAAGATCGTTGCTTTAAAATACTTGAGAGAAGCTGTAGGTACAACTATCTATACATTGAATAGTGTGCAAATCAAGAAAGGTATTCATGTAACACCTTTTGAACTTTGGTAGGGATATCCACCCAATGTAAAATACTTTAAGGTATTTGGAAGTAAGTGTTACATTCTTAAAGATGTTAGGAATGGAAAGCTTGATGCAAAAATTGAAGAAGGTATATTCCAAGGATGCTCCACAAGAAGTAAAGCCTATAAGTGTTTGAATACTAACACTAACAAAATTGTGAAAAGTGCAAATGTGAATTTTGATGAAATGCAGTAGTACATGAGGCCAAACTCATGAAGAAGCCAGAAGAATAAAAATCATTTGTATACCTTTATGAAGGAATGTTTGCTAAAGAAGATGTTGCAAGTCAAGTTAAAAATCAATAGCGAGTTACGGTGACTATCAACTCACACCTTATGAATACCGAGTAGCATTTAGGAACTGAGCTACACTCAGATGCCAAGTTATAGAATGAAGTAGATGCACATTCTAATTCTAAGATTAGTATACATGATGGAGATGTTGAGATACCTAACATAGATATATATAGTGATTTTGAAGATGAAAGAAAAAATGAAGAAACAAGAGCTAAGCCAAGATTGTCTAAGTATATCAAAGGACACTATCCTACTACTCAAATCATTGTAGATAAAGATGCAAGAAAAATGACAAGAAGTAGATTGAGAAGTGAAACATGTTTGCTAAGCTCGAAGGAACCAAAATAGTAAAAGATGCATTGGAAGATGTTGACTAGTACAAAGCCATGGAAGAGGAGATCAAACAAATAGAAAAGAAAAAAACATGGAGTATAGTTCCTAGATCAGAAGACAAGAATGTGATTGGTACCAAGTGGGTATTTAGAAACAAGGTAGATGAAAATGGTGAAGTCACAAGAAACAAAGAAAGATTAGTTTGCAAGGGATATGCACAAGAAGAAGGAATTGACTATGGAGAGACATTTTCCACTGTTGCTAGATTGGAAGGAGTTAGAAATCTATTTGCTTATGCTACATACAAAGGTTTCAAAGTTTATCAGATGGATGTTAAATCTACATTTCTAAATGGCATATTAAAGGAAGAAGTTTACATAGAATAGCCAGAAGGTTTTGTTGATAATAACAATAAAAACATGGTATGTAGATTGCACAAAGCTCTATATGGTTCGAAACAAGCACCAAGAGCATGGTATGAGAGACTTCATAATTATCTTGTGAAGATTGGATTTGAAAGGACTGATGATAATGACAATCTGTACATAAAGATAGAGAAAGGAAAAGGTATTTTGTTATCTAAAATATTTATTAATGATATCATATTTGTAGGTGAAGATGCTTTATGTAAGGATTTTACAAATCAAATGAAGCAAAAATTTGAAATGTCTATGTTTGGAGACATCAAATTTTTTGTGGGTTTGCAAGCATATCAGATGAAATATGGTATATACATTACTCAATCAAAGCATGTCAAGGAAGTATTGAAATTTTTTGGATTAGAGGATTCCAAACCAATAAGTACACCTATGGTGACAGGACACAAGTTGTCAAAGAATGATGATTCTATTGAGGTGAACCAAACCATGTATAGGTCTATGATTAGCAAATTGTAATATGTAGGACATAGCATATCTGATATTGTATTATCTATAGGGATAGTTGCAAGATTCTCTACTAATCCTAGGGAGAATCATTTAATGGCTATAAAGAGAATAATGAGATATCTAAAAGGAATAGAAGAGTTTGGTCTATACTACAAGAAGAATGAAAAGTTTGAATTGAGATCCTACACTGATGCTGATTGGGCTGAAAACATTGATGATAGAAAGAGCACCAGTGGAGGATCATTTTTCTTAGGCAAGAGACTAGTTACATGGACTAGTAAGAAACAAAGTTGCACTTCACAATCTACTGGTAAAGCTGAATATGCTACTATTATTATAAATTGTACAAACATTGTATGGATCAAACAACTACTCAAAAGAATAAAGGAAGAAATAAAAGATTTAGTGATACTTTATTATGATAATACAAGTGTTATCAATGTATTAAAGAATCTAGTGATGCACACAAAGACAAAGCACATTGCAATCAAGTATCATTACTATCATTACTTGGGAGAGTTAGTTCAAGATAAAGATGTAAAGATGGAATATGTTAACACAAAGGAGAAAATTGTTGATATCTTCACAAAACCATTACCTAAGGATGCTCATGAGTATCTAAGTGGTAAACTAGGGGTATACCCCTATCAAAAGCTATCTAAGTAACAAGAGGAGTGCCCTGCATCAAAAAAGTTGATTGCCATATGTTACACATTGATGTAGAGCATCTTACTTTAGGAGCCGCCTAAAGAAATCATAGAACTAAAATTTTAAAATAATTACAAGCAAGGTGATAGAGAGAGAAATTGAAGAAACTACAAAAACCTATATTTGATTGTTTTAAGATGACAAGTTTTTGGTGTATGTCTTGGGTATTGTTTTCAAAGAGAGAGAGATTTACTAATAAAAAGGGAGAAAGATCAAAGCTAGAATATATAGTCAAAGAGGGAGATACAAGAAGGAAATCTGAAGGAGTCATAAGAAAGAATTTTGTAGCCTAATCAAAAGATGGAAGTTGCTGATAGAGGGAGAAATTATGATGCAATTTTTCTTTCTGGTATTGTCTTACTATTTTAATCTACTCAGTTTGGTTGAACAAGATGTTCATCATTTGATTGACTTAGTTGATCAGTTTGGTTTTCCATCAATGCCAAAGAGGGATATTATTGAGATCTGATTGAAAAGATCATTGTTGAGAGAGATTATTGAAAGAGGGAGATTGTTGAAGAAGATTGTGTTTCAATCATTATTTTTTCATTAATGTTAAACCTGTTATTTGTTGGTAAGAAAACTAATTATAAGATTAAAGTACTATCACTTAGTTGATTGATGAAGAGGATTTAATCAATAAGATGTAAAAAAAGAACCTAGAGGAAAGGTTAAGTTATGATTATATAATGAAGTACAAGGATCAGTTAAGACAATGATGACATGATGTATTGATAATATACTTAAGATTACAAATATTGGCTACATTTAGAAAGTTTAGAAGAATAAGTTACACAAAGTTTTTCTACTTGACTAAGTAGAAAGTAGGTGTCTAGCAAAGTCAGTGCAAGTTGAGTAGAAATTTAGTTGGAGCCAAGTAAAAGTAAATTCTAATGTATGCCAAGAAAAACGGTTGATACCAAGTAAAGTTTAGTTGATGTCGAGTGATTTTATAGAAGATGTCATGCAATGCAGTATGCACTAAGAATTTGAAGATTTATAAAGTCAAGCTGTTGCATTATTCTAAATTTTGAAGATTTGTTGAATCTTAGTTGACAAGTTTTTTTCTTGAATTTTGTGAACTAAGTGGAAGATAAGGTTGATGAGTTAGTGGCACAGAATTTGAGGTAAACCATTTTTAGTCAAATTCAAATGGTTTCTAGAAGAAATATGAGATATTGGGTAGATACATTGTATCCTACCTAATCCATCTGAACCCTAAATTTGGATGATGGAAAATGAGTAGGAAAATATCCTAATTTTTTATTTATAAGAATGTCTGGTCATGAAGAAAAGTTGTCATGTGTGAGAACCTAAGGAAGAGAAGGAGTTAAGGGTTTTTCTTCATCAAGTGACCTAAGAGAAGAGTTTGTAATGGCATGTTAAGCAGGAAGGCTTATGGAGATGAATCCTTGAAGGGTGAACAAGCTATTAGAGCTGCAAAGTATGAAGGCCAAGGATAATTGAGGATAGAATAGAGGCCTATAATCTACAAGAGAAGTTGCAAGTTGTATCAAATCAAAGCTCTAATGTTACCCTCTAACAATTATATCAGTCTAGGGTAAATCCTTTGGATTAAGGTTGACCTAACAGTCATTTGTATATCCTTTAACTAGGTGGCATTCCAAGTGAATGGCCTAAAGTCCTCTAAAAAGGCTTACTTCAAATAGGGTGATTGAAATCCCTTAACCAGGTCACTTTTAACATTGTGTATTGTAACCTTTGATAGGGTTGGCCTTTCACAAGGTATCACTTCAGAAGAGTGAAAAGGAGTAGCATGTTACTGGTGGTTTTTCCCAAATTGGGTTTTCATGTAAATTATTGTGTCAAGTGTATTGATGAATTTGTTATGTATCATGTTTTACATTCTTGCAAGTTGACTTGATAGTAACTTATAGGTTTTAGTGATCGCTAGTCTTATGGTTGCATGCATGAATATGAATGTTTTATGTGTTCACTAAGCTGTGAAAATTTTTATGGGTTCACTACGCTATGAAATCACTATTTTATGTCATCTTCAAATTCTTAATAGATATAGTCACTTGAATGTGAGGTTTGTTTCAAAAATACTGTTTTTAGTGTCAAAATTGGTCAAAAAGGGTAACCCATTATTTTGGGATCACCCATGATTGTATTCTTTTTTGCAAATCTAATAATACTATGAGCATTGAATGATTGAGTTTGTCAAGTTCTAAGTTATACTTCAAGTTTATATGAGTATTGCATTTGTTTTCAAGGAAAATGAATACAAAGAAGAAGTTATACATATATGTGTCTTTGAGTTTTGTCTCCATTTTTATATATCTGTAATCTTGGGGTTGAAATGAACAAAGTTCATTCATTTTAATGTAGCTTGGATGAGTTGTATATCTTTTATTGATTGCTTTTAATTCAAAGAGTTAAGTAAGTTCTTTCAAGAATTGATGAGGTTCCTAGATATATGGAAGGGATATTATAAGAATGAGATTCAGAGTTAACTATTCACAAATTTAATTGCAAGTCAATTAAATAGGTCTAGAGTTACTAGTTTGACTCTATATAACAATGGATAAGGCACTAATCAATTAATTTTGTTTCTAGTTGGTATGTTTATGTGATTGCACAATACATATATCAATTAAAATCAATTTTCCATTTCTATAACAAAGAACAAAATTGTTGGTCATTACTTATTTGTGATATCTTTCCTTTGATTATAGTTGGCTACTATAATTAAGAAGTTAGTTACAAATCCAAGAATATTTATGACCATTTTTTGCTATAGGGAATAGATATGAAAAGAAAGTGTGATTGAATGAGTTTTGAAGAAGAATCATAAAATAAGTCATATCCAAACCCCTAATGTGTATCTACCTTGGCCTTGTAAATCCTAACGTGTAGAACTCCCTATTGGCACTAAAAATTGCATGGTCAATTTTGAGCACCATTGAGAAAATTGAGCCATATGAATTCTTTTTAATATATTTGTACTCGATTGTACCTTCGAGCCCCGTGAGGTGTTTAATGTTTCTAACACCATGTCTTTAGCCTGTCTAAGTGTTCCATGAAGATAAATTGATATTCTAAGCCATTTCATGAACTCTTGTTTTGAGCAAATTCCAAATCTACATTTTCACCTATGTCAAACAGTGATAGGAGGGCATGCTTGCAACTGAATATTTCACACCCAGTATTGTTTCATGACTCACCACTTTGGGAGTCTCTAGTGTCCATACTTGAGAACCTATGTTTTATATTTTGAGTCATTTTGAGTCTATTTGACTAGGTTTTGAATCCCTCAAAGTTGGTAGTTTACTATTTTCATGCTAATGCACTTTGCACATAATTCTAGGAAGCCCTATTTGACCTATAATAACTTTTGACCAGTTCATCAAAATGTTAAATTTCCTTTTGTGTTGCATTGTAGATGTTAGAAATTTTTTATGTTTCAAGTTTTAGCTTATGATGAATCCATTTGATCAGTTTTCAAACATGATTCCAAAAGTAATTTCTATCTTTTTACTAGTGTCAGAAAATGCAGGTTTGTCGAAAGCCCTATTCATGGCGTCATAACTTGAGATCCATGATAGATCAACTTAAATGGATTGTACCCATGTGTTTTCCTCCAAAAATACTCCAAGTGTGTCAATTTTTAAGTCATGACAAATCCATTTGCACACTTTTCCACGTCAACTCCATTTGTAAAAATTGTTTTTCTACCATTGTTTCAATATGCAAAATCTAAGTAGCCCACTTTGACCACTCACCAAATGCACCTCATGATTCATCATGAGCCTAAATCATATATTTTTAATGTCCTCATGATAGTAAATCAATGCCCCAATTTTTGTCCTTCCAAGTGTCAGTTTATCCAATTTTTGAAGCCGAATCAGAACCCAATTTATTGTTTTCTGACATGTTTTCTTGCAGGTAGTTCGGAGAGTTCAACTTTGATGGTCAATATCTTTTGACCTTGAATTCATCATGAGATGAGATTCGACAAGGTAAGAGTATGTAGAAGAAAGTATTAGTGTGCTAATTTTCAGAGCTCAGTCAAGTCTTTAGGTTAGTTTTTAATGTTAGCCAGTAGACCCTATCAGCATAAAGTCACAATTTGTAGATTAGTGATAAAATAAGTTTTAAAGATGTTTTAGTGATGCATTTTGTTTTCAATCAGTTTGAAATGCCATGTGGATTAATCTGAGGGATCAGTTGTCTAGAAACAAAAAAAAATTTAGTCAGACACACCTTGGGGCTCGAATAATCTACATTAGACTAACTAGGAATGTATAAGTGTTATGCATGATTGAAATTGTCCATTTGGCCCTCTTCTGGTTGAGTTAAAAGTTGGCAACTGAAGCTGTGGATTTTCCCAAAATAGGAAGGCACCATTGATGCCACATTATCTGAGACCTAGGCAATATCCATATTTTATGAATAAAGAGGATTCAGTCTCTCATACACATTAAGAGGATTTCAAGCACATTGTATCATGAAATGATGAATATGCTTGGAGAAGAGTTAGATGAACAAAATGTTGCATTAAAAAAATGGGATATTCTTCTGCCATTATTGAAAAGGCTATTAGTATACATGGAAATGACAATTGGAATGAAATACTAGAGTATCTCTTAGCTTGTAAGGTTGCGGATTATTCATTAGATCTTGTTCCTACGAATCCAACTATTGATTTTGAAGTTAAAGAGTGCTAATGAAACCAATTTGGCAGATCAATAATAATTCCAAAACTCCTATTCATAAAGAAGAGATTGGTAAAAATTTTGGTGGACATTGTTATATCATTTTATATGCTTAACATTTTTCTAAAGAAATGAAGTCCACATATTGTAGCCTTGCCAGTCAAAATGATTTATAAGGCAAAAATTATGATTCTTTTGAGCACTGTTGCAAATCTAATTCAATATGGGAGGAAATGGGTTTTTCACATACCCAAGATTAAAGGGAGTGAGATTATATTGGATGTCCTGTAGCAAGTGATGAAGTTGTTTCTTACGACTATCAGAGACATCTTCCACCTTTTTATCTAATCTAGCTAGCTGTCCAATGGTATTGGAGTAGAAAATATGATAGCATCCTCTCCATTTTTCAGATTTCTCTAGCCACAAACTTCATAGTGTAAGTAAATTACAAGGTAAAAATAGTATTAAAGAAGAAGTTTGAATTACAACATTGCATGACAAATATTGTACTTATTGTAAACAAGTGTCCATTTGAGAAGCTTACACCAATTACGAAAGCAACTAGTCCATACATAATGAAGAAAAGACCCAAGTCTTAAAGAGGGAGTGCCAAGCCTAAGAAGCCATGACTTAAATAGGAGAAGAACTTACCAAATTTAACATAGTTAGCGCAGAGTTTAAAAGGAGGATAATGAAATGTAAAGAAAAGACCCTGTGCTAAATGAAGATCACACAGATCCAAGAAGCTGCCAAGATAAATAGAGGAGCACATAGTGATCAAAGATGTCTAGCAGTATGAAAAGGCATCCACGTTATAAAGAAGCCGTTGATCATAGGCAATTAAAAAATTTCCATGCAATGTTAAAAAGTCAGCACCAATGTTAAAAGGGAGTAGCCCAAACTACTAATAAGGGGAGGTGAAAAAGAAGCGTCAAACAAGGAGAAGACCTGTGAATTGGTTTGAGAAAGCCACACATTGGTAGTTACTTGGAGCAGGGTCCAAAAGAAAGAATAAAGCCATATCCACACAAGCAAAAACCACTAGCTGCTGGCGATTGGTAAAAGAGAAGACCCCACACCAAGCCATCGACTAGAACACAGACTCTCACACTAAGCAAGGAAGTTTCTAGCCATGCCAAAAGAGAAGAAAACCTGCCAGTGAATGAAAGAGTAACCCACACAAATAAAGCATGTGGAAAGAATGTTAAAAATGTAGTCTCAAGCAAAATAGGGAGTCTAAGAAGTTTTTAAAAATGTGCAAACCCATGTGTACAATGAAATACATGCCAAAAATAGGGTAGTTTGGAGAGCAGATCCAACATGTAGGCACATTAAAATGAAGACCCAACTACAATCCATGCCTAGCAGGGGACTCCAGGCAACCGCAAAGGAAGCCAGCATTAAAAGACAAAACAAGCTACAGATCCAAGGGGGCAGTTCATGCCAAATTCAAAGCAGAGAAAGTCACCAAGTTTAAAGAAGCTCACGCCAATTTGAAGGAAAAGCAATGGAGGTTCCAAGGCACAGAACAGTGCACAACATTGTTAAAAACATTTGTCCCACATTGCCTATCTGATGATGTTTTAGTTCTCTAAATACCATTTTACATGCATAATGGAATGTCTTAAAGACAATGGCTTTTGTGAAAGCCAGAGCTTCTATGGTGGGTCTGGCCTGTCCTAAGTTGGAGATTACCAACTCATAAATTTTGAATGAATAAGTGTGCAATAAATGATGACATCAGGGAGTTGCAGGTTGCCGAAAAACTAAAAAATCTAGCACCTCGCTAGCCAAAAAATCTAGGATTTTTGGCTAGCGACATAGCAAGTCACTAGAAAACTCAGAAATCTAGCAAATGTCCAATGATTATGTGGGTCCCACTTCTAATGCCGCCGACGAATCGGGTAATGCCAAGTGGCAATTAATAGACTCATTGAGTGATGATGTGGCAAAATTTGGACCAACCAAAAGGTGCCACATGGCATGAGTTCCAAGGCAAGCCATGATGTGGCAACTAGATATCTTAGAGGTGCCAGATCGTGCCACATGGTAGATCAAAGGGTTGTTGCTATGTCATTAAGAGGAAATTACTCACTTGTTAGTATAGTGACATAGCGAGTATGACATGGCGAGATGAGGTGGCATGCTGATGTGGCAGTGAGCAAGATAGATAAGGTGCTGACATGGCACCTAGTTGGGGAGGTTCGACAGCTATGTAGGAAGAGAGCCAATCATGTGTTGCCACGTGTCCAAGTTGGTCAAACTAGGTTTGACCCAAATTGAAAAGGCAAGAAATTTTTTAAGGTTTCAAATTTAAAAAAATTATTTTACTTCCTTCGTAGAAGTATGTGCAGATCATTTTAATTAAAGATTGAAGTTTATTCTATAGTTTGAAACTTTATAGGAGGGTAAATGTTTCAAATTTTCAAATGCCATGGAAGCCATGAATGAAGGCTTAAACTTCAGAAGGCCATAACTTGGGTGATTTTTATCAAAAATGGGTGCTCCAATATACCACTACAACTGGAATGATCTAAATTTTCCATTTTTGAGATCATTTTTTGTACAGGTATTCACCAATTCCTGCTATAGGTCAATTTGTGATTTTTAGGGCATTGGCAGCAGAATAGGTAGATTTGATCATGGAGCATCAAAATTGGTTAGAGGATAGTTCTAAAAGCTTGTTGGGATCCAAATGTGAAGAAAATAATTTTTAAATAGTTTTCTTGCATTCAAAAAGTTACTTTTCAATTGATTTGGTACTTTTACCTTGTGTTCATTTTAACATCAGAAATCAGTTGCATCCTTTCATCATTTAGATTTTTGAGATATTTGATGCTTGTGAGAGGTAAAATGATGGGATTTGATATGAAATTGAAGAGAGAGGGTAGAAAGAGGTTTTTTTTTCATCTTCTTGGGAAGGAATTCTAAGTGGACACATGTTGTCTTTACAACAGATCTGAGATTTCACTTCCTACTATGTCATTCCCTTTCTTTCTTATTGAATAAGTTCCAATTTTTGGAGAAGAAATCACTCACTGCTGTGATACCAGGTTTTTTGGTTCCAATTTTTGATGTGTTCCCATGACTGTGACACCATTTTCTTTAGCAAATTCTTCTTGTATGAACAACAATAGGAAGATGAATACAAATAGTTTAGATTTATTAGGTTCTTTATGAGTTAATTTCATGCATTTGGTTGTATTATTTCAAGGAAATGAATACAAATGAACAAGAATTTCATCAGTTTTATTCTGATTCTTGTCTCCTATCTCAGTGAATTTTCAATGTTTTATGGTCTTTGAAATAAGAGCTTAGGTCATAGTTGCAGTCCCTTAAGGCTGTATGTTGTTTTATTGTTGCTTATGACTTAAGGAGTTATGTAAATGTTTTAGGGAATCAATAGGGTTGCAAGTTTACTAAGGGGGATATCATGTAAGAACGAGCTTCAGATCGAGCATAGATGTTTATTTACAAGGTAAATAGATAGATCGTATATCTAAATATATAAATAAGTATCAGATATCCATATGTATGTATTTGATTCATGGATTTGCCCAATGGTTAAAGCACTAATTAGCTACAAGGTCACTTAGTTCTTGTTGCTACATATCTAAAGTTTTGTTGAAATCAACATTATTAATCAAATGTTCTTTCCCTTTCATGTTGAAGGATCTAAATGTGATACCCTCACTTAGCTTATGAATTTCATAGATTTTCACCTAGCTACCATAGATCTATGATTATTACATGAGTCATTAAGAGAAATAAGGGTAAAATCTATAGTAAATAGATTTAGTGATATTTTTTGCATCGGTATGATATCCATTGAATTTGAGGTCCACCCACCTAGGTCTTGCAGAGCCTGAAGTAGAAGAAGGGTCAAGCCTTATAGTTGGCCCTATGTCTGAAATTATATGTCAAGAATGGGAGTTAACTGCCCCTAGATATGCCATATTCTCATGGGGATAATTGAAAACCCTCTAGCATTTTCAAACAAAATGGCAACTCTGTTGGGGACTATATTGAATCAGATTTAAGACAAACCTTGAGAATTGGAAAAGAAGAGATTCAATACAGTAGGAGAACTACATTAAAAAGTTTCAGCAGTAAGTTCTCTAATGTTCTTTCAATTTTTTTGACTCCAAATCATGCACCCCAGTGAACTTTTATCCATTTGCAGCAATAATTTCAAGGTTGAATATAGATTGTGTTGCTAAGTTTCATTTTCAGTCAATTCAACTGCTTGTTGTTTTCAAATTACTACTATAATTTTAGAGTTTTCTCTCTTCTAAGTGTCTTGAAGTTTTGCAAATTCTACAAAGTGACAATTCAATTTAGATCTGCAGTGTTATGAATTATGTTTTAAATCTTTCTCACAATTGTGAGTGGCAACTCTCTAAAGGATCTTTGAACTAGTGTAGATTAGTTATACCTAAAATTTCTTTCAAGATTTTTCAATTGAAATAGGCAGATCTTAAAGTTGTGTTGAATATTAAAACAAGAAGAGAGAGTATATAAGTTTCTGACTAATAAGTTAAAGAGTGTTGTTGATTTGCTATCATAAGAATTTTTAATGATAAATGTGAATCACTATTGTGATTTACTTTTTGTCCTCAAGGAGATTGTGACTCTATAAGGATATGATTAGTGGTGTGAGGAATTGAGATCAACACCATGTCAATCAGTAGATCACTGGTTTCATGCAACAACACTTGAGGTATTTCATTTTCATGATATTTTTCTTGTCATGAAAGAAAGTAAGTTTTACATATGTGTTCTCCGTCAAGTGAAATTTTAGCACTACGAGGAGGAGAATAGTGTAATAGGTTTCATACACTTCATTGGATTGAGTTTCAGCTCGTTGTATTTAAGTTTGTGAAGTGTATTTGAAGTGTTCATCTGGTAGAAAGTTGTGTAGATCTGCTGCAAATTACAAATCAGAATTATGGGTGAATGAGGTTCAAATTTTTTAAAGGATGTCAAGATTCATTTAACCTAATATGTAGTCAGTTAGTGAAATTCCTATATCCATTTCTACCAAGTGGTATATGCCATTAATTTTCAATGGTATTCATAGTTTCCCAAATGTCATTCCTAATGATGTTAGAAAAAGTTTGCCTAAATTTAATGGGAACCATCTTGTTTCAGCTAGTCATCATGTTGAGTTGTTCACTTATTTGATGGGTAACTATGAGATTTATCATGAGGATGTGCACATGAATTTATTTGTTCAAACTTTATAAGGTGATGCTAGAGACTGATTTTCTTTCCTACCAATACGTTCTATTTCATCTTGGGGTGAGTTGCATTCAGCCTTCATGGAGCAATTTGGAAAATGAGTAAGCATATCTGATTCTTATGATAAGTTCTTGAAGATTCATGTTGAGGATGATGAATTGGTTCCTCAATGTAATATTAGATTTGCAAAGGTTCTGAATGAAATCCCTGAGAGTTATAGACCTGATGATCAAATGTGTTTAGCTATATATTTTGATGCATTTGACAAGAAAATGAATTATCAACTAAGGGATAAAGAACCACAAACATTATATCAGGCTTTTATGACCGCTAGGGATATTGAGAATAATTTGAAGTATGGACTGGTTAGAGGTCATTTTTCTATGAATAATTTTTGGTTAATGGTTATGAAAGAAAGGATGAACATAGTGTTGATACTTTCATTCCAAATTAGAATATCAACACCCCTGTTGTAATGTATGATCAGATTGAAAATTTAGATAAGAATGTGTGTGTAGAGAAGAGTGAGTTTATTGCAAATAGAGACACATATGTTCATGATTCTATAGTAGTAGGATGTATCTTAGACTTTGATAGGGTTCAAAAATGTGTTGATATTGTAGATCAAGAATTAGCTACATTAGCGAGTTCTTATAATGTTGATTGTATACATGATTCTATTGCTAATGAAGTTTCTGCATCTAGATCTTAGTTTTGTGGAAGTGAGGAAGCTAAGAGTTATCTCTCTAATCATGAATTTAATTTTGTTGATCTAACATGTCAAGGAGAGATAAAACAAGATGAAGAATATGAATCACATTTATCTCAATCACAATCAGAAGAACAAAGTACATATGTTTCTAATGTTTTAGCAATAGATGGTAAGATGGATTCACTTGATCTGTCGGATATGTAAGAAATGCATTATCTTATTCATAGATTACATCATGTTGAGAATATTATTAAATCTAAAGTTGAAAGACAATAATCTCAATATGAGTACGAAGAAGCTAAAAGTTATCTTCCAAGTGATAAAGGTGGAGTTGCTGATACAATGTATTGTGAAGAGGCATCATCTGAAGACAATGACAAGAGAGGTTACTCAAGTCAAGAAGAGGAAAGTGCTAGTATGTGTTCATCTTCATGTGAATTAGATGCAAATTGGGAGGAAGAAAGCAAAGACAGAAGTGAGTATTCTCTTGCTAGTAAAGGTATGAGTAATGTTCCTAAATCTAAAAGTGAAGTTTCATTTTAGAGTTATACAAGTTAGCTAGATGTTGAAAGTGGTGAAGAAGATTTGTCTACACAATATGAAGACAAAGAGGTTATCCATAAAGATAGATTACCTAATTGTGTAGAAGAGTGTCTTGAGGATGAGTGCAGTGATGATCAGTAAATGAGTGATCCTAAGACTAATGCATCAACACATATTGGTAAAATAAATGGTGATTTTCTTGCAAGACATTTGAATCACCTACATGAAGAAAATGAAAGTAACTTTGATTTATATTCTACATGTTTCGTTGATGGAGTGGATGTTGAGTCTTCATATGGTTCTGATTTTTCTTCACATGCTGAAAGTCTCCATGAAGATGAAATGGGTAATGGTTTTAAAGTATATACTAACACTTTATATGATGAGAATTCTGATAATGAACAACCCATGTTTTGTCAAGATGTTCAACAAGGATCACTACATGGAGTTATTAACCCACTGTTTGAGGAGAACTATGAACTTTCAGATTTAGTTGGGCTAGATACAAGTGATGATGAATTATCATATTACTGTAAGAGGTTAGATGTATCTTCTTCTGAGTATGATGGTGAAGGTATTGATGAGATTGCATCTCATGAGATTGAGAACAAGGTCTTTGATAAGATAGTTATTGAAAATTTGCATGCACTTTGCAAGGATTTTTATAATGAACTTTCTAATGCAAAGACTAATGTATTTGTTGATTGTGAAGAACCATTTGAAGATCTTGGATTAGTTTCAGATTCTAATATGGATGACACGTGTGAATACCAGTCAGATTGTTCATTTGAGTTCAATCTGATTATGCATAAGAATACACAATTTGAAGGTATGAGTGATACTTTTCCCCATGTTGAATATGATGCATTCATATTCGAGATTGATAGCATGCATGATTCATTAAATGAAGAAATTTTTAAGCATGTTGATCAGAGCTTTCATGATGAGCAAGAGATTGAAAATGAAGCAAGTTTTTATATGCATTATGGAAGTAAGAATGAAGATTCAATTTTACTAAGTGTTTAGTTTCAGCATGCTAATCTAATTGGTGAAACGGATAGGAGAAGTATTTTTAGTTTACCTCATGCATGCTCAGATGAGAATCAGGTTTATGACAGAGGTAAACAATTTTGTTGAAGTTCGGTGGCTTGACACCATCGCTTGTACATATTTTTAGTGGTAGTTGTCATTTGCTTTCAATAAAGCTATTTGCGAGAAGTTTTGAGGTTTTGGGAATGGTCTTCTTCTTCTAGAGATCTGAATCCTTGCCATGCCTGCAAGGGAAATGCATCCCCAAAAAGAGCTACTATTGGCACTAAAAATTGCATCGTCAATTTTGAGCACCATTGAGAAAATTGAGCCCTATAAACGCTTTTAAATACATTTGTACCTGACTGTACCTTCGAGCCTCGTGAGGTGTTTAATGTTTCTAACACCATGTCTTCAGCCTATCCAAGTGTTCCATGAAGATAAGTTGACATTCTAAGCCATTTCATGAAGTCTTGTTTTGAGCAAATTCCAAATTTGCATTTTCACCTGTCAAATAGTGATAGGAGGGCATGTTTGCAATTGAGTATCTCGCACCTAGTATTGTTTCATGGCTCACCACTTTGGGAATGTCTAGTGTCCATACCTAAGAACCTGTTTTTCAGATTTTGAGTCACTTTGAGTTCTTTGACTAGGTTTTGAATCCCTCAAAGTTGGTAGTTTATTGTTTTCATGCTGATGCACTTTGCACATAATTCTGGGAAGCCTTGTTTGACTTGTAATAACTTTTGACCAGTTGACCAAAATCCTAAATTTCATTTTGTCTTGCATTTTAGATGTTAGAAATTTTTTATGTTTCAAGTTTTAGCTTATGATGAATCCATTTGATCAATTTTCAAACACGATTCCAAAAGCAATTTCTATCTTTTTACTGGTGTCAGAAAATGCAGATTTGTCAGAAGCCCTATTCACGACATCATAACTTGAGATCCATGATAGGTCAAGTTAAATGGATTGTACCCCTATGTTTTCCTCCAAAAATACTCCAAGTGTGTCAATTTTTAAGTCATGACGAATCCATTTGCACACTTTTCCAGGTCAACTCCATTTGAAAAAATTGCTTTTCTACCATTGTTTCAATATGCAAAATCCGAGTAGCCCACTTTGACCACTCACCAAATGCGCCTCGTGATTCATCATGAGCCTAAATTGTAGATTTGTAATTTCCTCATGATAGTAAATCAATGCCCTAGTTTTCATCCTTCCAGGTGTTAGTTTATCCAATTTTTGAAGCCGAATCAGAACCCAATTTATTATTTTCTAACATGTTTTCTTGCAGGTAGTTCTGAGAGTTCAACTTTGACAGTCAATATCTTTTGACCCCAATTTCATCATGAGATGAGATTCGATGGGGTAAGAATATGTAGAAGAAAGAATCAGCATGCCAGTTTCCAGAGCTCAATCAGGTGTTTGGATTAGTTTTTAAAATCATTCGGCAGACCCTATCAGCAGAAAGTCACAATTTGCAGATTAGTGATAAAATAAGTTTTAAAGATGTTTTAGTGATGCATTTTGTTTTCAATCAGTTTGAGATGCCGCATGGATTAATTTGAGGGATCAGTGGTCTGGAAAAAATTTCTTTTTTTAGTCGGACCTGCCTTGGGGCTCGAATAATCTACATCAAACTAACTAGGAATGTGTAAGTGTTATGCATGATTGAAATTGTCCATTTAGCCCTCTTTTAGTTGTGTTAGAAGTTGGCAGCTGAAGCTGTGGATTTTCCCAAAATAGGAAGGCACCATTGATGCCACATTATCTAAGACCCAAGCAATATCCATATTTTATGAATAAAGAGGATTCAGTCTCTCATACGCATTAAGAGGATTTCAAGCACACTGTATCATGAAGTGTTGAATATGCTTGGAGAAGAGATAGATGAATAAAATGTTGCATTAAAAAAATGGGATATTATTTTTCCATGGTTGAAAAGGCTATTAGTATACACAAAAATGACAATTGGAATGAAATACTAGAATAGCTCTTAGCTTGTAAGGTTGCTGATTATTCATTAGATCTTGTTCCTACGAATCCAACTGTTGATTTTGAAAAGTTAAAGAGTGTTGATGAAACCAATTTGGCAGATCAATAATAATTCCAAAACTCCTATTCGTAAAGAAGAGATTGGTAAATTTTATGGTGGAGATTGTTATATCATTTTATATGCTTAACATTTGTCTAAAGAAATGATATAACAATCTCCACCATAAAATTTACCAATCTCTTCTTTACGAATAGGAGTTTTGGAATTATTATTGATCTGCCAAATTGGTTTCATCAACACTCTTTAACTTTTCAAAATCAACAGTTGGATTCGTAGGAACAAGATCTAATGAATAATCAGCAACCTTACAAGCTAAGAGCTATTCTAGTATTTCATTCCAATTGTCATTTTTGTGTATACTAATAGCCTTTTCAACCATGGCAAAATAATATCCCATTTTTTTAATGCAACATTTTATTCATCTATCTCTTCTCCAAGCATATTCAACACTTCATGATACAGTGTGCTTGAAATCCTCTTAATGCGTATGAGAGACTGAATCCTCTTTATTCATAAAATATGGATATTGCTTGGGTCTTAGATAATGTGGCATCAATGGTGCCTTCCTATTTTGGGAAAATCCACAGCTTCAGCTGCCAACTTCTAACACAACTAAAAGAGGGCTAAATGGACAATTTCAATCATGCATAACACTTACACATTCCTAGTTAGTTTGATGTAGATTATTCGAGCCCCAAGGCAGGTCCGACTAAAAAAAGAAATTTTTTCCAGACCACTGATCCCTCAAATTAATCCATGCGGCATCTCAAACTGATTGAAAACAAAATGCATCACTAAAAGATCTTTAAAACTTATTTTATCACTAATCTGCAAATTGTGACTTTCTGCTGATAGGGTCTGCCGAATGATTTTAAAAACTAATCCAAACACCTGATTGAGCTCTGGAAACTGGCATGCTGATTCTTTCTTCTACATATTCTTACCCCATCGAATCTCATCTCATGATGAAATTGGGGTCAAAAGATATTGACTGTCAAAGTTGAACTCTCAGAACTACCTGCAAGAAAACATGTTAGAAAATAATAAATTGGGTTCTGATTCGGCTTCAAAAATTGGATAAACTAACACCTGGAAGGATGAAAACTAGGGCATTGATTTACTATCATGAGGAAATTACAAATCTACAATTTAGGCTCATGATGAATCACGAGGCGCATTTGGTGAGTGGTCAAAGTGGGCTACTCGGATTTTGCATATTGAAACAATGGTAGAAAAGCAATTTTTTCAAATGGAGTTGACCTGGAAAAGTGTGCAAATGGATTCGTCATGACTTAAAAATTGACACACTTGGAGTATTTTTGGAGGAAAACATAGGGGTACAATCCATTTAACTTGACCTATCATGGATCTCAAGTTATGATGTCGTGAATAGGGCTTCTGACAAATCTGCATTTTCTGACACCAGTAAAAAGATAGAAATTGCTTTTGGAATCGTGTTTGAAAATTGATCAAATGGATTCATCATAAGCTAAAACTTGAAACATAAAAAATTTCTAACATCTAAAATGCAAGACAAAATGAAATTTAGGATTTTGGTCAACTGGTCAAAAGTTATTACAAGTCAAACAAGGCTTCCCAGAATTATGTGCAAAGTGCATCAGCATGAAAACAATAAACTACCAACTTTGAGGGATTCAAAACCTAGTCAAAGAACTCAAAGTGACTCAAAATCTGAAAAACAGGTTCTTAGGTATGGACACTAGACATTCCCAAAGTGGTGAGCCATGAAACAATACTAGGTGCGAGATACTCAATTGCAAACATGCCCTCCTATCACTATTTGACAGGTGAAAATGCAAATTTGGAATTTGCTCAAAACAAGACTTCATGAAATGGCTTAGAATGTCAACTTATCTTCATGGAACACTTGGATAGGCTGAAGACATGGTGTTAGAAACATTAAACACCTCACGAGGCTCGAAGGTACAGTCAGGTACAAATGTATTTAAAAGCGTTTATAGGGCTCAATTTTCTCAATGGTGCTCAAAATTGACGATGCAATTTTTAGTGCCAATAGTAGCTCTTTTTGGGGATGCATTTCCCTTGTAGGCATGGCAAGGATTCAGATCTCTAGAAGAAGAAGACCATTCCCAAAACCTCAAAACTTCTCGCAAATAGCTTTATTGAAAGCAAATGACAACTACCACTAAAAATATGTACAAGCGATGGTGTCAAGCCACCGAACTTCAACAAAATTGTTTACCTCTGTCATAAACCTGATTCTCATCTGAGCATGCATGAGGTAAACTAAAAATACTTCTCCTATCCGTTTCACCAATTAGATTAGCATGCTGAAACTAAACACTTAGTAAAATTGAATCTTCATTCTTACTTCCATAATGCATATAAAAACTTGCTTCATTTTCAATCTCTTGCTCATCATGAAAGCTCTGATCAACATGCTTAAAAATTTCTTCATTTAATGAATCATGCATGCTATCAATCTCGAATATGAATGCATCATATTCAACATGGGGAAAAGTATCACTCATACCTTCAAATTGTGTATTCTTATGCATAATCAGATTGAACTCAAATGAACAATCTGACTGGTATTCACACGTGTCATCCATATTAGAATCTGAAACTAATCCAAGATCTTCAAATGGTTCTTCACAATCAACAAATACATTAGTCTTTGCATTAGAAAGTTCATTATAAAAATCCTTGCAAAGTGCATGCAAATTTTCAATAACTATCTTATCAAAGACCTTGTTCTCAATCTCATGAGATGCAATCTCATCAATACCTTCACCATCATACTCAGAAGAAGATACATCTAACCTCTTACAGTAATATGATAATTCATCATCACTTGTATCTAGCCCAACTAAATCTGAAAGTTCATAGTTCTCCTCAAACAGTGGGTTAATAACTCCATGTAGTGATCCTTGTTGAACATCTTGACAAAACATGGGTTGTTCATTATCAGAATTCTCATCATATAAAGTGTTAGTATATACTTTAAAACCATTACCCATTTCATCTTCATGGAGACTTTCAGCATGTGAAGAAAAATCAGAACCATATGAAGACTCAACATCCACTCCATCAACGAAACATGTAGAATATAAATCAAAGTTACTTTCATTTTCTTCATGCAGGTGATTCAAATGTCTTGCAAGAAAATCACCATTTATTTTACCAATATGTGTTGATGCATTAGTCTTAGGATCACTCATTTACTGATCATCACTGCACTCATCCTCAAGACACTCTTCTACACAATTAGGTAATCTATCTTTATGGATAACCTCTTTGTCTTCATATTGTGTAGACAAATCTTCTTCACCACTTTCAACATCTAGCTAACTTGTATAACTCTAAAATGAAACTTCACTTTTAGATTTAGGAACATTACTCATACCTTTACTAGCAAGAGAATACTCACTTCTGTCTTTGCTTTCTTCCTCCCAATTTGCATCTAATTCACATGAAGATGAACACATACTAGCACTTTCCTCTTCTTGACTTGAGTAACCTCTCTTGTCATTGTCTTCAGATGATGCCTCTTCACAATACATTGTATCAGCAACTCCACCTTTATCACTTGGAAGATAACTTTCAGCTTCTTCGTACTCATATTGAGATTATTGTCTTTCAACTTTAGATTTAATAATATTCTCAACATGATGTAATCTATGAATAAGATAATGCATTTCTTACATATCCGACAGATCAAGTGAATCCATCTTACCATCTATTGCTAAAACATTAGAAACATATGTACTTTGTTCTTCTGATTGTGATTGAGATAAATGTGATTCATATTCTTCATCTTGTTTTATCTCTCCTTGACATGTTAGATCAACAAAATTAAATTCATGATTAGAGAGATAACTCTTAGCTTCCTCACTTCCACAAAACTAAGATCTAGATGCAGAAACTTCATTAGCAATAGAATCATGTATACAATCAACATTATAAGAACTCGCTAATGTAGCTAATTCTTGATCTACAATATCAACACATTTTTGAACCCTATCAAAGTCTAAGATACATCCTACTACTATAGAATCATGAACATATGTGTCTCTATTTGCAATAAACTCACTCTTCTCTACACACACATTCTTATCTAAATTTTCAATCTGATCATACATTACAACAGGGGTGTTGATATTCTAATTTGGAATGAAAGTATCAACACTATGTTCATCCTTTCTTTCATAACCATTAACCAAAAATTATTCATAGAAAAATGACCTCTAACCAGTCCATACTTCAAATTATTCTCAATATCCCTAGCGGTCATAAAAGCCTGATATAATGTTTGTGGTTCTTTATCCCTTAGTTGATAATTCATTTTCTTGTCAAATGCATCAAAATATATAGCTAAACACATTTGATCATCAGGTCTATAACTCTCAGGGATTTCATTCAGAACCTTTGCAAATCTAATATTACATTGAGGAACCAATTCATCATCCTCAACATGAATCTTCAAGAACTTATCATAAGAATCAGATATGCTTACTCATTTTCCAAATTGCTCCATGAAGGCTGAATGCAACTCACCCCAAGATGAAATAGAACGTATTGGTAGGAAAGAAAATCAGTCTCTAGCATCACCTTATAAAGTTTGAACAAATAAATTCATGTGCACATCCTCATGATAAATCTCATAGTTACCCATCAAATAAGTGAACAACTCAACATGATGACTAGCTGAAACAAGATGGTTCCCATTAAATTTAGGCAAACTTTTTCTAACATCATTAGGAATGACATTTGGGAAACTATGAATACCATTGAAAATTAATGGCATATACCACTTGGTAGAAATGGATATAGGAATTTCACTAACTGACTACATATTAGGTTAAATGAATCTTGACATCCTTTAAAAAATTTGAACCTCATTCACCCATAATTCTGATTTGTAATTTGCAGCAGATCTACACAACTTTCTACCAGATGAACACTTCAAATACACTTCACAAACTTAAATACAACGAGCTGAAACTCAATCCAATGAAGTGTATGAAACCTATTACACTATTCTCCTCCTCGTAGTGCTAAAATTTCACTTGACGGAGAACACATATGTAAAACTTACTTTCTTTCATGACAAGAAAAATATCATGAAAATGAAATACCTCAAGTGTTGTTGCATGAAACCAGTGATCTACTGATTGACATGGTGTTGATCTCAATTCCTCACACCACTAATCATATCCTTATAGAGTCACAATCTCCTTGAGGACAAAAAGTAAATCACAATAGTGATTCACATTTATCATTAAAAATTCTTATGATAGCAAATCAACAACACTCTTTAACTTATTAGTCAGAAACTTATATACTCTCTCTTCTTGTTTTAATATTCAACACAACTTTAAGATCTGCCTATTTCAACTGAAAAATCTTGAAAGAAATTTTAGGTATAACTAATCTACACTAGTTCAAAGATCCTTTAGAGAGTTGCCACTCACAATTGTGAGAAAGATTTAAAACATAATTCATAACACTGCAGATCTAAATTGAATTGTCACTTTGTAGAATTTGCAAAACTTCAAGACACTTAGAAGAGAGAAAACTCTAAAATTATAGCAGTAATTTGAAAACAACAAGCAGTTGAATTGACTGAAAATGAAACTTAGCAACAC
The DNA here is from genome assembly GCA_028749045.1 of Cupressus sempervirens. NCBI lineage: Eukaryota > Viridiplantae > Streptophyta > Pinopsida > Cupressales > Cupressaceae > Cupressus > Cupressus sempervirens. The sequence continues at coordinate 18,584,107 of CM053791.1, read as the reverse complement.
AATCTATATTCAACCTTGAAGTTATTGCTGCAAATGGATAAAAGTTCACTGGGGTGCATGATTTGGAGTCAAAAAAATTGAAAGAACATTAGAGAACTTACTGCTGAAACTTTTTAATGTAGTTCTCCTACTGTATTGAATCTCTTCTTTTCCAATTCTCAAGGTTTGTCTTAAATCTGATTCAATATAGTCCCCAACAGAGTTGCCATTTTGTTTGAAAATGCTAGAGGGTTTTCAATTATCCCCATGAGAATATGGCATATCTAGGGGCAGTTAACTCCCATTCTTGACATATAATTTCAGACATAGGGCCAACTATAAGGCTTGACCCTTCTTCTACTTCAGGCTCTGCAAGACCTAGGTGGGTGGACCTCAAATTCAATGGATATCATACCGATGCAAAAAATATCACTAAATCTATTTACTATAGATTTTACCCTTATTTCTCTTAATGACTCATGTAATAATCATAGATCTATGGTAGCTAGGTGAAAATCTATGAAATTCATAAGCTAAGTGAGGGTATCACATTTAGATCCTTCAACATGAAAGGGAAAGAACATTTGATTAATAATGTTGATTTCAACAAAACTTTAGATATGTAGCAACAAGAACTAAGTGACCTTGTAGCTAATTAGTGCTTTAACCATTGGGCAAATCCATGAATCAAATACATACATATGGATATCTGATACTTATTTATATATTTAGATATACGATCTATCTATTTACCTTGTAAATAAACATCTATGCTCGATCTGAAGCTCGTTCTTACATGATATCCCCCTTAGTAAACTTGCAACCCTATTGATTCCCTAAAACATTTACATAACTCCTTAAGTCATAAGCAACAATAAAACAACATACAGCCTTAAGGGACTGCAACTATGACCTAAGCTCTTATTTCAAAGACCATAAAACATTGAAAATTCACTGAGATAGGAGACAAGAATCAGAATAAAACTGATGAAATTCTTGTTCATTTGTATTCATTTCCTTGAAATAATACAACCAAATGCATGAAATTAACTCATAAAGAACCTAATAAATCTAAACTATTTGTATTCATCTTCCTATTGTTGTTCATACAAGAAGAATTTGCTAAAGAAAATGGTGTCACAGTCATGGGAACACATCAAAAATTGGAACCAAAAAACCTGGTATCACAGCAGTGAGTGATTTCTTCTCCAAAAATTGGAACTTATTCAATAAGAAAGAAAGGGAATGACATAGTAGGAAGTGAAATCTCAGATCTGTTGTAAAGACAACATGTGTCCACTTAGAATTCCTTCCCAAGAAGATGAAAAAAAAACCTCTTTCTACCCTCTCTCTTCAATTTCATATCAAATCCCATCATTTTACCTCTCACAAGCATCAAATATCTCAAAAATCTAAATGATGAAAGGATGCAACTGATTTCTGATGTTAAAATGAACACAAGGTAAAAGTACCAAATCAATTGAAAAGTAACTTTTTGAATGCAAGAAAACTATTTAAAAATTATTTTCTTCACATTTGGATCCCAACAAGCTTTTAGAACTATCCTCTAACCAATTTTGATGCTCCATGATCAAATCTACCTATTCTGCTGCCAATGCCCTAAAAATCACAAATTGACCTATAGCAGGAATTGGTGAATACCTGTACAAAAAATGATCTCAAAAATGGAAAATTTAGATCATTCCAGTTGTAGTGGTATATTGGAGCACCCATTTTTGATAAAAATCACCCAAGTTATGGCCTTCTGAAGTTTAAGCCTTCATTCATGGCTTCCATGGCATTTGAAAATTTGAAACATTTACCCTCCTATAAAGTTTCAAACTATAGAATAAACTTCAATCTTTAATTAAAATGATCTGCACATACTTCTACGAAGGAAGTAAAATAATTTTTTTAAATTTGAAACCTTAAAAAATTTCTTGCCTTTTCAATTTGGGTCAAACCTAGTTTGACCAACTTGGACACGTGGCAACACATGATTGGCTCTCTTCCTACATAGCTGTCGAACCTCCCCAACTAGGTGCCATGTCAGCACCTTATCTATCTTGCTCACTGCCACATCAGCATGCCACCTCATCTCGCCATGTCATACTCGCTATGTCGCTATACTAACAAGTGAGTAATTTCCTCTTAATGACATAGCAACAACCCTTTGATCTACCATGTGGCACGATCTGGCACCTCTAAGATATCTAGTTGCCACATCATGGCTTGCCTTGGAACTCATGCCATGTGGCACCTTTTGGTTGGTCCAAATTTTGCCACATCATCACTCAATGAGTCTATTAATTGCCACTTGGCATTACCCGATTCGTCGGCGGCATTAGAAGTGGGACCCACATAATCATTGGACATTTGCTAGATTTCTGAGTTTTCTAGTGACTTGCTATGTCGCTAGCCAAAAATCCTAGATTTTTTGGCTAGCGAGGTGCTAGATTTTTTAGTTTTTCGGCAACCTGCAACTCCCTGATGTCATCATTTATTGCACACTTATTCATTCAAAATTTATGAGTTGGTAATCTCCAACTTAGGACAGGCCAGACCCACCATAGAAGCTCTGGCTTTCACAAAAGCCATTGTCTTTAAGACATTCCATTATGCATGTAAAATGGTATTTAGAGAACTAAAACATCATCAGATAGGCAATGTGGGACAAATGTTTTTAACAATGTTGTGCACTGTTCTGTGCCTTGGAACCTCCATTGCTTTTCCTTCAAATTGGCGTGAGCTTCTTTAAACTTGGTGACTTTCTCTGCTTTGAATTTGGCATGAACTGCCCCCTTGGATCTGTAGCTTGTTTTGTCTTTTAATGCTGGCTTCCTTTGCGGTTGCCTGGAGTCCCCTGCTAGGCATGGATTGTAGTTGGGTCTTCATTTTAATGTGCCTACATGTTGGATCTGCTCTCCAAACTACCCTATTTTTGGCATGTATTTCATTGTACACATGGGTTTGCACATTTTTAAAAACTTCTTAGACTCCCTATTTTGCTTGAGACTACATTTTTAACATTCTTTCCACATGCTTTATTTGTGTGGGTTACTCTTTCATTCACTGGCAGGTTTTCTTCTCTTTTGGCATGGCTAGAAACTTCCTTGCTTAGTGTGAGAGTCTGTGTTCTAGTCGATGGCTTGGTGTGGGGTCTTCTCTTTTACCAATCGCCAGCAGCTAGTGGTTTTTGCTTGTGTGGATATGGCTTTATTCTTTCTTTTGGACCCTGCTCCAAGTAACTACCAATGTGTGGCTTTCTCAAACCAATTCACAGGTCTTCTCCTTGTTTGACGCTTCTTTTTCACCTCCCCTTATTAGTAGTTTGGGCTACTCCCTTTTAACATTGGTGCTGACTTTTTAACATTGCATGGAAATTTTTAATTGCCTATGATCAACGGCTTCTTTATAACGTGGATGCCTTTTCATACTGCTAGACATCTTTGATCACTATGTGCTCCTCTATTTATCTTGGCAGCTTCTTGGATCTGTGTGATCTTCATTTAGCACAGGGTCTTTTCTTTACATTTCATTATCCTCCTTTTAAACTCTGCGCTAACTATGTTAAATTTGGTAAGTTCTTCTCCTATTTAAGTCATGGCTTCTTAGGCTTGGCACTCCCTCTTTAAGACTTGGGTCTTTTCTTCATTATGTATGGACTAGTTGCTTTCGTAATTGGTGTAAGCTTCTCAAATGGACACTTGTTTACAATAAGTACAATATTTGTCATGCAATGTTGTAATTCAAACTTCTTCTTTAATACTATTTTTACCTTGTAATTTACTTACACTATGAAGTTTGTGGCTAGAGAAATCTGAAAAATGGAGAGGATGCTATCATATTTTCTACTCCAATACCATTGGACAGCTAGCTAGATTAGATAAAAAGGTGGAAGATGTCTCTGATAGTCGTAAGAAACAACTTCATCACTTGCTACAGGACATCCAATATAATCTCACTCCCTTTAATCTTGGGTATGTGAAAAACCCATTTCCTCCCATATTGAATTAGATTTGCAACAGTGCTCAAAAGAATCATAATTTTTTGCCTTATAAATCATTT